>CM029773.1:17590044-18811367 GCA_017562165.1 Ectropis grisescens
CGCCCGTGGTATATTATATAGCACTCATCGGGATCCCGTACATATCCAACGGTGAAAGAATGGCTGAAATCGGTTCACTCATTTCTGAGAATATCGATTTCAAACAAAAAACCTCTTCAGCTACCTGCTACGCCACCTGTCGGAAATTGGTCGTACCAACTCAGATTTAGAAAAAAATATTAGCAAAGGTTTATATTCAATGCACAGATTACTGAAATTCAATGACGCAATCTTTGACACATGCTGTCATGTGTCATGTCAAAGCACGAAACGTATGAAAACTCTCAAAAGAGGAATATTTTTTCCCGATTTTGTTACATTCTTGTTTCATGCTCCGCTTCAATTAATAGTAGAGTTATTTTCTATAGCCTAAAGCCTTCCTGGATAAATGGACTATCCAATAGAAAAAGAACCTTCCAATTCGGACCAGTACTTCCCGAGATCCTAGCGTTCAAACAAACAAACAAACTTTTCAGCTTTAGATTTATTTTGATAAGGATTAATACCAAGGTACAAATGAAGAGCCTTTTCAAGAGGCGGCATATATAAATTAATATTTTAGAATAAAAAACTGCTTACTTTAACATAATAACTATAATATTTAGACACATGCTGTCTCGACACTTTTTGTAGATAATGATGAGTTCTGCAAAGTCGTAGTAAATGATTTTGTTCTATCATCAATAGTTTTCGCAGCGCACGCGACGTAAAGAATTTTTCAGGTCTTTTTTTTACACCTTATGTTACATTATTGGAGTTTTAGTAAGGATTCCTAATTTTTTTAAATATAATATAGCCTATGTTACTCGGGGATAATGTAGCTTTCAAAGGTGAAAGAATTTTTGAAATCGGTCCAGTAGTTTCGGAGCCTATTCATT
Organism: Ectropis grisescens; assembly: GCA_017562165.1. Taxonomy (NCBI): domain Eukaryota; kingdom Metazoa; phylum Arthropoda; class Insecta; order Lepidoptera; family Geometridae; genus Ectropis; species Ectropis grisescens. Next base: position 17,590,923 of record CM029773.1, read on the forward strand.
ACAAATAAACAAACAAACAAATCTTTCCTCTTTATAATATTAGTATAGATATGTATAATATCGGGTATACGGTAAGACACAGATAGCTTCTTTCCAAACGTAAAGCAAATCATGCTTTATTAACACACACACAAAACATCAAACAATATTCACAGACAAATACAATTTCACATAAAACAGAGTACCTAGGTTTTATTGGACCCCAAAGTAGGCTAAGCAGTATCTTGAAGGATGTTTATTACTTATGTTTAGCTGTTTTTTTGCGCCCGTTAAACTGAACAGATAACTCTGAAAAATTGTACATTACATAAAATGTACATTGTAAACAAAAAATGACAAAATCTAGAGTTCCTCAAGGCGGTTTAACTCTACTTAAAGAGCTAGGCTGTGGAATACGTTGTCTTAGTGGATTTTTCCCGATGGTTAAAATCTTTGTGTCTTCAAATCAAGAGTGAATCAGTTTCTTCTCAGTAAGGACGCTTAATCGTAGACCGCATCGTCACTTAACATCAGGCTTGATGTTGGTGTGAGTGAATCAATAATAGTAAAAAAAGGAATAGTCTTTTACTGAATTCTACGCAACCAAGCCGCTAGCAAATGTTAGTAAATTATAAAGTGACCATGCTTTTGAAGATGTTAATAGTATAATCACGTTCATTGTACGTCTATAAAAGCTCTAAAAGCTATACTTTTATAAAAGTGTGTGACAACAACTTAAAAGTGAAAATAGGTTAAATGAGTTTCTCAAAGTTTACGTAAATTATAGGCAAACACTGTTTTAAGTTATCACAGTTGTTCATTACAATAGAGGTAATATCTTTAATCACCATGGTTATATGGTAGAGATATAAACTAATATTTAGCTATCTAGCTAAGCTAGCTTAACGTAGACGTAAGGAATGTTAAATCTATGTTTGTTAATTACATATGTGTGTATAGGTACGTTAATATTTTGTGTGTATTTTTTTTGGTAGGTTTAATACATTATTATTATTTAAATAGTAAATCATTATAATATTATCATTATTTTACCGATAATAGATTTACACTTGACCGCCATCTCGAACAACGTTAAGCGACGAAATAGTAAAAAAAAAAAACACCTGCTAATGTAAGTTTCTGCGGTAATTTGTATTATTTTGACGTGACAACGTCTTATAAATTGGTTTGCCGGGTGACACTTCAAGAAACTGCGTTACGCTCCGCTCACGTTATGCGCTCACAACGAGAGCGAGTGAGAGGCACGCGTCCCTTCCACTCGGGCATGGTTAGCCCGCCTAAGAGCGAGAGAGACAGACATAAAAAGTGAAAGGCACGCGTCCCTTCCGTAAAATTGTTTTACCACTCAAAGTCGTTGTCACGTAAAACTTTCGCCCGTATACCGACTTTACAGGCAACCAATTTTTTTTTTTTAGTTATAACATAACTATACATAACATAACAACATAACACATTACAGGATATGATCGTGATCTAAACGCCGCGATAATTAATTAATAATTTAAACCGTGACACAGTCCTGTGAACATGTATTCATTTTAAAAATTTGAGTTCAAATCGTGAAAGTATGTGTTATGTATACTTTTTTTTTTTTTACTTTTATTGGTTTACACTTGACCGCCATCTCGCCTGATGTTAAACGATGATGCAGTCTACGATGGAGAGTGCTTACCTAGAAGAAACCGATTCACTCTCGATTTGAAGACACAAAGATTGTAACTATCGGGAAAAACCCTCTCAGGCAACGTATTCCACAGCCTAGACGTTCTTATCACGAAAGTAGAGTCAAATCTCTTCGTTCGTGTCTTTGGAACATCAACCATGAAACGATGTCGCTTTTTCGAGCTACGAGCATACAAACTATGTTAGCTTTTTCTAATGTCATTAAGTTCAAAATGGCCTAATTTGTGTACCATTCAAAGTTGATGTCTATGCTCAAGCAAAGGGCCAAGTGAAAGTGCAGTAGCACTTTTCTTAAAAAACCCCTTTGCTTTGATGGCGATCTAGATAAATGAAGCATCAATCTTTTGCATTGTGTCATTTTTGCTCTCTTTGTGAGAAAGTCCACGTCCGTTTTTGCCTTTTGTTACATTAGTGGCTGATAAATAGTTTCAGTTTCATCTTGCGCTGAGTGATCATTATGAGATCTTTCACTCGTAAATTACTTCTTTTTTTACGAATTTTAAAAAATGCGGAGTTGACCATTATTTTAAACTACTACTATTTATTGTTCACTACTACACTGTTTTTAATAATTACTGAAACCATGAGGCGCTGCTGCCTCATGGCTTCACTTGCGTAGTTCTCGTTCCAGTATTTTTTTGGAGACTGAAAGTAGTCCATGTTCTTCCAGGTAATCTAACTGTGTTCTAAATTTCCATTTATACGTGATTGACCAACAAAAATCCAAGCATTACCACTTTTAATATTAATAGGATAATATAATTTTTCGTGGGTTACTATTCGTACTCAATAGAAACATTTCATCATCACCTCATAGTTCGAGCTTTGCTTAGTATGAGGCAAGTTAGTGTTGTGCAAAGAATTAATAAAAAATTGGGAATTTCTCACACAACACCATCTATCCCCAACCCTAAACTAAGTAAAGCTTGCCATGGGAGCCCGATAGCTGATATAATACTAGTTTCTACTAAATGCGAAAGTTAGGAAGTTTGTTTGCTCAATGACATCGGAAAGTCTGACCGGATTTAGTTGAAATTTGGAACACAGATTATATATATAATATATAAAAAAAATGGGAACAGGAACTTAGTGGGTAAACCCGCGGGGTTTGTTAGTAAATATTAAAACACAGAAGAGAAACATTTTTATTCAGTACAACATATATTAAGTATCATGATTTATATTGACGACGCCTGAACCGATTTGGAAAATTATTCGTTGTTTATTTGGTTTCATTTGGTATATGCTTACTTTTATAACGTCAACTACATCCTTACGATACGAATAAATAAACAAAAGGGTAGTTACGTTCCGTTTGTAGCTGAAATTACCCAGTTTTTCAGATAAAAAAGGAAATGACGTGCAGTCAAGGTCTGAAACACATAACTTTTCAGACATCTCATTCCGCAAGTCATAAAATTAATCTAGACTAGCCGATTTCGTCATTTTAATCATCGATTCGGGCGTCACTTCATTCGAATCCATTTATTTTTCTTCCGACCAAATCGAATCCATTTCGATTTGCTGCATTCGATTCAATGAAATCGATTTCTTTATTTTTAATGTATTTCCGATGACAGGAACTGACAAAACTAATGCAGGCGTAATATTGATCGATGTTTATCAAACTATCTCATTCTGTGCCAATCGATATAGTTTCTTTCCTCTTCTCTCCTTCGTTTATCTTAACGGAATTGACAGGTGGTTAGAAAAATGTCTATTAAAGGAGAATAACTCAGTGAAGTTGCGTAATCGCAAACACGGTAAGCGTAGAAATGGTCTTATTCTGTCTGTCGATATCGCTCAGTTGTCACTCTAGTTATTTAACGGTTTAGAAATGATATAATTTAGATTTAATTGCTTGCTATTAGGTTATTTATCTTTTGCATTCACACCTTACCTTGATTATATAAAAATCAGTTATGAGGTCAAAGTCTGTGTCACCTAACAAAATTGCTTGGGGCATTTTATTTATTCAGTTATAACAACAGGCGAAAGTTACATCATACGCTTAATTCTAAAAAATAAACATCATAATCTAAATCAATACAGTCACAGTCACACAGTAGGAAGTACGAAGGATCCGAGGATGCACCACACCTTTGCCAGTTACTATATCGCGAAACAGTAGTGTCATTACCATGATCCGGTTTGAAGATCAACATTTTGCTGAGAAATTACTGGGCAAAACGATAAACCTAAAGTATCCAAATGATGATGCATAAACTCTGTGCTGTACTAAACAGACGTGATTCTTATGTTCAGTTGTTTTGTTCATCCCGACGCTGTCCCTAGTACAAAACAGATTTATTTTTATCGCAAATGATATTTTATCTCAAATATCTCAACAACCGTAGATATAGTTCTCGTTTTGACGTTCCGTTTGATCGATAGGTGATCTTTTAGATAAAAACTGTGAATTGAGGACGCCACCGACCAACACATCAAACTATGCAACGGGGGCGTTAAACTTTTATTTCTATACATTACTGTCAGATTGCTGCGAGACAAAATAGTTCTTAAATACTGCCACTTGTATTTATAAATTGGTACTGCACACGTATGTGACTACTTTAGAAAATCGTGAGTTCGCTTTTAGACACGCTATGGCATTAATATATGCTAAAGTAGTTTTTGACGCATTTTATTTTAGTGTGTCTGGAATATTTTGGAGTAGTACAACTCATATGTTATTGTGTTACCGATTTTTAACGTATCATCAAGATTTGTGCTGTACCTATAGATACAGTGGGTGGAGTCTCCATTTTTTTTTCTACCAGACAAATTTGAGCTTTCATTTTTGTACTTACTCTTGTTGAATAGTTCTTTCTTCGTACTGATTTACACTATAGGTACCTATGATGACATTGACATTGTCTATACATTGACGTTCACCACTTCTCTTCAACTCACCTTACATTTAATATGCCAACCTATATTAAATTACTCATCATTCCAACATGTCGACACCATCTAAATATCCTTTCTTTAACTTTTACAGGATCTGTGGTAAACCGCAAAACATTCTGCCAATACACCTCAACTGTTGAATGTTGTGCCCAGTTGAATGTATCCAATTCAAGGAGTATCGTTTTAATGTCCCAAAGACTTGTCTTAAAGTTACGAAGTCGATGTTAACCTTGAGCCCAAAAGTCTATTTGTTGTCTATATTCGAGCACGTGTTATTTTAACTGGACTTCCAAGAAGTCCCGGTCAATCATCGCCACCGCTTCCTTTTCAAACAAAGTTGTCTCGCCACTCGCGCCACTCTCCCGTTCCGCTCAAACGCCGATAACAAAAATAGACGAAGAAAAAAGTCCTGCCAAATACACAAAAAAAAACTAATCGGCCCATTCCTGCCAGGCTAACGTTCGGAAACTATTCACGCTAAGTTTATCCTTCGATAAGAAGTTGAGCGACGATTAAATTGCATCCGTCTCTTTCTGTTGTTTTGAGTTTTTCCGTGGCGAGGGAGAGAGGTAGGGCGTCCTCCGCGTGGCTGTTTAGCCCGCGACAGAACCGCGTCAGTTTGCGAGTCGCCGGCATCGCGCGCGGCCGTCCGCATTAAGTTCTTGCCGCTCCATACAATCTAATACTAAACTGTTTTAAACACTAACAACTGTAACGAGTGCCTTATTAATGGATGTGCCAGTGAATGCATGGAATGATCATGCCCAAGAACTGAAATCAAATGAAATATAACGGCTTGTGGATATTTCATTTTTCCGTTTGTGTCCTTTTGGTATAAAAGTTTGCTGTAATTCTCTTACGGTTCTTAATTTGTTCATTTCTTTGTTAACTGTTTTATGTGAGCACGTTTCTCTGGGATTGGCACGAGCCTTTTAATAATAATAGTGCACGGAAACCAGTTTGCAGTGTGGTTTGGTTCGGCTGCGGTTATCCTGGCTTATGTATGCGGGTGCCTTTCTTGGACGAAATTCGGAGTGTCTTTCGATATTCACTTAGTAATAAGACCTTTATTTGTATTACAATCTGCATTTCCACACGTAGCGTTCACTTTGTTTGTTGTTATCAGCAAATTTTCCGTTTATCAATTCGACGTATATCAAAAGGTTTATTTGTTTATCGCCAGTTGCTGCATATCGATATCTTTATTGGCCTGCATTTACCTAATCCTTCAGTACGCTAGACTGATTACCTTGACCGTTCAATCGGTAACTTTCTTGTTTCGAGGTTAATTCAATCTTGAAACCTATATAATCTTAAGAAGCATACCTATATAGACCATAGTCATGAGTTGACATTTGTTCAGACCGCTTGGTGACTAACCTTTTCGTCTTATAAATACCGTAGTAGCATTTTGTAAACTAATTAGATCCACAAAGAACATTTGATTGTTTGTATGGACGTTCTCAAATGTCTCTCACAATCTATGTTTGTACTATAGCCTGACTAACGGAAAGCTGAATCATGGTTGTATAAACACTAAATAACTGTCACCACTTGTAAGCACCAATTAATTGCAATGAGTGTTGTATAACGCACACATGTCATCGTATGGGCTGATCTCATAGGCGCCTCAAATTTACTGTGCCTTGGTTTTCTTATTACAACTCAATATACATATTTGAAGCACTTACTCTGTCTACTAAATCTCACGCCGTCGTATATTGCGAACTCGTTAAATCTTTCAGAATCACGACCGTTTGCTCGCCACTTGTTGCGCTTGGCTTCACTTTTAGACGTGACTTCATTGCTTTTTTTCTATCCGACGCAAACTTGCAATCTGGTTTAAAATTGCCCAAGTCACCTTTAGCAATGGACAGTTTTTGTATCTTATTATGTTTCTAACCCGACACTTCCTGTGAATCATTATTGAGAAGTACCGTCTGTTGTGTAATAATGGCAGTCGTCCAAATGTCCCCCAATTTATGACTTCCATGAGAGAAATTGAAAATTGAGGCTAAACCAACTATCTAGAAACCAAAAGACATATTGTCTGCGGATAATTTATGTAATCTTATTTACACTCGCGAAAATATTGCCGAATCGATAATTAACAGTCTTATGCCTCATTGGCTGCTAAATATTTGAGAAATTGAATAATACGTTAGGCCAGTACTTGTGAATCATCAGGAAAACACCATTGACTGCTTCACTGTAGTGCGAGCCTAATTAGTTTCTAACAGCTAGGTAATTTACGATTATTGTAGCCGGAACATCACTACAGATTATCCATCACTTTTATACTTACAGTAGATAATACATATGTCTGCAACTGAAATACATGATTTCTTTTTATCTTCAGCTGAAACTAACCATGGTATTTTTTATATCCAACTAACCCTGTGAAGTACTTTTCAATATACATGAAATATTCATTCCTTTTGACTGTGTTTATCGACTTCAACATCGGTTGAGTCGCTAATACTAGTACATTTTTTTATGTATCACGTTTTTTTATTTCTAATAAGATAATATCAAAATGTTACTTAGTTCACGATTATATATAGGTGAGAGACGATTTTCTTAGCATTCCACGGTGAATCCATGGAATGCTAAGAAAATCGTCTCTCTTCACGATCAAACTAATACAGAGCAAGTGCACTCGTGTCCATAAGAGAGATTGTAAATTATCCTTTATGAAATCTTCTTTTGTGTACAAACTTTCTCGTAAAATTATTGGGACTAAGGACATTCATAGTCGTTATTGATTTCATTCAGTTAATTTTTCTTAGCCGCTACTGTTACCATTTCTTTAAATATTGTTCATCTAAGTTGTCTACGTTATGACAAGAGGCGTTATACATGTGTAGGTAGTTCGTACTCTCGCAAATTTTACGAGCGGTTTATGATTTGGCCAGTTTCATTTCAGTTTCTCTTACGCATTCTATATTATTAAATCCTTTTTCACTTTTGTCTTTACCACCATTGCTAGTTTAGTCATAAAACAGCATGTGTATTTTATATCCTCCATTGTTATTGTTAGTAAATTTTAAAGTTGTATCACATACATAAAAATCTTGTGTCCACTGTCAGACATGACATTGTCCCTTTTCATTGTAAATCGCCATTTGAAACCTTATTACTTTCCAATAAGACACACTTTTCGCTCGACTGTTCCCTAGAATAACACCCGCATGCTGTCTTTTGGTTTTCACCGCCACGGCTAAGCCTGTTAATATAATTTTGATAAGTGTTTTACGATATGGTTGTATAGATGTAAAATATTAACATTTTATTCAAACTAACATTAGAATAGTTCTAGAGCATGTAAAGAATAGGATTGACTGTGGTTGTAACGTTTTATATGCACGCATTCTATACCAAAAGGACATAACATCAAATTATTCCAGACGAACGAACGAAACCAACAAGTGCCTTACCAAGTGGTCTTATAGCTAATGAAATGTACAAGGAAATTAACTAATATTTTTGATATATCACTGTTGATTATTTTATACTGGATCTTTCCCGATGAAGATGATTCAGAAATGTGAAGCATTCTACTTTTCACAGGATGATACACGAAACTAGGTAAGGTTTTATTCTATGTATTATTAAAATTCTTATAGGGGAGTATAAAATGTAGCGTTTAACGAATATGATCCGATCCAAAACTATAAGCTCGAGAATAATATCAGTTGGTGAGTGTAAAACTAACGTGTGCCTTGTAAATAATGTTTTGGAAACAAAATTCTAGATGCTCTAACAGTATTAAAATGACCACACAGAACTCGCATGTTTGCAATTTTGTCGCACCTGCGTAACCTTCAAAAACGTATAAGTACATAATTATGTCTCGCACGAATACTTGAAATTCTTATCAAAAGCTTACACAACTTTTGACAATAATTTTCTTCGCGGGGTTTCCAGGGAGTGTGTTATTATCATAGTGATAATGCAATATTGCCCCGCTCGGAATCAATGATGCTGCTATGCCCAAAAATGGTTTAATTTGGTCTTAAGAAGATAATTTTGCTGTATATTGATATGATAAATGTGACCTTTGTGTTGTTTTTTCAGAGTTATGTCGCTCAGCGAAAATATTTATAAATAAAGATATGTCTAAATTTGATGATTATTTATACTTAAACCATGGTTTCTATGTTTCGGTTTTGTATCCCAATTTCAGTTGAAATTCTTACAACATGCAACTCATCAAGAGCCTTATTCAAGACAAAGTTTTAACTGTACTAAAGCCTATTGGCTCTCGCTTTCTCTAGCTATTTGTCATAATTCTTGTACTACAAAGGGGATGCCCTTATTTGGCCCAAATACTTTCTGACTGATTGGTCATTTATCTTTTGGGCAGCTTTCTCTTTGCATACTGTATCTAAAAGTAACGCGATGTAACACATAGTTTCGAGTTCAAAAATTATGATTGCAATAACGATTAAACAATTATTCGAAAGGGCTATTCGAATGATTGCCTTGATTGAAATATCTAGTACGGTTAATGTCAATGTACAGTATATAGAGGTAGTATCGATGTATCGTTAATATTAGAGTGGTATTGAATCGATTCTGGTAGTTGACTCACTGGCCTATTGACCTTATGTATACTATTTTATTTACGGCTGGCAGATTTAATTGATGGACGTTTTATGAGAGCTATCAACCTGAAACAGACCAAGTACTCTTGTGTTTACATTGCATACCAATGTTTAGTAGTGATATTCAAACACTGAATAAATCAGCTATATTTTTTAAATATATTTTTGCTATTAGGTAACCAGACATCTTTGACTGCCAACTTCTGAAATACTCGTAATAATGTGAGAAATTAATCTGCAATGGACACATTTTCAAACAACACCATCTAGTCTTAATCTAAGAAAAGCTTGTACCTACTTAAGTAGCCAGATAGCTGTTACAGCACAAACTTAATATAATTCGAAATGCATCTCTGATAGATAAAAACGCGCAGGGAATAGATTTAGTGTTTTGCTTTTTAGCTCTTCAAATTGGATCATCAATCGTTTCGCCTAGTTTATTTTCTCCGGTTCCAGAACATTCGAAGAATCGCTTATTTGGTAATTGATCAAAGAATGGAGTTTCGGGAACGGCCGTGTCATGCGCCGCCGCAGGTTTCGGTTTGGATCCGGCCTGTTGCAACGCTCTCTTCACGCCCCACTTCCCGCCATTTTAATTGAGTTTTGTTTTTTCTATTCGAATTTCGAACCGTCATTGTCGTTTTAATTCGGACTGTTTGGACAATTGCGCTTGGGCAACAAGTAATCGATAGGTAGCTCGTTAAGGGGGACATGATAGCTATTGTTCGTTTTGTTCCGCTTCTCAATTGACTGAAAGTAAATTCTGTTCGAATCGGATGATTATTACGTATTCAATTTTTCTTTCGAATTGGTACTATACTGAGCTCCAATTAAAACCGATTGACGACGCTATTTCTGTAAGTGGAACCGTGGAGCGTTAAATACTTATTGTTTGTATATATAATACACTTTTTAGAAATGTTTATCTTTAACGTAAGTAGTGAGAGATATGTTACATACAATACATCGCGTAGATACTTAATTAATTACCAATTCAGATTTACAACAAACCACCGTAAATATAAGCTGGTAGTATCTCCCCGCAACTTTGTCTGCGTGTAATTTAGAGAAAAGTTATTATGCCTTAAGAAACTATATAATTTTTGTGACAAAAAGTAGCCTATGTGCTATTCCGGACTGCAATCTAACTAGTTTACAAAATTTGAATCTAGTTCGTTTAGCCGTTGCACCAACACAAACAAACATCCGAATACTATAATTTTAATAAACATTAAATGGGACCTACGCGGGTAAAACCACGGGGCATTCTGGTATATAAATATATTCATTTGCTTGTAAATTAACATGTCTCCATACGCGTAGTACTATCGCAGCTCGCAAGTTGCCGTCAATTTGCGAACTAAAAAGCGTACAATAGACGAAAGTGGCATCGCATCAGTCCAAATGTAATCTAGGTACCGTTACGTTGCAGTCAGTTGTTATCCAGACTAGGTCAGTTTTTGTGGACATCGTGTAGGCTTTGTCCACGGTTTATAGCCGTCTCGTGCGTACAGATGAAAGGATTGATGATCGGAAGTGGAAAGAATGTCACACGGGCTTTGTGAATAGTGTTTTGAGTGTAAATTGACGCTACTACGATGGAGCTAGAACTCAATGTTGTTGTTGTGTTGATTATTTATAGTTCTCAAAGAAGGTAAAGAAAACAGAACCCTGAAGTGTAACTAACTAAACTGAACGATTTTTTTTTAAATACATCTCTACATACATTTTGCGTTATATTATACTAGCGGCCCGTTCCGGCTTCGCTCGGATATTGTCACATAAAGCCCATTAATCGAAATATAAACTATCCTATCTTTTAAGTTGGATCAATCTTACACACGGTGTCCAAATTTCATTAAAATCGGTTAAGTAGTTTAGGGAGTCCATCGCGGACAAACATCGTGACAGGAGATTTATATATATTAAGATAATACGTTCGAAGGTATTTCTCCAATCTATTCTAATATTATAAAGCTGAAGAGTTTGTTTGTTTGTTTGAACGCTAGGATCTCGGGAAGTACTGGTCTGAATTGAAAGATTATTTTTCTATTGGATACTCTATTCTATATAAATAATAATTATCATAAGATAAAATATCTTTATTAACAACTTCATAGATACGAGTCATTTAGACATATAAAAATTATAATCCATAGTTAAAACTGCCATTGCTAGAGCATACATGCATGTTTAATCAAACTACGGCATATCTATACTAAAAGCTGAAGAGTTTGTTTGGTTTGAACGCTAGGATCTCGGGAAGTACTGATCCGATTTGAATGATTCTTTTTTTATTGGATAGTCCATTTATCGAGGAAGGCTATAGAACATAAAGCTACTATCAATAGAAGCGTAGCATGAATCAAGAATGTAACAAAAACGGTAAAAATATTCCTTTTTGAGAGTTTTCGTACTGTCTTTGACATGACAGCATGTGTCTAAGATGGCATCATTGAATATAAACCTTTGTTAATCAAATTTGTTTCTAAATCTGAGTTGGTACGACCAATTTTCGACAGGTGGCGTAGCAGGTAGCTGAAAATGTTTTTTTGTTTGAAAGCGATATTCTCAGGAATGACTGAACCGATTTCAGTCATTCTTTCACCGTTGGATATGTACGGGATCCCGATGAGTGCTATATAATGTGCCACGGGCGAAGCCGGGGCGGAAATGTAGTGTTAAAATAAACCTTTTTTTTTAACGACTTCCAAAAAAGGAGGAGGTTCTCAATTCGGTTGCATGTTTTGTTTTTGTATGTTACGCGATAGTTTTAGTTTTGTTTGGTATACCATAGTTCAGAGAGCCCCATTTATAAGTTTTATCGAAATCGGTGAAGTCGTTTTTGTAATATCAACACAAAACTAAAATTTGCTTACTAATTACTCGACTGAAAGAAGGGTTATGTTTTTCGCGCGTATCTTGTATGTTTGTAAATTTCTTTATTTTCACGTATCTTCCAAACGGCTGGATGTATTTTGATAATTAAGATATCGTTAGATTAGTCTCAATCACCAAAGTTTCAGTAGATAGTAAGTATAAAATGATTTTTACCTTGTTTTTTTAATTAAATGTATCTATTTTGATAACGTTCTCATAGAAATTATGAAATATAGTCGAGTATCTGACTTTAATGTTAAATTGAAGTCTGTCTTTGTTGTTTCTGAGAAGATTAAATTATTGGAATACCTTTTTAAAGATGACGATGTATTGACTGAATTTGTTTGTCTAATAGGTTTGCAAGTATCCCGTCATTTTATTTATCTTCTCATGAAAATTGTTTTTTTTACTCAACATAATGATGAAACAAGAGATTTGTTTGTGTCAGCAAATCATACCTCAATATTTTTAACCGACTTCAAAAAAGGAGGTTTCTCAATTCGACCGTATGTATGATTTTTTTAACCCCATTTTCATAATAAGATCATCTAAATACCTACCTTGCCTTTTATTGTTGAAAACTATACTTAATCACAATAAATGGATTTAAGGCACAAAAGACAAACCCAGCAATCTTATTCTTGAAATTACCTACCAAACTTGAGGTATCTCGATAATTGACAAATTTAAAATCTTCAATTGTTTACATGTCATAAATCGTTGAGTAAAAACGAACAAAATTATCTGAATTCCGAATCTTCAATTAACACGTTCAATCATCATTGGAATGCCCACACACATTCCGCCCATTGTTGTCAGCACCGTGTCAATACTTCTTACTTCCACATCCACTTTCCACAGGTCGTTAACCGATCTGATGCGGTTCCCTGTTCCCATACACGATTGAGTAGTTGAAACTTAAGACCTCAATTTTCACTTGGGAGAACTTAAGAAATAGATATTGTTTCAAGAAAAATTTTGGGCCTTGGAACTATTGTTTCAACATCAACTTAAATGTTATATATTATATAAATCTCCAGTCACTGTATTTGTCATTGTTCTTTTCTGGATCCACTTGATTTTAGTTAAGTGTTGGGTTTGAGAATAGATGGTAGACTATTTTTTACCCTCATGTCCCCACTCTTTATCTTTTCTTCATCATGAACTATATGACCCTCTTATTAAGTAGTCTCCCGTTTGAAAGCAAATCATCAGTAGGTAACGTCCAATATTTTGAGATCACACCGTATTCTATTTACAAAACAGTGAATAGCTCAGCTGAAATCTAGGGCGTGATTCACATGATCTTTCAAAATAGTAGCACCTCTGTTACTGAGGTAGTAAAGCACAATTTTAAAGAAACTGAAAATGATAGTCGTGGCTAAGAATTTGAGGAAATGCACAGTGAATTTGAGTTGAGTTAGTAAAGTGGATAAGAAAAGATCACCGGTGATGAAACTGAAAGTTACCCTCACGATTTGTAGTAGTAGTGGTCTGTAAAGTCGGTTGGTTTACGAACGATAGTTTAACGTGACAACAAAACATTGTTAGATGCGGCGCAAGCGTACAATGAGCGTAACGGGACAACGAACGTAACGGGACATAACGGGACACTTTTTCGTGCATGCAGCCGGCGTTCATCGATTTATTAGACGTTGTCACGGCAATAAAATCTGGCAAAATAATAATTATAGAATAATGTTGTATGGCACTAGACGGCTAACAATGGACAAAACGCTAACAAAACAATAATTCTAATCTAAAGAACAATAAGTGATGACTAACAACATCGATAAGGATGATAAATCTTAAAGATTATCTTATATAATATAAGTAGATAGGTAGGTAAATGTTTAACCTAAACTAACGTTCATCTTTCCACCTTTTTCCCTTCTTTCTTTATAAAAGTTTGGCTTACAATAATCGCCAATAACAAGAATTGCAAGCTTTTTGACTAAAATGAGAACCCGGTTAGATAATTATTAATTTATCCCACCCTATCCCAATACAAAAAAGACAAACTGATGAAACACAGATGATGAGACTAAAACAAAGCAAAATATAAGGATGATCACAGATACAAAGCATCAAACGTTTTAATTGAAACCACGTTTCTTGAGACGACAAAAGTTCATTTATTATAAGCCAGTGAGACATCATCTTTACTCATTTTTTCGTCTGCCAAGACCGAGCGATATGGCATTTTCTTTGTACAAACCTATTGATTCAGGTGAAATGCATGGCTAATGTAATGTTTACCGAGCAAAGATTGTTCCCAAACAAATCTCAGTTCACACAGCCTTCTGTCTCACCTTGGGCAAAGATTGCGTGACTATAACTCGGTTAGCAGTAATTAAGGCTTTTGGGCCAACAAAACTGTACTGCAATTGTTAAGTGCCGATTAGAGAGCATAATTTAGTAACACCTTGATGAGAATTGAGAAAGATAATAAAACCGGGGAAGGAAACAGGTTTAGTACTGTCTGTTAATTGTAATAGCCTACTTGCTAAATTTTCACTACTATCACTGACCTAAATGCTTGCGAAACTATAAGCTCTGAGAAGATTTGAAGTGCAACATACATATATAATTTATAGACCACAAGGACAGCAGTAATTCGTTTAGTTTGCCGTATAATATCTGGTCAGCTAACGAAAGAGTAAAATTAAAATACTGCAAATAGACCAAACAAACAGAATGAACATTTAGTAAGTTTCAATAAATTGGCCAATAAAATACTTGGTGCCATAAAGATTAGAAAATTGCATTATGGATTCTTCACGAACGTTAACTGCACCTAAGTCAATATCCGTAGTAACGGTACATGATAATTTGTAAACTGACACTATTTGCCCAGTAAACACTACACATCACGGAAAAATCTCATTAGAAATACGGCATGGAACTGCGAAGGGCTTTCTAATTGTTCTTAATACATTCTCCCATATTTTACAATGGATCTATTGTTCTACAAATTGTAATGTTCTACATCTCTGGACTGTTATTGCTCTAAAAGAGTGGGCGTATTATTTTTGGTTCACAATACCTTGTCGTGTCGATGAAGACCTACTATTATCCCTTTCTCTTATTCGAAATTGACTTCTACTTGACAGCTTTACTTATTGTGTATTTGACAGTAACAAATCTATACATATCTTTCACGAAAGATAGCTTTGGGCCCTTTACATTTTTTATTTGGTATCAAAGTTCAAAACCATTGATGTTTACGTCTATCAGGAACATCCTCGACACCACAAAATATTTTAATATTTAAGGTGCCATAAAAAGTGAAGATCATCGTTCACGTTTATCCTTATCTATTTTTATTTGGGCTGAGTCTCAGAGTGTGTTTACATAAATCCATCCTGTCGATGTAACGGTTAATAGGGCAGTCTGTGACAACTTAATAGTTTCCTCTGCTTTTAGAACAGGTTCAATCACTCGCACTTCCTGCTCCTACAAATTGTCTGTCACCTTTGTTTTTACTTTCCCATTAGTGGCAGCTTTACCTCCTTTATCATCCACAACATTCGCTTTAACTTTATTTGTGCCCTGAGCTTTATTGTGTTCCATAAGGTTATTTCAATGCAAATTGGATAATACTTCCAAGACACTCGTGACGTACTGTCGCTGTATATCTGTGAACTATCTCTTCCGATTACAGGTCTTTGTAAGTCGCCTTGAGCGGACTACAATAATATAGCAGTAGATTTAATAAAACCTAAGCCTGGAGAGAGCTACGATAAAGTGTTGGGGCAGCGGAGCATAGTCATTATTTTGTTACTGATTCGAGTGAAAATACTTGGAAATTCACGATGAAATTGCTAGTTATGGATGTGCAGCATGACCATTTGTAGATGCCGTTACGCGTAACGTAGGCGATGCTATCGTTTTCACCGTTCGTAAGTGTTTTAGAAGCGAGTATTTAGTAACACCGGACGCCTTATAATCAACTTTTTTGACATTGTAGAAAACCTTGATAAATTTAATTCGTTTCTTGAAATTGTTCTCAAATGAAATTGTTAGTGTGCCTTTTAATTTTATTCCCACGATTATCTCATTCGTTATGTCATCGACCCATCTGGTTTCAAGCCCCATATCAGGTTCGACCGCTTTGGGATCAAACTATCAATTAGTGTGACAAAAACCGAAAATTTCTCGCCTAAAAAGTTTAAGTCTTGCGCAAAGAGTACTTTAAGTTTGACCATTAATGTAATAGCGAACGTGACTCTCGCAATCCCATATATGAGTTCTGTTCGTGTCATTACAATACAATTGCCATACGTCTGATTGATCTCTATTGTGTTATTGAATTGCATCGTGTAATCTTTTGATAGCCGTTGAGGTTTCGATTAAGCTTTGGGAACCAGCTCAGCATATAGCCAACTTAGTATATTATGTTTTATGGAACATTATGAAACATTAATAATAATATTTTTTTATGTCAAAAATGTCTCAATTGCTTTCAGATTCAGAAGTTATTTGTTATGTAGAATGACGAAACGAGTAAGATATGCGCCTGGTAGTAACACACGACTGCCTCTAACATATCAGTGTCAGGCTGCGATATTTTATTTTACAATCCGGAAAACGGCAATATTGATGCGTTACAACTTTGAGTACTACCCCAGACAATCTCTGCAAAAACTCTACCACTACAAATACTCGTCTGAAATGACTACTATGTTATAATCTTATTACATTTTAAATAGACCTTTCATAAAAAATTTATTCGATTTTCCAAAATAGTTCAATATGTTTAAAACATAGATTTGAAAATACACTATTACAAACCAGCAATGATTACCATTCGCAACACCCTAACTACAAGGTACAAGTATGTACCATTTCTAGTGCATTGTACAAAATGTATCTTTGTAAGTTCATGTTATAGGACGATGTCCACCTCCAATAAATATCATAATAAATACATAAATTGCACCTCAGCGATAGGTGGTCTGAAGTGTCGCACAGTATATCAGAAGCTGCAGAACAGTAATACATTTATTGCATTGGACACAATGTGGCCGGAGAGACAAATCGGATCATTCGTCTGCTACATGCCGTTTCTCAAGATCGTTTCCTACGATACGCTGGCCATAAAATGCTCAAGACTGGCCACCCCTCGGGCGGCCCTTGTTTGATGGACGATTGTATTCGAATTAGTCATAACTCGCAATTCAGGAACTGTTGATTGCTTCCGATAGTGTAAATGTTATTCATATTTACGTCAAAGTTTTGGTGCTAGGGTTGCGGTATAACTTGCAGCAAAGATATTCCATTTGTTATAAAATATGTAGAAAAATGTCTTAAAGAGTACATTCTAGTCAATACTCGTAGTAATATCATGTAAGGACGAGGTCACTATCTCAAATCTTTTTCAAGACTATCTTGAATAGGCTTGTTGACTTGTATATTGAACCCAAAGACGTTGGTAGCAAAACAAATTCGAAATTTATGATTGAACCTATAAATTGCTTTAAAAAAAACTTGCCAAGTTAATCTAACTTTAACGATCATCGATACTTTGTATATCATGGCGTAATTAGAAAGATCGACCAACGTTTCCTACTGATTGTTCCAATAACTGCCCCTTAATCTGGGATCAAACGAAACTAATGACCAGGAACTCGTGAATTCATTAATTAATCTTTTGACAAGCGATTCTCATGTCACACGGGACTTAATACTGATAATTAAGTTTATCGGAGAGGCTTTGAATAGGTGAGATCTAAGTTCTATGTTAAATGTCTAATTAAAGACAGTAATCAGTTTCAATTGATCGTTATAATGAATGCAGCGTGTGGGATGCATTCAAGATTTCAAACTTGATGAGCATTGTCTCAAGTTTAATGTGAATGGATTGGACGAGGTTGCATGAGACGGGTATTGGAATTGAGAAATTAATATCAAAATATGGAGGTCTATAACGGTACTGTTGACCCGTGATACCTTCAACATGGCGGAGAGATAAATAGTTGTGAAAACCGATGAATAGAGGACGGGATAACTTGAATAATTTAAACGGAAAACACAGTCCACCTTATAGTCAGAGTGCTGGGACTTTTCAGCCTTATCTTATAAGGATAGAGTCAACACCATACCAGCCTACCAAGCTGGCGAAGTCCAGGTTGGCGGATTCCACATGTCATCGATGTTTTGCTTGGGACACGCCGGTTCCTTTTACCCTTAAAGTCAGTAGCGACGACGAACTTATACTCAGAAATATACTTATAAATGCTGGTGATATTGGAACTTGGAATGTACGTCCTCCGGATTGCTAAATAGAACATTCGTGTGTTCCTGGTGGTCTAATGACCGCTTCTATTTCAGATAATGAAGGTCAATGTATTTGATGTTGTGATGAGAGTTGTTCATAGGCGCTACTCAATCGCTAAAAATATTGTGATTCGAGATTTAATCGATGATGCTTACTAGCCCCATAGTCCAGTCAGCAAGTGCTTTTTAGGTCAATACTTTTTCGAAATTGTTATAATCGAATAACGTTATGATGTTATTCGATTCGGAATGGCCTCTAGACAGTTTTTGAGAAAATGATATGAATAAAAAATTTATAATTTTATTGCTAATCTTACTGATACCTCCTAAAGTGTAAATGGAGATTGTCCACCTTGTAACGAGGTTTTTGGTTCGACATCCGTTTGCTTTTTTAATATTATTCCATGTGTGTACTTGTTTTTCATTTCCACTGGCTTTGACGTTAAAGAAAAACTTCACGAGAAAACCGTCATTTTCCAAATAAAACAATATTTCGAGAAAATGAGTCAATGTAATTACTTTCAAATACGCGAATATTTTATGGTTTCCAACCGTCCAGGGAATCATCACGATTACTCAACTAAAGTAGTTGATAGCTGTAATATTACATTAATTTGATGTTTCTATATATAATAAGTATGTATTTACAATTATGTAAGTATTATATCAACTATGTGGCCGCCATATTACAAGCTTTGCTTAGTTTGGGGGTCAGATGGTGTTGTGTGTGAATTGTCCACCATTTATTTATTTATTATTTTTATTAATCATACCGTCGTGTTAAACAGATATCCGGTTTAGAAAAACGGTACAAGGCAAATCATCATTGGTACATCGTTTCATGGTTTGTTGATCATATTCACTCATGTTGTCTGTGTCTTCTCGGAAATCATTCTAGGTAAACACGCTTCATAGGCCGCATCATCGTTTAACATCAGGCGAGATGGCGGCCTTCAGATCATGTTGTCTGACTGATCTTGGCTTCAGATCTCCCTGAGTTACTTATTTGTCTAACATAAAGTGAGTAGCGTTAAATTTAAAACCAGCTGTTCGCGGATTTACCCGCGTAGTCTCCGTTGTCATTACTCTCCCAGCATAAAAAGTAACTTATATGTGTTATTTCATACGATAATCTGATTTCAACCCTATTCGTTCAGAAGTTCTAACGCGATCGAGTAATTACACCAAACTTTGGGATTCGTGTTAGTAGGTGGGATATAATATTCAAGCAGAAATACAATCGCATCTTTCCATTATCGTATTCCAAACTGCCTTGCTGAGATGTAGCATACTTAAGAGAAGCAATTAGGAACTACAAATCAAGGATAAACGTGTAGGCGAATCCTTTGCGAAATAGGTAATTTGCAGTAAGATATGACTCACAGAAATATTATCGTTCAGCCAAATCCCATTCATATTTGGATCTCATAAGAGTAATGCCTTTCCAATAATCCTTGCAATCCTGCTAACATTATAAATGTCGAAGTTTCGATGGTTAGGTGTTTGTTGCTCAATCACGTCGAAACGGCCACATAATTATATACTAACTACACACTAGCTTGCTATACTAGCTTGAAACACTAGCGTCGTGTAGCTCGGGCATTACAAAAAAAATCGTCGTGAAGAAACCGACATATTCCAAGAAAGACATCTTTCGATGTCACGTTTGAACTTCCAACCCGCACTTGGCCAGCGTAATAGACTTATGCTTTCACTCTCTCTCTATATGTGAACCCAACAATGGGAACATAGAAGTTGTAGGTATATCACATACATGCCTATGCATACTACTGTGTACCTAAAAGTCGTATGTTGTCTATTATCTAATCTCATATTGTGTATGCATAAAATATAATCATTTATACATTCTTTGTTATTCTTTATCTTTGCTGTACTTATCTTTTATGTTATTGTTACAGGTAAGCAAGCTGTTGTTTAAGTGCAAATCCTTCCAAATACCTTAAGCATAGGTCAGGTACGCATATCTTACTTCTTAAAACGATAACGCCGCCCGCTGGTCTCAAATTATTTAACTTTATTCTCTTTGTCACGATGTTTGTACACACGCTACTCTTTGCTCTGCGCTTTGAACGTTATTTTATTTTAAATTAAACATAAAATACACATTAAATCCTTAAAGCATCGATATAAACCAATGGATGTGCCCTGAGTAACTTGAAATTGGTAATAAACTGCGTCTCTATGTGTCGTAAGTAGTTTACACATAACCAATCTACTTGACTACCCCTAGAATCGCTAGCGGCGCGATATGCTGTGGTTCTACTTATTTTGGTTGTTGACAACGAACAGTGTTAAGTAAAAACTTCCGGCGTTCACCGCTTCCTGCAACCGACTGGAACGGAATTTTGGGAGGGCACATCTATATCTTGGCCTTAAAGAAGATATTACACACACTAACACGTATTTGACATCCGCATTAATACTCTTTTGTTTATTGTTAAACTCTATGGTCAAATATTGCTTTATGTTCAAATTTAGAACACTTGGCTACCGCTATTATTACTGAATTGACAGAGACTATCGAACCTTTATATAGTAAGATTTCTTCTCTGTGCATATTTAATACTAGCTGAACCGTACGTTGCTACGCCACCTATGGAAAATTGGTCGTACCAACTCCGATTTAGAACAAATTGGTTTAGTTTAGGTTATAAAGTCACATGCTGTCACGGAATTCAGCGCACGTCAGCGCGCACAATGAAAGCTCTCAAAAAGCAATCTTGTTTCCCGTTTTTGTTACATTTTTCATTCATGCTCCGCTCCTATTAATAGTATCGTAATGTTATATAGCCTATTGCTTTCCTCGATAAATGGACTATCGAATAAAAACGTAATTTATCAATTTGAACCATCAGTTTCTGAGGTTGTCGCGTTCAAACAAACTCTTCAGCTTTATAATATTTATTTATTCTTTTATTTATTCATTCAATGAGAACACAAAACAGAATGCCTAGAAACAATATTGGTATAGATTGAAAGAGAGTATAGAACCTTTCTAAGTAATTCTTCTCGGCCTAAGTTTCATATTGTTATTTCTCACGTCTTTTGTTTTACCATTCAATAACAGTTCCCATAAAATTTTACGGTCTACAAACTGTTCATTCAGTAATACCGTTTCTACACATTAGGGCCAATCGCGATGGTCGCAATTTCTATTATGCTCATTGTCACTGAGTGTCGTTGCGAGGTTAATGCAGATATAATTCTGTGGACTTCGTTATTTATTGGCTTTATGTGGATAGTATTCATGTTTACTAGTGGAAACATAATTTTTGTTTACTGTATCTTTCTATCCTCAGTAAAAGGCTGGTAGTCTGGAAGAGATTTTTCTCAGAAATAAAACCTCCACTTGTGGAGGACGATTTCAGTTCGCTTGTGTGTTTTTGAAGTAAAACTTAATTTTGGCACACTACACAAAGTTTTTTCTTGGACTGTGAATTGAGCTCAAACGTTACGCTCGTAAATGAAAGAAATCCTAGAAATATAAAACGCCTTTCTTTTTATTCTTAGAAGACTTATTTAGACGATAATATTTTGAAGATTTATTCCAGATTAGCAGCGCCCTCTGGTTTTTTTTTTTTTTTTTTTTTAATATTGGTGGACAATTCACACACAACACCATCTGACCCCAAACTAAGCATAGCTTGTACTATGTTTTACCCGCGTAGTTTCCTAAATGAGCTATCAAATTCTGAGTTACTTATAAGTTCTATCGACAGTCCCTATGACTGCCAATTTTTTTTGTACGTGTGTTACGCGATAGTTCAACCAATTGGAAATCTATTATGGTGGTTTATTGTTTGTTTGCTAGATTCAGTTTTCTGAAATAGTCCCACATAAATTTCGTCAAATTTGTCTGGTGGATTTTGAAATATCAACAAGAAACTAAAATTTGCTTGCTTTCATCTGGATGACGTATTCGTAAATTTCACAAAAATAGGAAATTTTGTCAAATGTCGGAAGTTTAATTTAAATTAACGGTTATTGTCTTCTCGGTGGAAATTAAATAGTCTAGGTTGTTTACGTTATACGATTAAAAATATCAACAATTACTTATTACTTACGAAAATTCTCCAATCTATACAAATAACTGAACTGATTGCCCCATATTTTGTGGTCTAGATTCGAGATATTTTTCACATTTGGTCCACAAACAAACAGCGGCATCTCTCCCACGGCTGGGATAGGCGCGGGGGCGTGGGAACGCATTGCACGACTGCACGCCTGCTCTCGTTGTTATTGTTTACACTGGAATGGAATCAGGGTTGATACGAACCACCCTGAGCTCGCAGACTAATCACAGACATTAAGGTTACTAGTTATCTAGTGTTCATAAAGTGATCGAAATTTAAATTACCTAGAAAGCCAAATTAAACTATGATCAATTTGAACAATGAACAAAATAGTAGGTATATTCATTTATGCTTGTGTCAAATACATAGTAGTGTGTGTAGCTACTTAATGTATTTATTTATTTAACGTATTTTTATTCACATTAAAAAATGCATTCTTCTCTCTTTCTTTATATAAACTACAAGTTATTGTCGATAATAATAACTAAAAAATACAAAAAATACACTCCATACCACTTACAATACTTTGTCGCATATCCTTTTTCATATGCTTTTATTTTATGATTATTTTATATTGGCACAATACACGTTTTCATTTCATTTTCATGGATAATATTTCTAGTTCAAACCGTATCCAGTAAAGTGATATATGTAGACGCATATTTCACAGCTTCTAATTAACCAGTTGTAATTTTACCCAGCTTTCATCGCTAGGTAGTTCTATGTAATCAACGACTTCTTAGGCACGTTCAGTGTACAAAAAGCGGCATTGACAGCCCTCACAGTGATTTAGCTCTCCATATGCGGCCTTACGCTCAGTCATGCGGTCGAGCGAGATCTGAAAAAGGAAACAGTGAATTTGAAACTTGTGTTCATCGATTGAGTTCTGCAGATGTTGAGTGAAATGCAGTCTTTATAATCAAAACGATAAGGTCCTCATCATCATTCTCAACTTTCTTTAGTGATATAAATCTGAATACTGGTGGTTGATACGAACCACCCTGAGCTTGCGAACTAGTCACGAAAATCTTTAGTATTTTAATTTCATCTATTGAGTTCTGCTGATGTTAAGGGAAATGCAGTCTTTATAATCAAAATGATAAGGTCCTCATCATCATTCACAACTTTCTTTAGTGATATAAATCTGAATACTGGTGCAGGCTTTGTTTATTTCATATCAAATATCCGTAACCTCTTGGACATCGAAGCAAAGTGTCTGGTTTGGCGGTTTTTTAAAATTCACTTTGCGTTGTGTTGGAGTTACATAATCTGATTCCTGCACCAAAACGTGTAAACAAAAAAGCTAAAGAGTTTGCACTTAAAAATCATTGTGAACCTAAGACCGGCCGGGAGAAGTGAAAACTATAATAAGAAATGACTATAAAAACTGTTAACGTTGTCGCTGTGTTTACTGTACAGCAATATGACAGTGAAGAGCAACAGCTGACTTTATCTTTCTCGCTCGGGTACACTCGGCGGTCCCGAGTTTACCCGAACGGTTTCACTTCCTCAGCCTCAACACACCCTTTGAAAAAAAAACTGAGTGTGGTGCGACACAAATGTTTTCACTTAAAAAATTTACTTACTAGAGTCCGCTAAATTAGTTTTAAGTTCACACCGTGACCATATTAGTGTTGAGTTACTCGTATATACTACTACATATTACCAACAAAGAAACTTCGTATAATTACGTTGAACCTCAAAGAAAAACAGACATTCAGCCGACTCCTTTCACACTGTAAACCTAACTGTACACAACATTACCATCAAAGAAACACCTAGCTGTTGTTGTATCTTATATAGAAACATTTATGCACTAAATTGTAACCTCTGATATAGAAACAGCAGGTCTACTACGAAGTCCGATAAACGATATATCGGCCGAAGTTATGGACGTTTTATACCACGAAACACAATCGGTCGGTTGATGAGACAAAAACTGTCAAATCAGCGTCGATCAGAATGAACGAAACTCCCGATCAGATCAACCGACGGTATGACGTTTTTTTTTTTTTTTTTTAAATATTGACGAGACGATCAGGTCATGTGGCCTGACACATAACAGCACATTGACAAGCAGCTATTGGAACATGAAGAGTCCAAATCATTACCGACTATCGTCACCCAGAGATCTAAGATCTTATATCTCTAAGCCCTGTAATTTCTCTGGAAACATTGCCCTTCAAACCGGAACACAGTAATGTTTGCACATTACTTGGCGGTAGAATAACTGGCAAAGGTGTGGTACTTCCCCAGGCGGACTTACTACTAACGTCCATAACTTCTGCCGATATATCGTTTATCGGACTTCGTATTAGACCTGCAGAGCTATATTTAGCTAGAGTTCCGACTGTGAACTTAATCACATGCGTTTACTTATACGACAGACAGACAGACTACATTTTAAATGAGGTAATTTGTCATGAACTATACTTACTTATTTATAATAAACGGACAGTCTTTATAACCACATCAGCAGCCCACTAAATGTTGCCACTACTGGGACTTGGGGCCTTCTTTCGCAAGGAGAGAGTCAAGGTCTTAATCCAACACGCTGGCCCAGTGCGGGTTGATGATTCTAGGTACATGTCAGTTTCCTCACGATGTTTTCTTTCGCCGTTTTAAGGTAACGGCATTACATACATGACTTTGAAAACACAGTGGTGCGCGTGGCATTTCAACCCGGGGCCTCCGGGTCGGCAGTCGGGGTTCCCCCGACTAGACAAGCCGTATCTAACTTTATTACCAAAGCTAAATTGCAATGAAATTACACTGCATTACATACTTAAATACCATCATTATGCACGTTTAAAAGGTCTTGAGATAATGAAATTGATCTAGCCCGCTACTAAAACTACCCATTCGGAAGTGTGCCCAGCTTCTGGTGGCATTATCAAGCTGAATGCCAATGCTTATGCAAAATAAAAATGAAAAGTGGAAAATGATCATGATCTCTATCACAGATTTCATTACATTCCTCACTAATTTGAAAAAGTTACCTAAAACAATTGACGTCTTTTCTTCTTTTCTAGTCTTTAGCTTACACAAGAAAGACCACGTAAACAGCGGAAACTACAGTGGACACGTGTTGTATACCAGACCCTCCCATCACTTCCTCCCGTTAAAGAGAACTTTAGGCTGATCTAAATTTAATCCTACTTCATCATCTTATGGTTCATTTTTGAAGCTACTTGCTTCAGGGTTTTGTAATTTACCAATGGTTACTAAATACGGAACTGTTGTTTCCAGTGTTTTTTGAGAAGCAACACGTCGTGTTTGGTGACATCTTTGATTTATTCTTTGAAGTTAATCTGTTCGTTACTGGCGACGGTAGTGTTACAGTTTTAATTAACGTTTCTATCTATAAACTCACCCTCCGTTTAACTTTAATTGTCTCCTCTTTTATTACAACTAAATGTGTGAACGATACAAATTGTTAAACATGAATGTTGACGTCTAGTTAAATTTTCTTGTGATAAATTTAAGATAAAGTATAATCTATACATATATTTGAAGTATTAAATAATGGGACAAACACAAGTTACATAAAATACCTTTTAAAGAGAGTTGTCAATTTTGCCAAAGATAGTGGCCATTTTTCATTTTGTTAGCATATGTCAATGTCATTAATCTGACATATATTTTAACCCATTGATCTCTCATATCTCTTATTATGTATTTATATTTAAAACCCGTGTGTTAGATTTTACAATTTCGTTGATATTTTTACTTTACTCAGCTCGATTTACAAATTTTACAGCATACATTGCTTGTGTCCTGTAATATATTTTGTGAAACATGATCAAAATCGTGTTATGGCTTTCGATTACCAGTGTGATGTAATGAGGTCAAGTGGTAGTGTTGCCATCTGCGAAATTCGTGAGCACGATCTCCTTGATTCGCAGGGATCTTTTGAAAGATATCGAGAGATCTTGATAACGTACATGATTACTTGTAATGTTTAACCTAGAAACGAGTTAGCAGCAATCGCTGTAGAAATTGTCACAGAAACCGGCAACGCAATATAATTTGATGTTTTATCTACTGTAGTTGTGGGGTTTAAAATTCACATTACTGCTTAGAAGAATGTAGTAACAAAAATGATTTCGATTATGATGGAGTAAATTAATATTGCATAGTAGGAATACATACACTAATAGAGTTTAAACTACACTAAATAATAATACATAATCTTAGGAACTCATAAATTTTTCCAAGATTAAAAGTTCCCTGTGTTATTCCAAGGAACTATTTGAGTTTCAGTTCGATCCCTTGAGTGTCTACGACGTGATTGAGCTACAAACATCCAAACTTTGTTTTAGCAGGATTATACATAAAAATATTGTGATCCGTGAAAGTGCAATGCGATCTTTTAAGGAAAGTGATGGAGTAAAAGACTGCATCTTCTATTCTTACTATTATTTTTTCGCGTTTGTATGAAATCGAACACAGTGAGTTTGTAGAAATGTTGTTTGAGCGTGCAACAACGCTCAGACATCGCGAAGAAAGTCGCGTGATCGCTAACAATACTGTACACAACGAATAATTCATAAATATTTGGCCTGGTTTAGGCATACGCGTTGTTATTGTTTTGCCCTATTTCATGTACTTCTTGTCATAGGTAGTTTGTTTGAAGAAAGGGAGCTTTGCTTTAAGAAAGTTGCTAAAAATCTTTTGTACGTTATTTGCGATTTAGGTACTTCGTTGGTTGATCTTTTGATGTAGGTGCTTTTTAACTTCTGATTTTAACTCAAGGTGAGTTAAAATCAGAAGTAAAAAACATTAATAACTATGTAGCTGTACCCTGCCACGCTTCGTTGTGGCACATTGTGACGCAAAAATAGTTTAAAACTGAAAAACTTAAATCCTTGATGCGGATTATATATCATTGTAAAATTTCAGCTCGATCGGTCTAGAACTTTTTGAGTTTTTGAACCGTACACAAACCAACATAAAATTTTTAAATATAGAGATTGAAGAGAAATAAAGACGACAGTGTAAATAGTTTGTCCAGAAGACACAATTACCATAGCTTTCAATGTACTGTTGTATGTTTTCAATGCACTGCGCTCATCACTTAGAGATATAAGCTGATTCATCTCTTTGCCCTTCACTGAAACGTTTCCCTTCAAACCATTACATAGTAATAAATGCTTGCACAATTCTTGGCGGTAGTATAACTGGCAAAGATGTAGTACTACCCCAGGCGGACTCTGCAAAGATTTCGTTACTGCTACAATGATGCCACTACGGCGTCGTTCTTGTGGTATTTTACAAATTCTACTATTATCAGTTGGACATCTCGTATAGTCATCAACTTTCTCGTTCGTCGTAGTGTCGTCATTGTCTTTGAGCACTAAATTATGGATTTTATTGCTTTCGTCTCTTAGTTTGGTCTCACTGTCGCTAGTAAAACAAGTTATCGGTTTCTAATGTTTGTTAAAAAGTGATTGTGGATGGTGAGCTTTATCGTTTACTAGATGTCCGCCCGGCTTCGCCCGTTGCACATATATAGCCTATAGCACTTAGGGATCATGCACATATCCAACAATGAAATATTTTTTTAAATCGGTTCAGTAATTCCTGAGAATATCGCGTTCAAACAAAAAACCTCTTCAGTTACCTTATTTTCACCTGTCGAAAATTGGTCGTACCAACTCAGATTTAGAACAAATTTGATGAACAACGGTTTGTAATGACGCAAACTGAGACAAATGCTGTCACGAACGATACAAAAGCTCTCAAAAAGGAATATATTTCCCGTTTTTGTTATATTCTTCATTCATGCTCCGCTCCTATTGATAGTAGCGTACTGTTATATAACCTATAGCCCCTTACTCGATAAATGGACTATCCAATAGAAAAATAATCTTTCAATTCGGACCAGTATTTTTCAAGGTCCTAGCGTTCATACAAACAATTTCTTCATCTTTATAATATTATAGTATAGATTTCTCTTCCAATCTCTCCAACGTCTCATCCATCACAACGTAGTACCCGTACATTTGTACTATTATCTTATTATCGTACTTTGGTGTCCAAGGTCAGAGAATTGAACCATCTCTCTCGTCTTGCCATCCGTCTTCCGATTAACGCCACTGGGGGGTCGACGACCTGCACTGCAACATGGCGCCCGTTTGCGGTTGTTTTCAAAATGGTTCCATACCTTTTTTTGATCTGGAATTGAATCTAACTTGAATAACTTTAATCTTGACTAACGCAAATCAGAAAACATCTTTGTTATGTGTATCTAATTAATTATTTGATTGATCTACTAATTCTACTTTGAGTTCCAAATGTTTATGTTATGTCGCACCCAGGTCTCAAAAATAAGCTACATATTTATGTGCATAGCATGTGCTCAGTTAGGAGCCACTTAATATTCATGTCTAGTTTTCTAATTTATATCTCTATTGCTACTTTCGTTACCTATTTCTTTGTGTCTATTTTTGTTTTATTGTGAACTAAACTAAACCGCATAACATGAAATTTTTAAAGTGTATATTTTTAAAAACTTTATACAAGAGCATTATA
Source organism: Ectropis grisescens (assembly GCA_017562165.1). NCBI lineage: Eukaryota > Metazoa > Arthropoda > Insecta > Lepidoptera > Geometridae > Ectropis > Ectropis grisescens. The sequence goes on from CM029773.1 coordinate 17,619,910, forward strand.
CTATCTATTTAATTTTAAGCGATTTGCTGCGCCATGGGTTTTGTCAAGACATTATAAATAAAACGTTATCATGGTGATTTAGTATATTTTCGTTTCAATTAAAAAATAATCAGCATTTTTTACTCTTTCGTGAGAATTGGCATTAAATCCAAAGTTACTTCTTATTTTAAGTTAGATATAATAGCCATCATTTTTGATACAATTCGATTGTTTTCGTAAACTATAAAGGTACAAGTTCGCGCCGAGACCGCGACACGAGACCGCGACAGGAGACCGTAGACCGTGCTACCTTTACTCTTTATCTTTTAGTTTTAAACCTTTTGTTGTGCCAAGGTGCTTCAAGACTTCGAATTTGGTGTCAGTTTAAATGTAGTATTTTCTGTTCCTTGCTGCTACAAACAACTATTCATAGCCAACACATTCAGATTTTCGTATAGTAACATTTCAGATTTTCATAGCCAACACACATCCTTCACCAGTCGTTGACGTCCACATTTCCATACGGGTCGTGTTACGAACATGTACAATCGAATAGCAATGTTTTATTGAGCGGGTGTGGTTCGCCCCAGTCACGCGATCACGTGTATATGTAGCTATTTGTAAGCAGGACCGTAGGGAAATACGTCATAGATCAATTATTGTACACAGTTGACTTTACACCGTCATCATCATCAGGCTAACACGAACTTAAAAGCATTATTATATGATCATCCAATCAGTTACTTGATTAAAATAAAATAAACTATATTTGAGCCAAAAATACATGATAAGTAAAGAGTTTGGTTGATCAAATGCAACGTTGATCTACTTAATTAGTAAACGATCAATCCTAGTAGATTGATCGTCTACTAATAGTTCAAGATCCCAGAGCCGCCAGACGTCACGTATTTTCTGATGAACGAAATGTGGACGGTTGATTAGAGTTAGTACGTACTAAGAACACATGCTTACCCGCGAACTTGCTTAGACGGCCAATTTTGAGATATGGGGTCCAGAAGGTACATAAAAACATTACTTACTTCACGTATTTTCTAATTTGACTTTCACGTATGTTATAGGTCTTAAAAAAGAAGGCCCCAATACTTCCAGACACTTTCCGTCAGCCGTTATTCTTAACAGACGCTTTAAAACTCCCAAAATAATGACCTAACTTCATTTAAATTCTCATCCCCTTTAGCTTGAGTTTTAGGGGTTGATTGGCCTTTTCGATCGGTCTGTCTTTTTGGAAAAGGCTTTAAAATAGTTGTCTGATGAACATATGTAAATAAAAATGGAGTATAAGAATTTAAGTGAAGAAGCCATTATTTTGGGAGTTGTAAAGCGTCTGTTAAGCAAAACGGCCGACGGAAAGTGTCTGGTCTGCCTTATTTTTAAACATATTATCTATGACATACGTGAAAATCAGTTCTTTCAAAATACGTGAACTAAGCAATGTTTTATGTACCTTCTGGACCCTAGTTGACTTGATTTTGAAAGTGGCTTAGTTGGTAGTAGCTCTGCCTGCGAAGCCGAGGGTCGTGGGTTGACACCCAGTGCAAATATTTGTGTGATGAATTCAAATATTTGCACTGTGTCTGGGTGTTTCTATGTATAATAAGTATGTATTTAAAACTATATAAGTATTGTATCAGCTATCTGGGTGCCATCACACAAGCTTTGCTTAGTTTGGGGTCAGATGGTGTTGTGTGTGAATTGTCCACCAATATCTATATCTCAAAATTGGCCGTCTAAGCAAGTTAGCGGGTAAGCATGTGTTCTTCTAGAAAAACATCGTAAGAAATCCATGTTCCAAGAGAAACCCTTGTTCGAGGACGAGTAATATCCGTCAACTCGTGCTTGGCCAGTGATGTACATGACTTGGCTCAATTCTGGTGATAGATGGCACACGCGTCGGAGGACGTAAAGTTGACGCAGATGTTGTAAAACCTGAGATCTGGTTTGAAAATGAAATTTTATCCTAACCTATACTAATATTATACAGGTATGTGTATGTAAACGTTTGACTGTTTAAATGTTTGTTGATCAATCACGACGGAACGCCTGAACATCGGTTTAGGCGTTGAAAATTCGAATACAGATTTATAGTCTGGAATAGCACACATACTACTTTTTATAATAGGAAAATAACGAGGACGGAATTGCGTGGGTAAAACCGAGGGTTAAAGTAGATTAACAAAGGTCGAAGGTATTCTTGATGAAAATTGGCTAGTGTAGGTACTGATTTAGCACTTTGAGTGGGTTTCGTATGCTAGTGTATTGATTAGGTAGTTCTAATATTATGTCATCTATTCTAATGTTATTTCATGTAAGTTTATTATTATAAAACATATTAAATAGTTCGTCTTCTTTTGAACCGATTTAGACTTTTTGAAGCAATTATTTTTGTTTTTATGAAAATACCTATGGCACTGGCCTCAGATAGCCTCTACTTCTATGAATACTACTTAATGAATGCTGAACCCAATTTAGATATCAATATCCTTGTGGTTATGTTAAAAATACAGTTCAGAGAGCACTCTAATTTTAAATCTTGCGTCCTAAAATGCTTTAGCCTACATCAAAATAAACAAGTTAAAATGTTAACGTTTTTTGTTTGTTGGATTTTTCTTATGGGGCTTTTATGACAAATCACATAGCAGTCCCATTATTTATAACAAATTCCCATTGTATTGCTAATAGGAAAGTGGTTAGTAAGAAATAAGTAGGCATTAAAAGGCGTTAAGGGCTATTTCACCGTGTAAAAGGATCAGTTGAGGTGAGCCGCATACCCGAATAGGACTTTGACCGCGTCTGACGCAGGATCAACCAGCACTCGATGAAATCTTCCTTTTCGTAACAATGGTACTTTGTCGTACAAAAAAATTTTTAATGCCATACATTACGTGAAACAGCTTACGTGAACGCTTGATTTTCCAACAGTCAAGTTGTAGGTTGGAATATCGCCTTTGAGTATTTTTCAAATACCTACACAAGGTTGTTATCACCACTGATTTTAACGGCGAAAGAAACCATCGTAAGGAAATCGACATCTTCTAAGAAAGACATATTTCGAAACAGGAGTCAATCCGCACATGACTCTCTCTGTTAAAACCCCCGAATCCCACCGTCGGAAATTTATGTTTTACAAACATTCTATACACAATACGGCATTAAGCCTACTTAACATAAAATAGCACAAAAACTTATAAATACCAAAATATATGCAACACATCGAACCGACAACCAATCACCCATAAACCCCTAGAAAGAAAATCCGAAAACAAATAACAGGAAACCCTCCACCGATAACAATGTTACAAATTATCACGGCGTGATTCTAAGGGGCGACCAGCCCTTATATAGGACAAGGCGGTCACTGACCCTACGGTAGATTATATCATAGTGTCCCTTCCAATTTTTGTAATAGAACCACTAATTATGACCTAATTCTGATGTTATTGGTGTCGTAAATATTTTGCAGCTCCGCAGGGGAAAAGTTGATTGGTTTTTTAAAAGCGTTTCCGTGTTATGACAAATATTTTTTATTGCTGTTTTTATTGTTCTTTGTCTTCGGGTCGATGATGTTTTTGACCTATTCAAAACTTTTTTATTTAATACGTTTACTAGTGGGGGCTCCCGCGGTTTTACCCGCGTAATTTCCTATATGTTTTTACAGGCTAAATCTACACCAAATTACATTGATATCTGTTTTGCATGAAAGAGTAACACATCATTCCAACCGTACTTACAAACAAACTCTCACGTTTATGATATTAGTTATTCTTATGTTGTGTATTGTTTTTTTTATTGTTATAAAACACATCCACATGCATTTGTTATCACTAACATGAGTGTTATTTTAGCTCCAAGTTTCCAGGAGAAGTTGGAAAGAAAAGAGGTATATTAAAAAGGTTGCACTAACGATTAAAGTTCAAATTACCTTTAATTACTAAAGGATATACTAATATCTTAAGTGTCTCCTGAAAAAGGCATCAAATTGTTTTTTCATGGCCAAGAAGTAAAGGTGCTTGGAAATGCAATTTAAACATAATAATAGGTGATTAGTTCTAATTAAAAACGACCACATAATTAGTTGAAGAGCTCTAGTGAAAAATTGCGTTCGAAACACATTTAATTACAGTAATTGGTTAGCCTAGGACTCTCGCGTGTTCTTTTTCTATAACTATGAACCTACTGAAAGTCGACAAGAAAAAACACCCCAGGTCATTCACCCTGACCTTTTTAACCTTGTAACGAGAAAGGACTGTTGCATGAACTGGCTAATGATTTAATGGTCACACCAGATAAAGATGTAGACCGTAACGCTGAAGTCGTAAAGTTGAAATTTGAAGATAATTTTACGAGGAACATAAAACTACATTTTGCTGTTTAAAGCAATTAGAAAGCTTCAGAGGATTCTTTGTTCTAAGAGGAATAAGCATCTGAATGGGGTTCGTTCATTACTCAAGTTCCGTTGCTTTAGTAAATACTGCCAAAAGATTGATGGGTTAGTCAAATTTTACTTTTGTCCCGAGAGAATTTATTTATCTTTTCACCAATTGTATTGTTTCTTTACTAATTAGTAAAATTAAGAATTCAAGACGACATTAGTGTGATAGGGTTTAACTATTGTATTAATCCTAAACAAGTATTTACCTAATTTTGGTGACAAACTCAGTTAGTTGTAAGTAACAATTTAAAATTAGAAATCCATTCCTCAATTCAAAACTTACTACATTTCTCCATTTCCAGCTTGAAATTCTAAAATAGACTTTGTTTACCATACACCGGTTCTCTGGAAGGAAACTATACCTCCATTAGTGTTTCCTTTAGGAGCGGCGACGGAATCACTCAAATTTCGTTTATACGGAAACGTAAATTTGGATTTTCACACTCTGGTACATTTTGTCTCTCATCTTGTACCTTAATGAAACTACATTTCCGGAAGGTCGTTCATCAGAGAATTATTCTTTTAAAAATGCAAAAATTAACAAAACGGAATATTGACATTTAGCAACAATCATACGTTATCAAAACGACAGATATAATTAAAAAATAAGTAATGTAATTTGACATTGACGTACAACTATCAAGTGTAACAAAATGAAACAATTGAATTACAAAACTGGATATTGAAATTTAGCAACCATCAAACGTTTTCAGAATGACAGATATGATTGTGTTATTTTATTTTGTTATTCAATAAGACGTTTTTCAAATGACAGATATGACATAGTGATAAATAGATGAAAAAATATATGAAATTATTGACATATCAATTATCAGGTTTCTCTAAAAAAATGTACGCCTTTACCGGATTTTTAAATTATTTAATACTTTTTTTTTCATTAAGAAAGCCCCTTATTTTATCTGTTATATCAAGTTTTAGTGAAAACATCAATTGAAATTCTCTCTCAAATGAGACTGTGCAAAATTCAGTACGTATTACAAATGCTACAATGACCTGTTTTCTACATCAACAGGATATAGCACGCTGACTCTGTCTATTCCGAGGGTCTTAGTCATCGTCCAGTTTATTTTAACAATGTCACTTGCTTTCATTTCACTTTGCTTTAGTTAGTTACAGCCTTGAATTAGATTGACGTGTGTCTATTGAACTATCTACTCGTATTACTATAAGTACTACAATTATTGTCCTTTTTGTAGAAATTACTGCTTGTATGTATCAGTTAAGTGTTTTATATGGTCCCTTTTTGGTTTTTTGATGTATTTGGTAGATAGATAGGTAAAAAACTTTTTAATGTCCACAATCTCTATATATAAAAATGTTATGTTGGTTTGTGTACGCTTCAAAAACTTAAAAAGTTCTGCACCGATCGTGGTGAAATTTTACAATGATGTATAATCCGCATCAAGGATTGTTTTTATCTACTTTTTGCATCACAATGTGCCACGGCAAATCGTGGCAGGGTACAGCTAGTACAAATATAAATATACAAAACACATTCTTAAAGATAGTGAAGCAAATGATGATCTTGTCCCTAAGAGCGATCATCTCTTTCAGGCAATTGAGTGTGAGTTATGGAAGGAAAAGCCTCTCCATTTCCTTATAAAATGGATTTGTATAGTCTTTTTCTGAGGTTGTTCTAGTTTCATGTGATTTAAGATTATCAGATTCTGATAATATTGCATATAGAAGATTTTGATAATATTTAAAACCTGTCTCACTAAATTGCCTAAAAATAACAAAACCTGCTTAGGTCCAAAGCCAATGAACATACACATGTAATTTGCAACTCCGCTGCGTCTGGCCATCGTCTGCTTCCTGCCTTTGTTTAAAGTATTACCGAAATAAATTCGGCGTGGTTGTAGCAACACCGCGAAACAAAGCCTGCGTATTTTGCCTTGAACACGAGAAAATTAATAGTCTGAAGTTGGTTTATCTAACACTTTCAGCTATATTACAATTATTGGATTTATTAACCTGAATATTTACTACGTGAACAAAGTCCACTGCGTTTTGTGGAAGTTCTTTGTTATGTAACTAATGCACGCGGAACTCACGTGTGATATGCAACTTAAATTGGACTGTACCGACCCTATTAGTGACATGAGTTACATCAACAACCACGTTAGTTTTCATATTAAAATTCTTTGTCATTTTGAATACATTTTTTTTACACACGTGGTGATTTGTAAGTAATCTTATACGAGTGCATATATCTAGCGTATCGTGTATTATCGTTTTGTATTATCGAAATTTTGCAAAAAGTCAGACAGTGTTGTGTTATCAATAATGTTTTTTTCTATTTGGCTTGCCATGAAACTTGTGTATACGTGACACAGCTCAGGTGCTAGTTACCTATTACATGAGAGCTTAGGTATCTCATACTCTACCTGATAGGAAAACGTATGTCCAATGACTAAGTACATTATTTATGTTTGTCATCTCACATTGTTGTTGTATTGTGGACTATTTTAGTATTTTGTACTCATATTGAAAATTGTAATTATAAAATGTTTTAATTACTTTTTTATCTAATGTGAAATAACCTGAACAAACTTTTCTATTTTAAGATATTCTGATAAGGTGTAATGAGGTTTAACTAAATAACATCATTCGCACTGAGCATTAATGTTTTTGTTCAATTAAAATGTGTGTCGTCATTTTATTTCCAAGCTTTGTATATTATGTGTGTTTTACTATCTATCCTCAAGCTATTTTATATGATTCTCTTTTTCTATTTTACTTGAAAGTTACGTTTTACACAACTCTAAAACCGTAAACAAAGTCTTTTATGGCTCTAAAGTAATGAGCTACACGGGAGTCTTGTCAAATAAAACTGTTTTGTTTATTTTCTAACCGCTTTTGCAATTTGCTTGCAAGTTGTACATTTAACAATCAGTACCCTGTTTAATTTAACCAGATCTTTACAACTTTAGGCCTAACAAGGCCCGGAAGGTATAAGTCAATTACAGAGATTATATTTAAGCTTGGCCTTCAGTAATTTAAGTACGGGTTTGTTAGTTAATGACGCCGTGGCTTTAACCGCCGATTGCTTATTGGGTTTGATTTATTGATCATTTTCAGTTATTTCTTGCTCGTTGTATGTAATAGTAAAAGTTTAGTTATCTTCATTGGTTACCTATGGTTTACAGGTATACATGTATGGTGATAAACTTTAGATTTGTTTCATCTTTAATTTCAATGTATGTTTATTGCTTATTAGATTCGATTTATTGATCAGTTTTAGTTCCTCGTTCGTTGTATGTAGTTTAGTTATCGTCATTGATTACCTTGCTATGGTTTACCTACATATATGGTGATAAACTTAATATTTCTTTTACCTTTTATTTCTCTTCATTATGGCTGCCAATAGAAAGAAATTTGTACTTGAATCTTGACTGTTGCATAATCCATCATTCACCGAATACTGAATTCACTTTTTATGATGATGTTGTACGTCATTCTATGACATCACGTCTTGCACTTTGTTCATGATTAACGATATCCGGTCGAACTGTTCTTACACAGCATTTTTGCTTTCTAGTGTAGTTTGTCTTCATTCAAGTAATTTGATGTTATCTTAACTATTAGCATCATCCCGTGATAGTCCTCTTCTCTTCTGAATATTGAAATATATTAATGATTTTCTGTAACATTTTATTTTACATCGATTTATTATAAAATCAGTTTTACGAGTACCTGAGTAAATACATCACTTTGGATATTTGGATCTGAAGTTCCATTTCAATTGCTCGGGCATGATCATACTTAATTTGAAGAATTAAAGTCCAAATAGATTATGAATCATGAAGATTTAGTCAAACCAAGTTTGATGTTAAAATACTGTGTCCATCCTTATCAGTTTTATCTGATAGCGAAATATCAGTAGGTAGCATAATCTTGATAGCTTCGTTCACTGGCCTTATTTCTGCAACCCGTTCTCTGAATATTTTCTCCTTTTCTAAATGTAAAGTTATCGAAATCAAAATGAATTTCATTTGATTAACATGTCTACCGCGCCTAATCGTTTTCTTTTGTGTTCGCCTCCGTAAACTTTTTCGTGTCGTAATAAATGTCATAATATAAGAAACTTCGATTTTCGGACTTTGAAACTAAATCAGAATTAATAGAAATCGTTGTATACTATAACGCTATCATCTCATCTTTAGCATTGTTTATACTGTTTTATTTTTCTTATTCGATATGAGAGTAACGCACTGGCATCCCTCTTGGAGTGTTTAGTAAATTTCCTCCTACCAGTGTTCACACAAGCTAGCCTAGCTTGCATTATCTAAAGTGAGGCTCTTAGCATAAATGAACCAGTAGCGTAGATGGTAGTGTTGATAATCTCAACCGTTATTAATACTGCAAAGAATCCTGTATCTGATGTGAGAGTGAAATAACTTAGGGACCGGCTTTACAGTCTAAAATATGTAAATAACTTCTCTGTGATCATTTTTTTTAAATATTTTACTATGGTATTATAATCCAAATTATCGTAAATAATTTATATTTTTGTTATAATTATGTAATTTTTTTTTCTGAACTTCAACCCTTCCTACAATCAACAATTTTTACTAATATTATAATTAAATCTAAAGTAACTCTATCTGTCTTTTACGTCTAAACTACTGAACCGATATACATTAAACTTGGCACAGGGATAGTCTGATCCTTAGATCATAGATTATTTTTTAATGCGAAAAGAGGTTGGGAGTGGTCGATTGCTTGTGAGGACATGGTTAAAGTTGCGTCATTTTTTAAGCATTCCACATTCAAATTTTTTGTAAATCTTCGCCTTTCCTTACATGTTGGTTGTAAAAAATGGTTGCTGGTTCAATGTTCGTTGTAAAATCCTTGCTAATAGTTTGGTAAACCGTGAGTTACATCACGGAGTGCAACTAGGATTCTATATTCTAATATCCTACAGCTATCAAATAATTTGTTATTCACAAAACTATAAAGCCGTGGGAGACGCCACATCTGGCTCTAGGAATATTATTACACTCATTTACACCATACGTACACCATGCACCGAAGTAGGAGTCATAATTCGTAACGGTTTTACTAATTTTAGGGTGCGGGCGTTCTGTGCTATTGAATTCGGCTGTTTATTTTTAAAAACACACATTTGTAACTTTAAGTATAGAACTTTTGGATAAGCCGTAGCTAACTACTCGTAGTAGCGAAAACGTCTGAGTTTATTAGCGTGAGTTAAACTTCTCGAGTGTTTTTCAAGTACATCTGCATTAAAACTATATAAGTATTACATCAGCTATCTGGCTTCTATAGTACAAGCTTTGCTTAGTTTAGGGTCAGATGGTGTTGTGTGTGAATTGTGCACCAATATAATTATTTATTTACAATTGCGTCATTACCACTACCTATGAAAAGGCAATGTGTATTATTAGATCAAGTAGATCCGCTGCACACTCTTCGAAATTAATCTGACAAAAAGGCTCTGTGAAGTAATAAATTTTTCTGTGCGTGCCGCTGTGTGCTTTTATAACATAAGCGTAGAAACCGATAAACTCCCAATATATTAGTTATTTAACTTTTAGAACCGTATGTATACTGAATCATGTCCTAACTTACTTTTTTTTTGTTTACAGGTAAAGCGTCTACAAATCTCTTCTAAAAATCAGCACAAGGTGTATTGAGTAAGTACGGTTACTTGCGTTGACAACGATTATAATAATTGTGCTTAATATGTTTATGATTTTAATTTTGTTTATGTTTTTAGTTATGTGAGAAAGTATAGTTAGTTTTAGTAGTTAGGTTATAAGAGCCTCCTTTTGTTTTATCCCCAAGTTCAGTAGCAAGTAGAACCGGAATGGGGAAAACTTAAATAAAATACATAAAAAATACATAATTAAATATGTATTACAACAGTCAATTATAGTAGGTTCGTTAAAAATTAACTTTAATCATACATAAATATTGCAGAAGCCAAATGCCGTATGTCCATTAAAAATGATTTTCATTGCACATAAATATTTTAGAAGTTCTTTTCATCACTATCTTGGCTTGTTGGACTCATACTCGTACGAGGGGTGATCCAAAAGTAATGATAATCAATAATAAATACAATGAATAAAATCAAAAACTAAATTTATTTCTCAACATAGTCTCCTAGCAAGTCTATACATTTAGTCCATCTCTTTTCTAAACATAAAATTCCCTTAGAAAAAAAATCTTTATCTTGACTCTCAAAAAAGTCCTCAACCGCGGCCATCACGTCGCTATCATCGTCAAATTTCTTGCCCCGGAGGTGTTCCTTGAGTCGTGGAAAGAGATAGAAGTCACTGGGGGCTAGATCTGGTGAATAGGGGGGGTGTTCCACCAGCTCAAAGCCCGCTTCCTGAATGGCAGCCATGGCAATTGCAGCTTTGTGAACCGGTGCGTTGTCTTGATGGAACAGCACTCCAGCCCGCAGTTTGCCTCGCCTTTTCTCCTTAATAGCCTCCCGCAATCTTCTTATTTGTTCTGCATAGTAGGAGCCTGTAATAGTGGCCCCTTTTCCAAGTAGTCCACCATGATTATTCCTTCAGCGTCCCAAAAACAGACGCCATAACCTTCCCTGCTGAGCTTGACACTTTGAATTTCTTCGGCGTCGGTTCATCGGATCGTTTCTATGTCATCGATTGTTGTTTTGTTTCAGGATCAAAATGGTGGATCCAGGTTTCGTCCATGGTCACAAAACGTGACAAAAATTATCCTTGTCTGCCTGGAACTTTTCGAGATTTGCTCTTGACATGTCGACTCGTTTCTTCTTTTGCTCGTCGTTTAACATTTTCGGTACCCAACGCGCGGAGACCTTTCTCATATGCAATTCGTTCACAAGGATTCTTTGAATGCTGCCATATGAGATCCCTGTGACCTCAGTTACATGCCTGATAGTCACTCTTCGATCTTCCAATACAACTTCTTCAACTTTTTTCACATTTTCTCCAGTGAGGGACGTCGATGGGCGCCCTTCGCGGTGTTCGTCTTCCGTCGATGTTCTTCCCAGCTTAAACTCCTTAGCCCAGCGTGCAACTGTGGAATATGGGAGAACAGTCCCTAATGTTTCCACCAAGTCGCTGTGTATGTCTTTGGTAGACATTTTTTCAAGCAGAGGTATTTAATGACAGCTCTGATTTCGTGTTTTCCATTTTGATGTTCACTCCTTGACAGTCCGTATTCAAATGAATGTAGCTCCCGGGAATCGTGGCCTATTTATATGATTTTTTTTTTCCTGAACTAGTGGGTAATTGAGCAAGTGACTGTAATTTTTTTGTATTTTTGTGTGCACTAAAAATAACTGATTATCATTACTTTTGGATCACCCCTCGTATTTATCGAGGTTCTCAGAACTGTAGCAGACTATATTTTGTCATTCTAAACAATTACTCACTAAAGTGCTGAGACAGATCAAACCGTTGATAAATTTCACTTCCTCCACTAATCACACAACTATACACCTTAATTTATTTGACTGTACAGTCCTATTTGCATTGCAGTTAGGTAACGTGTGATAGGAAACAGAGTTGAAGCTATTTATTCCTGCCTCGTGTCCAATTACAATGATAATGAATCGCCTTGCTACCAGTCTCAGCAGCAGTGCTTAAATAACTGTGTGTCATTAATGGCTCAGTCACACCTAGAGAAGCTCGTTGATTTAATAAATGAGGCGGAAAAAATCTAAAATCAACATAATTTATTGTCTGTGAAGAAACAAAAAATCGACTTCAATTTAAAATGAAATTCAGACACGCGACCAAATTTTATATGAAGCTATCACTACGTCGGCGTTGTCCAGGTAAATGAAAGTAAATTTTAGTTTATTGTTCATATTTCAAAAACGTTCACACCGCTTTCAATAAAATTTATATGAAACATACAACAATGTCAAATTTTTTGAAGTCGGTAAAAAAAAGGGTTCGTTGATGTGGCTATTTCAATCAATTAATAATAAAAAATACATATAAATTTTAAAAACCACAAAATAAGAAGTCTGTGAAAAAGGTTTGAAATGAGTCTGTGGACCCCGATTGCTAAATACGTACGTAAATACGGCCGATTACTAAATACGTACTAATAGTCACATTTACAGGATCAACTTGTACACGAATGTTCTGTCGTGGTCTATCCAAAAATGTCTCAAATTTATTTTGTTGTGAATAATTTAGTCGAATTAAAATGTTAACATATCGTTTAATTTAAACATTGCTACCAGGATAAAATACCCGCTTTCTCTGTTTATCTTAAATACCTGTCATATGACTAGTTAATGTTTGAGCGAACAAACAGCATTCACTTTCTATCCATTTGACAATTGATGGTCTTAAATTAACGATGATTTTGATCAATTTATCATGCATGAGATATTGAAAAGAAAGTACTGAAGATTACATGGCTGATGTTGCAAATAACTTTTTGTGATAGGAATATTTGGAGGGCAAAGATATCATCTCCAGGTGATGAGCGCAGTGCAGTGTAGACCGTTTTTGGGCTCTTCCAGTTCAATTGTATTAGTGGTTCAATTAAGACTCAAATTAGTAAGTTTATTACTGATGGGTGTCTCCCTGGCGCGTTTGTTAAAATCAGGCCCTAAACAATTTTTATTTTGTATTTTTCACCTATTAAATACCTACCTAGAAGTCGAAGTAATGTTTTTGTTATACTAATTTTTTAAGTGAAATGCTAATTTGCTTGATGAGAAATAAAATTCTTTAACCAGAATTAGTCCGTGTTACTATGCTGTTACCCTCAGCCGCACGTCTTGTTCCTCTCGTCAGTGTATTATATTATAATTATACAGAAACAAACCGTCAATCTAATTCTATAATGTTATGAGGCCAAATTTAGGACTGAACAGGAACCTAAAAAACAGTAACACTAAAAATAACAACCATCACAGTAAGTAAATGCCCTAAAAACCGAAAGAAGTTTTAACTTAAAACGAAGTTCCTGAAAAAACGAGATTCAGGTCGAGATCGGTCATAAACTAAAAGTACTAATGTACTACCTAATAATTCATCTAACATTGATATTTATATATCTTTGCAAATTGACTGCCAAACATTAAATTGGGAACGACCTATTACCAGAGTATGAAAAACATTTGATTACTTTATAATATTATAAATCTTGCTTTTTACTTAAATTAAACGTTCAATATACATAAACTTTTTATTTAAAGGTAGCGAAAACATCTACATCAATACTTACAATATTACTAATTTATGTTTTTGTTTACACGTAACATAACTAACTATTCAGTAACGAAAACAAAACGCTTTGTTCACTTGGAGCTTTATTTGAATAAAACGTTCAAAATAAAAAATCTGAAAGAAAATTAATTTTAATCAACGTAGATTATTCATCATCATCATCAGCCGCAAGACGTCCACTGCTGAACATAGGCCTCCCCCCTAGATTTCCACAACGAATGGTCCTGCGCAACCTGCGCGACTTATGAGGTCATCTGTCCATCTAGTGGGAGGCCGTCCAACACTGCGTCTTCCGGTTCGTGGTCGCCACTCGAGAACCTCTCTTCCCCATCGGTTGTCAGTTCTGCGAGCGATGTGACCTGCCCATTGCCACTTCAGCTTGCTTACTGTTTGAGCTATGTCGGCTATTTTCGTTCTTTTGCGATTATCCTCATTACGGATTCTGTCTATTATTCTGTAGATTCTATTTATCTGTAGATTATTATTTAAAACTAAACATAGTAATCATAATCACCACCACATTCATATCTAGAATCATGGCAATAGAAGTTAATGTTTGCTTCCTGAACAGTTGACAATTTTGAGTTACGCCATATTCGAATTACGTCTTCAAAATTACATATTAACAGAAACTTAAATTATGTTTAAACGTTTAATTTAAGTGAAGAGCAAGGTTCATCATATTATTAAGTAATCAGCCATTTTACATAATCTGGTAATCGCTCATACCCAAATTCAAGATTGGCAGCCAATTTGCAAAACTATACAAATAATTACGCAATGAATGCTATTTCTACTACTGGTGGTATAGAATCACATACTTACTTACAACATAATTAATGATTGAGACTTAATAAGTTAACAAAAAATTAATCCTTTTATTTGTGTTTTCTGTCGTCATTTTAATTATTCATATGCTTATTAGGTGCTCTTCCTTATTTGTTAGTTCGTTTCTTTTTATTTTCTTATTACATTTTGTGCGAATAATTAAATATGATTGTATTATTTTTTCTTTGTTGTATATTTTCGTTCTGTAGTTAAAGTATTACATGTATATACATATATACATGTAATAATATTGGAATGTATAACAAAATGAGGATGTCTCAATCGTTTTTGTTGCACAACAAGTTTATTAGATTTTCCAAAAACTTGGCATATCGTAGCCGGTTGTTTCGCTGGGCTTATCTTCCTATCTTTTATATGACTTTTAGTGCGGTGAATAATACGAATGTTCAATCAATCATTCCATCAGCGTAGTTATAATGTAATCGAATAGTAACTCGCGAATTTGACAACAACTTTCAAATAAATGAGAGTCATAAATAAACACAAAACCTTAAAAGGCAAGTATTAATAAAACATTTAACAGACAAATTAAATAATTACCCAGCAGTCTGACAGCACTAATGAATTGCCACTACCAGTCTCTGTAATACATACCAATTCGTATCATGATCCGCCTAAAGCTATACGTTAAGGAAAGTCAGTAGAAGCGGGCATAGGCATCTCATCTCTTACGATTTGCTTGTCAACCCGCAATTAGAGACCAATGGAGTAATGCCAATTTATAAATTATTAAAGTAATGATAGTAATTGATGAGTATCAGTGGAAAGTTTTAGCTTATTACCATTTTGATTTGTAACAGGTCCGGCTGGTTCTATTTTCAACGATGACTTTGAAAGATCAATTACGATTCCTGTGAGAATATTGTTAGATTTAATTTCGCTTTCTTCCGTAATGATTATAAGCTTCCTGAAACTTATGGCACGATAATCTGAGTCTAACATAAGCATAAAATGTCAATACTTTCACAAATTATTTATCGGATAAATTTCAACATCTATTCTTTTGTTAGCTTTAGTCAGTTGTTTTTTAACTGTTTTTTTTAATTAACGTTATTCTGACCAATGACATTATTTTTTTCAGTATTACATCATTATTGACTGTGTTGTAATAATTAGTACATCACGTTAACTTATTTCGAGATTCGGCTGTATTTATGTACGTTTCTTAAGCATTTCATCTGTTCCTGTACCCCTGACATGGGCAAATAAATCTTTACTTTACTTTCATTCACTAATGAGCATTTCTTCATTAATTTTATTGAAGATTACATTCGTAAATCTACTTTTATTTTTCTTTCGTCGTTCTCGTTTAACTTCAGAATGGTCTTAATATAACTTAATTATCAACATTTATTACAGTGTACCTCAGATTGCCTTATCTGACACGATCATCAAACTATCTGTTACCAAAGCATGACTTTAATGTTCACATAAGTAATAATTACAATTTCTCTCAACATTTTACGCAAATGAGAACGGAAACATACTATCTTAAGGGTCATCTACTACTTACTGGGTGACGCTAACAGTTCCTTTTGTTTAACAGACAAGTATAATGATAGAAATAGATTGTTATCTGCGATTTTGATCGTGACGAAATCCATTAATATTCTGTGAAGTATCTATTCATTCGAGACCTTGGTTGAAATAACAGACCTGTATTTTTCTTTTTTTTCACCTAACAGATTTGTACACCAACGATATTCTTTAAGAATATGGTAAATAAAACTTTTTGAGCCATCAGAACAACCAAAAACAACTATAAATAAATATTCGAGGGTATTTCTCTCACAACGCCATCTAGCTCCAAACTAAGTAAAGCTTGTACTATGGAGCTACAAGCACCACGCCTGCTCAGAACAGCAGTGTCTTGCAGCTATTGGAACATAAGCACTGAAATTCAAGTCGTTACCCACGTAGCTGTTCAGTTGTGCACTGCACTCACCACTGAGATATAACATGATTTACTGCGGTATAATATTTGACAAAGGTGTGGTACTTCCCCAGACGGATTCTGCAAAGAGTCCTACCACTACAAAACTAAGCTACGACAACAGCTAAGTAATTACCTGATTGATATATCTGGGTGCTGAGAGCGCGTACTGGGCTTCGGGTGGTCTGTGGGCTGATGGCGGCGACGTAGATAGCTGCTATAATATTTATATAGTTGTAAATATACACTTATTATAATGTATAAAAATACCTAGACACAGGACAAATATTTGTACTCATCACAGAAATATGTATCCTGGTTAGGAATCGTATAATAACTATTTTTTATCGTATTTGTGACTAACTTATAGAATTTGAACAGTTTACTGCGATGTTGAGTTATGAACAGATCTTCTGTAATGCCTGTATCTCACGTAAGTGCAAATCCGACGTGAACTAGGCATCATCCTACACCATAACTGTCTGTTCGACATGAGCTAAATTATTGCGTTCTACATTAGAGGGGCCTACTGCAGGCTTCACATGTTACCTTCATTTGATTATAACCCTTATCATAAAACCTTATGGTGCAAAATACTTGAAGGCATGTCAAGATGAATAGCACTATGTTATCTGATGCTATCAACCTCTGGCGTAGGATTGAGGTGCGTTGTTTTGTGAGAAATGACCTTTCCTATCTCGTAATTATTAATTCTCAATCTTTACGTTACGGCTTCATGTGTGAGATTATTTTAGTTAAAATTGAGATGGTTCGCATTAGCGTTGATGATGTTCGTCATGGAAACAGTAATTGACTTTATTAGATGCCGGGCTTAGAAATGGGTTGTGGCTTTTCATAGAATATAAGTAATACATTTGATTAAACCATCAACAAATAACATGGTCCAATTTTTATCTTTGGTTTCTGTACTACGTGACTTCAACTTCGCTAGTGTCTTGTATGTAGTTGCTAGCACACTCTTTTCAAGTTTGTGTAACATTGTTCTAATTGCAATATCTTCAACTTCTTAATGAATAACGTGTGCGGTGACTTAATACTTGTCACATTTCTGCCAATGTCCATTTCATGGCAGCTTTGTAAACGGCTGTAATAACCTTTAAAGAATTTGATCGATTCAACCAAGGGCGGATCCAGCTTTGGCTCCAGGGTGGGGTCACATGCCTCCAGAGAGGGAGGGGGCGGGAGTAACACCGTAGTCAAGTCATAAAACTGTGTGATAATTAGGGTATCATCGTCATCATCAGCCGCAAGACGTCCACTGCTGAACATAGGCCTCCGCCCTAGATTTCAACGACCAGTGGTTTCCAGCAACCTTTGTGAAGTCCAGCAGTGGGAGGCCGTCTAACACAGCGTCTCTCGGTTCGTGGTAGCGACTCGAGAGCCTTACTTCCCCATCGGTTGTCAGTTCTGCAAGCGATGTGGCCTGCCTATTGCCACTTCAGCTTGCTTACTCTTTGAGCTATGTTGGCTACTTTCGTTCTTCTGCGAATATCCTCATTACGGATTCTGTCGCGAAAAGAGACTCGAGCATATCTCTCCATAGCTCGCTGTGCGACTTTGAGCTTTATTATGAGGCCCACAGTTAAGGACCACGTCTCATATCCATAAGCCTTCACTGGTAGCACGCAGTGATTAAAGAGTTTGGTCTTTAAGCATTGGGGTATTTTTGACTCAAAGATGTGGCGAAGTTTCTCGAACGCTGCCCATTCGAATTGGGTCCTTCGCTGGACCTCTTTGTCAAATCTTGTTGAATATTTGTTTGGATTCTACCTATATGGCCGGATATGTTTTGTGTACTGGTCATGTAATCGGACAGTTATTGTGGATTTGCTGTAAATACACTTCAATACTTCGATATAGTGATAGTCGATGCGGCATCACTGGAAAGACCAAAGCATTACCCAAGTCTTGATGGAATCGAAGGCTTTCTCATAGTCTACATACGCTATACATGGTGGCCCATTATTATACTCCTCGGTTTTCTGTAAAATCTACCGAAGCCATCCATACGAATATGGCCTATAGTGCAGTCGCAATTTTGGAAACTGGTTTGTTCTGGTGGCTGGGAGTCGTCGAACCTGCATGTGAGACGATTTGTGATTATCCTCGAAAACAACTTATAAACATGGCTGAGAAGTATGTAATGGGTATGTAATTCTTCAACAAAGTGATGTCACCTTCTGTGACGAAGAGCACCACCACACTTCTACTCCAGGCTTCAGGCGTATTACCATCAAGTATGACGGAGTCGAATAGCTTCTGGAGGACTTTAAGTACCGGTTGTCCACCTACTCTCAGAAGCTCAGTCGTAATTCTGTAGTCGCCAGGTGCCTTGTTGTTTTTAACTTGTTTGAGAGCCATCCTAGTCTCGTACAGGCTGACTTTCGGGGTATCTTCGGCAAAGTGACGAGTCAGGTCAGGACAGGTTGTCCTTGAGTAGAGGTGTATAACCGTTACTATTCATAGAACCTCTCAATCTCGTCCAAAATCTCGGGCTTCAACTTTACCACTATTTTTCTTCAGTTTGGTCAGTTTTGCCCATGACCATGGGAGAGATTGTTTGCGAACACTTTCGAGTCTTTGTTCCGCTTGATCGCTTTTTATCTATTTATTAAATTTTGCCACTCCACAGACTCTGGGGTCCGTGACCTTTGTCATTACATATTTCTTGGTTTAGGAGAAGAAAAGGAAAATAGGGTGTTGTGAACATTTAATTCTAATACTAGTCAGTCCGATTTCGTCTGTTGAGCCGATCACTACCGGTTGGGATTCCGATAGTAATCGACTCGACATCGTCTTTTGCTTAAGCCGCCACCTCTCGACGCAGAGCCTCCACTACGGCCGCGTTTCTGTCCTCCTTGATCGCTTCTTCAATACTCGTAGTATTGAAGCAGTGTATGTCGCGTTGCACACGAGTAGAGATCTGTCTATTGAGCCGTCAGTAGACCGTCATGTCGACTGAAGACTGCAACCACATATTTACCTCGCCTAGCCGCCATGAGAATTAGAGTATGATCGGAAAGCTTTTGGGTTCTATTTTAGCGTCGGCTCTAATAGTATATATTTTCTACTAACTGCATGAACAGTTTCCACTAGCCTGTCGTTTATATCGTTCGCTGTTACTCACTTATCTAGGGATTCGAAGCGATTTTGAAGTTCGAGGTGAAAGTTATCGAGCTTTGAGCATAATTTGGTCAGAGCGTGGACCTCAATAGACATGACCTTTCAAGATTCAGCGTGCCTCTTGCCATACGGTGATCGCTGCCGGTCTACGATAAGTATTGGTACACGATACGTGTACACTTGGTATACGATTGGTACGTGTTGGTACACGATAAGTAGGTACTGGGCCTAGCCCAGGGAGGGGGTCATGACCCCCATGACCCCCCCCCTGGATCCGCGCCTGGATTCAACAATGTTTTTGTTGATTATCTTAAAACAAACAAACAGTACAGAACTTAGACAATTATATGAACACTGCTTAATAAACTACTATAGACATAATAAGTTACAATTAATGACAACTGGTATCCGTATTCCTCACAATACGATTCTCCAGTTGTAGTAGCTAGTTCTCTTCATGAATTAAACTTCAATCAGCTTATCACACTTGTACACTTCTATAAGATGTGCCACAAGTGGAATTATGAAAAACCAAAACTTATTCGTTGATCACGTCTTTCATAGTATAACTACTTCTCTATCTTATTTAGGATCACTCCTCTGAGTACCTATTTATGTCATTCACTAGTAACATATTTTATATAAATACAATGTTAATACCATTAGCAATAATTTTAGTTTATTTTTATATTTAAATAGCTCTAATTCCTATACAAAATTCAAATATAAATGTAGCCGTTACTTATTAAAAAATACCTTCAATAATAATTACACTTAAGGTTAAAATAAAAATCGTGGACTAGAACGAATATAAAATAACACGCAATTATTGTAATAGCTACCGCTTCCTGAATGGTATATTAGTTCTTTAATGCCCAACAATTAATGGTTCTAAAAAGATTTCTCTCGTTAGGTGTTTAACGAATCTGACATTCGATTATACATGCCACTTTACTTTTGGCTATTTGACTAATGTTTTCAACAGTAAGTTCATATTTGCTAGCTATATCCACAGAAATCTAAATAATAAGGTACTAGATTTCAGTTCTGTGGCTATATACTTATATCTTACGTTTATCTTCTACAAATCGTCTTATCATTAAACATTTTAGGATTTATTGTGGCTATCCTCTTAATATTATAAATGTCAATGTTTGGATGTTTGTTGCTCAATCATGCCGCAACGTCTGAACGGCTCGGGTTGATATTTGGAATACAGTTAGATTATAGTCTGGAAGAACACCCATGCTATTGTATGCTGGGAAAATAACGTGAACGGGAACTTCGCAGGTAAAACCGCGGGGCGCTGCTTATATGTTATATACCCGTGGTGGCCTAGTACCTAGAGCTTCCAATTTCACAGTCGTGAGTGGTTTTGAACCCCGTCTGCACCTAAATATTTTACTAATAAATAAGAGTTTGTGATCACCGCAGGCTTTAATAGTGAAGATTAACATCGTGTGCTTCGAAAAATACATATTTGGAGAATATTTTGTATTGTGCCTTCCGCCAATCCGCACCTTTGGCCAACGTCCTGAATTATGACCTTGTGTAATAGCGCCCTTAACGTTCCCAACAGTAGGAACATTAAGGCTACGTTTGCACTAGAGATGTGAAAATGTGTGGAGGTTTCCACCAAAGCTGTGCGAGGAAAATGCGTCATGCGAGGATAAACTCTGTATCTTCTGCTTCCATTTCTTCATCGCAAATGGTTAAAATCATCTTTAAAGTATCTTTTTTTTCCAATTATCCATATCTATTTTGCGCACTTCTACCTCCAACAAACTCCGTCCGTTCCTCGCACACATCCCTCGCTTGTTTTGTATGTGGAAAAACGTAGCTCTGATGAGCCATTTCCACCAGAGCTGTGCTGACCGAGGTAAATGAAGCGATAGTATTTCTTCTTTACAAACACATCCCTCGCTACGCAGCATAAGGACACTGCTTACAGTTATATGTACTATGTTTTATAACTGCGTGTATAAAAAATAATCAAATTTGAACAGCGTCCGTTTGAATCACTCAGTTATTTTTAGTTTGTTTGTAAGCGTTGGTGGTTTTCTAAAATCTCTCACACGGTCCAATGCTTGACCCAAATCCACAGTTTCTGTAGCATGTGTCGATATGACATGGCCGTTATTTTCAGTTGCAATTTCAAAATCTGTGTTACCAGGAGTAGTCAAATGTTTATTACATTCTTATGTTATTATTTTCTCAATAGGGCTACCTATTTTTTGTACTATTTCAGATTATAGAGATTAGTGAAGCCTCGTTAGTATACTAGCGATCCGCTCCAGCTTCGCCCGTGCGACATATTAAACATAGCCGATAGCAATAAGAGATCACGCACATACCTAACGGTAAAATATTTTTTGAAATCGGTTCAGTTGGTCCTGAGATTAAAATTGAGATGAACGAAAAATAATATTAGTACAGATACTAATATTATAAAGCTGAAGAGGTTATTATGTAGTATATATGGTTGCTAAGATCAACTAACCATAATATTTATTAATGCACCTAAAGGTAATATACCTTTTAATTCAGTCTGTATTCAGCGGAATTCAAACAGTGTTTGTTTACACTTTACATCGCGCGATATCAGAAAGTTTACTGACCTTATTCACCGAAGTGAAATTACGCTTCCGGTGGCAGCAAAATAATCACTTTCATAATTTTTATCTGTTACGTTATCAAATAATCTTTTTTAGTAAATAAATAAAATAGGCTAACGCCATCATTTGGAGACGTTAAATCTGCCCACAATAGCGCATGCAATCGAATAAACTATTTGTTTGATTGTAAACATTCACTTAAAACCCACGTAGAAGTATGAAATATGAGTTAATCGAACGATTTCATCAAAGATAACGTTTACCAATACACAAAGCAACGGACAATCGAGT
Organism: Ectropis grisescens; assembly: GCA_017562165.1. Classification (NCBI taxonomy): domain Eukaryota; kingdom Metazoa; phylum Arthropoda; class Insecta; order Lepidoptera; family Geometridae; genus Ectropis; species Ectropis grisescens. The sequence continues at coordinate 17,642,404 of CM029773.1, forward strand.
CGGCAATCTTCATAGATAAAAGTAGGCCATTCTATAAATTATGGCTGCGCGTGAGACGAACATTCTTTATTTCAAAGGGGCCCAAGGTCGCTGGAACTGTTCCAGATTTTTTTATTTTTACGCTGGTCATTGGCTTGAAAGTAGATTTTTTATTATTATGAACGATTTGAAGGGCTTATTAAGGGCTTGCGAGTCGTCTATTAGCATTGTCAAGGAACTCGATGACGCAATAATTCGTTAATAATTTAATGTTATTATCCTTGGGTATAGTAGCGTCTGTTGTACATCTGTTTCCATTGTCTCGCCTCTTTACATGGAAATAAAGTATCACTAAAGCTTGAACAAAGCTACCTAATATAATTTTGTTGTTGTTTGAAAAATGTTAACATGATCTTATATAATTGTTCTTCTTTAGTTTTAATCGTTACACGATTTACATTAAGTTTATTTCAATTAACATGAAAAATCTTCGAGCTTACTTATTGTTACATGTGTTTACTGACGATTTCCCATTATCATTTACAAATGTGATATTAATTATCTTCCCATATATAAATTTAATTGCCTAATATTTCAGCTTAGCATAAACTGCATTTCCAATTCCATATTAAATGTCGTCTTCCTCTTTATTTGCGCCATTAACGTCCACTTATTCAATTTTAAGTTTAACCTTACAATTATCCCTGAATGCTACATCCTTGATTACTGGGAATGGAAAGCTGTTCCACAGTAACCCTTGTGCTTCTGTTGTGCTAGTGAAAGTGACCGCCTATCTCCATTGATGCATTATGGTACCAACACCTGCTTGATAACGAAACTTTGATGTTGTATGTCATGTTAATTTATACTAAGATAAATGATGCTGATTATTATGTCAAAATTTATTATGCTGTTTTTGATATGTCAGCGTTGTTATTTGTAGGTCAACATAATCATGAAATCAAAATTTACGATTTTTTGACTTTATTTTGTTAAATAAGAAGATAGATAGACTAACTCTTTATTGCACTTAATTTAAAAAACAAACAAAAGTTACTTATAACAAAACAAAAGAAGATGATGTTTTTTGTTATGCATTACACATAAATAACGATGATGATAGCTACCCCGCAAAAATTCTGCCAAACAAATCATCAACATAATGAAATGTGTCAAAGTGTCGTGAAATTTCGTGAAAACATTTCAATGAACAACGGATAAAATAATTTAGATATTGTTTATTTATATGTATTAAATCGCGATTGAAACGATAATAATGTCCCCATTCTTCAATGACTGAACAATACTTTACGACCTATTCTTATAGGTACAAATAAATAATAACAAAATTTAAGAATCAGCAAAGTACAAACGCAAACATCTGGACTCGAGATTTAACCATAATATTTTTATTAACCTCAACCAATTAAAAAACATATTTTCAAAATTAGAACTGGTAAGGATAATCGTCCTAATATGTGTAGTTACACAAATGTACATAAAAATATGTTTCCGTCTTTCAGTGAAATTATTCAATTATACTGTGATCACATTCGTATTTCTATCGAAAAGATTGATTGGTTATCTCATCTTGTTTTCTGCATTTTTAATAGACAGTTATTTTTGACCCTTGATCGCTGGTAAAAGCTCAAAATCATGTTTGATGATGATGGATTATTGTAATCTTACATACATTTTGCGCTTATAAGTTTTATAACCCTTATGCAATGAGTGACGGATCGACATGTTCTCGTGATGGTATTGCAATAGGTGATCTATCACGGTGTTTGAGATCGTTAGTAATAAGCAAATTATTTCGCTGTCATGGAATCGATTAGAAAAAGTTACCAGTACAGAAAAGCCCTGGCCTAGTGACGATTCATCCGATTTCTCAATCGCGAAATAGTAGGACTGAATTTCACCTGCACTGCTGATTATTCCAAGTGCAAATTTTACCAGTTCATCATCACCGGTGCGACTGATTAGGATTGATATTTCCACTTCTTCTTCTTTTTCTTCAACCCGCTATCGCCCACTGCTGAGCATAGGGCTGTTTTCGTGTACGCCACTTGTCTTTATCCTTTGCTAATCTTATCCATGCATTCCCCGCGACTATTCGAATGTCATCGAACCATCTTGCCGGTTATTTAGTGTTGGACCCCCACCGGCTAGATATTGCCACACCAAGGAAAAGTAATGTAGCCACACTGAAAGAATATCAATACAATTTAAAACTAGGGCTACAGCTATTATCGCCATTTGCTAAATCGTAAATACAGTCAAAGATATTAAGATGTCTTAAAATAATTTTGTTAAATATTTTCCTATTGCGTTCCACTTTTACTATAAATTCACACATATATCATCAATATAGAACGTTTACGTATTATTTTTTCTTCCATTTTCACTTGTTTGTTTACATGCGAGAATTTAACCACAACCTACGGCTTAACACGTTCACTACCGACGAAGCCACGAACGAGGTCAGTCGAGATACATCCCAAAGTCTTCAACATTTAGTTCTGTGCGTTTATACTCTAGTTTAAATACATAAGTTTCCTGCTAAAGTTAAGTATATTTTATACGAACTCTAAAGCATAATATTTGTCGATAGACAGAGAGCCTTACGTAGACCTCAAATAGTTCCTATTCTTAATTTACTATATTCGATATGGCTCTTGCGTAAACCGTCAAATTAGTCTCCACTAACAAGAGGTCCGCATTATTTACGCGCAACAAAGGAATCGCCATCATAACAAAACTACACACGCAATTGTTTTCTTATACCATACTTAACCCTTAACCTTTATTAAAATATCATTTGGGCTGTCTCATTAAAGACAGAGAGTGAAAAATGTTACGTTTGAGCCTGTCTCTGTAGCTTTCTCTTCGGAATCAGTTATATTGACAGTAGGTAACGAGTAATGTTGTCGATTGAATGTTAATCGTTTATGTTTAACATTTGGTCTGCAGCTTTTGTTGTATCATGCCCATGATTTATACGTAATCATTCATAACATTCGTTATATGTCACATAATCAAAAAATCATAATAATGTATTCAGAACACAACAAAATATTTTCTATCCACGTGGTAAAAATATAACAAAAATATGTAATTAATGGATGTCAAAAAAACAATGGTATAATTAAGTACGTTAAAATTCTACAACGACGTACATGATAGTTGAAATCATCATCTATTAGGCGATGTGTATTAAATTCAATAAATGAGCTAAATGAAATAAACTTTGCACTTGGGCTCAGAAACTCTTTATTTAGGTAGGTAGCTTAAATAATCGGGGCTACAGTAGTAGGCCACCAAATAAATAATAATAATAAATAAATAAATATTGGTGGACATTTCACACACAACACAATCTAGCCCAAAACTACATATCAAAAACTGGTAATAAGAATTGAGAAAAGTTAAAAATCCAAATGTTGTTTCTTTATTGATAATGTTTACTTCGCTTTGTTGTAAAAAATGTGTGTGTGAGCTTACTTTAAAACTTACGTACCTACGTTGTACCCAAGCAAGAAGTTAATACTTCTTTCTATCCCTGGTGCTAGCAAGTCATACTTCAAAAATAAAATAGATAATATTTAACCCAAAAATACTGATTTAATAAAAATATTTACACTGTTTACCAAAATGTTGACTAACTTCAGTGTGCCGATATTTCGTGACGGTTTCCAAAGCACATCGTAAAAATTTTATCGCATATTTTTTCTGAACACGCCAAACGAAATATTAGGTACCTTAACAACTATGAATATAAATTTTGTTGGACATTTCACATACAACACTATTGACCCCTAACTAAGCAAAGCCTCTACTATGGCAGCCAGATAACTTATATAATTACATAGTTGTAAATACATACCTATTATACGTAGAAACACTGTGTTAAAAGAATTAGCGTTCTATATCATTGACTTACCCTAATTATCCCCCATTATCTGGAGTAGGTACAACATGTCTGTTTTCTGCATACGTCTCTGTTATATGTCATGTAAGTCTCATTACAAAGTAAATATGAAACAATAATTTAACTGTAAATAATTTGATTACGAAGAACTTAAACTGTGTCGTTACGGTTTTTAAATGAATTCGATATACTACAGTAATATTAAATTTCTAAGAAATTTACGAGAATACATTGTTTTCTAATCATATACAAAAATTAGAGCAGATTTTTTTTTATACTATTGACCCATTCATTTATAAATTGTTTTGCATTTAATACTTTGACAATTATTACCATTACTCTTATTGTAGCTTTAACTTTGTTGTAAACGTTTATGGTTCTTGATGTACTTTTTATTTCCTGTTCTCATTTACCAAATATTGTATTCGAAACTTGAAAATCTTGAAGCGAATTCTCATAACTTTTGATTACTTCTCATAACTTTGCGTAACATCAATAAAAATAATGTTGTTTAATTTTTTATTAACGTTAATCTTTACGATATTTAATTTTGATTAAGTATATTTATGTAATCGGCTTATAGATTCAATATTATGTTTTTCAATTATGTCATTTTGCATAATTATGTGAAAAGAACCGCAAGCTTCAACCGCAGCTTGTAAATGGTGATTATGTGGTTCTACTCAATCATTAGCAATTTATAACCTTATGTTTAAGATCGATCAAAATAAATTTTAACTATGGATACACTTTTCTTTATTGGTCTCAGACTTTTTTGTATGTTTGACAGAAGTAATTTAGTTTTATTATAGACACTTCTAAACATCTTCTTGTCAAAAAAAATGTTGTCAAATGTTTGACAGCCGGGGAAAGGTATTTTAATTTAGTTTGTTGTTCTTGTGGGTTTTTTTTAATAAAGCAAAACACTCTTTTGTTCGATACCTATATTTTTAGAAGTTTAAATATTTTAATACATAATTATCTGAACTGTGCATCCATTTAAAGCGTTGGTAGAATTACTTTAAAAACAAGGTCAGTGCCTTAAGGTAAAAAGTGAAATACAACTCCAATTACCCTATCAAAGTCAGATCAGAAGTAGCAAGATTAATTTCAAAATAATAACACCTATCCTCTATGATTGATCATTATAATTGCACAGAAATTAATTGTTCAACATCGTACATCAATTTAACACTTTAGAACGTTTGACCTTATAGGAAATAACAAGAATAGTACACTTATTGGATACTTAATGAGTTGATACTTTTTTTTGCGGACAAAGCCTGTATTCACAAAACAAAATTACAAATATAACTGTACCTACTACATACATATTTAATTTGTACTTACATTGACTTACATTTTAGCAATTTACCAGTGTCAAATTTTTCAGCCATTTTAGAAATATACAACAAATTATATGTGTATAAAAAATCAACCAATATTGAATCGTTATATCTTTTTTTTTTCAAGACAATGTACAATGTAATGTACAAGTACCTACTTATATATAGTAAGTCTGAATGTATCCATAGACCAACGAAGGCAAAGAATAATCAAGATGATGGAACCCACTACATTAATTAATGATCTGATTGCCTTGCCTTCTGCATCTGACTATTGATCCATCCGTCTAGTGAAGTCTCTTAATGTGTTGAGCGAGACTTTTAGCTATGAGCCCGTTCGCCGACACAACTATCGGAACTATGATTGTGGAATCAACATCGAACACGGCGGTAACCTCATGAGCCAAGTCAAGATACTTACTAAGCTTGTCCTTCTCGGCTTTCACGAGGTCCTAATCATTATTGTTATTATTTACGAGTGAGTTCAGTTCCGTAACAAAAGTACATTTTTAATATTGATAATAATCTGAAAGCGTACGAAAAATATTATAAATAAGTATAGATATATCACAAACAATGCAATATTTGGGCAAACAAAAGATTAGAAAGTTTTGTTGATGTTAATCTAAAATCAGGTGGACAATACGACGGCCCATGATTGTTTCCGACTTTCTCGGTATTATGAATGTCACAAGGTGAAACCACTGTCCTCTTCATTTATCAAGCTGTTGTGAAACTCTAAATCGCTGCGCTGGTTCATATTATAGCAGAGGCTCGCGATGTTACCTCTCACCAATGTCAAACTTTAATTCGTAGCCTTCTTCGTAAGGCTTGAAAACATTTTTTTCAAATTTAATTAGCAGTTTCAGACATTGGCCCATTTTAATATCTTAGTAATATTATAATTAAGAAAGTTTGATGCTCAATCACGTTGCAACGGCTGAACGGATCGAGTTGAAATGTAGAACTCAAAATGTTTTTTTAGTTATAGTGTAGTCTAGAATAGTACATTTGCTTCATTTCATCGCAGGAAATTACGGCAACAGAAACTACGCGGGTAAAACTGCAGGGCACTGCTAGTACAAATATGTATGGATTACGTAAAAAATATTGTTATGGTAAAATTACACTTTTCTTTTTCATTTTAACTGGTTTTGTTATTTACGGTAAGCTTCTTCGATTTTTTAGCATCAGTAAAAAAAATCATTCAAGGTAGCGGTCATTCAAGGTAGCGCCAATTACTGAGAAACTTAAAGAGTCTAGACTCCGATGGTATGGTCACATAATGAGGTGGGATGATAGTTATGTAGTAAAGACAGGCTATCAACATCCCGAATAAACCCAGAGGCAGAGGCAGAAACCTAGCTACGTGGTGGGGAAAGGTGGAAAAGGATGTGAGGAGCCTAACCCAGCCAGTAACGACAACCCAAGACAGAGCGTCTTGGCGCCGAGCAACGAGGAGACCCGACCCCAGATGAACGGGGAAAAGGAGCAGAAGAAGAAGAGTAAAAAAATATGAATTAGGCTAAGACTCCACCAAAGCGGAGACGAGAAGAGACATTTTTCAGCTTGGGTGACTCCACCGAAGCCGTGCCTTACGCCGCGCGTCGTCGCCTGTGTGCATTTCTCGTCTCCGCTGCGCGTAGGCAAGGCACGGCTCATATCTCCGATTTCGTCGCGCCATACAAATATGATAACAAGAACAAAATTAAAAGTTTTGGTTAACCCCCGACTACCTCGCAATTGTTATCTGTACAACATTCTACTAGTCAATCCCTTTCATTTGATACACACATTAAGGGAGTGGTGAAAAAAGAAATGTATTTCGCCATTTTGTGGAAGCGGCCATCTTAGATTTGAAATTTGTCATAGTGCAATGTATTTTACTAGTCAAGCCCTTTCGTTTGATACCCATATTGAGGTAGACGTGAAACAAATATTATAATTCGCCATTTTGTGGTGGCGGCCATCTTGGATTTGAAATTTGTTATAGTGTATAGTATTCTACTAATCAAGCCCTTTCATTTGATACCCATATTGAGGTAGGTTGTCAAGAAATATTTTGTCCGCCATTTTGTGGAGGCGCCATCTTGAATCAATATTAACCAAACCTAGCTAAGTACATCCTCACGGATATTAACTTTTAAATAAAAAACCGCAATGAAATTGGCCCATCCGTTTGAGCTCTACGGTGCCACAGAAAGACACACAAAGACAGACAGATATCGACGTCAAACTTATAACACACCTTTTTTGATCGGGGGTTAAAAAATACATCTCCGCTTAGTGGTCTCCACCGGAGCTGAGCGGAGACGAGCTGTGTGAAAAACATTCACATTAATATTGGGTTGTTAAAAACATCTCATCTCCGCTTGCACATCTCTGCTTTGGTGGAGTCTCCTCAGCCTTCAATGTAACGTCTATAAAATAAAACATTCGACTGCCATTACCTATGAACGTAGCTTCAGTAACATTGCTTACTTTACTGTCATATAGAGTTGATTTAACCGACAATATCTTTACCTAATTAAATATAATGTAACAACCTCGTTAATTTTCATAAAGAGTTGATTTAAAGTTATATAGTTATAGATCAATTATTTTCATTAATAAAAAACTGAGATCCGGCACCTGCCGGGCTACTTTTTCGTTTTATTACAAAAAAACGGGCTCGACTCACGCAAGGTGTGTTTGCACCTGCGAAAGTCTTCGAAGGACTCTGGAAGTAGGCGCACTTAGGATGTGGTTTATATAGGATTTCAACATATTAAACTTGTAAAACTGTGATAGTTTAGTGGTCAAAACAATCGTGAGGTTGCACGTTCGAATCCGGCCCGCATTATTTACTTTTTACAAGTGCAAGTGCATGACGTCTACACTCTCATTCTACGAAAACGTAATTTAGTAATAAACACGTGACTTTCCTACTCCGGTTCTAATTCGAACCGACGTTTCTTCCGTTTAAATTTGCAAAGCATAATCTGCCTAATTATAGTGATCTCAGAATATTTAAACGTCTAAGAATGTTCGATCGGACGAAACGAAGTAGTCGTAGGAAAGTCGCGAGTTTATTAAATTTCGAAGTTACATTTTTTGTAGGAAGAGAGTAGACATCCAGGTTTTCATCACCAAGCTGAAAGAAGTCATCGTTAGAAAACGGATATGTTAGCAGTGAATATACATACACACAGTCTTTGTTGGCTCGTAGCTCAGTTGGTAGTAAGTCTTACTCACTGAGTCGCGGATCAGGGGTTCTATACCTATCCAAGACACAGTAGGCAACACAGGTGCTTAAATATGTTGTCCCTTTGTGCAATGTCACAGACCAGTACACAAACATCAAGCGGCCACAACACAAAGGTCAGACAGACACGTCAAACATATAACACTCATTTTTTAATGAATTCACGGGTAACTCAAGTGTGATATGTCAGTGCCCAATGAGCAGCTCCCCTTACAGCTGCTTTAAAAAGGCCAGATTCTTTGGCGGGTGAATTTATGGTATGAACCAAATCTCCCTTGACTTTGCTATTGCTGTCTCTGTAATATCAAACTAAAAGAAAAAAAAGAGAGCAACGTCAAAACTAAAGCAGATTTGGTACGCGTTAGATCCGCGGATGAGGCTGAATCGGTCGAAGTTGGACTGATCCGACCATATCACACGTAAGTTACCCCTTAAAAAAAAAGTGAAATAACCACGTTAGTTTCCAAATTAAAATACCCGTTTTTAAGTAGGGGGCTAAGCGAAAACTATTCTACAAAAAGAATAAGCGTTATCGTTAAAACGTAGCTCGGTTTGTCTTTTGTCTCTTTCATCACTAACGTGTGGATTTAAATTATTTTACTTAAGTACCTACGTACATTTGATTAGATATGCGTAGAAGTCTTCCGAGATCTTTCAAATCCAGAAGTCGTGCTTCACACATTATTGTATTGAATGCTTCACAAAAGTTTTTGACCTTTCAAGCCTTTGTGGAGGCTTCAAGATCAGCTCACACCTTCCGTATTAGTGCTTAGTGACTGAAAAGCAATTATTTCATCGTTACTTTATCCGAAGATTAAGTCACAGACTAAGTAACGAGAGATTAAGTATCCATGTCTAAAAGCATTTTTTTTTCTTAATTTATGGCGCGCGCTCTGACATAGGTCCTAATTTACGTCTAGATTACTTTTATACTTTATTTTCACGTCTTAGAGACTGTCAAAGTCATAACTTGAAGAATAAAACAGAGGTGTTTAATCAAATAAAACATGTCGAATTAAAAACCGACCAAACTTTAGTAAAACTAATGTCAATCGCTGCCATTTGAAGCCGCTACGAAACGGACATTGGCAGAGATGTGACAACCATATGTCACACAGCGCGTGCCATAAATTAAGAAAAAAAAGATCACGTAGAATACACAAAGGAATGTCAGGTTTGGCGTATTTTAGGGTGCATTTTTCAACTTCGATCTGATGATTCTGGAATTCTTGTATGAATTGCCATTGTCATTTTCACGATTTAATCAGTGAACGTAATGCATGAAGCTTCATCGAAATATCGTGGTGGACCAAGGAAAATATCTCGTAATTAATGACACTAATGTTGTGGAAAACTGCAGTAACTTAAGTCAATGATATCTGAATTTGTTGAACAAAGAAAAACTAAATGAAAAACGCAATTGATCGATATTAGCAGATAAAAAGCCTTGTACACGAAGAGTTTACATATACTGCGTATAGAGTTGGAACAAACGCTTTTCACCGAAAACACGGGTCTGATCGCTCTTGCCTTGTCGCTCTTGTGGAAGTGTCATACTTTTGTCGCGGCACATCTCTATGTTGCCGTAGTAAGTATGAACTTCTTCATCTTGGTACAAAGGAACCGTGCGGAACGACTTGATCTATTTACTTATTCTCTATCTAAGCGTGTACATTATTTATACATAAATATGTATGTGAGTAAAGATGGTGCAGTTTTTGCATCTTTATCATGCTTGCACTCAGGTAATCTTGCAATGAGTTAGCTTTAATAGATTACGTCATAACCTAAGCTTAATTGTTGAACAACGGTTTGATGATTACTGTGCTACTTCAGACGTGAAGTTTGAACGTCGGTCGTACCTTGAACTCGAAAAATAACCACAACAGCTGTGGTTATTTTTCGAGGTGTTCGTATTGTGGTCGGAAAATATTACAATGTTTCCTAGGTCCTACATAAGCACTGAGACTCGGAGCATAAAGTGTATTGCTTATCGTACTTAGTGATATTCCGAGAATTGCCAGCAAAGGGTAGGTATTTGAGGCAAGCGGAAAACTTGTCACTTATCTCTCCTGTATACTCCAACACAATCCTGGCAGAAATTCTAGCTGGATGAATTCATAAAAATGAAGGCAAAATTAATCCATACATTTTTTAATATCTATTTTTTTTAATCAATTTCTAATTTTTTATATACTGTAGTTTAATGCTTGACTCAGAAGTTAAGTTTATGACATTCGCGTGGCTGCATTAGATGCATTACTTCGATGTCTTGTCTTTAGCTAATATGTTGGTTCAAATAAGTTCCGGCTAACTAGCTACCTAGTTTCTTAACGCCGTGTTTTCAAAGTAGCTTCGATAACAACGATAAACCTCTCGCGTGAGACAAGCAACCACTTATCAGAACTAATTTAACACCTGCACACAAATCACTGAGCTTCTCCACACCGTATAGATTGACCACGTTGACATTGACAGACAGACATATTTAATGTTTTAATCAAGAGTTACAAAGCTTAGGTACATTTAAATTCTAAAAAGCAAGTTTCCAAACATTTACTGAAAAGCTTACAAAAACTAAGCACTACTTACAAAAATTCAAATATATTTTTGAACCTATTCGATGGCGAACTTAAAGTTCAAAGTTTAGTAGAAACCTTCTGAAGCCAACTATCACAGGTCCTATGAAAATAAATATTTTAAGGTACATGTATAGATGGCAATAACTTTATAGATGTTGTTCTGTAGCGAATGTCATATTATGATAAATAATGTATACTTATATATTTTTTACATTAATGGTGTCCTAATATTTGTATAAATACTAACATGGTTATTAACACATTTTTAATGAATTCAAGAGTAACTCAGTGGCAAACAAGAAACGGTCTCGTGCATTTAGTCTTCTTGAAAAAGACTTTCGAATGCAACTGAGACTTTAAACAGGATCAACCATAATCACACGTGACATACCCATGAATTAATTAGAGGTAGTACATACGTTAACCGTATTGTGGTCACACTATACCGCTGCACAGATCAAGCTGATTTGATCATGTCCACAGTTGCACAATCAAATCCATTACTCCGAAATTACAGTCATACAACGACCATACAACCATCATACAACATGTGGAACGAAACAAGAGCCATTTCGAAGTAGAAAGTGAACGCTTTTCGATGATTATACGTATTAACAGACAAGCCAAAATTATTTTAATATTGCCTACAACACGATACAATAATTTCTCGGACAGTAAATTAGCCACATTAGTGTAAACTGTAGCAGGGTGAATTAAATCTCATGTTATGAAATAATCACCACGTTTAAGTTAATATAATATTAGCGTGTCAAAAATAAAAAAGTGTAATAATTTAGACAGGCGAATAACAATATATTGTCGACCTAGAAAAAAATCACAAGCTTAATCATAAGGTATTCAGTACCTACGTATTCAGTCTAGTCTAGAAGAGGTACTGAATATAAGTAAAATAAATCTATATTCTCAAGAAACATCGAAGTTGGGAGATAATTCCACTCCGTTGAAATGCTGCTACTTGGAACACGTCTTTATAAAACTCGCTTATAATACAAACTAGAGACTAAGTGTGGGAGAGCGTAACAATTAGTACAGAGATTATGTTTACGATATAAAAACACACATAAATAATAATAAGTAAGTACACAATATATTAAAAACATCCTTTAAAGCACTAAAGGATAAACTGCAAAAATTATGGAGGTTCTGTTTACGACTTAGATAAAGATACACCATGTAACTCGCTCATTAAACTGTTCCGTTTTGTTTAAAAAACATAGCAACACAACACTAGCGAAATGCCGCCAACCTAACAATTCTTACTTTCCCGCCAAAATAATTGTCAACGTCAAAGAAGGTTTAGAGGAAAGTCAACAGGAATGAAATTAACTTTATCTTTTTTTCTTAAGGTTTCCATTATATGGTATGTTATGTCACCTTAATTTCGCCAGTATCTAATGTTTGTTCATTGGGAAACACACAAAGGACTGTGGCAACTTATCTAGACATTGACAACGATACAAGATATCCTAGACATTAAAATATATCTCTGTTTTTATAATATTGGTAAGTATCGCTACACCTTTCATGTTATCGTCTTCATTTTGTTGTCTAAAACTTAATGGTTAGGCATTTAGCATTTGAAAAATTTGCTGCAATGATTTCGCTGTATTTTAGTGAGACAGTAGATGCCACTTGAAGCTAACTGCCATAGATCCCTTTAACTTTTACTTCTGGTCCAATTAACTGTGATATAAAAGATTATCGATGTGAAATTGTCAAGTGCGCCAAGTTCTTGTTGTGCTATGGCTGAGTACAAATGTTTAGCGTCACGCAGTTTAAGAAGGCAATCTCCCGACTCACCATGATCACAACTCAAGTACTTAACATGCACTTATACTTCCATGCATATGTATATCTGTAGTAAAAGGTAGTTACATAAATTCTCACTTGTTCAATACGTAATTTCTTTTTATATTACACAATAGTAAATTGCCCCGTGGATAGCAATGTCGGGTGTTGGCAGGAAACGTGTGATGTGGTGACTGTTAGACAGATTAACGTCCGAATCGATTAAATCATTCGTCAATAACATTTGTATTATAAACTAGGTGAAACTCGATATAATTAAACGTGTCACAATTCTATGAAACAAGTTCTTTTTTTTACTTTCAAATCGTTTATTACTTACTTTAATACTTATCGATTGGATAATCAATATACTATATCCTACTAATATTATAAATGCGAATGTTTGTGTGTATGTGTGGATTTTAGTTTCACTTTTGAGCAAAAACTACTGGATTGATCTGGATGAAATATAAATATAAATTGTAGTCCGGAATAACATTTTATTCCGATAAAATAAACCCGTAATACGAGTAAAATCCGTGAGATGTTAGTAGTAAAATGTAAAACGAAAATGTCTGTTTTTTTGTATGTTTAATGAAAGGCGATTTCAATGCGTTTTTTTTAAAGTTTATCCGTGCGGATGAGCACGTTTCTAAATTCAAGATGGCTGAAGCGATTTGAGTCAAATGAAAAGCTGACATTCTGGATTCAAATCCAAGATGGCCGCCACCACACATTTTCCACTATTACTCAATTTATCAAACCCGCTTTGCGCTAAAAATAACCGGATGGTCGGAATTAATGGGGTAAAACAAATGAAAGGGCTTGACTAGTAGAATGTTGTACAGATAACAAATCTAGCAATTATTCTACAGGACGAGAATTACTCTACATAACCGATTTAAAATATTTTTCACAATTAATATGACACACTTATCCCTGACTAACTTAGGCTGTATGGTTTTCCCCGTGCGAACTCTGGACTTATTGCCAGTCTATGTTCATATTGTAAAGAGAAAAGATTTGTAAATGATAAACAAAAATATAGTGGCTTATTGTTTTTTTTTTTCTATAACTCGGTCCCTTGCGGCGATGAATGCCCACTTCGACGCAGTGCCGGACTGTGACATGTTTGCGGGTTTGCACAGGAATGTGATGAGGGATTGTCTGTTATTTTGTGAAAGATCATTGTACAGACAGTCAAGTACTTGCACGAGTAATTTTCATTGAAATTTAACATTGTAATAATATGTATGTTATGATTATGATCTAAGTTGACATCCATATATCTATTAGAAAGTAGTCTTGTAGAGACATTATTATTATTCGACATTAGTATTATTGTTATAACTTGACATTAGTATTAATCATTACAATTTAACATTATTATTTTTAACTTTAGTAGATAATCTTTCACATTTATTCTAATTTTTTGTTATTTTTTGTAATTGGGATTGAATTTAGTCATTATTCAAAGTTTAATCACTGTACTTTCATATGTTTAAATTATTATTCTCATTAGTGTAATTCGATAAGTCGGTACTAATTGATTGAAATAAATAAATAACTTACACTTTTATATAATTAAAAAGTACAATAGGCACGATATTCTAGACTATATTTGTACCGAATTTCAACCACTTGGCTTTTAATTGAGTTATTGCGTTGACTATTAAAAACAGCATCTCACATATTTTTCCCCGGAAAGTGAAAAGGTTATGTTGATTTTGTAATATCAGATGTCGGTTTCCATTAAACCAACATCTAACAAGCAAATATAGCTGACGGTATTGCCACGGAAGCGGCTAATAGGACCATAACTTAACCGCAATATTCACAAAGACAGCTTCAATTAACCATGCAGCGATCGATCTCCAATCATATGGAAATGCGTTTACGGAGAAAGTTATTGGCATCGCTCGTGTCTGCGTAAACTCTCTGGATACATGTGACGAGTTTTTTGCAAGCTGCCTTCGTAAATGTTATTGTGCTAAGTGAGAATGGCGTAAGACGTATTTTATGAGCCTTTGTTGGCATGGAAAAGGAAAATGTTAATTACGTTGGGAAAGATTTTGTGGGTCGTAAAGTTATTTTAATGCTAATAAAATATCCTATACTTAACGAATAATCTGTCAATTAGATATGTACGTTGTGACTTTGGTTATACTACATCTTATTCCTTAGGTGTACGTAACACTGAGAGCGATTTTTCGTTGTCCATATTAATATCTAACCAAATAAACATTTATTTAATCAAATCAAAGCTGTCAAAGTAAAAAAAAATGTTCGCCACTTTTCTGACGATACAAGTTACGTAGCCTACGTGTGCTATTCCAAACTATAATAACTGTATTCCAAATTTCAATCCGCTCTTCTACCGCCTAACTAAATCGGCTTTGCCTTTGCTATTGCTGTCTCTAAATTTCAAGTGCAAAGAAGAAAGAGAGCAATATCATGCTATGACCATTATACTCGTAGTTAGGCAGAATCCATAATCTGTTCAGGCGTTCCGATCTGATTGATTAACAAATATTGAAACATCCAATCTTTCATATTAATAATATTATTTTGTAGTTACAATATTGTTGAGCGATTTTAAGTCTAATTGATATTTTTTTTTCTATATGGTTGACGTTAAAAAAAACATCAAGACGAAATATGCTTTGTGGTGTTTTGCATTTTTAAAAGACACATTCGGTCAGCTACATCGATAGAGTATTTAATTGATCAATAAGCCTAATTAAACAGAAACGAAAATTCAGCATAGCATATTAGATCTTAGTTTACCGCTAAGTTAATGAAATTGCAAATTATATCGTGAGAGTTTAAACTTGTTCCATTCCATAGCAAAAAAAATTGGCAACAGTCATGTTCGTGAAATTTGAGAGGCCTACTGAACTGGTTAAACTTTATCTGGGCTTGTAACAGAATATTGGCGTCTAAAAACATGAGGTCTTTGTCGAAATGCCAAAAGATTTTGCACGAAGCCTGTACGGATTATGTTACAGAACAAAAAATATAAGCTCACACACTATCACGTAACAAAACGCGAATTAAAAACTACGACTTTTTGCGCTGATAGAGATATTTTTGTATTTAAATGTCTTCAAATACATCCGCATTTGACCGCCAAAAACCCAGATAGTAAGCATCGGTGTAGCCGCAATTTTCTTGGTTTTTTCTTTTACTGTGTTTCTTAGCTCTGCTGTTTATATTCGGAAATAGAGTCTGGTAGATCCTCCAGTTGAGCAGTGCGACTGTGGTACAAAAACCCCGCTGGAGTTTTTGTAGCCTCTCACTGGTCAGAAACTGCGTATGTAGTCCTGAAAAACATTTTGAAAAATAAAAAGACAAAATTTTAAAATGTATGTAAAATACTTTTAAAAAAAATATTTAGATGTCCAAATAGCTCAAAATTGACTCGCAGGCACGACAAGAAGAAGAAGCTAAGCTGTTAACACATTGTATTTTTCTAATAATTTAACTTTCGAGGACTTTAGCGCTAATGCAAACCTCTGCGAGCTTAATAGTATTGATTAGCTTAAACCTGTATTGTAATGTCCAAAAAGTAATAAAAAACGAAGCTTGGACAATGGATAAATTGTGGCCCAAACACTGAAGGTGACGCAATATATCGTGCGATCCCATTTTGTTTTTTGTACTAGTAACATTGCCAAGGCTATGTCAACGACCGTAGAGTTGCCAGAAGCGATGCAAAAACGGCCATTTATTTTATTAATATTGCTTTAATTTAGCCTGTGCAAACACAGGTGTGCGTTGTTTTTGTTGACGTTCTATCTATTTTGGTAATCTATCTTTGTATCGTAATTAATAGATATAATTTAAAACAAGTCAAAATGACAGTAGTCATTTCATTCACGATTTACCATTAGTTAGCTAGGGGTCTAGAAACTCCGCTTTAAATTAAAATTATTATTTGGACCAAAGAATTTTTACGATTACGAATGTCTAAAATTGCTACTTTATTGGTCCATTTTTAAGTTCATTTATGGGCCGGACCACCTTAAAGCGATCTTTAAGACCTCTTGGTAAATGTTTCAATGTTTATCTTCTCTATGTCTCTTTAATATCTGAAATGCCAGATACCTGGATTGACTTTATTAGAACTTAGCGTACTTATTTGTTAGATGAACGGAGACTGATTTATTATTAAAATGTACTACCATATTTTAAATATATTTTGCTAATATAAAATTACTCAAATATATTATTCTTATTTCTTTTTGAATAAAATTACTCAAAAAAGATAATAGAATGTTCCCCGCGGTGTACCCTGCGGCTTAAGGGCCACTAAATTTAACGGGATAAAAAGTAACCCATATGTTAATTCAGGCGAATTACTTTGAATTTTCATGTACTTTGAAACGATTTCTATATATAGATATTTACCAGTTTTAAGATCCCAAACACGCCACGGTTTAGTTTAGCTAATTTATTTGGTATCATAAAAAAGTAAACTGGATCCAATCGCCAATGAGTCTGCGCTGAGCGTATCTAATTCTGAATTTTTTTTGCTCTCAACTTCCCAGAACAATGATGATATCTCGCGAAACTCGACCGGCTCCAAACAAGAATATTACCTTGAGGTGTATGATTAAATCGTTTTTATATTGCCTTATAAGCAACATCTGTTATTTATCCAAATTGAAATCTTACTCGTCAGTGATAAAGTTTACTCTTCTATACGTTTCCCTGATCTAAAATCCAGAATCATACAATTGTGTACAGTTAGTACTTATCTCTAAGCATCGAATGTTTCGTATTGTTTGGTTCGAACTTGTGACCCTGTAACGGTTCTGTACAATATAATTTCTGCTTTGTAGTATTCGCTCTAATAAGTGCATTGTTTGTTGCAGGTATGTCATCTATCATTCCGTGGAATACAACTGGATGTGGTAAATTGCACTCTTTGAATAAGGTCAGATAGAATATCGGGTAGATAGTGTTGGATTATTGGTATTGGAGTTTCGGAGAATTTCCAATGCTCTGTTCCGAAATTTCGTTTTAATTTATGGAAAAGATTTAAGATTATAAAGTGGAGACTGGAAAGATTTATCGGTGGTTTACGGTCTATTTGCAACTTCAGAATACTGACTATTATAGCTCCGTGTGCTACTGATCAAAAGGACAAATACCTACCTACATATTTGCGTGATGTATAGAATTATAGATAATCTTAAGTTTAATGATAAGAAATCTTCGGGTAAACTCCGGGACAATGGCCATTGGCCATTTGGAAATGCGTGAGCATTTCCCCATTGGCCGTCTAGAAATGCGTGAGCATTTCCCATTGGCCGTCTAGAAATGCTGATGCATTCCATCATGAGCATGGCAATGCTCATGCCCACGCCCTCCGGTTTCACCAGCTTAGTTTCCAAAGTAAGCTATCAAATTCTGAGTTATAAGTTTTCATTTCTATCGGCAGTTCCTATGACTGTCTACTTTTTTTATTTGTCTCTTTAAATACATAATAGGTGTTTCCTCTTGATGAGTGTTCAAAAATTAATTAACATGACACGGAGAATCTAAATCTGTTAAACTTCTTTCGTTACACATTTGTTGAAGTACCGCTACTAACATATTAAACGACGCTGCGAATCATTAGTGTGCAGTAATGAAAGCGTCCGGTCCATGATTAATTACTTATATCCCCTTTCTATTTAAGAAATAATCGATATTTTTCTGAGTAATGATATTTTAACGCTATTGTTGGTTTCGTATCTTTATACAAATAATACGGTATTTGACTAAATTTGTAAAACTGTTTAAATGATTTTTGATCACATAATATACATACCACATGAATATTTCTTAAAGAATTAAGAATATTTAAAGTATAAAGTTCGAATGGTCATGTGACGCGCGTGACGTCACACGCCAGTAAATAAATCACTGTTCTCAAAGAAACCGTTTGCTATAGATGGCATATTTACTGGCGTGTGATGTCAACAACGTTGCCATCCTAACAGTGCGTCGAAGATAAAAATTAAGTATTTTTTAAATTTTCATCGGTGTATTTCACAAAAAACACGAAAATAGAGTGAAATATGTTTATTTAATGTGTTATCTAATAAGATTATCATAATTTATGCTATATTTTCAACATTGTCAAATACCGTATTTATCTGCAGCAAAGGTGATAAATGCTAACATACATAATCATAAATGTATTAAGAGCGAAAGTATCATTATGTCGTTGACGGATTTGGTGTACACATATTAACATTATTACTAAATGATGACAAATAATTGAGTAAATTTCTAAAAATCGATTTAAATTGTGTCATGTTAGAATGGTAGATAATAATAAAGTAAAATTTGGAAAAATATTGCTATTGTTAGACATTTCTCATATAACACCATCTAGCTCAGAACTAATTTTTTTGTTAGAGGAGCCACATAGCTGATACAGTACTTGTACATGTAATGGTAAATACATATGATGTATAGAAACACCCATGCATAGACAAATATTTGTATTTATCACACAAATATTTGTCCGGGGTGGGAATCGAACCCTTTACCTCCCGATTTGTGAGTACAACTAAACCACGACGCCAGTGACTAAGCTACGATAGCAGTCGGTATTCAACGAAGATCTAGGCGGGATTGGAACCCACGACTTAACGTTTGTGAAATCGAGCAAACTAGGCGCCCCTGAGCTGTCACAACCTGCCAGGGTCCCATCCATAGAACAATTGCAACCTATCAATCTTTTTTTTGTATGTTCGTCTGTATTCTCCTCCGACATGGAGTCAGAGTCGTTAACCATTAACAAAATTGTTCGTTTTATTTACTATTATCTGTCCTGCCCTTTCTCTTTTTTCTTCCTTTTTACCCCCCATTACTCATTTCTGTAATTACTCATTTCTGTAATCTTTTTTTTTCTTTATTTTTTTTCGTCCCTTCTTTTTCCCCTTTTTTACCCATTTCTGTTTCCGTAATATATACTCGTATGTTTACAATTTTATTTTCATCATTTTATTGTACAACCTATCAATCTATACTGTTCGTGTTTATAGCTTCGTCATCACTTGTATTTTCTCTATCGCAATCAAGATTCCATTCTAATGAATTGACAAAGCCCTCCTTGTTAGAGATGGCCCTTTATTGCATAACCGTTTGTTAGCTATGAATGCCTTCCATTATGTCGCTCACCAGATCACGAATACAGACAAAACGTGGATTAGACTGAATCAGGGCTAATCTATTGAGTAAGCTCAGTGTGAACTTTGTAACTCTTTATGTTGTAATATGTGGTAACATGGTTCTGAGTGCTAATGAGAACTAATGTAATCTCACGGGATTTTTTTGCTTCTATTTGTTTGAGAACTCTATTTCTACCATCAGACATTTGTGCTATTTTTTTCTTAAAACGATGTTAATCGTCTTTATTTTAAAGATAGGTACGTTGTTTTGTAATGTTAGGACTTTTATCAGAGTCCGTTTGGAGAAGTGTCACCTTTAAAAGTTATTTTATTGCCTAAACTAATTAGTTTACTGTAAACATAGCTGCGTTCTGGTTTAAATGTCAAAGTTTCCAGTAAAATTAAAACGCAAAGAGGTAAACTATTTTCTGACTATGTCTAACCCTGATAGCGCACTATCAATCGCATATCGTGCTTGTGGCCGTTACTCTATGTTATTTAAAACTAACAACTAAGTATAGTCTAACAAATACATATATTATCGTACTTAACTACGAGTATTAGCGCCCCTCGTCTTCAATCGCTTATCACGCGTAGTTTCCGTTCCGTTCTGTGCATAGATATCGAATTTTTTGCTTCTTTGCTTCGACATCTTTGGTTCTGTGATAAAAAGTACAGTAGCCGAAGTGTAGTTCTAGATTATAATCTAACTCTGTACCAAATTTCATCTAGATCCTTTCAGCACCGATTGCATTTAGGAGTAGCAAACATAATTACATTATTATGTAGTTTTTATACATTCGGGATTTAACCATACTTCTTACATTGAATTAATCGCGATCATATCCATACCAACCATAACCAACAAATTTTTGCAATTATACCTAATATTAGCGGGATAAATTCTTTGTGTATCAGACTAAATCGTGATTCTTATTAAATGTGATATAATACGAGTATATGCCTGTGATATTTTCACAGTTGCATTGAGCATCACGAACCGCCCAGCCTTGGCTTGCATTTATACAGCTGCTCTGTATAGCAATTGTACTGCTAAATAATGCTGAGATTGCCTTGATAAAAACCTTTGTTGAAATGAAATGAAAAAACATCATTTGTGGGACCTGAAAAATTACTGAACCGTTTATTTGATTCTTGTTTCAGGTTTTCGTTCATAATATTAGTGCTCTACTTGTGCCATTTTACCCACGTAGTTTCTAGTTTCTGTTTTTATAATATTCACGTAATAAAAGTATTCTAAAGAAATATAATAAAGACTGTAATATATTTTGTACATACTAAATTTGATTCAGATCTATTAATTAGTTCCAGTTTGAAACATTAACGTGGTCACAATTGTCACAGCCAGCTTAAGTTAGATTTTGTGACAGACAATGAGTGTTTGCTAGAATCTCATTGAGAGCTATCATGAAGCCCTGCTCAAAAAATGCTGTACCACACAAATGGTGCAATCAATCTTAATTAGTTAGTGCTTCACTTAGCTTCACTCTCAAAACTTTCAACTTAAAGTGACTCATCAAATCTTTCACTTTTACATTGTCGTCGCAATTTGTACGTTTTCACAAATTTAGCATTCAAAACTTTGCATTGACTGACACGCTCTGTTAAATCAACCTCAGTAACTCCTGAATGACCTAGTCCAGCTCCATCATAACTTTATAGAATAACTCTTACTAATTACAAATCAATTTTTCTGCTTTCACTATCTTTACAATCTGCGTATTTTAAGCAGTCTGTTTGTTTTATAACCTAGATTATTTAATTGAACTCATTTTTAATATTTTATGTGTTTTTAATAACTTTGTTTAATGCGTCTGTGATTGATTTTATTTTAAGTTTACGAGTACCGTTGTTGCGACTGTGGGCTGCTAAGTATGTATTTTCGCTTTATTGAAGGTCAATATGGGAGGGTCGGTTCCCTGTAGTCGCTTTAGGGTATTGTTTGTCCATCTGCTCTGTACCATTAAGGAGATCGACGTAATTTGACAGATGCTCGTATATTACCGGGTACGTGGTCTGTAATTTGAGTTTTAAACTGACGGTTTCACCAGTATCTGTGTTAACAGCCACCTTTTACTGAACGATAGTTGTTAGTTGATCGAGATTAAACTAATTTGTCTTCTCCGTACTCCTGTCGTAGGCTCGTTTAAACACATATTTTATTGGACGTTAATAACTGTTGTTTTACTTTCTATCTTCTTGTACGATAAGTATTTTAGTTTACGTTTAGTTTGCCGTATTGACTGTTTAATTAATACGGCTATTTATATCATGACGTAAGAATGTATATTTTACATTCATTTTATCATTTAATGCCCCAACTATAACTTTCACTACTCCAGTAAGTCACACTGTTAAGATGAAAGGTTTTATCTATCTTCTTTTAAATCTTTATTAAACACATCAGCACTTCACTAGTCTCTTTGTACTTTCGTAATGTTTGACTTTGTTTTTAATTACTTAATGCCGGATTATGAACTCACTCGTCGGATGTTACATCACTGCTTTTAGATTCGGTAATTTTGATCCTTTTAAGATATGACGGGAAACAATGAAAGGTAATATCATTCTCGGCTCGTCAACTATCAAGATTTCTCGATTTATCTTGATCTATTGACACACTTTAAGTGTTATATTTTAGGTTACCTTCATTTTTTCAGTTGACACGGTTTCACTTTTTATGTAGTAGATACTTCAGACGTATGTATATTAAATCATATACGTTGTATAACATCAATTTTGGGCAATAATCAACATCTTCTGACCCAGTGGAGAGATTTAGGATTCTGCAAGTTTTTATTCTACTACTTTCATCGATTATCCGCCATCTTGTCATTAAATGAGTATTCTTTTCACACGCGTATCCAGTCGTACATATTTATGACAATAGGATATTTAAAAAAAATGGTAAAGATTCGTTAAATAAATTTTACGGTTTTTGTCCTAAACTTTTAATGTAATAAAGTACAATCTCAGTCTATTATAAGATAAAAAATTATAATTTATGACACACCCCATCTCTAAGACCACAGTAAAAACAGTAGAGTAAGTTTACTACATTGTTCTATTAAACTCTTGAGAATAGAGAGTGTGGCAATTTGCAGTGTAGAGCTGTACCAAATATTAAATTTTTTGGCTTTTTAAAGTAACTTGAAATGACAAACAAACAAAAAACTTTAGCGCCTGTAATAATCTGCCGAGTAATAACTTAAATGCATTGAAAGTGTGAATATATTTTTGTTATGATTGAAATGTACAAGATAATTTTGTTAAATGTAGGTTTCCTGATGATTAACATTGTAATGAATTCATTATGTGTTTGTTTTAAAAGCTCAAGTTTGACGGAGAAGCAAATCTATGTTACGTTCTTCCGTTCATCCTCTCGTACAACACACATTGCCATGCGCTTAAAACTGAGGTATGACCGTTCGTCAAAATAGTTGAAATTGTTCTTCTGTCTTTATCCACACTGTATGTTTAAGTGAACATTAGACACGGCCGAAGGGGCGGATGCTCTCGTGGGTTATATTATACTGCGTTGATTGAATATTTGTATAGTGTTGCCTAAATCGTTAAAAAAACGCCGACAGGCGCATCCTTGTGGATTGAAAGACATGAGTGGGCGTTAATCTTCTGTTTTGTTGAAATTAAGTTTGGGACACGACAACAACCTAAAATACACGTAAATTCTGTTATGATATAATTAATCATGCTAATATTGTATCCAAACGTTTGGTTTGTTGCTCAATCACGTTAGAACGGCTTAATGGATCGGGTTGGAATTTGAAACACGATTAGATTATAATCTGAAATGGCCTAAACTTAAACTTTTAAGTTCCCGAGCCTGGACCATAGAGCCCTCTTTCACTAAAAGAGAAGGCACATAATACTCAAGGCGCATGAAACTGCATACAAAAACCGAGATGTTATCTACAATAAATTAATATCTCGTAATCTATACTAATATAATGAAGCTGAAAAGGTTTTTTTTGTTTGAACACGCTAATCTCAGGAGCTACTGGACAGATTTCAAAAATTCTTTCGTCGTTGGTTGGATATTTTCATGATCCCTGATTGGTATAGTCTAAAGTCAAAGTTCTTTATTGATAAATGTACAATTTACACGTCAATTTTATAAAAAAAACAAAATAAGAGCATACAAAGAGTATACATTTTTAAAGTTTAAATTGAACTTTATATTGTACGATAATAGGTATCGTACAAATAAATGTCAAAAATTAAAAATATATGTACTTATTACAATTGTAATGAACAATGTCAATTTTTAATTATTTTTTTTTACAAAACTTTATTACAACTTTATTTTGAGTTTGCCATCACTGTATAAAAACTCGCTGTAACTATAAAAAGTTTGATCGATAAGCCAGCTTTTTAATCGGTTTTTGAAGCTACCCGAACTCGGTGCTGATTTAACTATTTTAGGAAGAGTGTTATAAACTTCCGGTCCCATAAACTTCCGGTCTCGCGAGAGAGTGAGGTATACTATCCAGCTTGTCAGCGTTACGTATATTGCGCGAATGTCTCTCTCCTCGCGTGTCGTATGATTCTAAGTTGTTTCTGACATACACAGCTACTTGGTAGATCAAGATTGCAGGCAACGTAAGTATATAGGCTATATATGTATTATACGGGCGAAGCCGAGGTGGACCGCTAGTTAGTGATAATAATATTGTTAACGAGTGAGAACGTCAGTTTTCACGAGAAGGTTCAAGCTCATAAACCAGAGGTCGTAAGTCTCAATCCCGTTTCCGCCTCTGATTATTTATTTTATTAGTGCAGATGTACTACGAGTACTATATCAGGACCGCTAGCTTTAAGGGTGAAGGAAGATATTGTGAGAAATCAGGAATGTTGCAAGAAAGATATCTTCCGAGGACATTGTGTCATCCGCCAACTTCCGCCACCACAGCCGGTGGATGAACCACCGTGATGGGTAAAATAAATCAATTGTTCTGCATAAGTATCCGATGTATTTGCTAAAATTTTAGTTTCTTTTATTTTATAAAGGAACTTACAGCGTTACCCTGCAAGCAGCTTCTACTTCCTACTGGGCTAGCGCAGAAGGCGCAGGACCCTACTAGAGGCATACGACGACCGCATACATAGACGGGAATTACGTATTCCCGAGCGACATGAGGCATTTTTTATAAGCTAGTGTTAGTAAGCTAACAAGCTAGTATCTCTAGCTTCGTGTAGACAAAACTAGTGTTGCGTAGCGTTGTCTACACAACGCTAGAAGTACTAAGTAATCCTAGCTTGAAAAACTAGCTTCGTGTCGCTCGGGCATAAAGCATATTACATGTCAACGCAACGTATCTACATTAAACTAGCTGGGAAACATGACACTACCGCTTTATTAGTACAAAGCATACGGTGCATTTATATCGAATGCGGTATTACAGATTCATTCTCGTCAATAAAACGACGAATTTTGGAGAACTAATAAAAGTAGGCTCCGTTATATAGTCCTTTAATAATTACGATAGTGGTTCCATCAACGTGTTCCCAAACGTCAGTGAAAGCAATCACAGCTGGATAGCGTAAACAGTCGAGGGTTTCTACCAAATGTTATCTCTGTCGATGAGCGGGGGTTGAACAATTGACTCGTTTTATTTTTCTTTTTATGTGTTTGATTTATTTTGGGATATTTGTTGGTCAGAAAATGGTTAAATATGACAGAACGTCTTGACTCTTGATAGTCTTGATCCTCGATGAAATGATACAGGTTATCGTATAAAAAATTAAAAATATGTTTGTTTGTTTGTAACTCCTTCACTAAGTTGACCGATATTCACAAAATTTGGCATTTATATGTAATTTGGTCCAAATCATTACCTAGCACTTCACTGCGCTCGTCACCCAGAGATCTAAGATGTTGTATCTCTAACCCATGTCCCTCACAGTAATGTTTGCACATTACTATTAGGCGGTAGAATAACTGGCAAAGGTGTGATACTTCCCCAGGCGGACGAACGTATCGTGCTGGCATTTCGAACATAGTCAGATTATAGTCTGGTAGAATACATAGGTAGGCAACGCGAACTGCGCGGGTAAAACCACGAGCCGCTGATAGTATTGTATATATTTTAATAGTATGCAGTGACGGGACAAGAAAGTCATCCACCGGATGGTAAGACAAATGCTTCTCCGTAATAGTGTAGCGCCACACATTCCTCATACAAACGTCTAGTAGTAGTCATAAGCAGACCCCCTTATCCCCCCTGAATGGGCTACGTACTACGGGTACGTTCCTTTATGTATATTAAGATGATAGAGTAAGATTACGCTATCACGTAATGTGCTCGCTCTAATAACTTAACCCAAGTACACGTTTAACACCAGGAAACTATTTACCTGCCGGCCATTCTTCTGATGTTCCATCATTACCCCAGCCAGTCATGAAACCTGAGTCAGCAAACTCTATGATATCTATACCGAGAACTCGTAATGACTGAGTAACTATAACTTAACAAGACTAAAGTATACGCAGATTAGAATTATACACAGAAGGTAAAGTCCGAATTGTGGCATATCTGTTTAGGTTGCGTAAAAGATAGCAATATCGGAAATTATCGCTTTACTACAGGCTAAGCGTGAGTCTACTTTTGTTAAAATAAAATAAAAATGGGGTTGCGCTCCTGTATGTAGCAACTGTATATTACGGAATTAAATAAAACGGAGCAAGTTAGCACCCCTAGGTATAAATAAATAAATCCTAGGCTGGAATCAATCGACAAGTCGAAAATGTTTACTTTACAGAGCATTTGATTTTAAATTTAAACGTTAAGTTAATTTAAATTACACTAAAACTGCAAAACATTCACCATTCTAATTCGAGTCCAATGACAATTTTGTATTTGTACCAACAGATATGTTAGAGACTTTAAGGTCTACTTTGTAGTAAAAATAGTTGATTATGCTGAGTATAACGCATCCCTTTTGATTCAAAACAGTATTCTGTGAAATTTTCGACGTTCAAATCACAATCAATTCTATACACTAAACACATCTGAAATAGACCAATAAAGGGTGTATTTTAAACCTGTCTCTCTGTGCTTTAGCGATCTTATTCAAGTGTATGCACAAAGTGGCGGATCGGCAAATTATCCATGGCGATTATAACGTAAGGGCTAGTAAAACACGGTGTTTTGCATATTAATGTCTATGAAAGTAGGAAGCGAACTCATTCTGTTTATCTATGTGTTCTTCGAAGTACTCAAGTATGACATAATTTCGCTACAACCGACATGGCCTACGTAAAAATGCAGTCTTTCCAAAGATTTATAAAACCATACGTAATTTTAAGACCTGTCACAGTCTTATGCAAAATCAGATCGGTTTTGTATCGATAATAACAGGTTTGACCTGACCGCCAACTCGCCTGATGATAAGCGATGATGCTGTTCATAATGAATAGCGATAACTTAGATGAAACCGATTCACTGGCTACTTGAAGACGCTGAAAATATATCCATCAGGAAATACTTACTAAGACAACGCGTTTCAAAATTATATCGTTCTAGAATTCTTCAACGTTTGTGATGTGAAAGTAACTAAAAAAAAAACAAAATAGAATAGGCAAATTAAGTCGAGTTGTAAAACGGCAGATTAGGCAATTAGGCAAACACTCGATGTCGAGTTGATTACTAGCGGATTCCCAACCGGTAGTGATCGGCTCTACAGACGAGCACTAGAATTAGATTTTAAATGTACCCAATTCCCTCCTATTTTCCTCTTCTTCTCCTTATCCAAGAAATGTGTAAAAAAAGGTAATTGTAATGACAAAGATCACGGACCCCGGAGTGTGTGGAGTAGCTAATTTAAAAAAAAAGAAAACGGCAGAAAAGAGATAGGGCAACCTTTCTTGGCAAACTTATTCTGCGACGTCGTAATGTACCTATTCGAACTTTTACAAATATACGAATACGATAAATTAACAAAACCATCAACTTCAAACAGATACATGATCGTAGACTCTTCTTGTTCAAAGAGCCATGTGGTACTGTTTGTTACTGGCTCACAAAACGTTTTACTCATTGTAATTGTAAATGCTCGGTTGATAAGTACCGACCTTTGCATAACATTTTCTAATGATATGCTAATATATTCCTAATCACCATACGTGATGAGATGTTTCCTATCATTCACACGAGTTAATTAGCTCATATATATTTATGTGGAGATGAGAGTCAAGGCCATATAATCGCTGTAAATCAATCGCCCTGTTTTGACTTTTACTAAAGAATTTGATGGGTCAATTTCTTCGTAGATGCTAGCTAGTTGCGTGACGCTCTATGTTTGTAGTCTTGTAAACATTAATAGTATAAAATACATTTATAGTATACTTTTGTACTATCAATGATAAAATACTAGATATCAATACTTTTAATAGAATAGTTTCTTCGAATGAAGATCTTTTAGTTGTCTTTTCATCAAACATAAGGTACGGTCAGCCTTTGACCGCCAACTCGCCTGATAGTAACCTATGGTGTGCGTCATAGTGATGCAGGCTAATCTAGAGGATACTTGTTCATTTTGACCTTAAAAACTATTCTGTTTTTATAATGCAATAAACTTAAAACTGGTTAGCTGTCAAATGTTTTGTATCTACAATAGAAGTGTGAAGAAAATTAAATTTATATTTTTAGTGTTCCTAATGAAACTCTTAATAGATATTTTTATAAAAATCCATGACCGCTATAAAAGTTACTTATACATTCGAGAACGTTACAAAAAATATTTTATTCCCCTCTCTAAATCAGGTTTTATAACGCAATTCATCAATCGTCCACGGTTTTTTCATCGGAGCATGTCTCGCTTCAATTTAGTTCGCGCCCAAGGCATTATATTTTTTGCCTATCGTCATTGGTTTAAAATACCTATGTAACCTCGAGTTTTCCGCTTCCTAAGCCGAGATATACGAGTATCGTGACCGACTGACGACCAACAGACGGACCGACGCCCGTTCTTATTATGAATCTAGGTGCGCACGCGCCGCGCAGTAATAACTTTACTCCGGTTCGTAATTTATATGAACAAGCAGGAAAGGCTGTAAATAAGATATGGTTGGTAAAGCACAACTGTTTTATATTAAACTTAAGTTTCCTTACTTCGTGCATAGTTCTCTATGGTCTGTTGGTGAAGTTAGTAGCATTTTCATACAGGGCTTTTTTTCCACGCTGTCGTTAGTAAAACAAAAAAAGGGAATGAGGCTTCAAGCTTTTAAGAGATCAAGAGGCTTTTAATGAAAATACTTTATACCAATACATTTACTAATATATTTTTTAATTTGACCGAAACGCGATATTTGTTGTCCACTAATCTTGATGGCAGCTGCCCATTGCTTCGTTGAACTTATTTTAGCTACTGTAATGATCTTTGTTCACTTATCTTTACAACTTACAACAATGGTTTCTACCCATTTCTTATATACGTGGAGATGTGTTCATTACAACTACCATAAGATAGTGGATATATGTATATGGGTCAATATTGGCACGCTTCCGACTTTGTCTGCGAACCAGCTGCTAAACCCAACTTACTGTTGCAAAACCATCAATGGCATATTTTTAACCAATATATGATGATTTGGACACGACCACTCGCCTGATGTTAAGCGACGATGGAGTCTACGATGTCGTGAGTCTAGAATAATCCAATTGACTCTCGACTTCAAGACACCAAGATTGTGACGTCACCCATGAAAACAGCTTCAAAACAAATAGCACACCATAAACGACCAAACTAGTATATGCTATTGTGCACGACGACAGTATGTACCGCCCAAATTCACTTACTAATCTTGTGAGATTAGATTAATTATCCGACTCAAATAAGTTCTTATACTACGAGTAGGTTATTTTATACGAGACTTGGAACCAAGTATTATCCTATTTCAGAACATAACTAAAATAAGATAAATAAAAAGAAATTAGGTTTGACTTGAAGATATAAAAACCGTAAAGAGATAAAAACTTTGTGTAAAACGTTCTTGGAACTGTAAAAAATATGTCTCAAACAAATCATAGTGCACTTGGAAATTTATAAAACGTTAGCCGCTAACTGGTAATCTAAATTGCAAGTAGCATAACCTCTTAATCTTGATAGCATCTAGAATGGTCTGGTTTTGTTGGTACTAATTTTGTTGGCATTTAAGTATGGGTAGCTAAGTTGTTATATAAGTATGGAGGCAGTAATTGAAGTTTTTTTGGTTTTTATTGTAGGTAATAATATTTGGCCATGTCATGAGAATGGACGACAATCGTTAACAAAATGGATTACGACTATAAGAGTAAATAGTCATAAAGTTAGAGGAAGACCATAGAATGTGCCAATGAAGTGTGCGAAATGTAAGGATATGACTGCTAAATACAACCTTTTCATTAATACATACTCTCATTATTAGTACTAAATGATGGGAATGAATGGAAAGCGTAAAACAACACCCCGCGGTATTACCATCTCTATAGGAAACGTTACATCTGATTCAACAAAGATATAGGAAACCAAAAAGTGGTAACCTCATCATTTATTTTTATGGATTATTTATTGATACACTGCAGATGAAATCATTTCAAGTTAAAGGTCATAATTAGTTTAGATTCTATTACCAAAGCGTCAACTTGAATGTCAAAGATCCGTATATAAATGAAGCTGCTAGTTTTATCGGTTGATCTTCAGATGCCATAAGCGACTCCTCTGATAATATCTGATTTCTTGTTACTACCGGCGTAACTGGTGGCTTGACGCAAGACATAACAGGACTCACTAACGACATGCTTGGTAATGAAGACGCGGTGTCAACAGGTTCTTTATGAAAACCTTTACAATTGCATAATTTGTGACCTTCCGTACAAAATGGACACGAAAAGTATTTTCGTTAGATACATAAAGTGACTTAACTTTATTAATTTGACCTTTGTGTGCTGTTGTTGATTTAGTGTCTAGAAATTCGATCGCACGAAACCTCTGAGTTAAAAAATCTTGAAACTGGACGTACGTGGGTAGTTCATCCATTGAAATGTTTGAAGACACATTAAGCTCCCACTGTCGTCGCGTTTCGGGATCAATTTCAAAGACAAGATATGTATTATCAAAATGTCCCAACTCCTTACATCAACATTCAAATTGGAGAGGGTAGCTAAACAATCGTTTGTTGTATCAATTAACTCTTTTAAACAGCTAGCTGATTCTATTGTAAGATTTTTCTGACTCAAAAACCGTTTTAACACTTGACTTGAAATATATTTTTTATTGTTAAAACGTTCCTCTAACAAATTCCAGCAACGATCAAAATTGTTTTCCTGAACAGGAATGTGACGAAGAAGCTGTTCAGCTTCACCGGTCAAGTAGCTTTTTAAATAGTGCAATTTTTCCACTTTGTTTAAATTTTTATTTGAGCTTATTAAAGATTTGAACAAATCTTTGAAAGTGCACCATTCCGAAAATTGAATAAATCAAAATTTTTCAAATTTCTAGTCAAGCTCTAAATCTATTCAGATGAAATCATTCCACGAGATTTCATAGAACAGCTTTTAAATTCCTATTTACTTCTGAGGTTTGAAAGAACCGACATTGACGCCATTCGTTAAAGGTCATAATTAGTTTAGATTCTATTACCAAAGCGTCAACTTGAATGTCAAAGATCCGTATACCGAGGCTTAGCTTTATCGGTTGATCTTCAGATGCCATAAGCGACTCCTCTGATAATATCTGATTTCTTGTTACTACCGGCGTAACTGGTGGCTTGACGCAAGACATAACAGGACTCACTAACGACATGCTTGGTAATGAACACGCGGCGTAAATTGAATAAATCAAAATTTTTTTCAAATTTCTAGTCAAGCTCTAAATCTATTCTACTTAATTTCAGTCAAACCATGCTACATGTAGCTACAGACTTACCGATCAATGAAGATTTAAATACAATTTAGATGCTTAAGCTTATTTCCAGTTGGAAGCGTGCCCAGTATACTGGCACGAAATAACTGGTATTATGACATGAAATGGCAAAGCCAGCAAGCAGGTCACGTGACGCGTCGACCAAGCCTTCGGCAAAGTTAAAAAAAATTAGATTAGCTCCCTTCCCTTAAGGGCCCAATGTCTCAATAAACAAACGTATTTATTTGAAACTCAAATAAGCTTAGGGTGAAGGGAGGTATATTGGTGATTTAGGTAAGTAGGTGACATTATTTTAAACGGAATACCACACAGTTCCCAATGCGAGGAAATTTGAAGAGACAGGGAACTGTGTGGTAGTCCGTTTAAAATATATCACCTACTTACCTAAAGCACCAATATACCTCCCTTCACCCTACTTATGGTCTTAAAGAGGTTAAAAAACTGAGGTTAACTCTCTGAGGTCGATCCCTGCACACACACCACATAGTCGGCATTTTGTTTCGATTTTTTTTCTTTTTTCAAATGTTAACAGAGTGTTAGATGAGCAGGATATGTATGATGGTAAACTGCACGCCTTCGCATAACAGCACAATGTGACGTAGTTATAGGAACATAAAGAGTCCAAAGCAATACCTAGCACTGAAATTGCGCTCGTCAACTAGACATATAATATTATTTATCTCAAGTGCCTGTAATTTCTCAATATAAATACCCTTCAAACCGGAACACAGTGAAATTTGCGGACTTCATTAGGCGGACTGTGCAAAGAGTCCTGCAACTGATCCTTTACCTAGAAGATATCCCTTCACTCTCTTGTATTAAAAGTCACCCAGATTGTAAGTTGGTGGAACTACCACGAAATAGAAATTAAATTCGAAATCGTACGAGCGCGAGTTATCTCTACATCCGTACTTTCCCTTCAAACCGTACTTTATTGTAATTGTTCAAATTCATGTAACAAAAATCGACCATCAATATTTAACAGATATTTACTGATATATAAACACTGGCGCTACGCTACAGTTGCAAGGTGAAAATTGACAGTAATTGCGTGTAACAGTCTACCCCATAATTGCAATGCTCGGTGGTAATTCCTCTAATTTAGCTAATGAGCAAATTGCATTGCATCGTGTGAATCCTTAATATGGGCGTGGAATTTGAATGGACAATGAGATCGAAGCTTGAACACAATGCCCATTAAGCCGTTTTGACCATAATGGTCTACTTCTGTGCTTCATTGGTTTTGAAATTTGTTAGTATATATGAATATTATAATATTGCAATTTCGGAGTGTTTCGTGTGCCATCATTCCAAAAATATGGTTGAGAAGGCCAAAAAAAGCACGTGTGTCATACTCGTGAACGAGTGCTCCTTGCAGGAGCTGGATTATTCGCGATGTTAAGTAAAACAAATTAGAAAAAACTCGGGTATACTTAACTGTAAACTTTTTTTATCATTTTTATGTGTACGCTAATGCACGAACCTCGATGTTCATGGAGTTTATTTCAGTTATGTTTGCACCTCATGCGGACTCTGTAACGAATTCCACCGGTACAATCGATACAAAGATGTGTATCATAACTATCCATGTTGTTGTTATTATATCGAGAAGTTAATACTTAAATGGCTAATTATATCTTTCTATTATTTTTCTCGCCTTTATTGTGTGTTTTGACTAAAATTAAAATTAATGCTTTTTACAAGAATGTAATTTCTAGAAAATCATCATGTCAGTAGACAACGAATAAGATAAGAAAGAAAGATAAAATATATCTTCTCGCTTATAAATTTTCCATCTGCGTTGGTCCTCTGTATTTCGATTTTAGGCCCGACTAGCTGCAGCTAGGTACAATATCATCGATCCATCTTATTTCTACACAGATTTACCGAGAATAGATACATTCTTAGTTATTTACTGTGCAAATTTTAATCAATCGTAACGTAATATCCTGTTGTTCTAAGAGACTTTATAATTTCCCAGTTATCTGTAATATGCAAATCTGGCTAATTTGTAATCTTCCAATCACTTAAGACTAATCTTCCTATTCGGAACGGAAGGAAAGTTCGAGATCACGAAGCTATTAGGTACGTTCTAGCAATTTTGCAATAGTGCCTTTGGATAATTGTTTAACTGAATTAGGGTTGCCATCTCGTAAAGTACCTATATCGAGCTCAAATGTGCTAAACCTCAGACGTTTGCTGAAAATGAATATTTCTCCCTCGAAGGCCGTTAATATTATAAAACACGAATTTTGACACGTTTAATTCTAAATTCGTTTAGATTTAGCCAAATGGCTTTTGAAAAATCCGTCTTCATGAACCCAGTTTGAATATCAAACAAGGACAAATCTAAGAAAACTCTGATGTACGATGTAGTTCTGGCTTAAGTTTCTTTGCTTTCTACATAGTTATGGTTACACCACTTCTGGTCCAACAGCTTATATCCTATTCACATAGCTGTGCTTCTATTCATATTCTTTCTGAGTCGTGGCAATATATTTTCGTCGATTTTTTATAAAGAGTGGCAATAAAATTGTCCGCCTGGATGGTAACCATCGCTTAAGAATGTCTACAAAATCAGAAATGACAACAAAGTTTTCCCAGCCCAAAGCCTCTACGCTTAATAAATACTTTTTTTAAACTTTTCCTTAATGAAGCCTAATAAAAACACCTTCGGAAGAATTCCATTGTAAGCCGCGGCCGAAATGATCGCGTAAACCGCATAGTCCTACATAATTCAGTTCTAGTTTAAGATTTAATTCCGTATCTGCATCTCCTTACATTATTTCTAACTAAAGATCTAAATTCTAAATCTCCATCATAAAATCGATTGTCATATTCATAACACTGATAATAAAATCGATCGCTTTGACATTTAAATGAATATGATGTCCCATTTGGTTATAACTGTCACGAGCATTAAGTTACGTTACAACTTTATGTCCTATCTGGAGATTTAGAATGTCTTCTAAATGTGTATGTTCATTGCCGTCTTTAGTTTCCTTTTTTGAATTTGATATGTTTTTACGTAAACGTGTTTTTACCTGAATGGTCTTGCCGTTGTATTACACTACTTTTACTATTACGTCACAATCGTCTACAATTTATAAATTGCTCTGACTGTGTACAAAAATCTGACAAGTATTTTGCAGATGTGAGTGAGTTTTAAGTAAATATACTTTTTGGGAAAAATGTTCAGTACAATTCTATTTGAATATATATACATCAAATAGATTTTAGACGTTTGTCAGCAAAAATTCAGAAACAGAGTACCTTAAATATTCGTAAAGAAGATTTTCATACTTTACAATTAATTTCAGTTGTTATTTTATATTTCACACTGATACTAAAAATGGCACCATGGCACCACCAAATCGGTCACCAACCCGCCTGCCAAGCGTACTATGGCAAATACCCCCCCCATATGATAGATCGTTGTGGAAATCTAGGGGGGAGGCCTATGTTCAGCAGTGGACGTCTTGCGGCTGATGATGATGATGATGACTAAAAATGCGGAAGATTGAAGGTTTATGTGTATACCTGTAAGTTTGTTTTTATGTATCTCTATTAACGGTTAAATGGATTTCAATGACTATTGATTGACGTATTTAAATACGTAGTAAAATAGCAAATCCAACCAGGATTAATATATCGGGTACTTTTTATCAAGTTCATGTTAGCGGTTGTCAAGCAGTGGCATCAAGTAGTCATATAAATGAGAATCTAGTAAAACAGTTATACAAATCATCTTATTATTTTTGCTTGTAATCATGTCGTGTTATGATTTTGTATCAATTTGACATAGCGTTAAACTTTAAACGCACAAGCTGCAAATCAACTTTCGTATTGTGTTTTAAAGTGTTCTTACTTTCATATGTAGATTGCATTTCAATCGTGATCTCCATATTAAGGCCATAACAACACGGAGTTCTGACTTTAAAATATTCGCTCTCGCTCACGCCCTACGATTTGATTTCTTTTTGACTTAATCCCTGACCTTTAGGCCCTGCTTTTCATTAATGATCTTGTTTGTGAAGGGTTTTATCACCTTTTGATGATAGATCTATGTTATGAATAATTACTTTTTTATAGCTTTTAGAAATGTTTGATGTATGTTGTAATATGCCGGTCGTACAAGTGTATATTAAATATGTAGAAAGTTTGTAAGATTTCTTTCATTGCTTTATTTTTAAAGTTACGCTGGAATCAATCATTATGATTCTCATTTGATATCATGTCATCCTTTAACAGAACAGAAACCAATAGTTAAAAAAATAAAAATCAGATAAACACATGAAGAGTACGGGACTCAGCGTCTGTGGTGCCTGAAGTGTAAATTAAAAAGCAATAGACATTTAATTATAAAGAATTTTGGCGGGACTTTTATGAATTACTTTCGGTCTCAGCTTTCCGTCAACCCATAACTGTCATAACATGTTAAGTCAATACAGCTTATAGGATCTAAATAATATCTATCTCGCGAAGGTTTGGCTTTGTCATTGCAGATTCTTCTGGTTCGTAATAAAGTTTATAATCGTTTAAATTGTCATTACAGATTCTTCTGGTTCGTAATAAAGTTTATAATCGTAAAGTAAATTTAGTGGCGCTATTTAACTGCTTATGACGCAATTTTTTGATAGATTAAGAGCATTAACGTGAAGCTGCGTCATACCTTATCGAACGATATCGACATATCGGTTGTATGCAATCAGTTAGCAGAAAGGTTGGCAAAGGTCACACGATAAGGTTTGAGCAAAAAGAAAGTTGTTAATAACCGTAGCCAAAGATATTCTTAATTGTGCATGCAATGTATCAATACTTATCTGACTTAAAATCTGTCGAGGCCTGTCAAATTTTAATTACTGAACTTTTAAATCTTATACCTTTAAACGACCAATTCTTGTAGGTATACAGGGTGTCCCATAAGTCGAGCCGAAGTGGCATGATAGGTAAGGTCATAACAGTCATCAGAAAAATATTTAAAAAAATATGTCTTTTATTTTTTAAATTATTGCAAAAAAAAATATTCGGGAAAATGTACCTTAACAGCTTTTAACCTGTAACAGTTTTTACTTTCCTGTTGCTACAAATCTTTACTTTTTGCCATTTTTTTTTTACTTATTTCATTCTGAATAGTGCTTCTGTAATTTGTAACCTTAAAATCTGAGCTAACTGCTCCAGCTTGAAAGAAGATGTCATGTTTTGCAGAACCACGTTTTGAAAATCAGTTTTACGCCCTACTTTAACTGATGGTCCTGAAAAAAAATTATACCACGCAAGTCTGGCAAGTAACTTTAAAAGTTAGCGCATTTAATAAGGATTCTAAAGTGGTATAACACTTATTACATTATTTCTTAGATCGGGTACAAAAAAATTTTTTTCAATGAAAGTCGGTTTTGAAAAATTTCTTTGACTTAACTAAAAGTGATTCTAGTGAACTCAAAGGGTTCCTTAAGACCTCAAATTTCAAATTCTCGTTTGAACGAGTCATTCCATAAAGGGTAAGAGAAAGATAGAGACGCTTATGAGTCACAGAAGCAAATAAGGATCCTAGTAGTACAAAAATAAATAAAAACAGTTCCGTTTCAATGGTAACATTTATTTACAAAAGATGTTCAAATTGTTTTCCTTCAGCTGCAATACAAGCCCGACATCTCAAAAAAGATCTTGAAATCAGACGGGCGAATCTTCTATTATTGACAAGATCAACTGCCTCCGTAATTCTCTCTCGGAGCTCAGCTACATTTTTAATTGGTTTTGAGTACACCTTTTCTTTAACTGCTCCCCAATTAAAAAAATCCAATGGATTCAAATTAGGTGAGCGGGCTGGCCACGAAATCGTACCAGACCGCCCTATCCATCTGCCCGGATATACTTCATTTAGATGTTCTCTAGCTGAGCGACTATAGTGCGCTGGGCAGCCATCTTGTTGAAACCACATATCTCTCAAAATATTCAGTGGCACATCTTCGAGTAAATTGGGTAAATGGTTTACTAAAAAATCCAAATAAATTTCGCCGTTTAAGACCTCTGGTAACTCAAAGGGTCCTGTCCTGGATTCTGTACGTGCCACTCGTGTAAATTATGTAAGTTCATGTATCCATCTTTTAGGTATATATATATAGAATCTGAATCTCGGAAACGGCTCAAACGATTTTCATGAAATTATATTATTGTACAGTGGGTTTCGGGGACGATAAATCGATCTAGCTAGGTTTTATTGTTTAAAAAACATCATTTTATGCGCATTTTATTTAAACTCCTACAATGTCATTGGAATACGATACCTTATTTCGCCACTGTTATTTAAGACTAAATGGCTAAGACGAAATATGCTCGTCCTCGGAGTCAACATGCCCCGGTTCGAATCCTGATGGTTATTACATTCGGGTCTTTTCTTTTTGTTTTTTTTTTTCTGAGGTTTTTTTTACTTAGAGCCCTTTATATACGCATTTAAACCGAGTAAAACTCGGTCAACCAGGTACTAAAAATGATAAATTTGTTAATGGTTAGGAACGTAAATTTAAACGTTTATTTTTTATTGTCGTGCCATTTTTATAATGCTAATTAAACGCTTTTAGATAGTAGGTATAATTTAGGAAACAACATAAACTTATGTCATGATGTTATTATACTAAGTAAGAACAAGAATAACACGAACGAAGTAGTCTATGCACATTTTTATCCAAAACTTTGAGCTTAGAAACGTAAACACATTCGTCATAGACCATACGTAGGTCAGATATATCATTAAAATAATAAGTAATTTCAAAGCTTCGTTTACAGGATTTTATTTTCATATCATTTAATTACATCGTGGAGTGTTGAGTGGTAATAGATTTGAAGTATTCAAGGAGCAACGGTAAGTAATGAAGGAAGATATATAATACTAGCGCATATGCAATTTGAGGAAATGAACCGCGGTACTGTTACAACGATTTTACTACTATTTATTTAGCTATTTCAATATACACAGGCCATGAGCCTGATCGGGACAAGAACGCCTGATTCCACAGTTTTGAGAATCCTTCCTGCACCTTTTTAGTATTTTTATAAATGCAGATGTACAAATTTGACATCACTACTGGCACTTTATCGGGGAAGGAAAACATTGTGAGGAAACCCGCTTTGGGCCAGCTATATCACACCTCAAAACTTTGTTACTACGTTACTCCCCACTCTGTCATTGCTAGTTGTTATAAGTAAAATTGAAAAATTTGCAGAGGGATTTATTTACAGAAGAACATATAGATAAGTCTAATGTCTTAGGACGCTAAACATCTTTGACCCAATAACTTGATAAATGAATTATATCATATATAAATAAATTGGGCATGATGTATTACGAGTAGAAAACACAAAATCACCTCTGCAACTACCTATCTGCTCTGTATGTGCTTTGTCAAAAGTGAAATGGGAACAGCACCAGAAATAACCGAAATGATGAATTCATTGAACCATTAACAGAATCGCTTGAAAATAGCACATTAATCTCGTCTGGCACTGTCTTTGCTTACTTGTCATAAGTCAAATTTTGTTCTTCTTAGCGTATTCGGCCAACAGCGAACCCTGTTGTTGGTTGTGCAAATTTTGTTCTTCTTGGCGTATTCGGTAAACAGCGAACGCTGGTGGAAGCGGTTGTACAAAAAAAGAATAATATCAAAACTAGATTTATCTAAGTCCATACAGGAATACGTAGAAGACAAGCCTAATAGCACGCGACTTACCTCGACAAATGACCATCACTTACGGTAGCATATCTGGTCTAACAGTTTATAAATCATAACGTCGTCCCTAATTCAGACGTCCTAGATACGGTCGGCGCTCCATAACCAGGGTTTATTGGACCACCGATCGATATATTATCTGCGGTTCCTGACTTTATCACGGCTTTGTTATCGTCGGCTTTTCGATCGAACTGAGTTATTACAAGC
Organism: Ectropis grisescens; assembly: GCA_017562165.1. Lineage (NCBI taxonomy): Eukaryota > Metazoa > Arthropoda > Insecta > Lepidoptera > Geometridae > Ectropis > Ectropis grisescens. The sequence goes on from CM029773.1 coordinate 17,682,341, forward strand.
TTACAAATTATAGCTTCGGCATAGGGTAGAAAGTTCTTAGGACTTAAAATATTTGAAGGCAAATGTAGATTTTCATTTTCACAGCGTTGTTATATCTGTTCTATTGTAGTATGTATGTGTTTGTTGTTTTTTGTTCCATTTATGCACATGTATTTTTTATTTATTGGCGTATTTCACTGTTGAATTCTTTCGTTATCATTTTTAGTTGTTAGTTTTCTTGTATTTAGATAAATTTATGTTTTTAAGTCTATGACATCAAGCTATCATCTTCATTTTTTCGTAAATTTGTGCCATTATCATTCACTCTTATTCTGGCCTTCAATCTAAATCTAAATAAAGGTATTTAGTAGTCAGTTTACTTACAAATCTATTATTATTTATACCTTTTATTAATATTACCTTTTCTATCTATTGTATATTGTCTAACATTATTTTCACGGTCTTTTTATAAACGCCCTAAAACCTTGACACAATGATTGCACGAATTGATTTGATATCATTAACAGTGTTTTCGAAATATGAGAACGTGTTAAGATTGTCTAACCAAACGCGTGCCTGCAAACAAAAACTCATTGTAAATTTGATACTTTAAAATTCCTCTCTGTCAATAAAGTAATTTAATATGGACATGATCTCATATTAGCTCGAGCAAGTTTCATAGTAATTGTTCATGATTAATGATACAATATGGCCTACAAATTCAAAGTGGCCCTTAACTTGTCAAGTGTGTATATCGAGCCATGTATCTAACGTTTTACATGGTCTAATTGAATTGTTGTAGAAATGGTTGTTTCATTGGTGATGTTAACTGTTAGAGAATATTTTGTTTTTTTATGTAGTGGTTATACGTGTGTTTAGAGTGCAAAGTCAGCCTGGAGAAGTATTAAACCTTTGCCAGTTATTCTACCGCCAAGCAGTAATGTGGAAACATGATTGTGTTTTAGTTTGAACGAAAATGTTTCCGAAAATTTTCGAGGGAAACAGATAAATCATCTGATATCTCTGGGTGACAAGCGCTATGCAACATGCAAATAACCCACCACGTAAGGGTCACAGCACAAAATGAAGATACTGGCTGCATTGCCATGCTGGATAGCTAGATAGCTACAGACAACTTATGGACCAGAGAAGATCAAGGAGTGAGAGTCGCATGAGATCTCCCTAAGCCTACCCCTCAAAAATAAGGAACAACAAGTAAAAAATAAGAGCAACAATATCAGAGAACCCACATTTAATACCAATTACTGCAGCCTACTTCTCAGTAAACAATTAACACTCTCTAGTGTTGGTTTACATTATAATTATCGCTCAATAAATTTATATCAAAATTGTTGGTTCTTTGAAGTACGCAGGTGTTATTTTGATATGATTTATATAGTGGCGTAAAAAGTTAAAAAAATCTCTTTGCGGGTCGTGGTTGGAAGAACCGGTTTTAAATACTGTAATAAAGATCTAATATTTTTGTCGAGCACGTGGTTATACCGTTACATATGAATACAAGTTCATCGTGTCATAAGCAATCTTCTTTATTTTCACACTTCTGAAGCTCATGGCTCATGGGCTTCTCTCGTAAGGAGATTGTCAAGACCATGGTCTATCACGCTGCCTTACTCAAAATATCTCTTTAAGTTGATAAGTGTAAGTGATTTTTGTGAAATTTTATTTCTCACTGCCGTATTCCAAACATTTATTTACTTTGCGTAAGCTACAAACTTATATTTTTGAGCAAGCAGAATCGGTATAGAAATCGGCGGCGATTGTGACATCAAACAGACAAACTTTACTTCAAGTCAGGTTTAGTAATACGGTGGTTGAATGATCTCTAATAACTTGTTATTCATTGATAACTAGCTGACCCGGCGAACTTCGTACCGCCTAACAGTCAATGAATGTCGTGTTACTTTTTAGCTGAACTAATTTAGGCTTTGATGAACGTAAAACAATGATCCAAAATAATATATTTATATACTTAGATAGAAACAAAAAAGTATTTTATTATGATGAATGATGATGAAAACATACATACAGAATGAGAATAAAAAAATAAAAAAAATTAAGTACTTCAAACTCATGTCAGAAAAAAATGATTGATAACTATGTTGTGCAGATTTTGAAAAAAAACTCGGATTAATTCATTAAGGGCGTGTGGGCCGTAATTTTGAATTTTTAAAACAACTTTAAGACCTTTAAAATAGTGTATTAAACTCTGAAAAAAATATATGTATTAGTTAAGGATCTAATCTAGTGCAATTCGCAGTCAATAACACGATTTAATGAATTTTACTTGATAGAAAAAAATCCCAAAGATACCCCTTTTCAAAAAGGTTTTTCAAGTTTATGACTAAACTAATGATTTTTTTTACTAAATTTTTATACTCAACGAAAGCCATTAAAAAGTTATAGATGCATTCGCAGAGTTTGACTTGATAAAAAGTATCAGTTATTCACTATGTTTTAATATCTACCATATATATAGCGCGCCGTTCGGCAGGCCTGATCAGTCGCGTTTCGGCGCTCACGGACGACGGGTCTGTGCTTGATTTTGCAATTTTGACAACCAATAAATTTTAAATATTACGATCATAGTGCCACAGTATAACAATATCAGTAGGTATTACTAGTGAAGCACGCCATGATCTTGATTTTTGATACCGTTTTCATTGGAATTGCAAATAGACGCTGATACTAATTAGTACTCTATATGCTTTATGTTGTAGACCAATAAGGGAGTCTCAAAAAACTGACGTCTATAACACATTAGTAAAAAATTCAATGCGGATGCAATGGAAAATAGATAAGTATCGGTAAAATATTCGTACGTCAAATCAGAAATCGGGATAAGGAAATAATGAGAGGGGAGAAATCCCCTGCGTAAATCCCCTAATAGCCATTTAGGTAAATTCTTTGGTAGTAAGGTACTTAGTATTTTACCACTTTGGAAGAGACTCTTGCGCAAACTATTCAGTTTAGAAAAAAAATGTTAGGAACTTCAATACAATTTTTGAACAACTATCCACGTATGATTTTGATAGAATTTTTTATTTATTTCGTTTCCAAGTTTGTGACACCACCAAAATTTATTGTTTTTTTCTTTTTTTGTATAAAAATGTTAATATTGTTCATAGAATACATGTACTTAACAAGTTTTAATAGTATACTTCTTATAGTTCGGAGAAAATGGCTGTCACATACAGATGGACAGACATAACGTATATTTAAAATTTGTCTACGAATCCCCAAAACCTCAACTTCGTTCATTTAAAACTCATTTAAAATGAAATTTAGACACTCGACCAAATTTGATAAGAAGCCTTTTAGGCAGTAAAATTATTCGTAGAATTTAACTCTGTACTAAATTTCCAATTCGTATTTTTATAATCATTTCCTGAGCATAAAATTATAAAATAATAACAAATCCAGATGAAGCTTCAAGCGCCAGCTCGAAAAACGTTTTTGGCCGATATTCCGAAAAGTTATAAAGCCTATTTTATTATTGTAGAAAATAAAATTTCCCATCTTTTGTTGCCAGTAAACTTTTTTTTCGAACTTACCGAATTACGATTTATTATGTCCAATTTAATGATAATGTGAATTCTGTTCCCAGTAACATAAACATGTCTCTTTTACCGGAATGGAAGAAGGGTTATGTTTTTCGCGCGTATCTTTATGTTTGTAAAACTTTTTTCACATATTTCCATCTTCCAAACGGCTGGATGGATTTTGGTAACTAAGATATTCTAAGACTAGTCTCATTCGCCAAAGTGTCTTTAGATAGTAGGTAATATTTTTTTACGTGTAGTTTTTTTTTGTAGTCGGGGTTTTTAAATTAAAGTTATTCTATCATGTTGCTCGTTGTTCGAATAAACAGCACCGTTCATCATCATGATTGAAGAGTTGAACGAAGAGTTTGGTCTCCACTTTTGTAATAAGAACAACTAAGCTGTGAAACGCATTGCCAGAGTGGGTTTTTGTCGAAGGTTCGAACCTTGGGGTTACGAGGTACACTGTGTTTGTTTCTATTAGAGAAGCAAGTTCCATCGTAGACCACATCATTTTCATCCACTATTATCGGCATCATCGCAACCGTATCATTAAATAGGTTATAAATCGTAAACGGTAAGTTTTACAAAAAAAGTTTACTAGCAACAAAAGATGCAACATTTTATTTTCTACAATTTTATACAATTGTCAAAATATATAGTTTCCAAAATATCGGCTAAAACAGTTTTTTTTCAATTCGCGTCTGAAGCTCTACCTGGATCTGTGAGCACTTTGTAATTTTATGCTCAGTAAGTGATCTTTACCTCAGAGAAAAAATTGTGAGGAACTTGTGAATTATTAGGAAACATTTTAAAAGATGCATGAAATTGGAAAAGCTGTTCTCAACTTATAGTGTGACCAAAAAAAGAAAAGGTTGAGTTTTGTATACCTACAAGTATAGATAAATTTAATATTTCTTCGTTTTTATAGCAACAAAACTCTTATCATAAACAAACAAACATAAACAAATCTTGAACAAAAAATGAGTTTAAATTACATAGTCCAATATTTTAATGTTATTTCTGCACTGTGGCACCGATTCCGCGGTCGGTGACGGTCGCGAGAACAAGACAGCGTTAAATGCCTACTTTGACAGAATTACCTGGCCTTAATAGGATTTTCATTCAAGCACTTTGTGGTAAACGACATTCTTTGTTTTTTGGTCAGGCGCAAGAACAAATAAAGCGGATGGTTTGCCACTAAGGCAGCACAAACCAGGCGTTTCACCAGCAAACTTCAATGCTCCACAATGCTGGCAAACAACGTCCATTGGACCAATGCAAACTAAACGATGCAAGCTGTAGTCGATGGTGCAATCATACACAAACGCTGCTCGATTCAGTACTTGAACCATTTCTTCTTGCACTTCGAAGATTATTCCTCTGTTCATCTGTACGATAAGTTCGACGATTTCTCGTTTCTAACCTAGCCGTTTCACGGGCTGCCTCTCTTTGCTCGTGTTTGAAAAGCACGAATTAAGGAACTTCTTTGCTCCATACTAACGCGGCGCTGTTCTCGTGCAATTTCTCGTTCTCCATCAGATAATTGACTCGCGATATTCCGTTGCCTAATTGCATTACAGCTTCGCTGGGAAAGATTAGATCTTCTAGGACGCGGCATTGTTGTTAAAATGTGCACTCGCATAAACCCACCAAATATAATAACAGTGCCTGAACTTTCGAGACATAGACAATAGCTCAAACCATCAAAGAGTATATAACCACTACGTATGAATAGCTTATCAAGAAAAATCATAGACAACCTATAAAAAGACATTTACTCTTTTGTTAACCTGTAGATTTTTTTCCTTAATCTTATAACCTTTACCGTGCCTTTACCAACTGCCTAAATGCCGTTCCTTTCCGATGTTTTTATGTTTTTACTGTAGAATAAATCTTAGGTATTATTTTTGGGAATTAAAAATTAAATAATTAATACATAATTTTCGAAAATTAATGTCTAAAACAAACAAATATAACAAGTACTTGAACTTTGTAGACATTTTACAAAAAATAAATTTCTGAACGCACACATGATATCTTCAGAAAAAAATAAAGTTGTGGCTTAAAGGTGTCAGCAACCAGGCCATAAGCTCCAAAAAAAAAGTTGTTACACTGTTTGACAGGATTGGACAACAAATGTTTGAAATGTTTGACATGTAATTAACAAATCAGCATATATTGAAATGATTAAGTATTCATTACACATATCGAGTTTTCATTGTTTTTAAGATGTATTCTGTTATTCGGGACGGAAACAAATCCAACAAATCAAAACCATGGCAATCGGTCCAGCTGTTCTCGAGTTATAAGTGTTGTAACAAACACGACTTTCTTTTATATATATGGATAACGTATGCTTGTTGTGGAAATGTTCAAATGCCATTACCGTCTTTATTTATTTATGGTGATCTGGTAAAACATGATAAATTATTCTATAACTCAGATTGTATGTTCAAGCCTCCTCCCATAGAAGCAAACCGCAGCACCGCATGTAGGTTAATATGTCTACAGAGCTTGCCCCCAATTGCTTCATTGCCTTGTTCAAATTATTTGCTCCCTGCTACTACATCAACGATTAAAGCAAATCGAATAATATCGATAAAGCGTTAATCGAATCGTGCTAGTTCCGTAACTGGTTGATCTTGGTAAAACTTGCCTTTGTTGAGAGTATTGTAGTTCATTCTAAATGGTTTGTTATGCTTTTGATTTGTTCAATGCATTCTATAACGTTTACTTTGGATGTAGAAATAGACTCTTATTTTCTTATTACATTGAAATTATTTTGTCTATTTAATTTATATTTGGTTATTTTGTTATTTTTGATCTTTTTCATTTTTTGATTTTAACATTGGTACTCGTATATTATTACGTAGTCGTCGAATATTAACATGTTTTCTTTAGTCGTTGTGTTATGAACCAATTTTTACACAAATATAATTCTGATATTGCGATCTATTATCCAATCTTATATATCACGTAAAACAATGTGTTGTTTTCTTTTTACTGAATATGTATTTTGTCTTGAATGCATTTTTTCATATTGACGTGTAAATTGTACATTTATCAATAAAGAACTTTGACTTTGACTTTGTGATATCTTCCTCTTCTAGCTTAGACTTTAAAATTTAACAGTGATATGGATTTTACTTATTATCATATTTGTATTACATTTTTAAATTAAATAGGTCAATGGCATCGTAGTTAGACAGCCTAAAATTTGTTCTATTGTCATAAATTACTACATTAAAGAATTGTGACTCACACAGACGTTGGTGATCTCATTCTTCATGTTTTTGTTCCTTAATTTAGTTTAAAAAAACGTTTCCTTAATAGTCAATAGGTATCCATATTATGTTTATCAACTATTTTATGTATTATACTGTATTATGTAGTAAAAGAAAGAAAACGAGGACTTACTTTCATATAAATAAATAAATAAAATAATTAGGATGATTGTATTCATGTTTGTAGAATATGGATTAAGATTTTCGTGAATTACATATATTGTACCTACTATACATAAATATTATACTGTGCCTTTATTGTATTATCTATTTAGTACCTTTAAAAATATAATAAAGTTTGGAAATACAATTTACTTTTTAAGACTTTTGTCGTTATGGTGAAGTATTGTGTACTTGTCTGTCTCAACGAGTATACCAGTGAATAACATTCGAAAAATTTTATTCATAAGTTTTTTAGCACATTTTTTTTTGTTTATTTTTCCATTAGAGGACAAATAACTAAATATATGTACTCAATGGTTTTTCCAGATTCCTTTAAATTTGGCGTAGTTCATACAATATTATGCTCACCGTGCCTCACCGAAATTCTACACCTCTGATGTATTGTTAGTGGTGTTCATAAAAAATATGAAAACAGGTCCTTTGGGTGACCCTTAAATTTAATTTGATAGGGATATGTGCATATCAAATAGCAAAGTTATAACAATTTGTTTATTCAAACGACCGTACTCAACGTTTTAAAACTCATGTACCAAATTACTGCTAACACTCGACCTTTTTTTATTTGACCATTGAAGAGTCATCAAACCGTGAAGATTTCTGTAGTTGTGACTTTGCAAGGTCGGTTTTTGTTATTGCTATTTCCATTTCCTACACCAAATACGTTTCAGCTAAACAATCCAACGATGATTTCATTGCTTCAATGATAAATAAATATCAAATGACTTCTAGTTTTTTAATTTTTAACACATTTACTATGTTTAGTTGCATTTAAGCCTTTGACGTGGTATATGTAACCCGATTTCAACTACTCTATTATTTTATTTACTCACTTTTCTTGTTATTAGTAATAAGGTGGTCATTCATGTCACTAGCTGTAATCCATTCTTTAACTTATTTAATTGCATTATTTCTGGTGTGTTATCAAAAAGTATTTGTCATCCAGCTGTCCCGTTAAAAAAAGAAAAATATTTAGCCTACTTACTTTGTCTTACCTTCTATGGTATCCAAATTATAAACATGGTATGCAAATTATAAACTATTGGTAGTAATTTGTAGTATCAACAATGACTAAATCAAATTCAGTTTCAATAAAAAAAATAGCACAGATGTAAATTTTCTATAACTTCACCTTAACAGTGCATCAATCAAACAGGTAGACGTTGAAACACAAGAAACGGCTCAATTTGTCATCTTAGCTATAAGTGCTTTCCATAATTTAGAATCTCCCGCCCACTCAGCTACAGTAGGAAGCCACTAAATCTCTAGAATGGCCCAACGAGATCTGAAGCATTAGTGTCTGGTACTAATACAGCGTTTCCTTAGGAATATGGGGCTTCCCGGCGAGAATCAGGGGAAATGAAAAATAAAGTGGGAGGTATCAAAATAATGAGGATAGACATTGAAGAAGTAGATTGATAATAAAGAACATTTGCTTTTATCGGTAAAGCTGTTGATCTACTTGTAATAGGTGTTAAATACTAATGTAAAACTGAAAATGGTAGTTTTATAAAACTAAAAGAATTAGCGTTAAAATTTAATGGGTTTTCAATTTAAAATTAAACCAATTTGCTGATATGGACTTCGTACTAGCAATTCTGAAAAATACTCGTTCAAAATGTTTTTTCTCTACTATTAAAAGCGATAACATCGCTCCTCCCACTTATTACTGGCTGTAATAAATTAAGTGAACCGTCCGCAGCTTCCTATTAAAAATATGAGTACTTTTAGCTTGAACATCTAAATTTACAGTTATTAGTAACGGTTGTAATAAAACATGATGATGATTACGCAAATCAAGCAGAACGTTACAATAGTGTGAAACTACGAAAACATTCTCGAGTTGATGTTTTCGCTTAGCTCGAGGCGCCGGTTTCTACTAATATTGAAGTGTTCGTGGAGATCAAAATAAATATTAATGAAGCGAAAAATTCATTCTCAAGCGTCGAGAACAAGTTTGAGGCTATTTGTGATGCAAATGCGACGTGACACATTGGTATCGCTTTCGTTGTGACGTTTATTTTTAATCGAACATACGCGCCTGTTGCTCCGTGTTATTGGATTATCCATGAAATTATTGCCAGTTTTTCTTTCAAAATTAGTTAATAATTGCTGTATTTTGATAATCGATCATAAAGTTGTTTTTGTATGCTAAACAAACAAGCACGCAAATTATTTTAATAATAATCTTTGAAAGGTAAGTCAATATCACTCGAAGGTTGTTATCATCTTGAAGTAATATTTAACATTAAAGTGTTTAATCTTCGTCATCCATTCAAATGTGTGTAAAAATTCAATTATGAATTTAATAGTTTTTTTATCATTAGAATACATACATGGACACTGACTTGTTTCTAAGCTCTCTAAATTGTGATAAATTAGAAATCCAATGCAACATAGTACTCCCGTAGGTCAAATATAGTGAAAAATAATGTTCTGCTGATTTTAAAGTGATAATGATGCGAGATAAGTGGACAGAAATGAAGAAACTACAAAGGGTTTTCAAACCTGAAACCGTAAAGCAGATTTGAGTAATGACTGTGGCTAACCTGAGTCACCGACTGACATCTCAATTTGACGTTGCAATCTTCCATTAAAATTCGGGATGCTCGTTTCAATAACCATGTATTTACTAACACCGAAAGGTTTAACACTAAACACATAAATACGTTGCATCCAATCAGTTGGAAACGATGAATGAGTAACCCCACACGAGACGTGGGATGCTACTATGAGACTTGTCGAAATAGTAAACGCATTAGTAATAAATATGGGAGTCGTTGATTGAATCTAATTTTATTTTCGTTCGAGGTGAACAACCCGGTGTAATACTCTGGATTTTAGATGCTTCATTGCGGAATTGTGTAGGAGGATTTGTTATTGTCTTGGCGTACTACATTTGCCTTAAAAACTTGATTGTCTAAGAAGTAACGGTTGTTTTCGTATTTGTGATCATTCATAAATTACATAATTAAGGTGTTGAGTACGTGGATTTTATTGTTATTTTGAATTAACGTATTGTTTCTATGCTTTATTTCGTGTTGCATGTTACTGTTGTGCCTATTTTATACTTTGTTCTGCAGTATTATTTACTCGAACACTCAAAATTAAATTAATTCAATTGTTCTGTTCATTACTTTGTTGCAATTTATTGAACATTCGTTGTTGACAAGAGTTATTCGTTATTATCTATTCTTAGCTTTGCAATATCGTTTGCATTCTGATACTGTCGTTGCAAATATCATATTGCTTTCAAAATGTCATTTCGAATTTATTACAGTTTCAATGCAATTGCATTAACATTAGGCGAATTAAAGAACGTATAATAACAATAAGTAATAACATAAATGGCATTAGCTTCTTGGCCAACATTCAAGGTTCGAGCGATCTCAATATTTCGTTTACAATCCAGTCCGAATATTACTCAGACCAGAGTTCCGTAATTACTATAATTTGACTCTTTGTTCGACTGTCAGTCGTAAGTCAATCACCATTTCCTTTTTTCTGTGTCTTGCGAAGGTTGGAAACAAAAGTTTCAAAGTTCGTACCTTTGTATGACATAGTATGTCTTTAACCATCAAACTCTGTGTTGTTAATATTACTACATATTGTTTAACAACATCTTCGGACAATATGTCATATTTGTCATTAGCTACCGTATCTTTCATCTCAATAAACCTATTTTTGTTCATTCTCGAGGTTCTCTTTACATTTCTATGATTCTCCGTTGTCAGGCAATTTTTTCGCCAATCAATTTTGCAATTTACCAATGTCAGTCTTATAATTGCAAGTTGTATAACTTTGCGGTTACCGACCGGGTTTTATGTTTAACATAGAGTTGAGTTCCTTGATGATAACTGTCATTTGCCATTTCGCAGACCCGCCTTTATCAGGTTCTTCAAATTGATTAGGTTCATTGTTAATAGATGATTGATCATCTTGAATGCCGTGTTACGTGGTAAATCAGACAGGTATTAAATTTACATCATGTATTTTAAGTGTCAACAAAATCACTGGTATTTTTTCTTCAATGTTGTTAGAGAGTAGTGTTATACTTATGTTATAGCAAGTTTTTTTAATGTATAAGTACGAGACGACCAGAACATGTGCCTGATGGTAAGCAACATGGCTGCCCATAACAGCACAGTGACACGCAGCAATTGGAACATGTAGAGTCCAAGTGATTAATTACTTAACATTGAACTGCTCTCGTCACTCATAGATATAAGATGTTGTATCTCTATGCCCTGTAATTTCACTGGAAACATAGCCCTTCAAACCAGAACACAGTAATGATTGTATTTGGCGTAGAATAACTAGCAAAGATGTGGTACTTCCCTAAGTGGACTATGAAAAGAGTCATACCACTACAAAAACATATACACATATGTAACAGCTTTTTGAGATGTAAAGAAAGCATTTAACTTAAGAGTTCATTATTCCCTAAAGTTTATAAATTTGTGCAACTGTTTACATATAAATCAACGAACAGTAACAACATCGTTCCTACACAAAGCACTATACAGAGCTTTTCATACCGCATTGTTTGAACAAAACATTCCAATACTTGCGCAAGAGTTTGAGAACAATACAATGTCAAGCATACATTTCTGCTTCACTTAGAAAAGAATTGTTAATAAATCGACCAAACAGTATTAGTTCGACTATGGAAATTATTCAATTACATGTGTTCTTGAATTCTGAAGTATCGTGAAGGGTTCTTGAACTGTTGCGTGGAAGTCACGTTATTGTATGAATATTAAATATTTACTTATGTTCAAAACGTAGACATAATAATTTATGTTTTATGTATTTTGTTACAGGTAATAACGAGTTATGCAAATTGAATCCTATGCAAGCAGTAAGGTTTGAAACAATCGTCACTTTTGAGTTCGTATTTAGATCTTTTTTGTGGGGGAAATGCCTTTATGCACCTTCCACCGTGAAGAGACACAACAAGTGTGCTGGGCTCGCATCCTGATTACAATGTCAGCTGAGTAACTTTCCCAAGTCTTCCAGTACCTCTCCCAACTCCCAACCTCTATACGCACTGCTTAAGGGGGTGAGGCGATCGGCCGGGATTCGCCATCACACAACAAGATGCCACCGAGGCAAGTTGTTGTGTGATGCCCAGTGCGGACCACGTGGAGATTCCCGAGCAACGCACTCCTTATTTTGATCATTTAATTGAACATGTACCAACCAATAGTTTTCCTCGGTAACTTCGTTTCATCATCATCATCAGCCCGTGTTCGTCCACTGCTAGACAATAGGCATCTCCAATAATACGCCACTCAGCCCGATCCTCGGTCTTACGTATGTCGTCACTCTATCTAGTCTCAGGGCGACCTACACTACGTTTACCGATTCGCGGTCTCCATTCCAGAACCCGTCTACCCCAATGGTTATCGGGTCTGCGACAGATGTGACCGGCCCATTGCCACTTCAGTTAGCTAATACGCAGAGCTATGTCGTCGACTTTAGTTCTCTGAGAAATTACTTCATTTCGGATGCAATTCCTCAGAGAATCTCCAAGCATAGCTCTCTCCATAGCTCGGTAAGCGACTTTGAGCTTTCGGAACAATTTGACTGTCAGTGTCAACGTTTCAGCACCGTAGGTGATAACTTCGTTTGTATCATAGTAATTCACAAAATGATCTAGTCAAAACATGTCGGTGATGCGAGATCACAAAATTTCACCTACCGAAGAAGTGCCTACAGCGCATGTCCCGCCCCACCGGCTTGCCGTCGCCACCGATGTCCCCGTCTGATATTAGCATGACGGTGACGGGGCCCCAAAAGATGTTGCACTACTAAATACTTGATTTTTAAAATGTACACGTATGTACACTTTCAGTTTACCCCTGAACTTGTTGCATAAAACTGCATCGGTGTACCGGAACTTATTCCAAATACTCCTATAACAAGATAACAACGATAAATGTCCTGTAATTAATATCCTATGAATATAGACTGAGCTCGTGGCTTTGTTGGTAGGGTTCAATTCCTACCCCGTGCAAGTATTTCTGTGATGAATACAAATATTTGTTCTGTGCCTGGTTGTTTCTATGGTTCTATGCTTAATACATATATAATACATAGTTGTAAATACAACTACATTATATCAGTTATCTGTTTGGATGTTTGTCGCTTAATCACGACGAAACATCTAAACGGATCTATCGGGGCATATGTAATTTTTACCGCAGAATAAAGGCTGGAATAGCAAATAGGAATATTTTTATTGTGGGAATTTAACAGAAACGGCCTAATAGAAAATTTTAGTATTAAAATTAACGTGGTTGTTACACATATTTAATTGGATAACGGGACACTCGCGTATATACGGTCGGTCAATCCGACTCGAGTTTCAGCCGCGTCCGGCGGCCTTTTTTCAAGGAAAGTGCACGCGCGCGACGGCTGCCCGTTTGGCGTTTGAAACTCGAGTCGGAATTGACCGACCGTATATACGTGAGTGTCCCGTTATCCAATTAAACTAATAGAAAATGTTACTTATATTTTTAAACAAGTACGTTTAGCCGCATTATTATCTAATATAGTAATTTAAATCGTTCCCTATTTTCAGTAACAATATCGTAAGATTCTAATCAAGATTTATCAAGGAATATAGGACAACCGTGCACAATAAGCTATGCGTAATTTATTATAGGCGAAGCCTGTAGCCATAAACGTTATCAGATTAGCTCAGAGCATTGCACCTAGTGCCCATTGTAGGTTACCTAGTAAAGCACTCGATACTTCTTTGGAAATATGTCTCAATACACTCTTGAAGGTATTGTGGTGAGATATTCTGAGAATTCGCATGAGGATGTTGAAACATACTGCTTTGTTTTGTCCGTATTTCAGATGTGCTTTTTAAATAGTTTTACTCTTAATGTATTGTTAAGTAAAAACTTATTTAGTCTTTACTGACTTCAAAAAAAGAGGAGGTACTGTGTTCGACTGTATATACCGAGGTGGTCCAATGAGCAACAAAATAATAACAAAATAATAGCTGTAACGTTTTACTTATACGGTATTTTTAACCCCCGATCAAAAATAGGGTGTTATAAGTTGACGTCGATGTCTGTCTGTGGCACCGTAGAGCTCAAACGGATGGGCCGATTTCGAAGCGTTTTTTTTTTATTTGAAGGTTATGCAGATGTTTTTAGCTATGTTTGGTTAATATCGATTCAAGATGGCCGCCTCTACGAAATGGCGAACAAAATATTTCTTCACAACCTACCTCAATTTGGGTATCAAATGAAAGGGCTTGACTAGTAGAATGTTGTACAGATAACAAAACCGAGGTAGTCAGGTTAATCAACATTTTTAATTTTGTTCTTATTTTGGTATTATGCAACATTAGTATTGTTTCATTCTAAAATTCGGTTAAATGTTATTGGCAGTCCCTATGACTGCCGTATTTTTTAATATTAGTTACGTACTATATAGCTCCAGATAAATACTGATAGATATTAAGTATAACGAATGACAATAACACGTACTTACTCAAAATATATCACCCATTTTAAACCGTCTAAAGGACCCAGAGTGTCTACGGCCTAACTAAAAGTGTCTTAGTTTTGATATTGCTCTCTCTCTCTTTTCTTTCTGCTTGAAATGATAGAGACCGCAATAGCAAAACGAAAGCCGATTTAATTAGTCGGTAGAAGGACGGATCGCTATTCGGAAGTTACATTAGCGTGTCACGCGAAACACAGAATTTTCCTCTTAATTCGGCTAAAGAATATTTCACTTCAAAAATGTTCTATTAACAAAGCATCGTTTCAATGTGTTATTTCTAGAATGTTACTGATTGTAATAGAATACAGCAAAAATATCGTTCCAGCCTACCCGATTTGATTTACGGTATAAAAAATATATGACATCATGATTCACGGCAACGGTCTAATTGTCTTTTCCGCTAATGCATTTTAATCAAGTCTGAATATTACTTCACCTTTCCATTGTGTCTCCAGGCAATAATTTTGCTCGAAACTTTAAAATCAAAAGCATTACGTAAACAATGACATAACGATTCTCAGACAACGGTGATGTCAATAATATCATACGCTGATGATTCCTTTCTCTAGAGAGAGCTGTGTACTGATAAAGTGAAACTGTATGTACGTAAAGTTATAGCAAGATGACCACATAACGTTGCAGCTACGGCAATCTTTGCTGAGGATGTTGATGTTTGCTTGCTCAAATTTAATTGCGCCAAAAAAGAGAAAGACGCCACCATAGAACTGTACAACCTGAACGATGATAATTATGTAATAGACAATAACAATAAAATGCAGAATGATACTATAATAGATGGTAAAACTATAAATGCTACTGAAGTTCAATAAGCAGCTCACTTTAAATAACAATTGCTGCGACTCGGGGCCTTTCCTCACAATGAGAAAGTCAAGGCCATAATTCACCATGCTGGCCAAATGCCAGGTGGGAAATGACGCATGTCATCGAAAGATATTTTTCATCATACCGGATTCTTCACGATGTCTTCCTTTAATACTAAAGTCGGTGGTGACGACAAATTTGTATTTCTTCACTTGGGAAAATACAGAAATGTGTAGACGGGATACCAACCTACGACTTGACCATTGAGTTTTAAACGTTTTCGTCATTTGACCACTACGGCTTCCACTAGAGTACCATAAACATAGGCAATTACTAGAAACATGTGCACCTCAAAAGTGAAATGTAAGCTAAATCAATAACACAATACCTAGCCAACAAATCACAGTAATACCAACTAATGACCAGACCCCTACATGCGCTTTGCAATTTGTAGTCGACTAAATTACCAACATGGATACGGCTCTACAGATCTTGAGACCAAATAGAAATGAAGGTGAATTGGTCGTATTTTACAATAATTATGGTATCTAGATCTAGATGACATGTTTGTGCAGACACCACATTTGTGGGTTTATTAAATTGGTGGACGTCTGGTGTAATTACCGTAATTCATTTCATAGTTTCACTTCGATATCAGTTTGTAATCTAGTGACGATATTTATCAACAGTTTTTTTTTGTTTCTGCTTTTAAATCTGTATTTTGCAATGATGTACTATTATGTATAGAATTCTTCTTCTGGATTCAGAGTAGACTCAGATACGCTTTTATCAATCAAAACCTTCCGATGTTTCGTACACATTGAAATAAAATGGATGTGGTCATGAGAAGACTGGTTCTCTGCTAGTGACCACGGCAAGAGTCCGAATAGCAAAAGTTTAAAAACCTCTCGGATGTTCTAATATAGTTTTCTTCATCGATGCAAACATATATGATACATCAATCAAAGAATCTAATGTTGCATTTCCAATGACCTGCCCTTCGATATCCACAATGCCACTCCGATATCTTACGCAGTAGTTGCACCATAATTACACCCTACAATACAGCCCGCATTATATTGTGAAACACGTGCGCGATACAGCGGCGCAAGCGCAGCTGTGCAAGGGACGGGCTTCGAGTGTCCCTAGTCAATAACTCAGTCATTACTATCGCTAAAATTGCTATTTATTAAGAATGTTTTGTTATCGTCATTATCGTTTTCATGGTTATAATTTAAACTGTTATTTTTCTGTTTGCTATTTTTATATTTGATATACAGTTTGAATAACTGAACTATTTCCCGTCACATGTCCTAATGCAAAGTAGTTGCATTAACCTCGTACCTAAATATACAGCACTCACATATTTCTGCAGTATTTTTAAGATTTGATTTCATCTATGCGTTCTTTCTATGTATCTAATGTATATGCTATTCCTGTTATTTAATTCAAAGTAAAATCTAGTGTTCAAATTTATCTTTCCTTATTTACGCAAAATCTACATTACATTGAATATTCAAGAACCTGTGAGCTCTGGTAAGAGTCTTTAAGTGTTCATTCATAGAGAAGTAACGTGAATCATCGTCATAATTTACATTTATGTAAATTAACTTCAGGCTTGTAGTGTCTGGTGTTGCTCAATGAAAATTTACATTAATGCAAGCGTCAACGTCTTTATGGAGTTTCGATAGGTTTTACAACTTAACTCCATACAGAGAATAAAATGTATTTTCCGTTTTCACCAATGTTGTTTTAAACGATAATAGATTCTCAATTAAACGCCATCTCGCCTCTCTTATAAAAATCGATCCTTTCTAAACTTGAAGCCACCAAGATTGTATCTATGTATCTAAAAAAACCTACCCAGAAAAACATTCCACAGCCTAGATGTTCTTGATAGGAAATTGAAGTTTAACCTCTTAGTTAACCCAAAAGGTTTAAGTTATCGTGAGTGTTTTTGTAAATTTATACATTTGTATTAGTATTTAGTTTTTTTTTTATTAGTATTTAGTTATAGTTATACAAATCTAAAGTAAATTAAATTATAATATAGTATTAAAAAATATTCTGTTGATTAACTTCCCAAAATTCGAGTTCCCCAAAAATTTTAATCATTAGATTGTTTTTCGCAAATATTGTTGTGTTCACAGTAAACACCTAAGTCATGAAAACCAAGATGCAACTTCAGAGCATTAAAACTTGAGATTTCGTAACGCTTAAGAATTTCCCAAGATGATTTCCAAGATTTTGTGGTTAGTTTGAAGACGAGAATGATGCCACAAAAATATTCATCTCAGTTTGCCAACTTTGAAATTGTTTGATTTAATGTAATTAGGTTCAATTACGTATAAACCACCAAAACGATATATTTTATGACATTGACATTATCTGTATTACCTCAATTAGTCTGCGGGTGGTCCTTCAAGTACATCGAATCGAGGTCAAAATACTGACTTTTTTTTAAATAAAGAGTTGAGACGAGCATGTGCCTGATGGTAAGCAACATCCCTGCCGCATAACAGCACAGTGACACGCAGCTTATACGTTTATTTAGTTCAACATATAACCATTGTCATTCAACGTAGTAATGCCGCCAACAGCACGCTTTTAAATGGTTATTTGGTAATTATACAGATATGTCTACTATAAGTAGTTTGTGGTATAGTTCTTATTGTAATTTATAATTTTCTTAGCAACAGTGACGGTTCGAAGAATAAAGCCGATTGATTGGGCTAGTGACGCAGTATTGGAGAGGCCTTTTATCCAGTTAAAAATAGTAACAACCACGTCAATTTTCATATTAAAACTGCGTTCTTTTTATGCAAAATAAATACCTATTTTAAGAATTTCTGTTCGTTCTATGTTTACAGAGGTTACATCATAGATTGTGATCAGCGATTTCACGGTCTTCGGTCACAGTTCGTTTTGTTTATCTACAGGCACTTGTTTCTCATCTTTTACGTCATCTTATATTTTTGCAAACCTCTTGCAAACATTTACCTGTAATAAATCAATGAACGAGAGGCTATAAAATAATTTGCATTCTAAAACTAGCTGTTCAGTTTCAACGATTATTCAAGTAAGCGTGCCTAAAACATAGTTTTGAGTAGTGGCCTTGTATTGAAGATTTCAACGTCAATGCTTATTTTTATTGGTAAAACTTTTATCATATTTAAAAGGTATGGGACGTTTTTACAATCTTAAAGTACAACTTTTTCTTTTAGTTCAATTCTTCTTTTTGATTAAAGTTCATATTAGTGTATTTGTTGTATGTAAATCGTCATTTTTGGCGTGTTTGTCCGTTGGCTGTAAAACGGTCTAACTCGTATTTATATGTATTCAAGTCACAAAGTGAGCTCACTTTATGTTTTACAGCTGGGACTCAAGGCTTCCTCTCTCAAAGTCAAAATCTGTTGGCAGATGACGCCACTCTTTTGTTGTTGTTGTTGTCTTTTTGAACAGTCTAGTTTCCTATCGATATCTCTTCAGCGTTAAGCTCTCTTCTCTCCACTGGGCTCACTGGAAATATATTAGTTAACAAAGTAACAATCAACATTGAGCAAATTTGTATAGATTTAAATAAAAATCATCATCTAGATCATCATCTACTATTAAAGAAAAAAATTGAACTTTTAGGATAACGAGAATGACACTTTCATAGATACAGCTTAAGTTTCAGGTGATACCACCTGTATTGCCAGTTACATCACTGATGGCCTGATAGCGGGGTATCTTTCACCGATTGGGCACGCCGTTCCTTGCCCATGGCGATTTGCGATTTGCACGCCCGTCTATCACTTCGACACTTCTATTGGTTTTATGTAACTTTGTGAATTTGAATAGTATTTATAATGACGCTTTTAGTTTATTGAATGCTATTAGTCTAGTTTTAATATTAATTTAGCAATTAATATTAAAACTAGACTGTATCGATATTTTATGACAGGAATAAGAAATAGTTTTGAAGCGAATATATGTAAATAGCAATTAACAGGTTGTTAGTAGTTAACAAGAGCAATATCCATTACATCTGCATTACCATTATAAATTCTTATTTATAACAGAACTTCAGGACTCTCTTTAGAAATTCTATCCGTTCTTCACAATTCTTCATTGATCTTTTTAACCGACTTCCAAAAAAAGGAGGAGGTTATCAATTCGACCCCTATGTTTTTTTTTTTATGTATGTTACCTGATTTCTCGAGAACCTCTGCACCGATTTAAAATTTTCTTTTTGTGTTCGGATGGGTATGCTTCACGAATGGTCCCATATAAATCTTATCGAAATCGGTGAAGTGGTTTTTGAAATATGAACCAAAAACTAAAATTTGCGTATAATTTTCTGGATGACATAGTTGTAGACTTCACAAAAGTTATGAAGCTCGACCCTGTCAATACAAAGTTGTGTAAATGCTTTAATAAAAACTTGTTTTTAACCCCCGACCAAAAACGGGGTGTTATAAGTGACGTCGATGTCTTGCTGTCTGTCTGTCTGCTGTGGCACCGTACGAGGTAGTAGAGCTCAAACGGATGGACCGATTTCGATGCGTTTTTTTTTATTTCAAGGTTGATGCCCTAGCGGATGTTTTTAGTTATGTCTGGTTAATGTCGATTCAAGATGGCCGCCTTCACAAAATGGCGGACAAAATATTTCTTCACAACCTACCTCAATATGGGTATCAAATGAAAGGGCTTGACTAGTAGAATACTTTGCACTATGACAAATTTTAAATCCAAGATGGCCGCTACCACAAAATGTCGAAATAGGTACATTTATTTTTTCACAACTCCCTAATATGGGTATCAAATGAAAGGGCTTGGGTAGAATGTTGTATAGATAACAAATCCGAGGTAGTCAGGGTTTAATCATAATTTTTAATTCTGTTCTTGTACACTAAAAAGGGTAAAATAAACTATTTTCGTACAAAAAATTAAACCGGCTTCAAAACCACAAATAGGCACTGAAAAGCAAAAATAAACTAAAATCATTATTATAAGCGTTACTCACTCATCTATTTGAAGTCGGTGCCAGTGAGATCAAAAAGTTAGTAGATTGATGCTATGTAGGCACATGGTAAGTAGGCACAGGTAAGTAGTATCTATCCACTACCTGTTAGATTTGGCTGGCACCGGCTTCAAATAGATGAGTGAGTAGCGCTTATTAATGATTTTAGTTTATTTTTCGCTTTTCAGTGCCTATTTGTGGTTTTGAAGTCGGTTTAATTTTTTGTACGAAAATAGTTTTTAGTCTCATTCTCATTTGTATCTTGTACTATATGTATATACCTACTACTACTAGTATCTACTCGTACCTAGGACTTTGTCTGCGAAGAATATTATGTGAAATGGCTAAATAATTCTACATTATTTCGGGATGTCTGTGGTACCTTTTTCAATATTTTTCATGTGGTGGTCATAATATGTTTTATTTTAACTTGCATCTAAGTATATATATTTTAAACGGACTCAAAACTTCACCTTGATCCCTTCAGTTCTTAAGACTTGGTTAAACAAAAATCATTGTAACTTATAACTTTCACATTTATAATGTCATTAGTATAATCGTGTGAATGTTATCGTTATCTACTCATTTTGTTAGTAATCATTGTATAATCAAATCTAATTTCTATCTCGTTTTATCAACACTAAGTATACTAATTCCGAATCATTACGCTCGTATTATAATTGAAATGTTTTATAACTTCAATTTAATTGCAAGGCACTTTATAATTACAGCCTTGTAAAATTTCTATTCCTAAATTGTAGCTTGCGACCAAAATGTTCGAGACTAAGATATAATAGTTTCCCATCATACACATTTTTACTAGCCGACCAACTACCAACGTCTAAGCGGTGGAATAAGTAATGAAACTATTCAGTAGCTTTTCGTGTTTGTATTTTTGTGTAAAAATGCGACAGTGGCTCTCTCGTTTAATTATATAGTTAAGGCGGTCGAACCTTAAATTAATGGTTTCTTCAATGTTAGATGTTATCTATTGTACACTACAGCCCAATAATTGTACGTGGTTTCCTACTTTTTTTTGGATCTAAGGTGTATTTTTTTTATATATATTTTATTTTTTTTTTTTTTAAATAAAGAGTGACGAGACGATCAGGACATGTGCCTGATGGTAAGCAACATGCCTGACACATAACAGCACAGTGACACGCAGCTATTGGAACATGAAGAGTCCAAATCATTACCTAGCACTGCACTGCGCTCGTCACCCAGAGATCTAAGATCTTATATCTCTAAGCCCTGTAATTTCTCTGGAAACATTGCCCTTCAAACCGGAACACAGTAATGTTTGCACATTACTGCTTGGCGGTAGAATAACTGGCAAAGGTGTGGTACTTCCCCAGGCGGACTCTGCCAAGAGTCCTACCACTACAAAATTTAATATTTACTTTCGTACTAAAATTTAATACTAATATTTACTTTCGTACAGCAGTTGACGTCTTGCGGCTGATGATGATGATGATGATGTTATAATTTAAATCAAAGTTTTTTCAAACCTTACATCATCTTAGCATATCGTTTAGTGATCACTAGATAAATGTTTAGGTTAAAACATCAGTCATGACTCACAGACAAAAAAAATTTTGGTTGACCATTTGTAGTGTAGACTAAATTCAACAGATGGCGCTGGCGGCGAGTTGCCTCGCGGTATCGTTTGTAAAGTAGAAACATAGTGCCTCTTCAACAAAGTTCAGTTCAGATAACTTTGCGCAGAGGCAATATCGTAACCAATGAGGTTAATCCGAGGTGCGATTATTGCTAGTTGAAAACTTTACCAATACCCCGCCATGTGGACGTGAAATACCGTCCGCTAAGGCAATTTTTGAATGGCCGATCAGGCCTAATAATGTATTGTCTCACTATATAAGGGACTCTAGCGTGACCTTTGATACTTTTTTTGTTACAAGAAAAGTAACAAAGTAAACAGTATGCATACACTAGTCATGTGTATATTTATATATTTTAAGATCCTTTTGTACCCATTATTGCAAATAAAGGTAGACGAATAATATTTATAGTTAAGTGCCTTAAACAAATAATACCAATCGTCCAATCCATCCCGAATTGGACGATTGGTATTATTTGTTTAATTGTATGGGCATTAAATTAAAGCATCAGCAAACATGTAATTGTGATGACTATATTCGTATTTCGTTGGTGATCGCATGTAATGCGACATGCAATTTTACTAAGATACTGTAAAATACGAAATGATCAGCTTAGCTTGTAAGCAATTATGGTATTAGTTTCTTGCGAATACCAGCGGTTAGATAAATCGCTGACCAAAGAAGTCAATCTGCAACACCGTTACAATATGGGTTATGTCACCGCAAAAGGAAGGACGGACGCACAACCGGCCTAAGCGCATTTTCCATTACGTGGGTACGCAGTTAGGTTATACTTAACTAACGGATTATATTTAAAATAATATAATACTTTTCTTTATGTATTATCTCTAATTTAATATTATTATTAACCGACTTCAAAAAAGGAGGAGGTTCTCTATTCGGCTGTGTGTTTTTTTTTTATTAAACCACTGTATTTAATCAAATTTTGTTTCTAGGCCCACATAGTTTGGAATGTAGTACAGTTCTGTACAGTATACTCTTATGTTATAGTTTGTGTTTACTACATTCTGTTTTGTGTGGTCATTGAATAAATAAATAAATATTGAAATATACAAGGACAAGTAGTACTTTTTATTCCCGGCTGCAGGAAGGTTTATGTTTTACGCGCGTGTATCTTACATGGTAGTGAATTTCTTTACTTCCACGTATCTTCCGTAATTTTATGATGGAATTGGACAATTACGGTACCGTTAGATTTGTCTCAAACGTCAAGTGTGCTTATCTGAGGTATTAAATAAAAACAAAATAGCCCATTCTAGCGCCAAATTGTATCTACTGGGTAAGGTACTTGAATTTTTTTATGTCGGGTATCAAATCAAAGGAAATTTTATGGGCATTACATAAATAAACATAGGTACCAATATCATCTTATACCTTTAAACGACCAATTCTTGTAGGTATATAAGTATATAGGTATACATATATTATACCTTTAAACGAGCAATTCTTGTTCCGCAGACGGAATATGCTCGCCCTCGGAGTCAACAGCCCTCGGTTCGAATCCTGATGGTTTCACTCAGGATTTTTCTTTTTGTTATTTTTTTTCTGAGAAAATCTTAATACTTAGAGCCTTTCATAAACGCATTTAATTCAAGTAAGTCATCACTACGTAATTCGTACCTGCCTAAATATCATTAAAAAAAACCGTGCAGAGCTCGGTCAACCAGGTACTGTATATTAATGTGGAACAATTACAAGTATTTTTATAATACAGAGTGATGAGACGAGTCTGTCATGTAGGTAAGCAACATGCCACGCAGTTATTGGAACAGGAAAAGTCCAAATCATCACCTAGTAATGCACTGCGGTCTTCACCCAAAGATATAAGACGTTTTATCTCTATGCCCTGTGATGTCACTGAAAACATTGCCCTTTGAACTGTAACACAGTGATGTTTTATAACTGGCAGTGATGTGGTGCTTCCTCAGGCGTATTCTGCAAAGACTCCTTCCTACCACTACTAAAATATATTAAATATATAAGATATCAGCAGGGTTTTTTTGTGGGGTCACTGGTGACACATCTAGTTCTCCAATAAATAATAGACTTTTGAACTTTCGAGAATTAGCGTGATTTAGTAAGATTAAATTTTGCGTGATCACGCTTTGTCTGCTAATACATTATATGGTTTCTGAGCAACCCCGCATTCTATTACTTGATACAACTCTCAATTTACTGTTAATCCATTCGAAGCCATATAAAAGGCGAAGTTTATAAATGATGTATTCTTGAGTCGACGAGCTGGTGGGTCAGTGGATGTGTGTCAGGTCAGGACGCCGTCGGGGGCTAGTTTACACTACAGCAGAGTCTTGATCCTTCTAATGTTATAAATTTAATGTGACTTGTATGATTGTTGCTCGATCACGTCGTAAGAATTTTGAGTAAGGGATCAAAATGAAATGTTGACTCAACTAGATTATAGTTCAGAATCATAGTCTGGAATTATATAGAATTACAGAATGTTCATTCCAAAAAACATTTAGACTGTATTGTGTATACTACGCGAGTGAAATCACAAGCAGACGCTAGCACCCAAAGAGTTTACATTATTATAATTATGCTAAATCTATGCTAGCACCTATGAATATAAAAGGACATGACAGATATAATGTTTTTTGAAGAAATTCAAAAAGCTCTGGTCTGATTTTCGATTTGTCTGAGGTTCGAATTCCTCTTCCACTTTTTGAGTTTTTTTTGCTAAGTGCAAATGTACAATAGTCATCACCAAGAGAAGGCCCCGAGTCCCAGCTGTTAGAACATTGGACAAGTGTAATTTCCTTATTTTATACTGATTCTTCAGAGAATTACAAATTTGTTCGCAGTTCGCTTTAGATCACTCAGTTTAAAGGATTATCGAGGTTTAACTGTACGAGTATATGTTTTATTCACTTTTACTTAGTTTGGTATCATACTTGCATTTAATTATCTTTGTCGGTGTCTGACAGCTTGTTATTTTAATGAGCTTATTAGAATTTTATTCCCCTCAATCTGTGTCAGTAGATTCAGACCAATCATTAAAGTTAAATTTACTAGCTTGTAAAAATTCTTCATTTGAATTGCAATTTGGTGCAGCCATATGTTTGTAATCGTAAAGAATTGCTTGGCTCTAAATTTACTTTTAATGTTACTGTTCTGTAGTTGTAGGACTTCTGCACAGTCCGTATGGGTATCGTCTTGTTTTACTCTACTAACACTAATCAGACATGTGCAAACATTATCATTTCCCGCTTTGAAGACATTGTTTCAAACGAAATTACAAGGAGCGAATAATCTTATACGGCTGCTCTGATTTGGACTCTTCGTGTACAAATAGCTGTCTGACATTGAACTGTTATGAGCAAGCGTGTTGCTTGCTATCAGGCTCTTGTTTTGCTCATACCGTCACTCCATATTATAAAACGAAAAAACTGAATCGTAATTTTCTAAATTATTGTCACTGATGTTATTCACCTTTACGACGTTGCAATTTCCATATAAACATGTATCAAACGTCACCTTAATCGCTTTGTGTTTCCTCAATTTGTGTGCACGTAGATGGAATTTAAATTCTTTGTGTTCGTCGCTGGATGTTTCGTTTCGTGGACCTTGAAATTGATTTCTCACGACGTGGTCACGTTGGTTGCGCATTTGGTGTACAATAGGGCTTTTTTCGTAACCACCTCCAATTTGGTCCGTCTTATTTGCTTTAGCTGGCTTAGCTCATTATGGTCGACGATTAAAGTTAACTGATCTGTGGTAATCGTACTTACATTATTGAAACATTTTTTTGGGGATCTTTTTGTTGAGAGCTTTCGTTTGACCTTAACACACCTTGTTAGTTTATATGTATGATATGTTTTCGGTGAGATACTACTACTATCAGTTTGTACGGGATAGAAGTTGTCTGAGTCGGGAGACCTGAGAGAAGTTTAACTGAAACTGCACGAAGATTCAGCAGTCTGTTGCTGTTTACTATTACGAGTATGCTATATTTGATGCAGATTTAAATTTATGAGCTAATTTCCATAATAAGAGAGACCAGAGCGGCTAAGTTTTTTTACTTTTATTGGTTTACTTACACTTTTATATGTCTGGGTGAAGAGCGCAGTGACTACGTGATAAGTACTTGAATTCTTCATGTTCCAATAGTTGCGTGTCACTGTGATGTGATGTTAAGCAACGATGCGGTGTACGATGGAGCGTGCTTACATAGAAGAAACGGTTTTGCTCTCGAATTGAAGACACCAACATTGTATCCATATAGAAAAACTCATTCAGGCAACGCATTCCACAACCTATACGTTTGTATCACAAAATTAGAATCAAACCTCATCGTTCGAGTGTTAGGAATGTCGACCATGAAATGATGTCGCTTTTTTAAGTTACGAGCAGTCCGATAGAGAAAAGGTCCAAGTTGTATCAGATCATGCAAATCAACTTCATACTCTCCGATTTCATTTGACTCTCCCTTGATACGAAAAATCCTCTTAGCTAGCAACTTTGCGGCAATGTTCAAGACTTTGAATGCTCTATGGAGTTTGAAGATTTTGTAGTCACGTGCTACAATGTCGTGCATCCTGTCCCTTTGATTCGTCATCTGTATGATTTACGACTTCCAGCATTGACCGAGCGTTTGCAGAAAGGCGGGAACCACGTTTCTGGACATTCGGCTATTTCCGACTGGCGCTCGTCTAATTTCGTCTCTCTCCGGACGATGACTCGGCCGGCATGCGTCCACGGTTGGACCTTGACGGGTTATGACAGTAGTAAAGGCGTTATTATTGTTATGTAATACCACCATGTCAGGAAGTCGCTCGCCTTCAGATGGTCTGGTGTTATCGTGTTTTATTTTCAATTTGCTATTATTAGCGTCGAATGTTTGCGTCATTGATGCTCATCAATGATAATATAAATGGTAGTTGGTGGTCTTATTAGGGGCAAAGAACTTATAGCAAAGGATTAGTTTACATTGTTGATTTTCTTTTCAAATTTTATTTCAGTTCAAATAATTTACTCCATAGTACTCGTAGTCTTGAGGTTCGTTTCGCAAATAAATTATTTTATTGATCAATGACCGATTTTTTATATGAAATTATTAAAATTGTAAGAATCTAAATATTTGAAAATAGTCTCGAAACGGTAAGTGAGTATGGTAAGTAAGTTAAATGCTTTCAGTTACGCTTTAAATGTGTGTTTTATAATAAGTAAATTTAGGTAAGTGGTTTTCTGCGCTATTCCATAGTTCAGTGGACAATAGAGGTCATCTGAGCCTGCCATAAGTACACAAAACAATAGTTTTCTCAAATTTAAAATACAGATATCAACGAAGAACATTAAAACAATGGCTGAACTGTTAACTGTACAATAATTTATTTAAACAAAGAAAAACATACAACCAAATTTAAAACCTATTTTTTTGAGTACGTTAATAATGATGAAGATATAATAGATAATAAAAGTAAAAAACTAAATTCAGGAAGAAGACTAGGTAAATGAGAGAGAGAAACACTGAAGCGCCGTAGAATATCAGATATATTTTCTAACCGCTCTTTACTTCCTTTTTCGCCTGTCGTAATCCCTTCTTAGACTAATCTCATCTTCACACTCGAAAGTTGAATTACATAAACCTTTTCATCTACTAAACTATTGCAACTTCTCAATTAAATTCTGATTAAGTCATGCCTATCAAAACACGACTTCCGCGTAACAAACAGCACCTAGAAAGCGTTGCAAGCGCCTTGTTAGTCCCTTCTCTTAATTAACAACTGTTAAAGCATCGGAAACCCAACAATTATCTTGTCCAGTACGAAATTACCAACCATATCTTGTACAGTGTGAAGCAGTGACTGACATTTAAAAACTCTAAAAAGCTTTATTCCAAACAAAATTGATAAATCAAACCGAGATGCAGATACAGAATAAAGAGATGCTATAGGAGTCAAAGTTTATCAATACTATTATTATTATAAAGCTGAAGGTTTCTTGTTTGAACGCGCTAATCTTGAGACTACTGGACAGATTTCAGAACTTCTTTCGCCGTTGGATTTGGATGTGAACCCTTAGTGCTATAGGCTGTATTGTATATTAAATATGTACCACGGGCGCAGCCTGGGCGGACCGCTAGTTCTTCAACTTTTTCTTTTGGCTTCCATTCGGTAATGTCACCGTGATTTCGCTAATGTCCAGCGTTTGAGCATTGGGAGTGTCTTTGTTATATTAAGTTCTTAATTCAGGTGATCATTCATAAATGTACAATTCACACGTCATTAGTAAAATAAAAACAAAAGAAAGAGCCTAAAATTGTTATACATTTCCAAAGTTCGAACTGAACATTTGACTGTATTATAATTATCGTACAGAAAACTATCAAGTATTACTTCTATAATATGTTTTTATTACAATGATAATGAACAATGTCGATTTTTTTACTATTTTATAGAAGAGCCTTTTATGAACTCTGACAAACTTTGACATCCCATACAAGAATAAACGACAATTAAAAAAGTTAAGTATCATGAAATATGCAATTGCAGATGCAATAACGTCAACACTCAGTACTGTATTCTGCTAAACTATCATACAAAGTTCATCAGATCTAAGCTTTAAATTTGATCTACAATATTAATAGTAAAACAGGAAAACGGTGAAAGAGAAATTTACCAAGAGAATAGGACTATCATCTAGATCTAACGCTCGTAATGAAGTAGAAGCTAGTATGGAAATAATAGTTCCCAAACCTGAAATAATACATAGTTTCAATACTGAACAATATACCGATATAGTCATTATGGTCTTATTCAACAAAGGAACAGAATCTGTGCCGGCTGTCAAAGATAAAACACGTCTTAATTTCGGAGTTGTATTGAACGCAATTCATTGCGATTGCGACATTGCAATTAATGGTGTGGAAGTATCGGTATGATTATGAGCTGTGAAACTTTAATGGCGGGCTTAGGTTCAACATTGTGGCTGTGGTTTGGCACAGGAATTTTACTAGTGTTTAGCTTATCCCGACAGTTAAACTTTACGTGAGTGTATGACGTATATTTTATGTTTGTTGTTTTTGTAGTAACACACAAACTAGATAGAATGTAGTTGTGTTTACATTCAACTACGTTTCACACACAATACCATCTGACCCCCCCAAACTAAGCAAAGCTTGTACTAATATATCAGTGTTTGTTACTACTTCAAGCAAAAAGTAATAAAGAGATAATGGATGTAATTTGGCATATAGATAGATCATATTCTGGAATAAAACATAGGTTAATATTTATTATGTAAAACGGCCACCAGGTCGGCCCAGAAAGAGGTGGAAAGATGAGCTTAGAGACCACAATAAGGATTGGCCCACAATAGCTCTCGACAGAGATAAATGGTGAAGAAAGGCTTTTGCTTAATTTAGGGACAATATAGGCTAATATAATAATAATAAATAATGTCTATAGGTTTTATATCCCGTGAAAATAACAGCATCGAAAACTACGCAAGTGAAACAGCTGGACGCTAATAGTTTCAAATAAAACCAGCGCACCTAAAAATCAAATATCAGCGTAATGTATATTTATGAAATAAAGAGAAAACAATAAATTCAAGAAATGTAAAGTACGATAAGAACATTACCCAAATACATTCATTCGTTTGATTTTGTTACTCGCTCAATTGCAAGAACAACCTCAGACTACAAGAATGCCGAAACATCTTGCAATAATAATTTCCATAGTATTAACCTAGTAACATAACAATAGAATATAAATTAAATGTTTTAAAAAATAACCAAAGATCTTTTGAATTTATTGTCCATTAAAGATCGTTTAATTGGTTATAATTATATGTTAATCAAGAATAGACTATTATTTATTTTATATAATCACTAGATGCCCGCCCCGGCTTCGCCCGTGTTATATTATATAGCACTCATCGGGATCCCGTACATATCCAACGGTGAAAGAATGACTGAAAACGGTTCACTCATTCCTGAGAATATCGATTTCAAACAAAAAACCTCTTTAGCAACCTGCTACGCCACCTGTCGGAAATTGGTCATACCAACTCAGATTTAGAAAAAAAAATTAGCAAAGGTTTATATTCAAGGCACAGATTACTGAAATTCAATGACGCAATCTTTGACACATGCTGTCATGTGTCATGTCAAAGCACGAAACGTACGAAAACTCTCAAAAGGGGAATATTTTTTCCCGATTTTGTTACATTCTTGTTTCATGCTCCGCTTCAATTAATAGTAGAGTTATTTTCAATTGCCTAAAGCCTTCCTCGATAAATGGACTATCCAATAGAAAAAGAATCTTTCAATTCGGACCAGTACTTCCCGAGATCCTAGCGTTCAAGCAAACAAACAAACAAACAAACAAACTCTTCAGCTTTATAATATTAGTATAGATGGCAATGACAACGAAGCTGTTTCGTTTGACTAGGATAGAAGTCATCATAATGTTTTTTGTTTTAATATCATAATAATATTTGAAGGCTTGGACGTATAAAAAAGTCGGACGTAGTTTCGCTAAAACATAAACTGTGCCACTAGAGTCGGCCACATTTTCACGTGTGCGTTCAGGTTGTCACTGATAGGCTGACACGCACACATATACACAAGTAGCGCGTGTAATGACTTACTGATGTTCGCATGTCAGTCTGTATGTGACAGCTCACACGTGCATATTATGTGGCCGACTGATGGACACAGTTTTTGTGTTAGCGAAACTACGTCCACGATTAGAAGGTATATTATCAGAAATAAATTTGAAACAATACGTTACGCTTCAACGCCCTTTTTCCTCATTCATAGCTTGTCTATTTTTTCCTATAACTATCTTATTACCTTACGTCATCGCTTAGCGTAGTACCAAATGGAACTACTCAACAAAATACAACGAGAAGCTTCAACAAAAAACACATACCTAATGGAATCGTGACTCCTCTCGGAGCGAGATAACTGATAGCTTCCAACTTGCGCAATGTTATTGTCAGATCATCGAAGTGCGGATTGAAGTTTGGTTCTTCATCAATATGTTCGTGTTTGTATGTTGTATAAAATAAAAGTGGTCAAGTGCGAGTCGGGCTCGCCCATGAAGGCTTCCGTAGCAGCAAGTAACGTAATACAAAAGTTCTTGTACTTCGTTACTTTAATCAGTGTTTTAACAATTGTAAATTTATGACGTATAAAATTAAAACTACTTACTAGATATCATTCAAACCAATTTTCGTTGATAGTTTACATGGTAACGTACATCACACACTTTTTTTTATTTTTGTCATTCTCTTATTTTAGAAGTTACAGGGTGGAACACCGTTTGTTGGTGTTCCACCCTGTAACGCGCAAACTATTCAGGTTAGAAAAAAATATGTTAGAAACCTCAATATCATTTTTAATAACCTATCCATAGATAGCCCACACGTATGAAATGAATCAAAACAAATTTTTTGAGTTTCAGTTCTATGTATCAACACCCCTAAAATTTTTTTTTGAGTTACTATTTTTTGTAAGTATCAAAATCTTAATGCGGTTCACAGATTACATCTACTTACCAAGTTTCAATATTCTTTTATAGTTTCGGAGAAAAGTAGCTGTGACATACGGACGGACAGACAGACAGACATGACGAATCTATAAGGGTCCCGTATTTTGCTATTTGGTTACGGAACCCTAAAAAGTCGGACGTAGTCTCGCTAAAACAAAAACTGTGTCGTGTGTCGGCAACATAATATGCACGTGTGCGCTGTCACATACAGGCTGACACGCACACACCAGTGGGTCATTACACGCGCTACTTGTGTATATGTGTGCGTGTCAGCCTATCAGTGACAACCTGACAACGCACACGTGCACATGTCGCCGACTCTAGTGACACAGTTTTTGTTTTAGCGAGACCACGTCCGACTTTTTTATACGTCCATGGTTGTATTATAATGAACTAGCACCGCCTTGCGGTTTGGCACGTTGTTTTCGTTCCTGAAACTTTCCCGTCAATACTTAGTAGCGTGTGTGCAATTCCAGAGTATAATCTAGCTTTGTTTCAAATTTCCACCCAATCCGTTCAGACTTTCCGACGTTGATTGAACAACAAACACCCAAAATTTCTCATTTATAACATTAGCAGAATGGATAGAAATAACCATCAAAAGAACTCTTCCATTTGCTATATATTGCGTTTGGTAGCTACTCACCTAATTGATGTAAATCAAGGTCCTTGCTATTTAAATAAATATTGTTTTATTTCCCTAGAAATCATACTATGAGATTATAAATATAAAATACGAGTTCCTGAGATTAGCGCGTTCAAACAAACCAAAAAACTCTTCAGCTGTATAATATTAGTATAAATAGGGTACGAGAAGAGATTGATGATGCCTTAATGGTTAGCAGAAACACTTCAATGTTACATAGTTATTTCAGCATTAAAAGTTGAAATCACTCCACTGAATACCACCGCCATACGCATATTTTAGACGACTTTTCTTTTTGCCCTC
This sequence comes from Ectropis grisescens, assembly GCA_017562165.1. Taxonomy (NCBI): domain Eukaryota; kingdom Metazoa; phylum Arthropoda; class Insecta; order Lepidoptera; family Geometridae; genus Ectropis; species Ectropis grisescens. Next base: position 17,714,811 of record CM029773.1, read on the forward strand.
TTAAAAAGTTGCCTGTTAAACCCTCCACACACCAGTTTTAAAATCAGAGGAAATTACGTAAAAGTAGTGGGGAGGAGCCTACATCGCACCATATGATTGGTGATTTATGGTGCGATGTAGGGTCCTCCCCACTAGTTTTAAGTAATTTCCTCTGATTTTAGGGCTCGTGTGTAGAGGGTTTTAATGATTTTCGAGAACTTCTTATACCATCTACATATATTGTAAGAAAAGCGTTTATTGTTCTTTGTATTCAGATATTGTTTAATACCTTTTATATCTTCCTAAGAGTTGAAATGCCTAATCGAGACTTAGTATGAACGTGGTATGAACCAACCCAGCCTTAACGATCCTCTAAGTATTATACTTCATCGGCTACCGTAACTCGTGATGGATTCGACACGATTTTCAAAAGCATTTACTTTTTATAGGATGGTGTTTGGTAACAATCAATGGCTGTTTCGTGATTTTGGTAAGCTCTTCTGCTGCTTACCTGTTATTAACTATTAATTTAAATTGTTTTAAATTTCGAAGCTGACTGATTTCTGACAAATTTATAGGTGTGTTGTGAATAGGTCGTTTGTTGATTTGATGGAGAATCGTGAATCATTGTGGCTTTTTGTAGTTATAAACTTTGTATACACATACTTTGTAATATTTTGTATCTGGCCTCAAACCTAGCGTTAACAATAAATTATTTATTTTCGCTTTTTTTAATAATAAAGATGGCTGCCGCCGTGTCCTTTGCCTACATAAAAAGTGTATGTTACTTGTTTAATTCGGTTTTATTGCTAATAAACATTTGGATGTTATTTGCGATTTTTGAATGGATAGAATATGAATATGTATTATGCAGGTAACCTGATTTCATAATTACAATTAGTCTACCTTGGAAACCCACGCAGGCCACACATTCCACAGCTTTAGACGTTCTTACTACGAAAGTAGAGTCAAGCCTCCTCGTCTTGGAATGTCAACCATGAAACAATGTCGGTTTTCTGAGCTACGAGCACTCCGATAGAAATACGTCCAAGGAGAGAGGAGGCATTATATCATGCAGATCAACTGCACACTCTTCGAAATGCATCCGACAAAACCCGACTAATCTAGCAACTTCACTTGGAAGTCTTCTTCTTCTCGTGTCAGCGATTCAATTGTGGGCTAGCTACATCTATAAACATTTTTTTAAAAGATTTTATTAAATACTAGTTTAACCAGCTGACCCGGCAAACGTTGTTTTGCCATATAAATAATTTCCTAATAAAATAAGGCTTGATCGTAGAAGGGTGAAAATTGAGGATTGTATGTATTTTTGTATGTTGTATCATAAAAAAATAGAAATTAAAAATTTTGTAAAAAAAAATGTAGGGGTGGACTACCCCTAACATTTAGGCGGATGAAAAATAGATGTTGGCCGATTCTCATAGATACCGAATAAGCACAAAAAATTTCATCAAAATCGGTCAAGCCGTTTCGGAGGATAAATGGCAACGAAAACTGTGACACGAGAATTTTATATATTAGACGAGAATTTTATATATTAGATTAAAATTTTAACGTGATATTTTTGTATTTTTTTCGATTCAATTAGAAGTCTTGAACAGCAATGATGTTCTAGACTTTGGGAGTCTTAATTTAACCTCACATAAATAAAGACTTTTTACCATAAAAACTAACGTGATTATTACATAATTAAATAAATAAATGAAGGCAATTTCAGCGTTCTCTCTTTATAGTTTTAGCATATGTAGGTAGATATTACACGAATAGAGATACCTATAGCTTTAAATTATTTAAAATGCAAAAAATATATTTTAAATATACTAACTCCGTCACACAATCACAAATTGACATATCACGATATCAGTTTGTCGATGGAATACCAAATGACATGTTTCGGTGCCTAGCATTTGCTAAACAGCCTTGACGTAAGACCTATTGACATTTACCGTGTCTAGTGATTGCAGGTATTGAAGACGTAGGTGAATGATAAATTGTATCCTAATTGCCCTTAAAAGTACTTCTGTGAGGCACCGGCATGTTGGTTGAAAATGGTAGGCACGAATGTTTAAGCTTCAATAAACATTTTTAGCTGAGAACCATGACTTTGGTATTTAAAACATCTTGGCAAAAAATCTGTGTTTGTGCATTTAAGGAGCCATGCAAGAGGTTAGAAGTATTGTTCTTCTTATAAGTATTGCTTCTCTATAAGATACAGAACTAAATCTTGAATCTGAATCTTAATGAATAATTAATTTATTGTCTCCAAAAAAAACAAAAGACGACTTCAATTGAAACCAAAATTCGAACACTCGACCGACTTTCTTAAGAAGGAATCAACGAGGTATATGAAAATAAGTTTTAGTTTTTATTCATCTTATAAATTGGTTTACCGGGTGACTTTTAAAACTGCGTTACGCTCCGCTCACGTTATTCACAATATAAGACACGCGTCCCTTCCTAAACATGGATCTACCAAACGAGAAGACAGACATCAAAAGTGATCCACCTTCCGTAAAATTATTTTATCACGTACAATCAAAACAAATAAATGAATTGAAGTCGGTAAGAACAACACACAACAGTGTCTCGAATTTGTAATAAAACACTCTAAAGAGACAGTTTCTCATCGTTTGTTCATCAAAATAAGCACTCTCATCGACACCACACACACAACACCATTGTTCCAAACTAAGTAAAACTTCAAATAAATCAGATAGCTGATATAATACTTATTACATAGAGACTAGATAGAGTGACGATATACAGAATCTGAGGCAGTGGATGGAACGTATAGCTGAGGAAGCTTGGCGAGTATAGATGGCAGTCCAGATAGACTAAGATAGGCTGATGATGATTATACATAAAACACCCAGACACAGTACAAATATTTGAATTCCTCACACAAGTATTGGCACTGAGTGGGAATCGAACCCACGACCCTCAGCTTCGCAGGCAGAGTTACTACCCACTAAGCCACGAGGCCACGAAAAAATGCTAGATTAGACATAATTTTACTACTAGAGAGTTTTACAAAGACTCGTAGACTAAACATTTATATATAGGTAATCTAGGTTTAATTTTAAGTTATAGAATCGTGTCTTTCAATGTCGTGAGGCACTAAACTTCTTAGTCTTGTCAGACAGAGATGCATTTTAAACCATAACAATCAAAAGCATTATAAATGTATCGACACCTTATCGAACTTATTTGCATACGTTCAAGAATTCCGTGGCTAGGATATTTATATGAAGTTGCATCATGAATTAACTGGTTAGCTTTCAAATAAAACTTTATGCTTTTTGCTTTAGCGTTTCTTTATTGTGTTAAAATGAAAATTGGTGAATTAATTAAAAAAGTAATAACGATTAAAACTAGGCAAATTTGAAACGTTTCCATATTTACGATAACTAGAAAATTTTAACTGAAAAGCATGTTTAATTTATTCATCATAATTTAAGATTATATTCTATTTATTTTTAGTTGTATAAGAATGTTAATGTTTATGATCCCCCTGTGGTTTCTTAATTGATATTACCCAGTAAAAATGTCATCGATAACAAGTTTTAACTATTTATATGCGTTTTATTCATAGACTGTCTTTCTTCCCGGGAACATATTGCTTGTAACTTTCTAAATTGTCGAACATTTTCCCGAAGATCGTAGATTCGAGGTGTAGGGGACTGGATTTCGTAAATTGGTATTTAATCGGGTTTATCTCCTTTGTGGCAATTAGTATAGTCGTAAATGCCGGGAATGTTGCATGTGAGTGGTACATCTAATCGATTGATCGATAGCTTATGTTTGTCATTGGCCGTGGTGAAGTGGTAGGTAAAGAAATAAATAAACTATAATGTACTTAATAGCTTTTTTAATCAAAGACATTATTGCGTTTGACTGTCATCTCGCCTGAAGTAAAGTGAAGATGAAGCGCGCTTTTCTAGAAGAAGTCGGTTCACTCTCCATTTCAAGACACCCAGATTGCATCAAACAGAATACGGAACTAAAAAATGAAATAATCAAAAATATAGTAACAAAAAGCGACCTTATCGCTTAAAGTATAAAGTGTTGTCCTGGCAATCGTAAGAGGCGAGGAATAGTGCTCTCTGTTTTTTTTTTCAGTAACTGTTGATGTTACTAAACATACCTCATTTTAAATACATACTAGTAGAAACACCCAGACACATTACGAAAATTGTCTTCTCTATCTGTTAAAAACTTATTCTAAACGATGTCTTAAATCTCTACATTAATCATTGGCAAATCCATATGAAATAACAGGACAATCGTTATATCAGTTTCACTGTGTTTGTTTTCATATACCACTGGATTAGGTACTGTTATTTATTTCAATTCGCTTGTTGATGTTTTGAAATGTTTTAACTCGATATTCAGCTCAGTAGTGTTTCCCAATTCTCGACAGCAATTATTTTTATTGGTAGTTACTGCTAGTTTTCGGATAGTTTAATTTGAATTTCAAAATCACAATAATTAAATACTTGTTGAGTGTTATATTTATGGTCCATCACCAATCCTTCTTGACCTCGGTAAAAATAGTTATTAAATTAATATAATTTACAATGTCAGCGTTTAAATGATACCATTAAATCAACTAGGTGCTTACACACTTAAATTTTTAGTAAATTGTTTTTAAATTTTGTATTATTTATGTAGTTTTTTAAGGGACAAAAAATGACAGTTGGCAATCAAGTGACCTCTACTGACTACCAAAACTATTTATGTAGGGTAGATAAGATTACTTACGTACGTTGTAGAGATCAATAACACTGTTTTTTTTGTCCTTGATAAAATATTAATTTTGGAAATTTATATATTTGCTTACAATTGACGACCCATGTCAAATAACGATATTTTTAAAAGATCATTTTTTGTTTTAAAACGATGGGAAACGCCTTTCATTAGATCCTGATATTATGTATGTAAATCTTGAAAAAGCACATGTAAAACATAAATTCCTAAAGAAAACGACAAGATTTTTTTATTTAGCCCTATATCATTTATTTATTTATATATCTGGCTACATCATTTCATGCCTTCGTCATTGTTTATATATATAGATGATCTGTCGATTGCATCATCAAGTACGCAGGTGCAAACGCCTTTCATTATACTTGAATGCCGCTGCGTTCGATCTGATGAGTGTTTCTGAATGTTTTGAATGCTTTCGTTCAGATCTTGATTTACATTCGTGAGTCTTCGTTCTTTTTAATACGCTTATTTCTTATAGGGATGACGCTGTGTTATTATCATCATGGTGATAGACAAACCCGATTCTTTGATTCTTTACGTTAAAATATTCAAATTATGTACAGTTGAAATAAAAGATCGATTGCTATCATTGTATTGTATATTATGTACATTCCATTATTACAAAAACAGAAGTAAAACTTCTTAGGTCCGTTATTGAACGTTATTGAATGACCTTCCGAAGAAAATCATTTTATAGCAGTTTTTAGATCACCAACTGGAACCGCAACTTGATGTAAGAAATTAAACCAATCAAACTATTTAAATATATTCCTCTAAAAATATTTATATTAAACGACAGAATGTCCGCAACGCGTGCGTAACTACCGAAGCACGTTCCGCCCTTTGTTGCTTTTTATAACGATCTTTTTCTCTGCCTAAAAAGTTCTTGCAATCCATTGTTACCTTTGATTGGTTGGACTTCATCGACCGCCTTACTAAAGCTTAGTATTGTGTAAAATCAAATTGCTTTTTGTTATCAATACCTTCGTTTTTGTTGCCTCCCCTCTCTATTTATCGTTTGATGGTCTTGCGCAACATAGTTATCATTTATCGAATTCTCGATCTCCCATCGATAGTCGGACTAGCCTTTCGTAAATCCATCTGCCGTCATCAATGTTTTGATTAGATAGTGTTGTTGCCATAACTTCACATAACTCAGATATTTCATCATTCATTATAGACCCTATGACATAGTGATGAGATTCTCATAATGGCTGTCACTACAGACGCTATTCAGTCTTCTTTATTCGTCTTCCTATTCCATTCGGAAGATGCCTGCACACTTTCCTTGCTATAAAATATGTTAATTATTTTAGATAATGCATGAATACGTAACGATGACGTTATCGTTACAGAAAACTGAGAAATGAATTAGGAATTACTGTGTCCCTTGCGAGTTCTTTAGTATGGGTATACGGTGATCCCGGTGTCATTACTCAGCACGGATGTATCTCAACTATTTACTATTACATTTGTATTATATCAGCTGTCTGGCTCCCATAATACATTCTGTGTTAATTTAATTTATTTATTTCTTAATTTACTTAATTTGGGGCTAGTTATATATTTATTTAGATGTAGCCCACCAAGAAGGTTCAATACATAAAATCTCAATAACTTGTCAATACAACCGGATATTTGCATATTTTTTGCATTACATAATTGCATTTTCTCCCCGTTTACAAAAGAAGATTAGATAGGTTTCTGACTTTCGTTATATAACTATGCACTATTGAATATTAAAGATAGTAAGTTTTTACTTACCTTTTTTTTTTTTCATTCCAGGTATTGCAGAAGGACGTGGAATGCCACAGACGGATCGTAGGCTCCGTGGTGCGACTATGCCGCGGTGGGGACGCAGCGAAGGCGCTTGAAAGACGCTGGCACCTCCTCTACCTGAGGGCCATCGAGTGGCAGTGCCATTTGGAGGCGTGCATCGCGAGAATCGATAATCAGGTAATTATCTCGAACTATCTGACTACGATGCCATTTCAAACGTTGTTTTAGGTGCACGTTTGTTCACGACACTATTATCACGAAAGGCACGGAACATTTACCGAGATATCCCTTAATAATGATAATAGTGTTGTGATGCAATTTGTTTATTTTAATGGTAATTTCACTAACAAAGAATTTGACTCATTTTACAACAGATTTGAGTTTGATTCACTTTGATTCGCGTTTAGTAAAAAAAAAATAATTCATGTTGCAAATTGTTTGAAACCTACGGCTAAAGATTCAGTGCGTTCAAATATTGCTAAATTGAAACACTTAATTTTAATTAATTTGAAACATTAATGTTAATGTAACACATGTTTTAGTAAAAGAAAATAATAAACCAAAACCATAACAAAAGATCAAAAGAAGACATAAAATAACCACCTTGTAAATTATAAAATGTAGAAGAATAATCTTCAGGTAAGGTTAACTAGAAGTATTAGACTAATTCAAATATTTGTACTGTCTCTGGGTGTTTCTATGTATAATAAGTATGTATTTACAACTATATAAGTATTATATCAGCTATCTGGCCGCCATATTACAAGCTTTGCTTAGTTTGGGGTCAGATGGTGTTGTGTGTGAATTGTCCACCAATATTAAAAAAAACCCGCATCGTCAGAATAAAGTCACCGACCCAAAAAGTGGAAAAAATACCAAACATGTTACACAGGGTACAAAAACCAATTGACTGACTCTCCAATCAAATCTTGACCTCTACCATAGAATAGATCTACGTTAGTAAGCCTATTGAGGCTGCTAAATGTCACACAACCACAATAAACACCGAATTCGAATGTCATGGTCTTAATCAATTCTCAATAACAGAAGTATCCAGTATCAAAGCTTACTTACTACTTACGAGTATCTATTAATTATTTGTTATAGGTTTCTAAGTTCAAATATTCAAACTAAACGCTATAGTTATAGATATTTTTTAAAATAATTGATCAGGGCAAAAATAATCAATAGTACGTTAGTTAGTACGTAAAATCTAGTGAAACAGTATTCAATTTGCGATTGAGAGAGTGTAACCAAAGTACAGAAGCCAACAATAATTTTGAATACTAAGCCAAAGTGGAAGACTGAGGATATAATACTCCCAAACCCAATAGAAATAAAAAATACGATTTCACTCAATGCGCTCAATACTAATTGCAATCTTCGCGTGCGCCTTCCATGAGTATTTCATTAACAGAAATCTTCGTTAACATTCAAACGCATTGAACTCAAAAGAATGTCAACTCGAGACCCGGAATAGTCATTCAGTGAGTTTTCTCTTTCCCACGTCAACTAGATGAAATTTATTGCGTTTATGCAATTCGTCGGCAACAATGGGTAATCAACCACCCGTCGGAGTTTGCAAACACTGAACAGGCCAAATGGCAAATAGGAGAGACCCCTGCCTTTTGCGGTGGCAAATTAACCCTTAACTTGTTGGGGTCGGGATGGATATGGTTATGGCTTGATTTTATCGTTTCTCTCCGTGTCTCCTTGCTGTTTTCTAAAGTATCTAACGATTATTGATCTATAGGATTGATAAATTTGTAATATTTTTATTGCGTGTGCTACCTATTATTATATGATTATCTAAATAGTATATTATGTTTTTTTACTTGCTTCTATCCCGATATCTTTATCTTTTTGGTGATATGTTATTACAAATTCTGTATATTTTTTTATATTCTTATCTATTCTATTAACACGTATGACTACTCTCTATTTAAGGACTAAAAGAAAGAAAACTGTTGCATCAAAGCACATACTTTAAAAGTTTTGTTCACAAATTAATTATGTAACCCGCAAGAAATTTATCGTTTCAATCTAATTTCATTTGCAATTCACGACCTCAACATTTTTTTCTATCAATGAAATGAATCTCACCCCTCTCAACTTAACTCGTTAATGTGTCGGATGCCGCTTCGTCCCCTCAGATACTCAATTGGCGTAAACTTCGAGTGAAGGGTTAACATAAATATTGCTTTTAACTATTCTACACGGATACACTAATGGATTATACTGATACCAGAGAATAACAACACTGTCAAAATTCCTGATTTTCTCTCTTGAGCCCTGGGTTTTTTGCACTAAACCTAAACTCCAGCTGTAAAGACAGAAAAGAAAGAAAGGCACTAAAGACTCGTATCTGAGGGTAACTGTCATAGGTCCACGAAAATTTTCTTGATTTGTTGACAGATTAAAAAATCAAGATTATTAATATTATACTTACTCAATATTATAATTATTAATATTGAGTAAGTATTTATATACATGTATAATTAGCACGTGACTGTGGCCTAAAAATGTATTCTTATGTCTTAAAATGTTTTTTTTTACTGTAAATCCGTTTTAAACAAAATTTAGATAACAATTGGCATACATTGCAAGATTAAATCGTATGGATTACTTTTTGTCACGAATATTGACTTAAAATCGAAATTGAAACAAGTAAATAAAACTCTACAACTCTCAGCAATAAGATTCATTATGGTTCGAGGTCAAACAGAACCAGTATATCTCACTAAACAGCAATCATGTAGGGATGGATTTAGTTGGCCAACAATTATAACTAACTTTTGCTGGGAAAATCTATCAGTGTTGTTCAATATTTAAATTGGTAACTCCCCCAGTGGAACACGAAGATTTGTGGTATTGACCCATCTAGTTATATTTATTTAGCTAGGAATAGTCGTCGGCGTCGTTCTATTTTATTCCTCCGTCAATTTATACGATTTCTCTTCCCATAAATATAGAAAAGGGTTTGTAAAATGACGTTTATTGGTCGTAAATTAATTTATGAATGAATTTTGATTTATGATTGGATGAGAACGATAAATATTTATGTGGCTATTTTTAAACTTAATTGCGATGGGATCATGGTGTGTTATAAGATCGTTTTATAAAAGCGACGCTATAATGTGATGACATAAAGCATATAATAGTAAAATTAATTTGATGTTCCAAAACGCGAACGAAGATATTTGACTCCACGTTTGTGATAAGAACATTGCATAAGATCATTCATCACATTTAAAAGACAAAAAGCGGCTTATGCTAGTTTATTGATATATATGTTGATATTATATCAACATTTGTACATACATTTAATGTAGCGTATCCATACGAATTAGGGATAGTCAAACATACATTGATGATGTGATGAAATTATTTTAGCGGCCGCATCTATTAAACAATTTTCATGGCTTATGTAAGCCCTGTCAAATGTATAAGCAAATTCTAATCGACATAAAAAATTTGGCGTTTGTGGAAGCAAAACAACTCAAACAGGTAAGATTAAAACCATTTTTGATTCTTAGGGCGCCGTGAGAAGCCGAGATGTATAGTGGTCGGCAAACAAGTTGACCCAATGAAGTTAGCTGCGCATGGCTGCGCAGAAACGTTTTTAAGGTCTATTTGGTGGAAATGCACATGCGCGCACTTCCCCCTTGCTAATTTCATTTGGGTCAACTTGTTTGCCGGCAACTATACCATGAATCTTTCGAGGTCACGTGTCATCTACCAACCCGCACTAGGCCAGTGTGGTGGATTATGGCATTGGCCCTCTGCTTCCTAGAGAAGGCCCCGAGTTTCAGCTGCAGGAACATTAGTGGGTTGCTTATGCTGAGTCTAGTCAGATCATTTCTAGACAGTCAATTGAGTTTAAAATCCGTTATAATTGTAACTTTATAATCCACGCAAGCGAAACTGTAGACACAAGGTACTAAAAATATATAAATGGCGATGAACACGGCTGATGCAAAAAGATAAATCGAAATTATCGTTATCTAATCCATCAAAATATAACTCGCTTTATAAAGCTGGTTGTTTTCACTAGACTCCTGATATTGAAACAGTTTACATGGATTTGCACTAAAAATAATAATTAATACTACAAAAATATTATGTGGTTATTGACTATAGTATTTAGTCAAAATAGTCTTAACAAAACGCAATTACACTGAAAGAGTGTTTTATATGTTTTGTTATTGTGGTATAATAATATCGGTTCAGACCAGATGATGCAGTGACGTGAACATGGTGTCCATTTGTGCTCTTAGTCGATCTAAGATCAAGCACAAAATTATGACAGTTCGTGTAGTTGTTACTTGATTAGGTGCAGTGAACAGTCTTAATGTGTAAACTAAAATGTAGTGAACGGTCTCAGTGGTTTAAGTCGATTCTTGGATGTTGAATGCAGTGATCAATTTCAATCGTTACAGTTAAAGGAATAAGAAGTAAAATGAAACAGCAATTTCAGCTCTTAGTTAAGCTAAGATCAGTGACCATTGCCAGCCAGTTCTAATCTAGTTTTAATTTTATTCAGAGAACTAAAAAAAAATTGTAGATCTTTGAAGTTAAAAAATCATCAAACTATGAAGATTCTATTTTGAAGGTGATTGATTATGTTACCAATATAGAAGAAGATTGCAAAATACCAAGATTGTATATGTATATAGACCGTGAAGAAAAATAGTGAAAATGTTCCCACTGTCATATTATCACCAAGTGAAAAAGGAAGTTTTTCCTTTTAAATTTAGCTGTATCGGACCTGCGACAATACACCCTCTAAGCTATTATAATGAAGTCAAGAAGAAAGTATATCCGTATTACAGGAGGTGTAAAAAGGTGTGTTTTTGGTTCTCGATGAGTTTAATATTCACAAATCAAGGGCAAATCATAAAAATTTAGCCAAATACAATGTATCAATATATATATATGAAATATCTACAAATATTAACTATGCCTTACCGATAGGAAAACAACCGTTTGTACTTATACATACATACACAATTACATATATCAGGAGTCTCTAAACTGAGTATAGCTTAAATTAAGCATTATAAACATAACTTAGCACAAATAATTTACTCCAAAATCCTTAAAAGTATTCTAAACCACAAATCGATCACAAATTAAATAAAAAATATGTCAGATCTACTGCCAAACAATATTTCTTCAACCGATGCTTTCGCAGAAGACACAGTTCCTAACTAATCTTATTTCAGTAACTATACTTACTTGGCTGGCCTGGTAGCTTAGTTGGTAGTTAGTCTGCGCGAAGCCGTAGGTCGTGGGTTCCCACCCAGTGCAAAAGTTTGTGTGATGAATTCAAATATTTGCACTGTGTCTGGGTGTTTCTATGTATAATAAGTATGTATTTAAAACTATAAAAGTATTATATCAGCTATCTGGCTGCCATCACACAAGCTTTGCTTAGTTTGGGGTCAGATGGTGTTGTGTGTGAATTGTCCACCAATATTTATTTATTTATTTATATGTACTGTGCATGGGTTTTTCAATGTATAATAAGTATGTATTTAAAAATATATCTGGCGGCCATAGTACAAACTTTGCTTAGTTTGGGGTCAGATGGTGTTGTGTGTGAAGTGTCCACCCATATTTATTTTGATATGTTATTTATTTACGAATAGTCGTAGTATGACATCGTATCATAATTACTTTTTCTCAAATATATAAATAAAATGAACGAATAAAAACAAGAACGCTAGTCCAAACCAAACAAAGTTTGTACTGTGAGAGCCAGGTAGCACATAATAATATTATAATTATTGTAAAATTCGTACTTATGAGAGATATTCAATCACAGAACAAACATCCATGTTTATTACACAAATGTGTGTCGTTCGACACGCAGTTATTGAAACATGAAGAGTCCAAATCATTACCTAGCACTGTGCTCGTCATTTTTATCTCGCCTAGTAACTTCACTGTAAACAATGGTCTTCGAGCCGGAACACCGTGATGTTAACACATTATTTACTGCTTGGCGGTAGGCGGCAAGTTTGCCAGTATAACTGGCAAAGGCGTGGTACTTCCCCAGGCGGACTATGCAAAGAGTCCTACCACTATTTAACCTTCGGCTCAATAAGTAGGTGATTTATAACGTATTTGTCTCGTTTTTTCAGGGCGGAGTGTCGGTTGAAGCAGCTAGTGACAGCGACGACGAGCCGGCACTGAAACAGCCGCGACTGAGCAAGCGAGGATCGCCCAGAAGGCAGCGCACTCCAACCAACCAGCACAGACACTCTAGGCGTCGAGACCTGTCGGTGGACAGTCGCCAGTCAGCTTCAGAGGTGAGAACTGTTCCAGCATGTAACATTAATAGCGACACCGTTTCGTGCTTGACGTTCCGGAGACTCGAACGAAGAGTTTTGACGCCAGTTTTGTAGCCTGTGATGGGTTTTCCCCGATGGTTACATTCTTGGTATCTTCAAATCTAAATCAAATCAAATCTTATTCTAGGTAGTTCCATCGTAGACCGCAGCGTCGCTTAACATTAGGCGAGATGGCAGTCAACGTATAAAAGTTAATAAAGGTCACTAAATTTTCAATAAACTCACAGAAAAATTTACAGAAAAAACAGTTGGCAGTTCGATTTGTTTAAATTCTGCAACGAATAGCCTAAGTATGTCACGTCATCATTAGTTTTTAAACTACGATTTTGCATAACGATTGATTAATACAGTTTTGCCCGTTTAAAGTTAAAATTATTGCTAGTTGCAATTGTTTTTGTGCTTTTTCATCAACCGTCTATTTGTTCTAAGTTCTAAGTGTTTGTTTTCCAATGTGGATTTTTCATCATTAGTTGAACGTATCAAGTTCAACCGACAGGCAGCATTTTTGGAAGTCATGAAAGAGGTTTAAGTCCAATAGTGGATTAGTACCTAAAAATCGATAATGATAATTAACTGACGGGGAAGAAACTAGACGACTGTAGTATGCTGGTCAAGTTCAGAGATGCTTATTGAGAGTAGCTGATGTTCAATAATAGACGACGATGAGTAAATATTATGAATGATCCTGTTATTGATGGTGATGGTTCTGATGATAACAAATTTTTTAGTAACTGAACCGAATTACAATGAGGACTACACTGTTCTACATACTAACCTAACTAGTTACACTAAACATATCTAAATTATCCATAGACCAATGAATAAATAAATAAATAAATAAATATTGGTGGACAATTCAAACACGACACCATCTGACCCCAATGTATATAAATGTAATCGAGATGATAAACCCACTATCAGTCAGAAGCGTGTCCAGCATGCTGGCGGTGTTACTACGCTGCATGGCGATGCATGTACATTGGGCTAAATAATGATTGATGATAATTGTAATAAAACTGTTGATGTGAATTGAAATGATAGTGTTGATGAAAATGATGAAATGTTTTAAGTTCATACAATATCTACTTGTAATCCATTCAGATAATTAAGTGTTTGTTTCTGTGTCTCATGTTGTACAACATTTCTTATTTCAGGAAGAGCAAGAATATGCACTGACGTACCAGTGGCGCGGATTCGGCTCCGATTGTGAATCTGAACTGACGAGACGAGGCTCCGACAACATGGCGGACGAGAGACGTGTACCCGGCGCGAATGAGGACTTCAACGCTAGAGCAACAGACCAAACCGTGCCTGTGACTGATCAAATTGACGGTAAGCTCAAAACTATAACTGATGAGACAGACTTAAAGATGGCAATTATAATCCATGATTTCTGTGTCAGCGATGTGGATCAATGTCCTGTGAAGGCTTAGGATACTGACAAGGCAGACTGAGAAGTCCCAATAGACATGGTGACTAAAAAAATAATTAGTCCGTCAAATTACTAGTTATTAAGAAAATTGTCGACGTATTTTATCTGTTGTTCCAAAATCAGAAAATGACGAAGATATAGTGCTAAGAAGTTTCGCCTGACGTCAATCTACTATTTTTATGTAGACTTGACGTCACAACCGGAAGTTTGATGGTATATATGTTTGTCGATTTTTAATAATTTGATAAAACAAAAATAATGTGTCCCATGTTTTTTTCAAAATCTACCTGACGGACTAAATAAAACGATATATTTTTGAGCATTCATCATCCCTATTGTATATAATTTTTGTATTAGAGAAGCAGACCAACCTCAGACGAGACCAGAGACTAAATTGATAATGTCAATATTATTACTTGAGAAAGTAAACCTATAAATGCCCGCATCGTGACGTTGATATTAGAGCGAATAACCAAATTCATGATGCTCACTAGATTGGCTGTGGATTTATTATGTCAATCTTAAGTCAAATTTGTAGATAAACCAATGTTTAACTACCACTATAATATAAATATATATTATATATCACTTAACACACTGGCTGTGACTGTGGCTATATATTGGAAAAATGCAGTCTTATCAACAATCATCTCTGCGAAAAAGATGATCATAATCAAGATAGTCGAAACTTCTAAGCGATATGTCAGTAAATTCCCTTTAAATACCTAGTGACAGTAATAATAATACCTTAAACTACGTATAATCAGATTAAGTAATTCTATGAATACATACGTATTACCTGTCACAATCACGCCCCTTATTTGGAAGAAAGTAACAAAATGTCTCATGTATTTGTAGCCATGTGAATATCCAATCGTCTGTCCCTGATAACTTATGTTGCATCATTTTTACAAGTATCTGTTATTGATTATCTACGTAGGTTTAGTTCTTTTTGGCTTGTGAACGACGCGTTGTTATCGAATTTATGTCGTGTTTGATAACAGTTTAAATCACGATATCCGTGGTTTGAATACAGGTTTGGTGCAAGTTTTTCGTCAATCAGATAACTATCTACAGCAATTGAAGTATATTTGGAGAAATACCGATAGAAACATCTTACCTACAAAATAAAGGTATTGTAATTGTGAATCGACTGACGCTGAATCATATTTTACCGTTATTGACGTAATAAGACTCTTTAGAGTCAGTTAAATACCTTAAATGTCTGTTGTATGAATACAATTGTCCATTTTCCTTTTGCAAAGATCAGACTTTAGTGCGAAAACAATAGCAATGAGCGAAAACGTGCATTCCTCGTTTTTCAAACAAGCCTTTGAGCAGAATCAAATAAACAACTATTCAATTTGTGATAACCACCTATTTGTTACAGGACTTGAAAGGCAAACGACTCCCACAGAAGAACTGAAAACACCACCGACGGTTGTGAAAAGAAAAAAACCCGTAAACACGTCAAAATTCAACCAAACTGACCGGAAATCTAAACATCTAGCGGTATTCTACTTCAAACATCATGATACGGACTCCGATCGGCAAGTTATTGAAACTGATGAAAAAAGTCAAGAGGAATCATCAGAAGAAGAATGGACGTATGTCGGAGGCCCGAAAATAGCAAACGAAGACTCAACAGATATTATGACATCATCAGTTGAAATACAATGCGAACTTCCCATAGATGATAAGCCCCAAAAACTTGACGCGTCTACCCCGGATCTTTTAAAAGTGGAAAATACAAGGTGTAAAGACTTAGAAAGACTCGTGAATCAAGCAGAAGAATTGGTACAAAAGCAAGCACAACAACAAATGGCAAAGAAAAAAGGAAACCGGAATTTTAAACCTTTGGCTTTTGAGGAAGATGGGAAAAATGTCGGCAGGAATAAGATGTCTAGGATCAAAGAGTGGCTGAATCACAGTACAGAGGATAAAAATGACAGTAACCAGGTAACCAAATTTTACTGTACTTAATGTACCTATCCTACTTTCTGTTTAGCTAGGACATTTCACAGCGAAGTTATCTTTGGTCACCCTGGAAAAAAATCCTTATTAGACTTAGTTTTGTAAACAAAAATGTTACAGTAAAACCATTCTTATTTAGGAAGGTGTCGAAAGATCAGGTTGAATCATAGTTGAATGTAAAAAAATCTGACTTCGGTCACCGGTCTATGCCTTAAGACAATCAATTCGAAATCTCTAACCCATTTTTTCAATGCTTCGGTGCCGTAAACAGAGCCATGCCGGGTATTTGGGCACGAGGGTGCAGAAGTGGCCAGACTATGAGCATATTATCCTGTTTAAGAGATTATAAAGAGATCAACTTCTTATCCAGGGCACAGAAAGCTACGACGCTTCAGGGGAATACACAACAGAAAGCGAAGTGGATACATCGCTCACGTCGGAGGAACGGAACTTGCACTCATCAATGGACATGAGCACTTCTACATGCACAGTCACTCCTACGCACCATGCTAAGGTATTTTCTTTATTTCTACTTATTATCATGAAATATTTGTACCCATATCCACAGACTATTGGATCCTGTATCGCTAAAAGAAATAACCAACCTTTTCTTGCAACATCGGTTTCAATCCAAAGCCATTTGTATCTAGGCTTAAATGTCGTGATTATCCAATTACTGCGAGCTCTAAAAGAGTGCCTTTAACACAAGTCTTAACAAGACCAAACAATAAGACAAGACCAGATCAAGATCTGGGCTTGTTATTTGCAACCCTCTAGAGGGTGTCGATCTGTGTCTTGTGTAACCTGGGTATCGCTGACACAACAAAGACTGATGTTTCGAACCTCTAATGTTTGTCTTCTATGGGAATATTGCTCACAATCTGTGGCTATTCTATCAGGTATTCACTCCACCTGGTGTATTCACGCTACGTGTCCTTTGCGTTGCAATAATAGACTTTAATACACCCTACTTAAACAAGTGTAGGTATATACACTGATCAATCTGTAAGATAATCATTTTCATGTGAGTTTAAAATATTGTTTTTTTTTTCCTATTTACGTACTTTTATGACTAACTTATCAATTGACATTGTATTTATCATAATTATCCATGGACCGTAATACAGTTATATCTTTGGAACTTAAAACTTCAACATTATAAAGATTTATTGGAAAATAAAGTTTAATGTACAAAGTACGTAATAAAAATATCCAGTACACAGTCTGTATGTTTGTAGATTAATAAATAAATAAATATTCTATTCTATTAGATTTCTTTTACACAATAATTCTACAGGTAACATAACTAACGCACATTTTAACCAGGTGACATCGTGGTCCATCTCTTGGCTGTATAAACAGATAGTACGCTCATAGTATGTAGTGGTTCATTATGTAAATGGCCATTTGTGTATAAATGTATAACAAAGTTGTGTATAACCAACGCACGTTCCAACCAGATGACATTACAGAAGAAGCGAGCTGGCAACAGCGCGCGACTGTGGTCCGTCGCCTGTCTGTCTAAACAGAGAAAATTAAGAAACTACTATTTGTTATGTATGTACATAACGAATAGTAGTTTCTCATTAGCTCATTTAGCTCATAATTTAGCTCATTGCTCATTATTGTTAATGTTCATAATATGTAGCAATTCATTATGTAAATATTCATTTGTGTATAACAAAGTTGTGTATAACCAACGCACGTTCTAACCAGGTGACGTTACGGAAGAAGCGAGCTGGCAACAGCGCGCGCCCGTGGTCTGTCTCCTGTATCTCCCAGCTAAGCGCAGGCGCATCGCTCGCTGCCACGCCTACTGCGGGCGACGTTTCCGCTATATCGCACATGTCTATATCCGAGTCAGCTTTGAACACGCTCGCCTCGCCACAGAGAGTCACTCCAGCTAACTCCAATTCTAAGCTTAGAGGAAGTTCTACCACTGTCCAGGTGAGCTATACCACATAAGCAGCCCAATAAATGTTCCCATTGGTGGGACTCGGGGCCTTCCAAGGAGAGAGTCATGGCTATAATCCACCATGCGGACCCAGTGCGGGTTTGGTGGATGACACATGATCTCGTTTTAAGTTAGCGGCATTACGCACATGACTTCTAAAAGATAGTGGTGCGCGTGCGATTTGAACCCAGGGGATTCGGATCGGAATTCGCCGTTCGCCCAACTAGGCCAGCCGTAACTTAGAGCTATAAGTCAACAACGCAAATAGCTATGCTAATTCATATGCTTAAAAGTAGAATTGAGTAGTGATAGAGGTTTCAAAAAGAGAAAGTCAGAGAGAGAATCAAAACTAAAGAGTGAGTTGAGGGATATCACCTATCCTTGTAAAATATTTCTCTTGTAACATGCCAGTTTCTCGCAATGTCTTCATTCAACGTTAAATCCAGCAACCGTGTCCAACATGTACCTACATCTTCTGCAACTTTGAAACAGAAGATTTTTAAATGTGTTAAATTGCCAGAACCAAAATCATTTTCGGCTTGACAGCATCCCACTTTAAATTCCCATTGCTGGTACTCTGTACATTAAATATTTTCAGAAATTCTTTGATAAAAGCCAGTTTCTTCACGATGTTTTCAGCTTTAATCCCAGAGCTGATGACAAATTTGTACATCTCCACATAGGAAAATATTTAGTAGTGCAACCGGGATAAGAACCTACAACCTCACAGTTGTAAAACAGGACGTCAGCACTAAAACACCAGTTTTTTTCTAATTAATTTGACTTTTGATTCGTTGTTGACATAATTTTATTCCTCTTAGGGTCACGTATCAAGCACTAACACCATGACAGAAGCTTGTACGTCGTGCGTTGAAGCGAACGACAAGCAGTACTGGTTACGGCGCAAGCGTTTGAAGCTGCGCGTACGCAGGCACAACAACGACTCGTCACGACAGGATCGGCTGGTGAAGTCGCTGTCATTCTGTGGACGACTCACGCCAGAGATAGAGGATAAGAACGAACGCAGCACAGCGAGTGACCCCGCTACGGGGAGGAAGAGCAGGTTAGTATCACCAAAGCTTGCTTATTGGGATTTTAATGGATACACTTCGGAGAGTGTTCAACTGATCTGATAAGACTGGTTGCAGCTCGAAAAGTTTCAAAGACTAACAAAGAGGTTTGATTCTACTTTTGTAATAAGAACGTCCAGGGATTGGCATGTGTTGCCTGGGTGAGTTTTCCCTGTTTTTTTTTACTTTTATAGGTTTACACTTGACCGCCATCTTGCCTAATGCTTACGTGCGATCGTGCTTACCTAGAAGAAACCGGTTAACTCTCGACTTGAAGACATACAATTTTTAACCATTGGGAAAACCCAATCAGGCAACATATTTTCACAACCTTGACGTTCTTATCATCGAAGTGGAGTACAACCTCCGTGTTTGGAACGTCAACCATAAAACGAAGTCACTTTTTCGAAGTACGAACAGTTCCGTAGAAAAAATGGGAAGGAAAACATAATGATTGTCTGCCTATTTCAGCCCACTGCAGAATCAAAGTCTCCATCTTTTTAATACGAAACCAATAGCAGTCGCCTCAAGTGGTCTCTTCTCTAACTCCTAAAAAAATATTAGAAGAATATAAGTGAAACGTGTATTTTCCCAGATTCGACACAACATCAACATCTGGTAACGACAGTGACGAAGAGCTAATAAAGCAGCAACTAGCGACTATAGCCAACCTGCGCAAGAGCATAGAGAAAACGCACATATCGACGCGGGAGAATGAGGGTGCTATACCGGAGCAGAATGAAGCGGAGTCTATGGCGCCGAGCTTCAAACTTGGACCGGCAGGGGGCGCTGTCAGGCCGAGACTCGCTAGGAGCTTGGAAAGGTACCCTCAAAATAACTGCTTTTCAGCTGCTATTATCATTAATGGCCTTTGGTTTTCCCGCCATCTCGGCTAACGTTAAGGCATGATTCGATTCCGAAATGCAAATAAAACCATTCACATGAACACACTATACGTATTTCGAACATTTAGAAATCTTAGGCTCAAACCCAAAAACTTTTTTTAGCAGAGTGATGTCGGTATAAAATTTTTCGACATTGTGACATCAAACGAACTCAAGAAACTTAAGAATATTGGGCTTAAGTCAAATATTGTTAGTCTGCATTACGCTTAACAATCACATAAGATTCATAAAGTGGTTTGCTAATTTAATTGCTATTTAATTAATTGCTAATGATTTTACTGCAATCTGTACATATCGGACTATTAGCATTTCATCATTTTGCTATATAATAATACATGTCAAAACCTCTGCTAAGTAGTCATACTACTATAGATTATACATAACAGAAATTTTAGATTTCTAACAATGACTTGTATTTCCACAGAGAGAGAAACTTCCTAGCACTGAGCCTGGGCGACCCGAGCCAGCTGTGGGACCTAAGCATGGACAAAGACTCTGACGTTGACAGGAGCGTGACTGCGGGCACCGAAGAGCATAGCTCATTCTCCGAACAGGCCTGGGACTTTTATCAGGTTTGTTTAAGATATTTGATTTAAAATGAAGAAAAAAAATACATAGGGCTGCCAATAAAATTAACCTGTCAAATTTATTACAAACTTGTGCTTGGTTTAGTTGGTGTTGAAAGAACGCTCGAATGAGAAAATCGAACGTCATGAAGCTCAGCTACAAAAATTGAGCAATTCGTTTTTACGCCTGTATCTTCGTTTGATCGGTTGATAGAGTTATATCCAATCTTAGATGGAGATGGACGACTAATTAAATGTAGACACGCACTCGTCGCACGGTATTATGCCTTAACCACGTGTTGACGTGTGACCCCCCCCCCTGCCAGTGCTGGAACCTCCCTTGGTGACATCCTACCTGAAGTGATTAGGATTTTTGATTAAATTATACCCATTTGTTCACAGGAGAAATATAACTCCGAGCCGTACTCCGAAGCGCCGGATTCAGACGCCGCACGTCGATTACTAGAGTTCGGAGACGATTACCGAGCCTTCCTCGACTCTCAGTCCGACTGCTGCTCCAGCCTCTCAGCGCAGCCAGAGAACGACAGCCCCAGCGGCACTCGCCGCCGCAGACCACCTTCAGAGATGTCCCGAGAGAGATCACTACCTCGCTACAAACGACCCACGAGAACATCGCCCATCGAAACACCAACCCGCAAACCCAAGAAGTCGATGTCCAGCGCTGAACGCAAGAAAACACTGCTCGATAGCCTCGAACGCTCCAGAAACAACACCAGCATAGAAAGCAACGATGGAAGACGACGTCGCCCATCAGAGACCAAAAGCAAACGGTCGCCCGAATTTGATTTGCTCAACGTGCAAGCTTTGAGCCGTAGACGGCACAGCTCAAACCTAACCAGCGACGAAGTCAACAGCTCCTTGGAGTACACCGAAGTGAACAACAGACCAGATATACTAGACTCATTGAATAGAAGAAGGAATAAGGACGGAGAATCGGAACTGCAGAAGGTAGCTCTGTCGGAGCTGAGGAGGAGATCGACAGAGAGTGGGGATTCCGAAGACGAGTCTTCGAGTCCGAAGAAGCATAGTCGGAGGAATTGGGATGGGGGATTCAGATTCTGAATCGGAAGAGGTTCGGTCGCTGGTACGGCGGTCGAGCTCGCAGTTGGGAGGCGGCTGAGGCGCTGATGGCGCGCCACGACTCGTCTCCGGACCTGCTCCGAGCATTCGACTATGTAAGGACTTACGACACAGACTTAAATAGTTTCTCAGACGATGACGACCGCTCTTGTGTCGCGCGCAGGCATGCTCGCTTTCGTGCAAGACTCTGCCTCGCTGTCGCCACTTTCTCGGTACTCATCATAGTTTACATACATCTTCAATGACATTTGGCTTGGGCTTTTGTGATACTTATCGTTATATATGTAAGTATGCGTGTTAGAATCGCCGCGTTGGTCAGATTGTCCGGTGAAGCTTGCGAGTTTCTACCCATGTTTGACTTATGAAAATGTACGAAACGCTTCAAACTAAAGTATTATGCATTCGGATCTCTTGTACTTACATTCCATATTTTGTAAATATTAGGTAGATTATTTATATGTGATCGTACAAAGATGCATTTATGCAAAAGTAACGTTAATTCTGACCATCGCCGCGAAATAGTGGTACTGAGTTATGATAATAAAATCTTCTGTTTCACATTTATTTTATTGTACTTATTATAAAAAAACTATTTAATCTTTTAATTATAAACTAACAGCGGTGCTGACGTGAAACAGTAGTTTTACAATCGTAAGTTGTCCCAAACTAAGGTTTGTTTTTTTTCCATGCCCAAGTTTTTTTCTTCCCACTAACATTTCCTTTAACGTGTGAGTATTTTTTTTTTTTTTACTAACAGCCTGTTTTTATTTTTTCTGTTAAACCATTTTCTTTTTGGTGGTAAAACTTGGTGCTAGTTATGCTAGGATACTGTGTAATAATACTTCGTCGTTAATTTTTTTAATCAGCATGAGGTACTGAACGTTTTCAAATAGGAACCATTCGAAGTTACCAGAGGGTTAAAATGACTGAAAAAATGTAATGTCAAATTGACAGGTGTCACATTTGACGGTTTCGTTGTCAGTTCTGGATTAGGGACTTATTCTTGGCATGCTCAAAATCTGTTCATACCGTAGGTAGCTAAATAATAATATATTCATAATAATTAAGTTAAATCGTGATTTCTTGTCAATGAGTGAGATAGCTTTACATCGATTTAGTGTTGTCCAGTTTTGGATGTATAAAATCTAGAATTATCTATTAGGTTATTTACTGCATGCAATGTAATTTTTGACTGAACTCCAAAATATCTCACGAAACGTTGTATATTGTATCATGATGAATATTGTAAACGAATAGGGATAGGTTGTTAATTGATCTTTTTTTTTACAAAATGTAAAACTTTATAGTGATCTTTGTATTAAATGTTTAAAATAATAAATGTCTTACTTTGAAAATAATTGGAGTTTCAGTCAATTAACACCCTAATTCTCTATACCATTTAGGTTTCTTTTTGTTAGTAGTTTAGATTATGTTACATTTTTATTGATAGAAAATAATCCTAAAGAATCTAATCCTGTAGTAATTCTACGTGTGTGACATTTCCGCTTTTTTTAATTTGTTTGGCATGACTCTCTATAAGCTTGGGCATAATTATAGATCTAAAAAAGTTAAATAAAAAAACTACAATGTCTTGTGAATTAAGGAGCTATTAAAACTGATGAATTAATTAGAATATGTTTAAATGTTGTGTCGTGCTATGCTTACAACTGAGTAAAGGACTGAAGTGAGTTTGTAGTATTTTCTTGTTTTCGTTCATGTATAAATTGCGATGTTAATGTTATTTTGACGGTAAGATTAGCTTTGTTTGCAAAGATCTTATTTTCCGCACACAGACGGAGTTGGTGACGCGGTGTCGCGAAAATATAAATTTGCTGGATGCTGCTTTGGCGGAGGGATTGTCCACGACACTGCAAAGAGATGTCAGAGGTTAGTAATACCTCAGTATGCTTTAACATCTAAGTTCCTCTTTCCAGCACTTGAACAAAATATTCGAACATCATAGTTTACTATTTCCAATTGCCAAGTTTCGTAGCGTGATATTAAATATACTCCTACTTTTTGATTTGCCAACAGAATTATGTTATAGTTGGGCTGTGAGATACACACCAGTTTTTTTTTTTATGATAGTTCCGCATATTAATATATAGTAGTAATAGTACTACTATAAATTAATATACTATTTTAGTAGTATTATATACTAAAATAGTAGTATATAATAGTGTATATATGTCCAAACAAAAAAAATGAACTTTTGTTTGAAATCAAAACTAAAACATCTAGGTACGTAGCTATATAAAATAAAATAACTATTTTCTAAAGTACTTTTTTTTCAAAATAAATACCTATCTTAAATACTTTCTTCTCAGTAGTAGTTAGGTATCTACCGAAGCCGGTAAAAGAGCATGAACCGGTTTGTTTCAATAAAAGAGGTATTATAATTACTTATTATAACTATTTGCACGCGATTTATTCGCGTATAGAATATTCACTTATTATTTATTTATTTATTCAGGTATACAAAACAGAATACAGTTAAAACTTAAATATATAACATGGTACAATTTCGATCCAAACTATATTCCATGCTATGTATACACAACATGAGTGAATTGAGTGACAGAGTGATTACGTCTCAAAATAACTAAAAGACTAAATCTAAATAAAGACTTAAAACAAAGAACTATTTCTAATTAATTAGATATTTTCTCATATCGATGGCTAACGGCCGAAATGGGATAAGCGCCATTTTTGAGGTATGGACTTATATATATGGTTAGAATCGCCGTTTTTTCTGCGTCGTTTGGTCTGGGTTACATGCTTCTAAGTGAAACTTTTGTCGTTTAGGCAGTAGTAAAAACAGGAGACGAAGCCACTTTTTTTTGTTATAAGCGACACATTTTTTTTGAGAATTTTAATTTTGGTTGTTGATCGATAAATATTTTAAAATATTGGACTTAAGCTTTTTGTCCCTGCTGTAAACTTTTGTTATTTAAACGTTAACCTTTTTTAGCTGGAAAGAAATATTTAGAAATATGCGTTCAAGTAAATAGGCCATAAAGAATTATTTGTAGAATTCCATTTAGTCTTTTATGCCTATTATTTTATTAACCATATTTGTCGGTTATATAGTTAGCCACATTAATTAGATTTTATTTTGGAGTTTAATATTTATTTCGTTGTTGATAACTAGATAGCAAAATGGCGGTTACTACATTTTGCCCCCTTTGAAAACTTAGTAATGTATTGTCGCTTAGTCTTTTTTTGCTACCGATACTTAAAACAGTTCTGGTGCTTAGATAAAAAAGCAAAATGAAAAGTTATCCTTATAACAATTGATTTTAAGTGAAAATGTCGTTTACGTAATCAAAAAGAGTTGAAAACGTCGGTTCGGTCGGTTCAAACGCCAACACGCCGAGCTTCAGTAGCCTGAACACAAACAAAACACAACAAAAAAACTGAATGCTATAACCATTTTTTAAAGCTCGCCAAAACATTCATAGAAATGACCCTAGCACTTTATGTGCTAGTTTTGTTCTCCAAAAGGTATTGAATACTCCACGTGGAGACAGTATGCTATTATTTTATTCCCGTAAATTAGCTGTGTATAATTTTTGTGTGTACCAAAATGGTACTCGTAGTAGCAATAAACATGAATTGCTACTGTTGGAATGAATCTAATGGTAAGAGAGGTGCTAACGAAATTTCAACAATACTTGATAAATACATACGCATAGTTAATGAACGTGGCTTAGTAAAATATTTGTTGCTTTACTCCGATTGTTGCCCTCGCCAAAATAGAAATAGGATAGTCATGGCAATGCTACATTCAACATTGCAAACATGCAATAACATTGAAACTATACAGATCAACTTCTTACTGACAGGTCATACATACATGCCTGTTGATTCTGTACATGCCGTTATAGAAAGAAACATAAAAAATAGCATCATTTACGCACCTTCACAATAGTACACAATATTTACAAAAGCAATACAAGATCCAGAACCGTATAAAGTGGATTTTTACAGTTTAAAGACTTTAGTAGATGGGATTCAATCAGCGAAAAATATTTCAAAGGGAATCTAACTGGTAAAATAAGTAAGATGCGCGTTGTTACATATCAGAAAAAGAGATGACGTAATTTTTGTTAAAACTCGATGAATGACGATGCCGAATCCTTTTGCGTGGAAGTTCAACCAAAATTAAGATGACTCCACCAGCATGTTATAAGTCTCAAATTCCTTTATCAAAGGTAAAACATGATGATTTACTTAAACTTTGTAGAGATAACGTAATTCCTCATTTCCTTCAAAATGAATGAAACAGCCTTATAAGCTCTAACAATGTGAAGGACACACTCCTGAGTCGGATATCGAATATGAGTAAGAGAGAAGGTTTATGTTACTTCACATACTGCGATATGTTTATTGCATAAGTCAAAGACTTGAGAACTTTTGACATGGCTAGTGTACTTGTTATTTTATAATCTTTGATTGTTTTAAGCGTTGTCCTTTTTGTGTTTGTAAGCTTAGCCTCATAGACCTCTATATTATTTTTAAGTTAACTTGATCTTAGATACTTTATACTAAAACTGTTATTATTGTTGTTAATACGAGCAACTGTTATTAATAAGTACTGTAGCTACTGTGTTTAAATAACTGTTTTAATTTTTATGGCTGTTAAAAACAGATTTGATTCTTAAAAGTATTATTTTTTCCTTACTTAGAACTCTAGGCCAAGCCCAAAATCTTCTCTCATTCTGTCTAGATATCAACCTAATGTTCAAAGTATTAACACATCAAAATACATCATAAAAATAATCAAACGAATAGGCGCGATATTGTCAAATTTGAACTTGATACAATTTTCCATTCAGTCAATTTTCATTCGACAGCCGGTTATACCATATTTCCTAATTTTATTTCCCAAAACTCATACTAGTGCTATTTTGCTTCAGCTTAAATAGAGTAAAAGATGTAGTTATATCATTTTAACTGGAACGGATTCATATTGCAATTTCATTTACGACATTTTGGCTGTTTGCAATTAGAAGTCATTTGGATAAGCGACAGAAAATAGTGTTTACAGGCTAAATATTAAAACATAACAATGCCATTCAATAGCTAGTGTCTTAAATATCATGTATACAAATTTCTAGACTTTCGGAAGCTATACTTTAAGTTTTATGATTTTTTTAAATTTTATTTGAACTTTAAATCACTTTCCTCTAAAATTCAACCAGTGGCGCTTATCCCATTTCGGCCGTTAGCCATCGATATAATGTATGTGCCAAACTTTCCAAACTGAAATCTATCGAAATCCTAAATTTCAGCTGTTATATTTTATGGACGATGATGAAGCACAAACATGCAAGCTTTCTTATTCAAAATATTAGTATGATAATTTATATAATTATATAATTTCTTCAATAAACAAAAATCGACGTATAATATACATACGTTGACATGATTTCATTTTATGGCCGGTGCCCTGGCTCGCATGTAAGTGTCTTATTTCATGCAAAAATGCGAGCGGCCAACCGCAATTTCTTGCTCGAATTTCGACCGGTTTCCTACGCCTTATGCAGGATCGATGCAATCAGGTCTTTCGTCCTATATTTGGGGTTACTTCGGGTTCGAACCAATAGTTTTTGCCTTTTTTGTGGCGAGCGAAAGCCGCCATTAAAATTAAGACTTGAATTGATTGAAGATCTTGTTACTCGTAAATACAAAAAAATGCTTGGCGCTTACTACTTTTTTAATATATTTTAGCCAGTTATTGTCAGTAGTTAGCCAGTTATAATAAAGATTTGTGTATAACTCGTTAACATTATTTATTTGTAATAAATTAACAAATAACTAAGTTACGACTCAGAATGGATCCTAGATCCCGACATCAAAAGACAACACTATTCGTCTTAAGGGTTGTCACGGGAGAGAGGTGTGAAGGTCGAATGTCTCATACTATCAGTGTTGCCAGTCAGGTCTTGTCTGAAATTAACTGAAAAAAAATAAATGTAGGTTACCTTTTATATAAAAAGTAACCTTTCTTATATTTTTTACTGGAAAGTAACTAGAATAGAATATTAAATGTATTGACTTATAGAAACATCGATGGGTATTTGAGCATTTTGTGATTTATTTTTATTGGTCCTATATAAATTGATGCATAAAAACCTAAAAGTAACCTTTTCATTCTTTAAAGTAACCAAACCAGTTCAAAAATCACCTATAAGGTTAAAAAAGTATTCTTCTGGAAAGACTGCATACTACTTTCAGACACGACAAATAAAAGATAACATAAAATCGATAGATGGCACCTAACTGACACCTACCGTGATTTGCAGATTTTTTGCCCAAATCTAAGGTTCTGACAATGTTAAAGTTCGTTGACGTATATTTTTACAAATGATTTTCTTCTAACCGACATTTTTATAGTTTAATTGCATTATGGTGTTGGAAACAGTTTTCAGTAAAATTTATGCTAAAAATAAGTAATAAGTAATAATTATGGTGATGTCCAAATACCAGCATCTAGTACTTAGTTTGGAGCGTTTTTATGGTAATTATCTTATTTTATTGCAGTTTAATGTTTAGATTCCTACGTACTTTGATCTGCATATTCATAATGCTTAAAATGTGCCTAAGTAATGTTATTCACAACAAAGGTTTACGATAAGATACCTAATATATTTGGAAGTGGTCACGTCAGTCTCAGATCTGAAACGATAATAACCTTTCTTTTGATGTGACTTTATGACAGGCTGGTAACGTCATTACGTAAATTACGTTCTACAATAGTATATTAACCTCCTTTATCAAACACTTCACTTAGCACAGTCAGCCTGTTTTAGAATGACAGATATTACTGACACATGCGTGAGAATACATGTCAAATTATTGATATTGCAAACGTTAATATCAATAATTTGACTTAGTCTCAATCGCAACAAGGAGTTGTGTACGTTTACAATTTTCAAATTTATACGAAAAGATTAAATGGTAACCCTGGCCGTGGCGCAATTGAAAACTATTTATATAAAACTGAAAACAGGATTTTTGGGGCAGATAATCTTTTAGTTCATATTTTAAATATTACTCAATTTAAATATGTAGTTAAATAATAATATGAAAAATAAATAATTTGAATTATTATTTAATTACCTCTTCTTATGACCACGGCGGTTGCAACGCTGCCCAAACTTCGAGGTAATTAAATAATAATGTAGACCTTGATTAAGTCCTGTCCAATGTAGGTACCTACCTGATATATTTACATCGCGAAAGTGAAAACTATAAAGTTTGCCTAGCGGTGTAAGATTTAAAATAACATTAAAATAGTGTAGAACTCTTGTCGGTTTGACCTGGGCATAACCCATCACAATTCCCGGAAGCGGCGACACGGCTGCCGCTCGCGACTCCTCTCCTGTTTCTGCCTACGAAAGTGGAACGGTCTCTCCGCTTTTGCGTCTGCGCCGATTTCCTACGCACTTAAGATGTTAAATGGTTCAAAATTTGAAGATTGGTATTGATAACACTGAGTAATAAAACAATTAATTGACACAAAATTGTATAAATGGAACTAAAATTGTCGTGAAAAAGATTTTTAATTAAAGTTATTGACATTTGTGAGATAAGTCATTAATTGCGTATTTTGTATAAGTACAAGACAATTATTACTACTTACAATAATATATTTGAATTGACTTGTATGTTTTATAACGCTTAGTAACATAATATACTCTCTAAATAACTTCTATTTAATTTTAATTCATTTTAAAACAATGAAAAAGATAATAACTTGTTTGTTTTGATAAAACTAACCTCAAACTCTACATTTCCGTGTAAATATTGATGGTTTAAATAGAGATTACGACGCTTAATGAGTATGATACGGAAGTAAACAGCTACCTACATCTGTAGTCAATATTGGAAATTAACATAAATGTAACATGAGAAAAGTAACAAGGTGTAATGTAAATGGATTATATAATAGAGAATCCCTATTCCCTGGATTATTATGACTCTTGACCACTTCAAATCTCTGGTTTGCGCTCGTTTTTGGTTTGTCTCGTTGTCCCGACATTTCTCTAAAAATATTTTACTGCAAACTAGAACACAGTAATGTTACCAGTTAAATATTTACACCGTATCATTATAGTCTATTATAATATTAACAGGATTATTTATATGACTTATTTTTTGTCTTTTTTGAGTGGGTTTGTGGGTTAGTCGGTAGTGAGTCTACTCACCAAGTTGTAGACCCTAGGTTCCATGCCATCCGTGACAAACATTTGTGTGATAATACAGATGTTTGTTTTGAGACTGTGTGTGAAGTATATATGTATTATATTATCAGCTATCTGCCTTCCATGACACAAGCTGTGCCTAAAATAGCGTTACGTGTAAAATGTTGATCTCAATATTCAATGTAATTATTTGATGAATATTTGAATTGCCAGGTCAACAGCTTACTTCAACAAACAAAGGCGAAAATCTAAAATAGTTGAATGTGCCCAGCCATATGAATATTATGTCAGATTTAATATAATGTCCAACAGATGTCTGCTATAATTTTCCACTTGACAATCCAGCATTAGGAATAAGTGTGAATGAGTAAGGTAAATGACAACTGCCAATACATCTCCAGTTTTTATTAGGCATCTAGACATAGCATCACGATTGGGTGACATCATTGATGTAAAATGGAAAACAAACATCCCACTTGATGCATTTACGAAATTATCGAGTCAGTTTTCTACAGCTTCGTTACAAGTCAAGTTGTAACTTGTGGATTAAGTAATTTGGTGAAATTTAATCGGTGATAAATATGGTGGTGTCCGGTAAAGTGTTGGTCGTCGTTGAAGAATTCAGAGGGCTGAAGTTGCGTAAAAGTAAGTTCGCTTATATGATCAGCGCTATAAGTTTCGCACAACTAAGTTTGCGTAAGCAAAAGTCAGTTTTTTTATGGATCAGCTGAAGTAAGACAAAAGTAAGTTTAAGTGTAAATGAATTAAAGCTTCCCTAATATAAAATTGCTTATTGATCGGCTGAAATAAGGAAAAAGTAAATTTGTTTATAAACATGGTATGATCACTAAAAGTATTTTTGCTCATAATCGTAAATTTTTGAGCTGAAGTAATGCAAAAGTGATTTAGCTTAAAATAAGCTGAAGTTACACAAAACAGTAATTTTGCTGAGATCAGCTGAAAGCAAAAGTTGCGAAAAAGTAAGTTACGTTATGGATTAACGGATTTTGTTCGCTCACTGATATCTACTTTTATCACTGGATTCGAGTGTACTTACTACCTTTTTAGATTTTAGGATTAGTATATCTTCAGGTAGGTAGCAAGATGTAATCATAGGTGGTTTCTATGATTTCCTCAAAAGCCTACTTATCTTCCTTAGAAGATTGATCTTAACAGTCCATAATAAATATACTATTTTTTTAATTTCAATAATCTGCAATTCTCATTATGTCATTATGTATACGTTCCACTATTCTGGATTCAGACGTAACGACTAATTCTAAGATCAATTTTATAATCTAAAAGATCGATTTCAAAAATCCTTTATTTCTGGATTAAACTGCGTAATAAATAAACCTGAGAATTTAAAGTGGCTTCGTCATATCCTGTGAGTTACATAGTAGATAGTAGACAAAGATTTTGTTTTAAAGATTTTTTTATTTTTTTTTCGGTAGGTACATATTTACACAAAAAAATGTTAAATTTTTAGGTAAACTTTTCGTATTGAACAATTTTATATCTCTAACCAAATAGTGTGTTTACACAACTGACGTCACGTTTCAGCGAAGGTTAACAAGCTGACAAGCTCGCTAAACTTACGTAATAAGATGGCGGCGTTACCGACCGATGCATTCTTTGGCATTGGCGCCAAATGTACTGTCATTCGGGATTGCTATTATTTGCACTGGCAACTTTGCTTCATGGCCTCTAAAGTTATTTTTATCTGAACTTTTTTTTTTTCGTATAGTCTTCTGGCTTCCGGCATTTCGAATTTTGAATATTGTTGTTTTACATGTTAAAAAATTAAGTAATGGTTACTGAATTATTATTTAAGTTACGTAAATATGAACTAGCCTAGACTTGTGCAATATAGCAACTGGAATTGCATTTGATCAAATATTTAAACAGCTGTTGCAGACATTGTAAACAATGATGTCGTCACATGTGCGCATTTTTGCACGTCTATGTGTATTTTTAGGTCATCTTTTTCATCATCGTCTATGGTTTGATAAACTTAGTAGACGTACTAGATCTATGACAAAATATTATCATTATCTTAAATAGCTGGGTTTAAATCACTTACTGCATTTTCACAAATCTCAGAAATGTGTATACGGTTTTCATTATTCTTTGCACCAACGGATAGTTTCTTAAACATATTCTCAGCTATGACTATTTATATGTACACTTTGTACTTAGTTGGCATTTTCCGTCATATAAGTTTTTTAAATCAAAAGTAATGGGTTGAACAAGTCATGCATGCACTACGTATTTAGCAATACTCGTGACCAATTAGAACACAGTATCACACAGCTATTTGTAGAATAGTGCAAATCACTACTAGAACTGCAATGCGTTTGTCACCCAGGCATCTAAGATGATTTACATTGCTTAAAATGTCTCTAGAAACATTGTGTCACACTGTTGCACAGCAATGTTTGCACATTGCTTGGCATTAGCATACCTGGCAAATGTGTGGTACTTCCCCAGATGGACTCTGCAATACCGCTACAAAAGTTTACTAAATGCGATCTTCCTGTACATGAAATTTGAACTAAATAAATGTATATAATACCCATTTCGTATGCCTGTAAGGTATTTCTTTTATTGTATATTTAATTTATTCATAACTATTTAAAATGTAATGCCATTGCACCGTTGCCTTCTTCAAACGGGCCTTTGACTGCGTGTCTGGACTGCATTCCATATAATTATCCCATGTTTAGAGAGAATTATCGACTGCCACTGCACTCTTCGTAATTGTAGGTATTAGTGCACTCATTGGCTTATAATCTGTAGAAATTGTGTGATAGGATAAGTGGTCTTAAACTGTTGCTAAACATTTTTTTACGTAAGTCAAGTCTTTCCTGTTTAGAAAAATCTTAAATAATAAATAAATAATAATAATAAATATTGGTGGACAATTCAAACACAACACCACCTGACCCCAAACTAAGCAAAGCTTGTGTGATGGCAGCCAGATAGCTGATATAATACTTATATAGTTTTAAATACATACTTATTATACATAGAAACACCCAGACACAGTGCAAACATTTGAATTCATCACACAAATATTTGCATTGGGTGGGGATCGAACCCACGACCCTCGGCTTCGCAGGCAGAGCTACTACCAACTAAGCCACTAGGCCAGTCTTCTTCTACTTCTAACTTATTCACCCATATACGTTTTTGTCGTTCCTTGTACCTTTGTTTTATCTCTAAATATAAAAATGTTATGTTGGTTTGTGTACGCTTCAAAAACTCAAAAAAAGTTCGCAATGATCGAGCTGAAATTTTAGAATGATGTATAATCCGCACCGATGATTGTTTTTATCTAATTTTTGCATCACAATGTGCCACAGCGAAGCGTGGCAGGGTGCAGCTAGTCACCTATATAAATCTAGCTACACCCATTGCTTATCTAAATAATAAATTATTCGTGGTAGGAAATGTATCCCCTTTAGAGTAAGTAATTTGTTTGCAAACATTGAATATCATATTCATTTAGTAGTCAAACGCCTGAAAACATATTTCAGGAAGCTAGCTTTAAAGAAGACGCAACATCCAATCAAACTTTTTCCGAACCTTTTTTGTTCGCATTAAAAGTAGGTTATGTCCTTTTTCAGGGTATAGACTAGCTACATCCATACCTTATTTCGTTTAAATCGGTTCTATAGTTTAGGCGTTTTGCATAACAGACAGATTACTTTCGCACTTTGACCAGGTTCCACAATCAACCAACACGCATCTTGAGACTCGAGATATTTTCATATAATATGGCTGTAAGTTCGTAGAAGGTACTTGTACAACTTTTACAAACTTTCCTGACCTCTATAGACATAGTATTATTGAAAAATCACTTTTATGTAACAATTTTCGTCGTCGTGTCGATGGTTGTTTTATTCTGTTTGTCGATAAAAATATTGCCCCTTGTTTTTTTTTTAATACTGTTTCATTTTTTCGTAAATTTACAGTAGACACTGCGTTCATTGACAATACTAACTCAGATACAAAAAACAAATTCGAATCATTTACATATATCTAGAGTCCAAGGCTAAGATATTATGTATTTACTTAAACCTTAATGTCTAATATTTGCTATTGATATGATTTAAATTTATCAATGAAAGACAAATTTAAAGAAGGTTAAAGAAACCTATATATTATTGTATTTTATAATAAAACTAGCTGTTACCCTGCCACGCTTCGCTGTGGCACATTGTGATGTAAAAATTAGATAATAACAATCCTTGATGCGGATTATGTATCATTCTAAAATTTCAGCTCGATCGGTGCTGAACTTTTTGAGTTTTTGAAGCGTACACAAACCAACAGAACATTTTTTACATAGAGATTGGAATTAAAAGATTCAATCTTTTTTAACTGACAACATTAAAAAAAATGGATACGAACCAACTGTGGTTTGGCTTTATAATTGTATACTTTTTTCCATGTTCCCTAAAAAGACTGAACGGGTTTTTGTGCTGCAGCAAGATGCAATACCTCTACAAGATTTCCTTTAATCTACTTTTGAGAAATACACTGAAGTCATTTTGTGAAACTCATTAACTAGATCCGGATAAGTGTAGGTATTTTTTTACATCGAAACAATTATATTTCAAATAACTGACTTTATATTTGCACTAATAAGAAAATGTAATAAACTATTTTTTACAAAAAATTAAACCGACTTCAACACCACAAATAGACACTCAAAAGCGAAAAATAATTTAATATAGGTAATTATTATAACCTCTACTCACTCATCCATATGAAGTCGGTGCCAGGCTAGTTAAAAAGTTAGCAGATATACTATGTACGAGGTAGTAAGTAAGTAGGCATAGGTAAGTAGTATCTATCTACTACCTGTTAGATTTGGCTGGCACCGACTTCATATAGATGAGTGAGTAGAGGTTATAATAATTACCTATATTAAATTATTTTCGCTTTTGAGTGTCTATTTGTGGTGTTGAAGTCGGTTTAATTTTTGTAAAAATAGTTTATTTTACCCTTTTAGTGCTAAACAAGTTTTCACTAATGCATTTACACGATTTCGTGTTGAGATCTCAATACATGAATTAAACCCAAACACTGGGTAGTTCCTGTAAACCGTTAAGAAATTCCCTTGACTGTCCTTTATCTTCATCATCAGACCACTAATGACAGTCACAACCCATCTATGTAAAAGTTCTCATCAATACAAATTCATCGAGCCCAAACACAAGGTAACTACTATGTACCGTCGAGGAGTTCCCTCGACCGTCTTCCCGTTCCCTCATCAGATCGACTCCAGACCATCTTTAAACTATACTGCTTTAAAATGCTCAAGCAAAAACTTAACTAACGCACTAGTCATCTTTACAATTTTCGAAAGTTATCCTCGATTTCTCTAGGATACCATCATCAGATCCTGGTTTCTTTATCATGGTACCACCCTTGGAATATCTCCTTTACAACAAAAAAAGAATCATCAAAATCGGTTCATAAACTACGAAGTTATCCGCGAATACACATAAAAAAAAAAAAAAAAAAAAAAAAGGAACATACATACGGTCGAATTGAGAAACCTCCTTTTTTGAAGTCGGTTAAAAAAATAATGTCAGGCTATTACAAAATTACACGTTTGCATAAATCTAATAAAGTTTACATGAAAGGTAAAATAAGTAAATAAGAGATTAGTCCAAGAAAGACAACTTTGCCCACATTAGGTGTACGTATGCTTTGCGATAGCATACCAAGACTCTGGCTTACCTGTTATATTGTAGAGTAGGTACCACATAGTTTCTTATTAACATGATTTTACAATAAATGAAAGGTAGCCTTCATTACTTATTGATTTTTATTTAATTCCCGTGTTTGGTTCACGGCGAACCTAACAATAGTAGGTAGCTTTCAGTAGGTAGCATTGAAGTTATTTCACAAGCAACAAGCAGTATTTCTTTTTGTCATACAGTCTTTGTCTCGCCTCTCTCGTCTCGAGGTCTTTTCTCATTGCGAATAATACAGACTTCTTTACATAATTTCTGTTACGATGTATGATTAATTTCTTTGTCCAGTATGCTGCCGAATTTTAAATTCGGAATATTCAATTGGGACTTCGTAATTCTGCGAATTTACTACGTTCCATTTTACGTTCGTGTTATTGCCCTTGTTTGTTCTATTTTCAAAAGTGGGTCTAATTTTTAACAATCTGGCCAGATGGACAGAAGAAGAAAAAACGTACAACATACGAAAAAATCTGTGAGCGAATTTTTATTTTCACTTCAATAATGAAAATTTCTTTACTTAGTTTTAGAGTTTTAAAACTTCTTGGAAACCAATCTTACTCAAAACCTTCTGCAGTAGCTGTTAGGTAAGCAGCTACTACATCCTATCGATCGATTTTATCCTATAGACTATTGATAAAATTAAATAACGTTGTCTCAATGTATTTTTTTATCTACATGTATACGACTAGCGCCCCCCGATCCCGATATTTTTTCGGGATAACAAACAGCTTATGTGTTATTCCAGACCATTACTATCTATGTACCAAATTTCATCCAAATCCCGTCAGAAGTTTTTGCGTGAAAGAGTAACAAACATACATACATTCTTACAAACTTTCCGGTTTCAAATATTTGTAAGATTTATAAATCTTAATCACTGTAGTTTTTAATTTTGGCAACACTTATCTAACATTTTGGCGTAAAATTATTGTCACGATATCCTACGCTCTTGAATTAGACGACTAATGTTATAGTCGCCTGATTACACATTCGTTTTAAAGTTCTTTATTTAAGAGCGTGCCTGTTGAGAATTAATTTCGTAATTTCCTATTCTTTTAGCCGGTTTCTTTGGATCCGTGTCTCAAGATTGCAAAACTTCCTGTATCAGCCAGATACCTTCTGATCAGATGATAGATAGTTTCTTACGGCTAATTAGGACATCTAAGAAAAGTCATTCATCACCTACATTTATCAAATTAACATCCCCATTTAGACCGACGTTTTTAAGAGAATAAAAGATTTACTGGATGCCATTTTTAGCGTTTATATTACCAGCGGCTTGGTTCATAAAACAAGATTAACAGTTAAACAGGCTCTGTACTGGTACTGATATCCTTAAAAAAATTATACTTTAGTCAGTCGTTATCAAATGAGACAAAAAATATTACCTCTACAAATAATAGATGGCGCTCACCTGAAGTTTAACATAATATTTTCTCCAAATTCTAAAGTTATCGATATCCAATATATCAATTTGTTTTACCCAAGTTTTACCTAGTTTGATGAATGTAATTCGTTATATAGATCATTTCGCCTTGACGAGGTTAACATTGCTCTTAATTCTTCATTATTTGTTTTACAAATTAGTAATTGGATAATTAAGTACTTAATTAAAATATATCACTTATTTTAATTTCTAAAGATATTCAATTACTTTTATACTTATTTTTAAAAATATTTTATATTAACCTTCTGGGTTTGGCTCCACATCAATTCAATGATAATCGTTTGTTTTATCCCCAATCCATAATAGAATTGTAAATGATTCTCATTTTGATCTTAATCGTTGGGCGTAAGAGGTGATATCATCCTCTGTGCTCACAATTGTCGCGTTAAAGCGCTTTAATAGCTTCGTTTCAACATGTACGTGTTTTATACAACTTGGAGGACAAACGGTACAAGCGCTTGAGATTATTTTTGTAGCAAAGGTGGCTCAGCAGCTCAGTACACGGCACGGGCCTCGATTGAGGTAGACGCGTCGTCCATTTTTTATTAGTCCGCGAGTTTTGTTTACAAAGACTTTGGAGTGTTCGAATTTTAAAACTGTGATTTTTTTTTACCATTAAAATTGTTGTGGATCGGAATGGAAATGAATAGATTTTTACATCTTGTCGGAGAGATTTGTGTGTTGCACTGGATGCGCACGAGTGGTTTTAACTTTCGCTTCTGTCAATGCGTTTTGTAGTTGTTTTATTGGTGTTCCAATTTTAAAATTATGTTAGTCTGTTGTTTGTTTTTTTTTTATTTGCATTGAGTAGAGACAATTATAATGTCGAACAAAGGTTTTATGAATTATGGGACCACAATGATAAACCAAGTTTTCTACTGAGTTTTTAAATTCCATATGAAATTTACGAATAGGTACTACGAGTACCATCTGATATAAACACTAGCCGATGTATAGCAATGATGGCTAGTTTTTTATGCATTTATGATGCAGTAAAATTTTTAGCAAATAAAGATTTTGCGTATTTTATTTTGTTTATGGCGTCTTCGTCATCGAGATTTAAATCTTGTCACTATGATAATAAAATGTATTATCAAGACGTATTTGTAGGTTGAATTAAAATTTTCTGGCAAATATTAACGAAGTATTTGTACAGCGGCAACCTTGGGACGTTGTAAGAAATAGTTTGTAATTGTTTGCCAGCTGTGTGCAATTTTATCGTGTTTCGTGTTTATCGTAACTATGACTATTTTTAGTGTTCTTTCTCTAATATAATTTTATACTTTATCCTGTACGTACCGTTTATGAATCGAACCAAACTGTTGTGCACGTTAACATGTTTAATCTGTTTCCTTCTTTTATTTATTTTGAACATATTTTGCAAATTGTTTCTTATAGGTAGTAGGTAAAATATTTTTTTAATCAGACTGTCAAATAATGTGAGAGGAAGCTTCTTTGTGAAAGGAACCTGTTATTAACCAACTTCCAAAAATCAAATCAGAGGAGGTTATCAATTCAACCATCATATTATTTTTTACTTATATATTATAATCAATGCTTCTACAGATTTCGAATGTTTCATTATTGGCTCCTTCTAAATTTAAAACAGTAAAATCTTTTGCTGTTTGAACTCGAATTGAGAACATTTATACCGGTCATAATCGCAATCAAAATGATTTAATTATTTGCCTAAGTTTCGGTCCTGACAACTATCGTGGTCACGAGAAGACTGAATGCTCTTCGTCTCGCAAAGACGGTTTTACCTATAATGTAATCGAAACTTTAAGAGGCAAATAAAAACATTTTGATCACGTTTATTTCCTACGCTACGTTGAAAAATTTGTTTTACATTGTGAATTTGAATTACAATTTGAAGAACTTCTGCAGAAGCCTAATTATTTGAGCTTACAAATCGATTTTTCAATGATTAATTTTCTTTTAGCTTTGGCTTCTTTACTCAGTCAGCCTAAGGAAATACCAAACTTTTGTCACATATTCTACCGCCAAAGAGTAATGTGCAAAAATGACTGCGGTCCTGTTTGAGGGGCATTATTTCCAAAGAAAATTCAGGACAAATAGATAGATCATTTTAATCGTCTCTCTGATCACGACCTAAATGCAGGAAATTCTATCTGTTCTGTGATTTGCAATTCTACTATTCTATGATGTATTATATATGTTGTTTACCACCTTTGACTTGCTTATCTCGTCACTATCCTACCAATCCATCACTCAATGTTTAATTTATTGGCTTCGTGGTTCAGTTGGTAAAGAGTCTGTTCTAGTCTTCACAGGACGTTTGTGTGATGGTTTTGTAGTGGTTGGCCTCTTAGCAGAGTCTGCCTGGGGAAGTACCACACCTTTGATAGTTATTCCAAGCAGTAATGTTTAATTCTTATTTGCACACCCCTTATACTTGTCCTAATATTATTTTCCATCCTAAGGTTGCCTGGAAGAGATCGCTTTCAGCGATAAGGTCGCCCATTGTCGCACTACTGTAAAATGTATTGTTCTTTTTTCTGTGTTTAATTTTATTTGGTGTGTCAATAAAGAGTATATCTATCTATCTATCTAATGTGGAAACTTTACTGTGTTCCGGTTTGAAGGGCAATGTTTTCAGAGAAATTACAGAGATTTAATATCTTAGATTTTTGGGTGATGAGCGCAGTGCAGTGCTAGGTAATGATTTTGACTCTTCATGTGCCAATAGCTGCGTGACACTCTGCTGTTATTTGGCAGGCATGTTGCTTACCATCAGGCACATGTCCTCCTCGTCTCTATACAGTAATAAAAAAAGTAATAGCGGATTTGTTCTCTGTTCATTTTCAATTTGATACTGGTAGTATGAATCAAAAATAGACATTTACAACTATATACGAGTAACTGTTACAACTGTCTGGTTCCAATATTACTAGCTTTAGTCAGTTTGGAGTTCGAAAATTTTGTGTGAGGATTGTCCATAAATATGTATAAATTTATCCTATCTTCATTTTTAAACCTCTACGAAGCCCCGTAATCTGAGCTAACATGTTGCTTACCATCATGAACAAGTTTTGTTCGTCCCATCACTGTAAAAAAACATACTTTTGTTTGTACATACGCTGTAAATTACATTGAAATGCCCCCTTATGACTAAATTTGAGACTATTTCTCATTACATTTGAAATCATTTCAACAGTCATATCGTTATCACATTATTTACCTTAACATTCTAGATTATATTTAAAACAACGTTATCAAATGTTAAGCAATCATCTATTTGTAATTTAGATAAATACACGTAATGTTATATGTATATGTCAATTATTTTATCTTTACAAATATCGAATTATCATTCTGAAAGTAAAAGTATAAAGGCGAAAGATTGTGTGTATGTTGTGTTTGATCCCACGTATTTTTTCTACAATAGCTGAATGGATGGTTTACCGCCTAATTTACTGTGTTAGCGTTGATATTGCTCTCTCTTTTCTTTTCATTTGATATGATAGAGACAGGAATAGCAAAGCCATAGCCGATGATTAGATAGAAGGGCGGATTTGAATAAAATTAAATACGTAACAATTACATTGCCTAGGTTTTCAGATACGCTATTCTACTTCCAGTAGTGTAGTGTAGGACGACCCTGAGACTAGATGGAGTGACGATATACGAAAGACGGCTGGTGGCGGTTGGAAACGTAAGACCGAGGATCGGGCTGAGTGGCGTATTATAGGAGAGGCCTATGTCCAGCAGTGGACGAACACGGGCTGATGATGATGATGTTGATGATAATTCTATTTCCAAACAGTAAAGAGTAAACGTTATTGTGTTCCGGTTTGAAGGGCAATGTTTCCAGATATATTTCGGGCTAAAAAAATAAATCGTTCCAAATCAATAAGTAACGAGTACAGTAGGGGCAGTAATTTGGATTAATTCATTTTCTAATAACTGCATGACACTGTATTGTACGTAAGGTGTGTTACTTAAGCACATGTCTACCTTGTCTCTTTATTAAATCAATTTAATATGATAGCGATTTTAGCGGCACAGGAGCCGTTCCTATTGTTTCAACGCGATAAAGAAGTATATGTTATT
This sequence comes from Ectropis grisescens, assembly GCA_017562165.1. NCBI lineage: Eukaryota > Metazoa > Arthropoda > Insecta > Lepidoptera > Geometridae > Ectropis > Ectropis grisescens. The sequence goes on from CM029773.1 coordinate 17,756,217, forward strand.
CCAGACTATAACTCTGTAGCACATTTCATCGAAATTAATTTAGTAGTTTTTGCGTGAAAAATTAATTCGCATTTTTCTAGGTATTGGTAGGAATATTACTAGGTGATAATATTGCATACAATGAATGAACATTTTTTCTTTCAGTTTCCAAAAAAACATTTTAGTTGAAATTGGCCCTTACACAGAAATACAATTTACTGTTTTTATTATTGTTATTTTAGTGTAGATAGATAAGACATCAAGTTATATGTGGTAGATAATAACTTTCACTATTTTAGTATGCAATTAGCACTTTTAAACTGGTTTTAACGTAATATGTTTAGATAATGAATATTATATTTACGATTACTTACATATTAAGCAGGTTAATGTTTTTTTTACAAAACAGAGTGACTTGGCAAGAATGACGTTCGCACAATGGCAAAACGGTGGTGGGCTAGTGGGTAGAACGACTGATTTCACAATAACGAGCTCGGAGGTTCCAATCCCGAACCTTTAAGTATTTTTCTAAGTATGAGCTTGTCATCACCGTTGAGTTTAACGGTGAAGGAAAACATCGTGAGAAAACCGATGTGTTCTAAGATCTTCTAAGATCGATGTGTTCTTTGTCGTTCGAGAATGTATGTCATCTGCTAACTCGCACTTGACCGGCGTAGTGGACTATGATCTTGACTCTCTCTTTGTTAAAAAAGGTCTGGAGTCCGATCAGCGTTTGTTTTTTTTGTGTTTTCAACATTAAGTGGACTGATTATGCTTGTTCTATGATGGAGTAAAATTTTATAGTAAAGTAAGAGTTCAAACTGCCTAACACTGCACTTCGCTCGTCACCCGGAGATTTAATATGATTTATCTCTTTGCTCTATATTTGCTTTGGAAACATTGACCTCCAAAACGGAACACAGTAATACACATTTCCATTTTTGTTTGGCGGTAGAAAAACTGGCAATAAAGTTTGACTTCCCAAGTAGGACTCTACCTCTACAAAGGGTCTTATAAAGAGTTAACCAATTGATCTTATCTTCGCTTAACATCAGACAAGATGGCGGTCAAACACGAACCAATTATTGGTTATAAAATTGTTTGGTAAACATTTCATCTACAAACGCTATTACGAATCTATCATTTACATCTGACCCAGATTTATTCAACTACAATAGTGTTCTATTGTAATTCAATAGATGCGCTTGCGCAACTATTTTCTCTCTTTGTCACTATTACAGTGCTACTGGAAACAAGAAACTAATCGATGAACTTCTTTTCAATAAGACCTTTGTTAGTTAAACATTACAAATAAAAATATATAGTCTTCGAATCGCGAGTGAATAAATAGGTATCTTCTGTGTAAGCACGCTCCATTGTAGACCGCGTCGTCGCTTAATGTCAGGCGAGATGGCGGCCAACGTAAACCGTTTAAAAAAAAAACTATACTACACTATGGTGAGCCCTGAATGATAAAATACAATACGCTTACTCAAATTATGTTGTCCCAAAAAAAAAAAGAAAAATCGACTTCAATTTATAATTAAATTCGGACGGTCAAACAAATTTAGTAAAAAAACTATTAAACGAAATCAAATTTTAGGTTTTTATTGATATTTTTAAAAACTGCAACATCGATTTCGATAACATTTAAACTTTGAACTATGATCTACGAAAAAAATAACCATCAAAATGGATACACAATTGGCGGAGCTATCTCGTAACACATACAAAAAAAATACAACCGAATTGGGAAACTCCTCCTTTTTTGAAGTCAGTTAAAAAATAAATGACATTGAACAATGTAGTAGGATAATGCGATGCAGAGCTCGCTTAGGGCCAAAACACCTAACCGCGTTGAGGCGCCGCGCCGCTAAAATCGGCGGTTTGCATTGCGGCGTCGCGAAAAAGAGCATTTTATTGTCGTATGGTAGGGTATCTAGTTCCTCGTGATTTTTTATTGTGGATAGACGTGTCTCTGCCATGGACAATCGTGAGAAACTTATTGCTTATTTGTTATTAAAAAGACATTAGTCTGTTTTAAATAAAAGACAAAGAACGCGCCGCTACAACCGGCAGTGACGCTACTGCCGATTCTCGCGGCGCGGCGCCGAAACGCGGTTATGTGTTTCGGCCCTTAATGCCGTAAATGAGTATATTAAGTATATGACAAGGCTTGACGCTTGCCCTACCTATGTGCGCAATTGTGGTTAGTTAGTAAGATTAGATTAGTAGATCCCTACACATTCTGCGGTAGCTGCATAGAATTTAATCTATGGACAGACTAAAGATTGGTGGGCTGTAGTGGCCACTTGACGCCAACTGCCATAGGTATCTTATAAAAAAAATATGCGAGTATTGCGTATATATTGAATGATTTCTTCTTTCAGCGTACTCACTTTCTACATTATTTTTTCAATGCCACAGTTCCATAATATTCATTATTTAAACACTTGATAGATATGAATATTATTAGTAATATGAAAACAAGATTTGACTTCAAACAAGTCTTCAATGCACGAATCTAACCTTTAACTTTAACCTTTTCAAATATAACATTTTGCACATGATTTGCATCGCTATGCAACTTGTGTTTCTCACACAAAAATTTCACCAAATATTATTGTATGTACATACGCATACTTTTATTACCTCTTGCGTCATAACAGCGATCGCATGGTTCTTTAAAGTACGACTTATGTTCAGCTACTTTCCGTATTTCGTTTTTATGTTGTATTATGGTTGTAAATTGACGTGGTTTCTCGCTGTGAAAGTTTGCTGTTGCGTTTTATTATAAGCTTTGTGGTTTACATTTAGGTTTTTATTCGCTTTACTGAATTATATTTCGTCTGTTACACGCATTGTACGTTTTGGTATCGTTTTATCAATTTCGTTTTATTCTTGTTGATATCTGACTGATTGCATGTCAATTTTAGTCTTAACCTGTGGTATAAAATCTATTTGTCTTGTCCTTACTGTTGTAATAAGTTCAACCAGCTAACAATAGTTCTGGAAAGTAGCAAGTTTCTCTACTTTTTAACCCCCGACCAAAAAAAGGGGTGTTATAAGTTTGACGTCGATGTCTGTCTGTCTGTCTGTCTGTCTGTCTATCTGTCTGTCTGTCTGTCTGTCTGTCTGTCTGTCTGTCTGTCTGTCTGTCTGTCTGTCTGTCTGTCTGTCTGTGTGTGTGTCTGTCTGTGGCACCGTAGAGCTCAAACGGATGAGCCGATTTCGATGCGGTTTTTTTTATTTGAAGGTTAATCCGTGCGGATGTTCTTAGCTATGTTTGGTTAATATCGATTCAAGATGGCCGCCTCCACAAAATGGCGGACAAAATATTTCTTCACAACCTACCTCAATATGGGTATCAAATGAAAGGGCTAGACTAGTAGAATACTGTACACTATAAAAAATTTCAAATCCAAGATCCACCACAAAATGGCGGATTACATTATTTTTTTCACTACTACCTCAATATGGGTATCAAACGAAAGGTCTTAACTAGTAGAATACTTTGCACTATGACAAATTTCAAATCCAAGATGGCCGCCACCACAAAATGGCGGATTACATTATTTTTTTCACAACTACCTCGATATGGGTATCAAATGAAAGGGCTTGACTAATAGAATGTTGTAAAGATGACAAATCTGAGGTAGTCGGGGGTTAGTCAAAATTTTTAATTTTGTTCTTGTATCGATTACATTCTTATCTGCATGATCCACCACCTTGTCTTTTTCGCCATCACACTGCTGTTATTTCCAGACGAGTATGATGCACTTTCAAGTCTAGAATATATCGGTTTCTTCTGGGCTAGCGTGCTCTATCATGGACCATATCGTCTCTAAGCATCAAACGAAATGGTAAACAACAGCAAGTGCAAACCCATTATCGATACGAAAAATCTAGTATCTTAGCGTATCTAAGCGTCAACTGATTTGGATTGATTACTGTACTTTTTATTCGTTGCTTCAAGCAGGAGCTATTTGAGAGTACAGAAATACTATCTACCTATGTATGTACCTCACAATGTGCAGTTAAGATTCCTACAGAATAATCAGGCTCGCTATCTACCTTTACAAATACTAGATCTACATTCTTGGAAGGCTCTTTGTTCTAAAACTAAGTTGTTTTTGTACGCATGAGCTCAGCTGTACCACTCCTTTGAGAGTCACTCCTTGTTTGGTGTCTAATTATTCATCTTTTATTCATTCGAGCTCACAGTTGGTATGTTATTCTTGTATAGGAAATTTATTCATAGGACATTGAATGGTCACATTGGCCCTAATTCATGAGGTCGGTATGTAGGTGGTTATACTTAAGCGTTATATTTTTAATACTTATAATATCGCTTTATCTATGATTACGAAAAATTATATCTTTTGATTTGGTTCCACTTTTGGTTGTGTATGGGCTGGGCTACATACAGATGTGTCTATAAAGTGTACTCGTATGTAAGGACTTTTCTTTTGAATAGTGTTATAATAGTATATGTCATCAATAATCTGGTTAACGTATTCATTCTAAAATTAATTCATAATAATAAATATATTTTAATCGCCGTACAAGTTATTTCCGCTTTCGTTTTAGTGTTTTATATGTATGTATTTATATCTTAATGTGCATACATATAGCTTCCCAAACAAAATGATTTCGACATTCATAAAGGTTGGAAGATAAGCCATATTTCTCTCGAGTTCTAATGACTGAGTAAAAGCTTCTTTATCATTGTTGTCGTTAACCTCTTTAAATAGTCCAATGGCATAAAAGTCATTACCAGTAGTCATTAGTAAAGCAGTCTTTAATGAATCAACATTTCGTCTGTACCTACTGTTGTTGTTTGTACTATGTGTTGTTATTATCTTTAGTTGTGCATCGACTTTCGAAAATGTCTTTTTTATTCCTTTTCGCTTTTATACTTTTTTAAACTATATTTTTTTTACATAATATCAACTTACTTTAATATTATTATAAATATTTGAAATGAACCACACTAATGCTATTCTTCATTCAACCTATACTTCTTTATTGTAATTATTAGTTAAAACTTTGGTTTTTAGAACTGACAATGATTTTGCAGTGTTTTGTTGATGCGTAGATAAAAAGGAAAAGAAGAACCAAAAAGAATGCTACCCTCTCAATAACAAACGTTTGTTTAACGAAGATTACTTGTCAAAATATACGTCAATTTAATAATTTAGATCTTACAAAATGTATTCCATTTTTGTATATTTATTATTATAAATGTTTTTTTGTCTTGTTTGAAAATTGATCGTTTCGAACAAAGACTAAATCCTTATGAATTGCATTTTTGACATAAAATAACTATGTGATGACATGGTACTTTCCCATTTGATTATCATTGAAATAGTATGCATCGAACGGACGCACCAAGTTACATTCGCATGGAAAGTGCAACTTGCATCGTCACGTAAACAGTTTCACTTCCTTGCACACATACATGCATTGCCGATGGTAATCCTAACGGATTGCTGCCTGTTTTCATTGCAAATTACTTAGAAATCGCCTCACACTCTTTCATGGCTTCGATGTTGACATTTTCTCTTTTACGGTCTATAGGCTCTATTGAATTACGTTAGAATGTTTTCACTACGGCAATGTTATCTAACATAAAATGTGTGTCTATAAAATGTTGATACGTTTTCTAGCTACGTTTTGAATGCCTGATAGGGTTATTGTTTTAATTACAATCGCATACCGACTAAAATTAAAACAATAATTTAGAAATTTCACTAAGAATGCGAACACATTAAAAATTTTGTGTATACCAATTTCTCATTTCTTTTATTTCATGTTAACATTCCTAGAACAGATGAGTCAAATAAAGAAAACTTGCGTGTAACTTTTGATGGATTCGTGCTATATTTTTCTCGACACGAATACCGTATTAACGTTTACTTCAATTATCATCTCTATTGTAACTATTATAAAGATTAATCTATTAATTATATCTGTCAGACACTAACGGGGCTTAGACCGGACATTCTGGTTCAGCAGTACCGCTAACTCTAAATTCTTTCTTGTCTTTAGCTACATCTCTATGCGAACACAAACAACTTTATTTCTGTTGGTGTTCAAACGAAGGAACTAAAATGTTCTTCGGTGGTATCCGTTTTTTTGTTTTCTAATGATAGATTGTTGTTTCACCATTGAGGTGCCGTGAAAAGTTGGTTTCATTGTGCGTTGTTTTTTTCATCGCAATGCGTTTATCGATTTTTCTTCCGTTGATCGATTTGTGATGCATCGTTATTCATTATACTGCAATAGTGTTTAGAAATTGGCTTGTTATGTCGAAAGGCATCGTTTTCTTTCTTGACTTACAGCGTAGTCTGTTTTATACGTAATATCCTACTTATTAGAATTTGAGATTTATTCTGGTCGACTAGTTCGGTTGGTAGGGCTCACATTCAATTACAAAAAAGAAAAGTCCTCTTATCGAGCAACTGGATTAGAAATGGAACTAATCGTAACAAAGTGGTTTCAATTTCTTATAGCTAATCTATCAATGGTTAATTACAATAATTTTAATTGGTTTGTTTTATAGCAGGCAATAACTTAAGATTCAGAATTATTAAATCATTTAAATATAATTAATAATTTAGATTTATAACATCCTTTCGCGATTTGTGCAAACAACACTTTCGAATAAGATGACCATCACTCTAATAGATTAAATGATCATCCAATCATAAATAATCATCATATAGATGTCAAAATCAATTTCATTTTCCGTTCCGAACCGATAATGATCACTTTTGTTCGAATTAAAGTTATATCATTGTTCTTAGATATTGAGTGACGTAAGGATGATATTAAGAGAAATTGCTCTAAAGTGGTTTTACGTAATGGTAGTGGATGGGATGAGTTGACGGTTTTAAGTGTATGTGATAGTGGTAGTGGTAGTGGTAGTGAGATCAAGATGAACGTAACCGCCACGGCTGCAGTGGCTGTCAACAGTAACAATGAAGATAATGGTAAGTTAATCAGATGACATAATCTTAGTACTGACCAACGTCCGACTACTGACGACAACGACGACTACTGACCGAAGATCGAAGTATATGTAAACTACATATACTTGACGAAATGTATCTCCTAAATGTTTCTGAATTTAGGTGTGGTTTTATAACCACTAATATTTGCACGTTGCGTGATAATACAATTCAGTTTAAAGTAGTTGGTCTTGTTAGGTTTGATGTATAGACCTTAGGTTTCATTGTGATTTAGTTTTGTTAATAATAATACTGTTAATAGGAACTACAAATAAATACTGGTGGGCAATTCACACACAACACCATCTGACCCCAAACTAAGCAAAGCTTGCAATATGGCGGCCAGATAGCTGAAACCCCTTAGTGGACAGAAAAAGAACCGTATTTATCTTAGATTTGCAAACATTTATAAGCACTTTAACAAACTGAACATTGAAAATTCTAGAAATCCAATCCAATAACACAGATTACTTACCTACACGTTGTGTTGTTAGTACAAATTATTCAGAAATAATGACAGACTTAAGGTTAAGCAAAGGTTGTTTTTTATCTTGCTTACGTTCATAGCTACGAATGTACGCAGACGTCTATAGTCTTTACTCATATATACAGCTTTTTCTAATGTCTAACGAAATAACAGACATGTTATACAGATTTTATAACAGACTTCAAAAAAGGAGGTTTGTCAATTCGAATGAATATATATATTTTTATATACCTACTAGCGGCGCCTCGCGGCGTTACTCGCGTAGTCCCTGGTCCTGTTATTTTTCCGTGATAAAAAGTACCCTATATTGTTTTCCATTCGTTTTTTTACTTATTATTTGTTACTGAGTACTTTGCAAACATTAACTGCTATTGTCGTTGGTAGAGCTTACTTATCCCATTAGCAGTAAACAATATTGTACTTGACCCATCGCAAACTTGTTCGCCCACTGATCCTGCCTACGCCTCTGCCTAACTTGCTGTTTTCACTATTTAAGTACTAATGACCTTTGCAGTTTCTCTGCCTCTATGACTAAATTGCAATGCTTAGGAAGATTCTAATTTAGTATAATTATGGTAGTATACGACTATACGACTAATATACTACCATAATTTTACTAAATTAGTGATCAAATGGAAGACGCTGCCTTTTGCACCACAGTATTTATACTAAAGCAAAAGACAGAGCCACATAATTCATTGTATTTGTATTTTTGTTCAATAAATTATCTTTATCTGTAATATTAAAAATGTTAAAATTCAAATGTATTAAATTGACTGGGCTCGTGGCTTAGAGGGTAGTAACCACGGATATTCGGTAGTAACTCTGCCTGCGAAGCCGAGGGTCGTGGGTTCGATTCCCACCCAGTGCAAATATTTGTGTGATGAATTCAAATATTTGTACTGTGTCTGGGTGTGATCTATGTAATAAGTATGTATTTAAAACTATGTAAATATTATATCAGCTATCTGACTTCCATAGCTTTGCTTAGTTTGGGGTCAGATGGTGTTGTGTGTGAATTGTTCACCAATATTTATTTATTTATTTATAATGTTTTTGCGTTGGAAAGGCTGAACGTATCGGGTTAAAATTTAAAACACAGATAGATTATAGTCTGGAATATCACATACGCTTTATTGCAGATAAATAATGGGAATGGGAACTACTGTGCCACTGTAGGTGCTGTTATGTGGCCGGCATGTTGCTTACCATCAGGCACACGTCCTGCTTGTCTCGTCACTCTTTATTAAAAATAAAACTACGACTGGATGAAACTGCGGACCGTTGCTAGTAATGACTACATTACTTACAATGTTTCTGAAGATACTGATAAATTGCAGTATTTAAAATGATAATTACTTAATTACCATTGCCTTTAATTGGTAAAAATAACCATATTTATCCTAACATATTTAAACTAAATGCTATTGGTAACCTTGTGCAATGTAGAGATACTATCTATCTCTAGAGTACATCTAATCAATAGATCTTGTAGAAACATATTTTTATTATTTACAACATTTGGTTGTTTCTCCGTCTGTTTAGACCATATTTGGTTCAAGTTACACGAATGTTTTCTCTATGTATATGTGTTATCATAATAATAATAATGTATCATAAGTCTTTTTAATTTAATCTTAATTTCTAATACAATAAGTAGTAAGTAGTTTCCGAATCCCGTTATCTTTTCAAGAAAAAAATTGCCTATGTCTTAAGCCAGACTATTGCCTGCATGAATTAATGATTTTGCTTGAAAGCAAAACGTACATGGAAACGCTTGCATTTATAATTAAATTAATTTGAGTTAATTTACACTTATCGCTCAGATATTTATACATTATACATAAATAACAAACACCAACATAAAAATAAAATGCTAAAGCCATACAACAGGTTCTTATTATTTACAATCATAAACAGAATCAAATAGTACTGAACCTTCATAATATTAGTCAAACTATCAAAGATAAAGTTTGAATTTTGAACACAATAACGACAAAAAATACTTCACCTATTCCCCAATATTTTTAAATCTGTACAAGTACAAAAAAAGAAGTTCGTTCCGAAATTAACGTATAGCCCCTGAGTAGGTCACACATTCAACTGTTTCACGCACACCGCACACACCGATCATTATCTGAGCTATGATGCAACTGCAATCTTGCGCAAGTCTTGGCAAAAATTGACAGATGTACAGCCAAAATAACTGGTTATATTGGGATATATAAAAGTAATTACGAGCTGCTATGTAACCTACGGCTTATCTGGAATATTAGTACGGATTTTAACCCCTTAAGGGTATTTATATTACAAACTTAAAATGTCGTATTCATTTGTATGTTGTATTCGCAAGCCTAAAAAATTAGTTTCTAGCTTCTAGTTCCAAAAATGACGAAACTTCTATACACATTTTCGTTTACTATTTTACAGCCCTTTTTCACAAAATTTAAAATTAGCCTATGTATTTTCCCAGGTTATAGCCATCTCTGAGTAGAAATAGTAGAGTATTTAAAGTCGTTGTCCTTTTAGTCTAAACTCTTAAGGTACAAGTTCGCGCTGAGACCGCGACACGAGACCGCGACAGGCACTCTTGACTCTATAGAATTGTATGGGCGCTAGTTCGTGCCGAGACCGCGACAGGAGACCGAGACACGTGTCGCGACACATGTGTCGCGGTCTCGGCGCGTCATACGCGTCAATACAATTCCATAATGTCAAGTGCCTGTCGCGGTCTCCGGTCGCGGTCTCCGGTCGCAGTCTTCTGTCGCGGTCTCGTGTCGCGGTCTCAGCGCGAACTTGTACCTTAAGATTTACATGGAAGTGTCGCGTCACTTTGATATTTCAGTTGAATTTTTTTTATTGTATAAGATCGAGACGAGCAGACCTTTTGCCTGATAGTAAGCAACATGCCTTCTCATAATCATCATCATTATAGCACAGTGATTATTGGAACAAGGAAAGTCTAAATGATTACCTATCTATGATTACTGCACTGCGGTCGTCAGCCGAGATATAAGATGTTTTATCTCTATGCTTTTTTTATCACTGGAAATATTACCCTACAAACCGAAACCTAGTAATGTCTTCAAATTATTGCTTGGCGGTAGAAACTAGCAAAAGTGTGGCAAAATAAGGTTTACGGGGTCAGTTAATTATCTATATCATATCACTTTTAACTTATATCATGTTAACATTAGTATCGTGTCAAAGCGATTTTAGGTGATGTTGCAACTTTTATAATAAATTAATTGATATAGATAGATATCTATTGTTTAAGGACCGTTATAATTTCTATCAAGAATTGTTATCTATAGAAAAATTTGTCGTTACGTGATTCTTAATTATTTTGCTCACGCAATAGGTTCCGGTTTGATTACGTTTTTCGGTTACGAATGACGGGTTAATGCTAGCGATGACCGTTTCGAGTTCAAGTGTGGGCGTGGAGCTATTCGAAACAAATTTGACGATATAATCGTAGGTTTATTGATTTTTTATCGTTTTCAACCTAACTTTATTTATGTTATTAACCGACTGCAAAGAAGTCCTCTAAATTCGACTGATTTTTTAAGGTTGACACCTCACAACTTTCGACTGGGTAAACTGGATTAAATTTATTTTTTTGTTCGAAAGGATAGACTTTCTGTACGGTCCTTTTTAAATTTTATCGAAATGGGTTTAGGGGTTTTCATAATATAAACATATAAACCAAAAATAAAAAAAAAACTATAGTCGATGATATATTAATTTATTGTTAACTTTATTCAAAATAGTGAACTGTCCTAGCTTAATTTTTAAAATTGAAAATCGTTTGTGTCATTATTCAGATAACAAGAACAAAATTAAAAATGTTGATTAACCCCCGACTACCTCGGATTTGTTATCTGTACAACATTCTACTAGTCAAGCCCTTTCATTTGATACCCATATTAAGAGAGTTGTGAAAAAAAAGGTATTTCGCCATTTCGCGGAAGCGGCCATCTTGGATTTGAATTTTTGTCGTAGTGCAATGTATTTTACTAATCAAGCCCTTTTGTTTGATACCCAAATTGAGGTAGTAGTGAAAACAATAATATAATTCGCCATTTTGTGGTGGCGGCCATCTTGGATTAGTTTTTTTTATAATGTATAGTATTATACTAGTCAAGCCCTTTCATTTGATACCCATATTGAGGTAAGTTATGAAGAAATATTTTGTCCGCCATTTTGTGGAGGCGGCCATCTTGAATCGATATTAACCAAATATAGCTAAGAACACCCGCACGGATATTAACTTTCAAATAAAAAACCCGCATCGAAATCGGCCCATCCGTTTGAGCTCTACGGTGCCACAGACAGACACACACACAGACAGACAGACAGACATCGACGTCAAACTTATAACACCCCTTTTTTTGGTCGGGGGTTAAAAATAATTATTTCTATGTACATTTACTACAGCCATCGTAATGATAACTGTATATCGTCGTTGAAGTTCTAACACCACGTAAGTCACTTTTTGGCTATTTTGACTTTTTGATGCCATTCGCTAGAGAATCGGAAGACGCATCGTTTAAGCCAATCAGGAACACGTAACAACCAATAAAAACTCCTGAAATTAAGAAAAAATGCAACTACACGGGATCCACCAAATCGGCGTTATATTTGGAAACAGCACGTAAATCATTTAATTCCATACTGAGAAACGGACTACCCGGTTGCTCCTAACAATTTATGGAAAAAGGGTAGGTAAGAAAATATCATTACATTATTAAAAGGTTGTATTGATGTGCCTCAGGAAAACATACAGCATTATATGAAGAAGCAGTATGTATACTTATCTTATTAATCTGTGGTCGACGTCTATACCATAGACAATTAGCTTCATCTTGACGCCACCAGAGGGCGCCGCAAGCGCGCCACCAGCAAGGGCACCCGGCGCGGTGCGATCTTTGGGATTCACACAAATTAGCTTTGTTAATTTAGCTAATTACAAAATGTTATTGAACACTTTATTTTAATAAGTATTCAAATGTTTCAGTCATCATAGCGTTGTTATTTTTTGGACATACTTACACCAGCAGATAACAAACACGTCTTCATATAATGCTGTATGTTTTCCTGAGGCACATCAATATAACGGTTTTACATAAAAATAAAACCGATATTATGTGCCGAGAACGGAAAACATACAGCATTCTAGAAAGGGCTTTCTGGTGAAGACTATGAATCCCAAAGATCGCACCGCGCCGGGTGCCCTTGCTGGTGGCGCGCTTGCGGCGCCCTCTGGTGGCGTCAAGATGAAGCTAATTGTCTATGGTATAGACGTCGACCACAGATTAATAAGATAAGTATACATACTGCTTCTTCATATAATGCTGTATGTTTTCCGTTCTCGGCACATAATATCGGTTTTATTTTTATGTAAAACCGTTATATTTTTCGATTTTTTAGATATTCCTATTTTTTCTCTCCTGAAAAGTTGCTATTTTTGACATACGTGGTGTTGGAACTTCAACGACGATATGTACTTTCATTACCCCCTGTTTCTGTTACTTAGATTTGCGTTATATAAGCTGTGTATTATTTTATATTATTCTGTAAGTCACATGCTTTACCTAATGTCGTTTTTGCATGAGGAACATGTCAGTTTGATCGTTTGTCATTTTATAGAAAAAAGGAAGAACATGAGACTTTTTATTTCCCTACTGAACACAGTTAGTAGTATAGTGTGTAGTATCTACCGTGATGTTCAGTATAATTTTGTATTGATCTCTTGCGTCGTCATGCTTGTCATCTTAATTTATCATAATGAACACACTTGGTATAGTCTCAGATGTCAATGTAACTGAATCAAATGATGCTGTCACTTTACTTTAACATAATATACTATCTACCATCTATATAGTATTTCTAGCATTTAGTCAAGGTTTATGCAATTCAAGAGATACACAATTCAGAATTCAGACGATACACAAATAGTCATACACGTAGAAACAAAAATACTCACTTTTGCACATATGTATAACCTATAAACCAACACAATTTCGCCCCTGTATTATTTGATTACAGTGATGTTTAGAAAAACTGTATACCAATCAATATAAACACTAACAAATAAATGACGATGATAGGTAAACTAGGTAAGTATCTAAGTATTCAATATAAGATATTTAAAATCAATTTCTGTTAGACCTCCTCATTGTATGAGTTTAGCGTTGTTACCTCTAGGTCACATTCATTTAAAACGAGAGCAAATAGTCGTTTCAACTCGAATGCTAGACCACAAATAGACATAAAGTCCTTATCGCAGAATACATAACCTGTTGGCAAGGTCAAACGATCGATGAACATGTAGTTATGTTTAATCATTGTTGGTGTTTTCAGAGTTTGCTATACTTTTATAAAACATCGTAGTATTCCTTTACGTCATCACGTTGTTCACTATACTGGTATTATTCATTGAGGGATATTTACCGTGTAAACTGTGAATAAGGTTCATGAAACTGCATCGAAATAACGGTGACTAGCTCCGTCGTATAAGAATTGTAACATTACAACTTCTATCCGGCGATTTACCAGAACTGTACTAGATACTTTTACTTTGAGATAAGATAAGAAAATTCTTTATTAAAAGCCACATACAATAAAAACACAAAAATTTACAACAGGAACTTAAGAAAATCTTATTCTAGACATTTTAATTGGCGGCCTCTTCCAGGCAACCATGCACGGATAGGATAATATAGACAAAAATGCTTTCCTACATATGTATATTTAGATACATTATTTTACAAAAAGGTTGTATCTACATCATAGTTTTGGTAACATCAAACCAAAACATTACTGTAAATTAATAGATGTTTACAACAAAACCGTTTGGCCATATGATTCGACGTCTCATGTTATGTGAACAATCAGGAAAGGACATCGGGAAATTACAATGGCATAGTCCGGTGAGTCTAGTCAATTACTGTCACAACGGTCACGACTCACGACATATTCTTGATAGCCTTTGATATCAATATTTTAACCTATAAATCCATATCAGTTGCTCTTTTAGCCGGAGCTGGAAACACGTGCATCTCTTTGTTTAATATATTTTAATAGATTATTCTATTCTTTATTGTGACGCTTCAATGTTTTTTTAGAATTACAACATATTAGAAGTGATTGTCATACTTTCTTTTTACATGTGTATTTTATTATTGATCCGCTTAAAAATTTTAATGCGCAATTCTGACTGGGCTTTTAAATTTGATTCTGAGTTTGACTCAAAGATTTTCATTTTAATTTCCTTAAGTTATATTAATTTTGTTTTTCTGTTTGTGGATTACTTTTGCAGTACAACTATTTAAACTGTTTGATGTAAACTAATTCTACTTAGAGCTACAAAATTGTCATTGTATATATTGGTCTAGTATCTGCAAGATATAAGACGAAACTCAATAACTGCGACATCGGGGTCGCCTTCCATTCGTCACAGTTCTAATGCATTTTCGTATACTTTAGCGCCTTTGCCACAAGGCTCGTATTCCTTCGCCCCATTTTCAGCGCTAGCCTGATCTACCGTTAGTTTTCCGTCAATCACTCCTTATTTGCAAGCGTATTCTGAAATATTCACTGCAATTGACACCTTATTGTCTTCGCAGTAGGTGCACTTTGAAAGACCGGTAGCTGTCATTTTCAGAATAATATTTGCGGTTGGGGCTCTGTATTCGTTTCATAGTATTGTGGCATTATAGTTCTTGCGTCCTTTGGATAAAGACGTCCGCGATGTGTTGGTTTTTGTAGTGATTGTTAGATTAATTTTGTGTACGGTGCAGTGTCGACCTTGCCGCCTCGTAGACTCCTGCGCATGACCAACGTGACAGTTCCGTAATGGATTGCAACGAATATATCCGTCCGTATCCAGGTATTATTTGGTAAAACAAATATTTTACGCGCAATTTCATTATTCATCCAAATCATGATATCCATGGGTAAGTTAAACTTTCATGAAAGCAGTTCAATGTACTGGCTAGAGTTAACAAAAACTGACGAATCCAGGGCAATGACATTGGATCTGCTTCGTAAGTTGGAATTTTGGCACCGCTTTGTTGAAATCACACAATTGCAAAGTTTGTGACTCATCTAGATAGCCAACTTCGTTTGTATTCAAGATCTTCATTTCTAATCCATTTATTTATTACTTTGTACCGATATTTGTTGTATAATTTTTGTTCTTTTCGATTTCTCACTGTCCTGTACTTATGTTCTAAACTTCTACTTTTAGTTCATGAATGACATAGATTTCCTAATGTGTCATTTTAATCGTATTAACAATAAAGAATTTTCATTCATTCATTCATTTTAGAAACCATCTTAAAAGTTACTATTTATTTGCTTTCACCAAAGAATGCTTGAATGTTGCGTGACCAACCATTTAACCTCATAACGTTGTTAATTTCAAATATTTCAACTCATATAATTTATAAAGCCTTTTAATGAACATCAAGTTTATCTTGATTGTCCTAGAATTTATTTTTATTTAAATATTCCTGTAATTTAGTATAAGTACGATCGAGTATTAGGCTTCTAAAATTAGCGAATAGCTAATAATTAACTAAATAACGAATTGGTTACAGTGTCCTTCGAATATCTTGCCTCATTATAGGTCTAGCTCATTGAAATCGTGAATAAAATTCAGTTGCGTCTTTGGAAGCCAATAGACTAGTCGGTTTAAAAGTGATCAATAAAGTTATTAATCAGTTTTGCAAAGGCTGAAAAACAAGTAATGACTGAAGAAATAGGTAACATATTATCTTGTTGGTCTGTCATTTAAACTTTCACATATTTACGCAAGTTGTAAGTCGATGTATTTCATAAATATTATAGAATATTTATTTATTTTATCTTTTACAAAAACCCACAAACTTTTTCAACATTTCATTTTTGCTAATGCGGTAAAAAGACATCATAATGTTGAATCAATTAGTTCATTATTACTAATATTAATCTAATCTTACTAATATTTAATTTAATGTTTGTAGCTCAATCACGTCGTAAAAGCTGAAAGGAAGAGAGTTCAAATAGGTTATAGGATTATAGCATCCAATAACAGATACAAATCAAACAATATTAAAAAAAATCTCGGTCGCATCTAGCATTATTCTAAAAATTTACATGACTTCCTCGAAAGTATCATTTACTTTGTACAATTTTCTCAAATTATTCTTCCCCTTTTGCGTTCCATTTCGCACACTCAACGACCGGACTGTATCACAATAGGAAGCCGTAATAGGCAGGATTTGACTGACGACCTCCTCGATCCGCAAATTGCCTTCCGTTTGGGACGGAACGCAAAATTGTTGTTCCATATTCAGGAACCGTCTGAGATTGTGATTGCGTTTTTCAATAAAGCAACTGGTAATGAGATTTTGCACGCCTTAATTGTGAAGGAAAACAATATGAGAAAGCCTACTTGTCTCAGTAAATTTAAACCGCTATTTAGAAATGAAACCGCGATTAACACAAACAATTTGATACTATGTGATCCGTTCGTAACTACTAGATTAAAATGCATACTCCATTAACTCAATTCATTGTTTACGTAATGAAAATGCGTAATTGTTTAATTGAAAAGGTTATTTTTATTTATTTATGCTATATTGTCGTTGAAACTTGGCTTTGGATCAAAACGAATAGGTTTTGGGTCAACAATCAACATGATCACATGTCAAATTGCCGTAATAACCAGGTCTTAGTAATGAATATCCAATCATATTATAATATAATGAGTAACTGCCATCACCTCAGTGATTTTACATTATGTATTTAGTAAAAGATATATAATATATGTGAAATTGTTTATAACATGGTTCTTATCCCTTTGTCTACCGAGTAACTACGAAAAAAGCTTCTATATGTTTCTTGCCTCTCTTTCTCGTATGGTTTTCTGCTATTCTATTGTTTACTTATATGAGTTCACTGTCCACCAAAAATATATTATTTGCTAACATTGACAATACCAGTTTTGTCGCTGACCTATATAGGTACACCACAAATAATATTGGTTCATCACAAACTTTATGGAAGCTTATCGTGTGTATTTCTTTCTGTAGTCCGTATGAAAACTGAAAGTGGTGGAAGAAATCTAATATCGTTTCCACCAATTTCCATTATCGTTGTAACATCTCCTAGATACGCTGTCAATATTAAGTAACCTCGGCTATTTCCAGCCGCCTCCAGGCCAGACCAGATGTCTAGACGTTCGTGAATTGCGCCTAGTGCATTGACATCTCCGAATTAGGATATGCCCACATTGCCCAAGTTCACGGGACTGCTGACATTTTGAAAATTATTTGTGTAGGTTGCATCTGTGAAAATCAACCTTAATCGGTTGATGTTCACCTTCAATTTTGTTTAATCAATCCTAACGTGGTTTCTGATCTATTGATCTGTTCTTGAGAGATCCATCAAAGCCTGGTTCACGCTGAGTACCAATCAAGCTATCTCGAGTTTTCATTTAATATTTTAATCCCACAAAATATTACGGAATGTATGGTTTTAAGAAATGCACTAACGAACAAATAGACATCTTCTATAACAGCCCTAAAAATAACTACGTACTTAATAACAAAAATCAACATGGGTTATGAATATTATGCAATTCCAACAATATACGAGAAAAGTATATATCTTCTTATAAAATAGATATATTCTGATGTAAAATCAATTAAAAAAGATATATAAGAAAATTAGAATACTTGACTACCTATCATTAATTAAAATGGGACTAAATTCTGATACCTATTTACGAATTGTGCATCTGCGCAATTCCATGCAGACGCAAACTGAAACGTTTTGTCGTATCACATGATTTACGCCAAGTTTATGGCAGTACTTAATATAACTACCACATACTCGTACCTCTTAGCACCGTCTAAAAATAATTTCGCATCTCCCTTCCGGTGCCTGTTGTCTTATTTGGTAGCAACTTGCATGATCTAAGTTCATCAACGACATGATTAATTTAGACTGCTTCTTGTTGTCTTGCATAATATCTTAGCTTACGAATTTGTGGATATATTTCTTAAATTGGAATTTTCTTCAATTAAGTATTATGTACCTATTATAAAATATTAAAAAAATATTATACTACAAAATATTGTATACTTATCTGTCTGAAGATGACAAGATGACATTACCTTAAATTCGTGAAGACGATGTTAAGTATTATTTACAAAAAAAAATGTAAACTCTATAAAATCTAAGGAACTATTTTTTTTTAATAATGAGTGACGAGACGATCAGGACATGTGCCTGATATTATGTTAACTTATAGATATTATGTTTTTGTATTGTTCATGGATGGTTATTTTGAATTACATTGGTGGACAATTCACACACATCATTCATCACATACATTCAGATTATCTAATCTGGTTTGCGTAATCCTTTAGACATAATAAGTTTATGTGTTTATTAGCAACATGTTCAGTATCAAAGGTTTTCTAAAGGTATCTCATAAAATGTTTCCAGCGCTATCGATATTCAATATCCGGCGTGTCTGAGCAAATTGCCGTACACGTTAGAAATGAGTTTGACTTCCTCCATAACTGGATTCCTTTGATGGTTGTTAAGTAATATTGCAATTTATGGTTCCGCCACTCAAGGGTTTGCAATCTTGGCAAGTTTCTCCATGATTAGATGTTAGCTGTATTCTGATGTAGAAAATCTAATGAAAATATTTTATGTATCTATATTTCACCGATTGATGTTCTATATCATTGTAATTAATTGTAACAAGATCTAAGTAATGAGCTTTAGGCTCGGTTTAGAATGAAAATTACATGATTTTAATAGTTCTAAATAGTGATCGTTCCTTCGAAAGAAAATCAATCATAGTTGACCTTAAAATATCTTTGGCATTATTTTTTGGTAGCATCTCTGAGCACCAATATTGCACTTACGACACCGACGTCACTGGTCGCCGATGCCTACTGCACTGGTCTGCTGTAAAATTAATATCTTTGATAATACCTGTACATCTATCTTATCTAAATCCGTCTTATGTTTAAATTTGAGCCTGATTTTGCATTGCATTCCACCTCGAATTACCAAATCACCTAAATTTGTAACATTTAAAATCACAACGTCTACTTATAGAACTAACACCATTTATCTAATTTCGGCCGTGTCATCTTCTGTACCCTTCGCTTCCTTGTTATTTTTGTCGCGAGATAATATTTCTTTTACCCAAAATACAGGGAGATTGGACATCTTAGTTATGTTAGAGACTGCGTTAATTGCCGAGAAAGACTTTTTGGGTTGTTTTGATATAAATTGTTAGTTAATGGCAAGGAGAAGTTTGCTTGTGGTAGATTATTTTGAGGTTGAAGTTTTTTTTAAGTTGTTTTCAAGGCAATTCTAAAAACGTATTTTGCGTTTTCGTCATTCTTTTATAAATTATGTAACTTGTCTTAATTTAATGTTACTTACGTATGATACTTTATTACGTATCACGTATGTTGTTAATCTTTACAACATATAAATGTATTTTTGTAAATGGAACTTCATCGGCTTTTTTGTTGATAATAATTTAATGATTGAAACTTTTTAGATCTAGATTAAGCGCAAAAGAATATGCTTCCTGACTTTGACGTATTTTTTACATACTTTTACTTGCGTTTATGCGTCGGCGTTTACGGCGACACTTGTATTCATAGGTACTTCAAATTTAAAGCAATAAAGTATATAGCTATGTAATTAAGGATAGTCAGATAGTCATATACTAAATCCCCCGAATAGTAACGTATACAACATGTTATTCAGTTAAATCAATACCTGGCAATACACCAGAAGTGGCACACATTAACCCACTAACTGATATATCAACTACGGCCGCTGCCCCAGATGCACAAATGATGCCAGCCTACCAGGCGCATCATTGTGCGTAAACAAAATGTATTTCTGATCTCTGTAACGAATAATCGTAAAGGTATTGCAATAGTGAACTGCTTTATCTGGTATGCTTCTTTTGAACCCTCTGTTATAGATTATATTGTATAAACTAACAATAGGGATGTTAACACTAATCACAAATTAATGTTTAAGTTAATTTTATGATATGACATTTTATGATAGTTTGTGTTAATGGAATATCGAAAATAATACTAGTATAATTTAATACTACGTAGTAAATTTATTATAAATGATTTTAAATGTTATATTTTTAATCTGTGGTCACGTGAGTGGAAACACCAGTATGACTTATGGCGTCACTAGTCGCAAAACAAGCTGTCAAAAACTGATTAAACTGTTTACTTTTCTGCAATTTATTGTAGTTTGCAATCTTAGCGACAACGATTTTGATTATTTATATTCAAGCAATGATAAGAAAACACATAAACTGGACATACAGTCATGAATCGCAATCAATGTTTTGCGACTAGTGACGTCAGGTCTGTCGTTAGTGTTTTAGTGGGAAAATTCAAAATTAGTGTGATATTGTATATTACTCATCGAAAATACTAAAATTTTGATCAAAATATAATTTTTTTATGATAAACTTGCGTGAATCTTCAAAATAAAAGCAGTTCCGAAAAAATTTTAACATCCGTATTACCGTATACTTATTAGATCATAATATAGATAACACTCAATGGGTAAACCAGAAAGAAACATTGCTAAGATTGTTTATAAACTTTTTGCGATTTGAATACATAATTTAATAACTTTACGATTCGAGTCGAGAGAATAAAACCGCCGTGGTCACGAGAAGACGAGGTCTTCTCGGTTGTAACGCTGCTGAAACGTCGAAGTAATTAAATTATGGTTTTGATCGTGATTGACTCTTGTAAAGTCCTATTAAATTAAACATTGCTAAGTCATGCAAAATGTAATGAGCGAGGACAAAAACACATTTTCTAATTTAGGGGGGAATCATGTTTACTTTTGAAAAAATCCGTATTTTGTTTTAGTACCATAGCAAAGGTGGAAACAGTATTCAGTAATCGAATGTTCATCAAATGTGTCTAATCTAATATCATCACTAAAGCAATATGTCTTGTCGACAACCCATATGCGTCCTGCCAAATTCTCATTCTTTTAGTTACTAATCCCTGGTTTCTCTTGTCTATAGCTGTATCAGCGCGATGGTCCGCTCTCCGCGCGGCGGCGACACGTCGCGGTGGCGCACGGCGCCTTCGACGCGAGCTGGTGGCTCTCAGGGAAACCTTGGACGATATTTGCGAGCCCGGAGACTGTGCCCCCCAGCCGCATACCAGGGCCCAACTGCACAGGAGAATCGAGGAGCTAAAGGTACGGTAGCAAGCCAAATAATAAAGTAACAAACCCAGAGCTAACAAGAACAAAATTACAAATTTTGATTAACCCCCGACTACCTTAGATTTGTTATCTGTAGAACATTTTACTAGTCAAGCCCTTTCATTTGATACCCATATTAAGGGAATTGTGAAAAGGGGAAATGTAATTCGCCATTTTGTGGTAGCGGCCATCTTGGATTTGAAATTTGTCATAGTGCAAAGTATTCTACTAATCAAGCCCTTTCATTTGATACCCATATTGAGGTAGTAGTGAAAAATATTATATAATTCGCCATTTTGTGGTGGCGGCCATCTTGGATTTTAAATTTGTTATAGCGTTTAGTACTTTACTAGTCAAGCCCTTTCATTTGATACCCATATTGAGGTAGGTTGTGAAGAAATATATTGTCCGCCATTTTGTGGAGGCGGCCATTTTGAATCGATATTAACCAAACATAGCTAAGAACACCCGCACGGATATTAACTTTCAAATAAAAAAAACCGCATCGAAATCGGCCCATCCGTTTGAGCTCTACGGTGCCACAGACAGACACACACACAGACAGACAGACAGACAGACAGACATCGACGTCAAACTTATAACACCCCTTTTTTTGTCGGGGGTTAAAAATGGATGAATTCATAACGATAGTACGATGCATGGGTTATGTGATTTGCAACAAATAATCACATGCAATAGGGAATATGCATGTAGTTTAAATTGGCTTGATTGGATTTTTTCGTAGAATCCTTAATGTCCCGCCATTATGCCAAAACAATTATTTTATTATTTAGTTAGTTATTAATTATAAAAAATATTATTTAAAAAGTGCAAAATAGGCGCGGGAAATTCAAGTTTGCGAAACGCATCATTATCTGTGGAAACCAAATGTGACGTCACATGGCATGTTTTCTGCTTTAACGGTGTCGATATTCGTACTGAGCTAGTAGTGTTAGAGAGAAAAGTCGTGTTCTCCATCGTTTGATTAGCTAGCACAACTCAAAAATCGGTAAAAAGTAACTGCAACACTTGTAGTAAACAAACACAGGTCGTGGCCTGTGACGTCATGTAGGCGCGGGAAAGATGGCGTTTAAACTGGACAAATTATATCGATGTTTTAAATATTATTTTAAAAATCAATTTGTACATTTACAAGAGTATTTATATTTTTTATTGTATTGTATTTAATAATGTAAAAAGTGAATTAAAAAAAAAAATGCATGCATATTCCCTATTGCATAGAATTTCTGATAGTAACTGGTTAAAAGAACCTCTTTCCTTTGCTCAGTTTTAAAGCAATTAGAGCGGAAATTGCCCACCACAAGGACGGGGATTAAGGCTTCGTCGTGCCATCTGAAGTATTGAGTTACATTCGCCCGCAAATGTCACGGTCGTGGATGAGGGCATTGTTTGAAAGTACTTCAATCGCAGACCGATTTGTTGTAACGGGCTTATTGTAAGACGTTTTGTGCGTGTTGCTTTTGTTTACCTATGGCACAGATACAACATCACCTATTATAGTAACTTCAGATGTGATCTTTAAAACCCCTGTCAGTTAGCTTGTCTTCTACAAGTTTGTAATTTAACTCAAATAGAGTTAAAACTTAGGTCCCGGAAACCAGCGGCAGGCTTTTCTTACATTTCTATTGCTAATAACGCTAATGGTCACAATTGTTCCCGCAAACTCACGTGTGAAGTATTGTTAGCTTACATCAGATCCTTGCATGTACTTTCCTATTCTACTGACGGACTTAAAAAGCATGAGCTGATTCCCTGGTTTCATTTTTCGATAATTATACCTAAGGTGCCTGTTGAGTCAGTGTGTTTGATTTTCGATTAACAACAAGCAATTTGATAGTGAGATACTAGTGACACTATACTAGACTAATTCCTCGTAAAGGTTATTTGTTTAAACTTGACCTCGATATTACAGGAGCGTCTATCCCGTCTGCTGGAATGCAAGGTGTCGATGCTGAAGCTGACGGTGTCAGTGCGACGTGCTCTCGGTGAGACGGAAACCGACGACACCGGGCTGACAGCGGACCTGGCGACTCTACTGGATGCCTGGGATCTCGCACATTCCAGGTAATTAAACTAACAGCAACTGAGAAGACTAATTTTGATACGTCGTAAGAGAAGCAGAGTTAAAATTGTTAAAATCGACCTGTTTATTTTACGCCATATTCTATTATTAGGGCGTAAATAT
The DNA here is from genome assembly GCA_017562165.1 of Ectropis grisescens. Lineage (NCBI taxonomy): Eukaryota > Metazoa > Arthropoda > Insecta > Lepidoptera > Geometridae > Ectropis > Ectropis grisescens. The sequence continues at coordinate 17,780,188 of CM029773.1, forward strand.
ACGTAATATTTACGCCGTAACAATAGCTTTTGCTTAAGGTGTATTTACCCAATCTGTCTACAAAAACCGTTTTGCACCCGTAGACGCCGAACTGCAATCATGAGAGGTTTAATGTTCCTACCATTATTACATTAGCGCCAAATGTAATCATGTAATGAAGTGTATTTGAGGAGCCTCATTCTCCGAAAATGCCTCCAGAAATGTGTATCGGTGGCGGAGCGAAGTCAGGATTGATTGATAGGCAAATGTTTTTGAATTCTATAAATTTTCAAACTTTGCTGGTACTTAATACAAATGTATTTTGCTTCCAGAACTTCAAACGAGCTATTATCCCTGGAGAAGGCAGTGAGTGCCTGGGCCGAATGGGAGAGCGCTCTTCGGGAGCTCCAAGGAGCACTCCGTGGGGATCTAGCCACGTTGGAGTCGCTGCGTGATCGCCCCTTGGGAGACCAGACCGAGGTGGCCGCGCAGATCAAACAGCTCGCTGCTTCGCTTGTCGAGAAAAAGAAGGTATTTTTCAATTTCCTATTTTCCTATCAAATTAATATGCGGTAATGTTCATTTTTTTTCAGGGTTGATACTGATATTTCACTGTGTTTCCATATTACGACAAAAAAATCAATGCCAATGTATACCAACGTCGTTATTTCAAATAACACAAAACATCTGATCACTCAAAAGTATTTAAAAAATCCAACGTATTTAACTACACCTACATAATTTTTGGCTATAATGTTATACGCCTTACACGATGATGCTAAGTAGCCCTCAAACAGGTAGGTATTTGAATACTAATCAGTAATGTTAATTTAAGCCACAGTGTACCTAGTATCTACACCACAAACGTACTTGACTGTATCCATTATGTCTTAGCCCGGCTAGTTAAAATAAAAAAGAGAAAACACAAAAACAATATATTTTCATTTACTCTTCCAAAAATTAATCAGCTTTGATTTATTATTTGAGATCATCTCTAGTAGTTCAAAAAGAATCAAATTGCCCCGATACGCACTGTTATAAAACTTAACAGGGATAACCGGCTAAATTAGTCTGAGACTTAAATTAAATTAGTTAGAGACTGAATGAATCTCTATATATAAAAATGTTATGTTGGTTTGTGTACGCTTCAAAAACTCAAAAAGTTCTGCACCGATCGAGCTGAAATTTTAGAATGATATACTATAATCCGCGTCAAGGATTGTTTTTATCTAATTTTTCAAATCAAATCAATTTATTCAGCTTGTGGTCCTGGGTTACAAGGGTGGTACTTAAAATACATGACAGTTCTCCAGGTCCCGCATTTAGCATGCAAGCAGGTAAACAGAGAATGTAACAAAACTAGATTCATATACAGAAGATAAAAAGTGATTATTAAATTAAATAAAATGAAGTTTTTGAGGCACCAAACTTTCAAGCCATTACAACAAAGAATGTCTCTTTTTTGAAAACATTTTTTTTTCTTCTAAGATTTGTTAAATTTTTACATCACAATGTGCCACAGCGAAACGAGTACAGCTAGTTTCTTATAAATACATCAAATATGTCACATAGTTTTGAAGTCAAAATAAATCCACACATCAAAATATTATTTACACGCCCAATCATTTAAAAAAAGCAAAAAGGTCAAGTTGTGTCATATGTCACAAAAATGTCATATTAAGAAATTAAAAATAAATATATGCATAGATTTTTATTTTGAAGTGCTTCTTGTTTTGTATAATCGGATCAGAGGATGTTTGGTGCTCATTCACGTTGGAACGATTAAACGCAACGGGTTGAAATTTGGAACAGTCAAATTATAGTCTAACAAGGCACAGACTTTTTTCGCGATAAAATTTCAGGAACGGTTATTACTCGGTTAAAACCACGTGGTGCTGCTAGTAGGTAATTGAAACTATATTTAAAAGTCTCATGCTTTATTTCAGGGAAGTTCAACTTGCGACTCCCTCTCTGACTCCGGTATATCGGACGGAGACAGCGATGGTGCGGGCCGCCGCGCCCGGCGCCTAAGCGCTCTAAGGGAACTAGCGCGCCGCCTTCAGGCCGCGTTGGCTCCTAACTCTCCGGCTCACAGGGCCATTGCTAAGGTAAGAAAATGTTTTGTTTGTACTAAAGACTGATCACCATGACATGCGCTTGATGGTAAGCAACGCGCCTGCCCCTAACAGCACTGTGTTACGCAGCTATTGGAACATACTCTAAATACGAGTAATTACTGTGGACTGCGGTCATTACCCAGAGATATAAGATGGTTTATCTCTATGCCCTGTAATTTCTTTGGTAACATTTTTTCTTCAAACCGAACACAAAAATGTTTGCACATCACTGCTTGGCGAAAGAATACCTGACAAAGGTGTGGTTCTTTCTCAGACTAACTCTGCAAGGACTCCTACCACTACAAAAAAAATAAACTACAATCCTGTGTAGGGTAGCACTGTTCATCTTCAATTCCAATTGACAAATGGAATTGTACTTCCTTAGATTACTGTGTTCTGTGTTCTAAAAAACAATAAATCTTATTATTCATATACTCATAAACTGTGCCAAAATATTGAATGGCTATATCACAGATCCAGTAATGGTTCGGTATCCGTATCGACAGGTTCGATAAGAAATAAAATTATAGGTTCGCTAAACTTTTTTAACTTTAAATATTAATTGTCTTGTTACAGCGTATGGAACAAACAGAAAATGAAGTTCGCACCTTGCAAGAGTCCTGCAAAGCTCTGGTAGAGCAAAGCATTCCAGATTTGAAACTTGACGACATTACGTAAGTAATTTTGTACATTACAATCGACTTACAGATACAAATACAGATTTTTATTAATAAATTCACCAAATTTACACGTCAAATAAAATATTAAAATTGGTACATTGCAAGTACATATATTATGTATTGTTTACACATTTGTCATTCAAGAATCATTGACTGTATAGTAAGCTTTTTCTTCTAGAAGCTTTAATTTAGTTTTAAAAAATATTGTACAATAAATTAAATTAAATAATAAATTAAATCAATCGCAATAAATCTTAAATAGTAAATTAAATCAAACGAACAGCCCTTAATTTTATTTTGGTTGTCACCAGGGAAACTACCATAGCAACAGTGGCTGGGAACAAAACAGGCGCTGGCGATCCGGACTATAGCCCTCGAGGCGGATGGGTGTGGCGTGTATTACGCTCTTCATTACCCATACAGTTATGCCTCGTAGCTCTACTCCTGGCAGCTTGGCTGGTGGAGAGACCGAGGTGCTGCGATGCCCTGAATTCTCTAGCCCAAACCCTGACACCACAACTGCGCTACGTTCGAGGACCTCCCCCTGTTTGAACTCACACACTAACGTGTTTCAGACACAAAGAGGATTACTAGGACGTATGATGGATTTGACGAAAGCCTACCGGCAAGTCTCACTAACACACTTAATATAAATTAATTTGTGTTCTACTTTATGTAGGCGTGTAGAGAATTTATTATTTTGACTTGAATTTGTTTCTAGATAGGATTTTTAACTATCAATTTGAATGGCACGGTATCGATACCAATGGAAAAAAAACTTGGAGTATACTTTGTATACATGGATGATATATTGAAACGACAAATACTTGCCTTGAGCAATAATTTTTAATATACTAACTTAGATTGATGGAAAAGTTTAATGATTTGTTATAAAATGAGTGACAGCTAAGTTATTTTGATTGACATTACTAACATATCGTATACTATGACGAAAAATCCCCAAAGTATTGGATGGGATAAGAGGACGCTATAATATTACAATTTCATGTTTTATACGTTAGAATCGTTACTTATTGTGACGAAACAATTTGTAATAACCTATTTAAATGACAAATAATAAATGCGTTGTAATTAAAACAATTGATTGCTCATAATAAAGAAGTTCAAATAAAAAAAAAAAGTTCCAAGAAAACATCATCTGTATCAGATGCAGTTCAAAATAGTTAGTCTTTATGTTTTAGTATTAATCTACTAACAATTTGACAAACGATTCCTTAGTTTGTGCGTAGACTAGAAGCATGCCTATTTTAGTACAAGTATTTGATAAGCTACTTAAAATAGGTGAGAATGCGATAAGTATGAATTAATTATAATCAATTAATGGAATGAAAAGTAACAATTCTATCCTGGTTCCATACAATCCCAATTAAATCTCGAATGAATGAATAATCTTGACAGTTTAAAACTATTCAATTTATATTTCAGGATATATGTATAATAATGTATTTTCCAATAAATATTATATACTAAAGTATAACTTGAAGGAGGCTATCTTTAAGTAAATTAATGTATGTATTTATAAAATGATGATACTGTTTGAAATTCAGTCATTTGCGAGTATTTGACATCATCATTATATACTAAAGACTGAAGACCTTAATTTCCTTAAAAAACTAATGTTTAACATTATACTTACACAAATGTTACATAAAACGTGTAAACGTTATTACAGCAGAGCCTCGATAATCCGTACTTCAGGTAATCCGAAAATCGCAATCTAAACTGCCCTCTCCTTAGTGCAGGGCCGGATCTACCATATGGTTTTTTGGGCTTCAGCCCAGGGCCTCGTGGGTTCATGGGGCCCCCAGCTAAGTCAAATCAAAGTCGAAAGTAGACGATAATGCGAAAAAGATTGGGTCCTGAGGGCCCCCTAAACTCACCGTTCCGCCCTGCCTAAGTGACTTCCGTTCGCATCGCCAAGCCACCAACTACCTATTCCATTTCAACTCGAATCATTTATTCATGAATTCCCTACACAGTAACCTTATAGTATACCTTTGAAAGTCGAATTATTATCAAATCAAATATTATTTTCAAAAAACTTTTCTTCGATTTTAAACAAAACAATTTACAATTACGAGTACATATGATTAACATGAAACACTTCTAGGCCATAGACTTTTATGTGTTGTATAAGTAGTCACGACGTAACCATCTTGAAAAAGATGTTTCGTGGTCTAATAACATTTGTGTATTCATATTATGTAGCTATGTACCTATTTGCTAATAAAATTATTATTAGTTTACTGAAAAAAATCTGTTCAAAATCTGATCACGTTTTTCTTTAATATCCAATTCGAGTCCGAAAAGGAGTGGAAAAGGGGAAGGGGAATTTTTTTAAAGTTCGGATAATCGAGACTGTAGTGTACTATATACGTAAACAAATTCGCGTTTTCAATTATTCGTTATCGCTTCTTCACTTTTTCTATAGACGTAGGTACAACCCTAGGAACATCACGTCGGAGTCGCTCTTGTACCTATACCAAAAACCAATATGGCGATAGACCCAGTCAAAAGTCGGAATTTCGTCAAAAATATTATTTGTGAACTAACGATCCCTGTTTGGGCGCCATCATCATTAAATAAGAGAGTACCAGAGTTTTTTTTTTTTAAATAAGAGCTTTTTTGGTAAAGTTATGTAAATATCGTATTTTAAATGTAATAGCGATTTTTGAAACGCGTCTATGTTTATGGCAATATCAATCGTAAAGTCTATTTTAAGAAATGCTTCCTATACTTATAAGTTCTTAAAATATTGTTGAAATCTGAGTATAGACAATTTTCAGCGCTGTGTCTATTACCAAGTCAGTGATAAGTACCTTTTATGATGTTCGATACTTACTGAAGGATTAACAAAAAATTATACAGTTATTGATATTCCATTGATATGTTTCGGAATTCTCAGTTACCATGGTACTCATTTATCCACAGGTTGTTTGGATATAACTAGTAAATGACTAAGTATTCGTAACAAATTTTATTCTTTACATACTTTAGCTATTATCCTAACAAATCTTTAATTTAATAGTGAGAAGCATTACTTAACATAGACACGGCAATAGTGCCACAAATAACCAATAGTGATAGTAGGTATATTATCAAATTGTACTATTTCTTCTCCAACATATATATTTATATTTATGTGTTCATCTATCATTTTGTTTTGTTTAATACTTTTTCTAGTTCATGTAGAAATTATTGTATCAAATGTTATTTTGTGATATATATTTTTATTGACGAAATTTATGTAATGTAACTCCATACACGACAAGAATAAGTAACTAATAAGTGTACATAAACGCCTTTGTTACTTAGATGCATATTTGACTTTTGTAAGTTACATTTATATCAGTACTATGTTATAATAGATCTGTGTTTTATATCTGATAATTCCGATTATGTGTATTAATTAACAATTATTCTGTTGATGACATTTTGATTTGAAATCTAGTTCCATTACAATTGTAAAGCAATTATGTCGTTTGTAAAAAATGTTAACTTACAACATAACACAAGTCATGATTACGGTCAACTTTTAGTACATTACCAACCCCGCAAAAATAAAAATAGAATCACCTGTTTCAAATATGTTATTAATAAGTTTATAGTGACAACTATAAACTTTAAATTAAAATGTTTGAAATCAAACTTATCTGTAGAACAGCCAAAAGCGGAACTACTGAAACCCACAGCGCATAGTAACAGAAGTTGTCAAATTTTGTAATAGGTGGCAACACTTTTCGATCGTGGCGCGTGGCGTCATAATATATCTACATTCTACAGATAATTTAGTTGGTCGTGCTACAATGTTCCGTTTAGAATGGAGTAGCTGATTTTTTTGACAATTAAGGGATGCTACCTTACTAAAAGTTGTTCTTAAATTATGAATCCAGCATGCTCATTTTGGGCAAGAAAGTAGCTGTTCTACAGAACCCTGCGTGTTTGTAACAGAAGAGATTGGTGGCTACGTTATTTTCAAACTTTGTCAAACGATATATGAACGCCTACGTACATATTATAGGTTATTGGTAGTAAAAATGTTTTATGTCAACTCTGTAACTTAATTTTACACAAATAATAATATATTTAATGTGAAACCAAAAGGTGGTTCGACATTAACTTTAATATGCAATATTAATCTGGTTTGCCAAACAAAAGTTTTAAATGATTTCTTTTTCAATCTACTGCCTACAGTAAAACTATTTTTTTGTTAACCCTTAAAACAATTATAACATTGCAACATAAAAGTAGGTAAGTACCAGAAGGAGTCGAAAATTACGAAAAACAGTGTCTCTGAAGAATACACGTTCATGTATTTATTGACAAAATTAATTAAAAAGCATAATGCAGTCGCATGTGCCTTTATAATAAGTCGTAAGGGTGAAACAATCGCAGGAAAATATATCAAGATTTGTGTATGTCTGACATTTTAGAAGCAATTTATAAAACTGCCTAGAGTATGATTGTAGTGTGATTACGTTGCTATAATTATAATTAGAATAATTTGCAATATTACGAGACCTTCTCTGTGGTTTGCTAAACAATTAGTCATAAAATGGTGCAACGCCAGTGTAGTCAATGGAAATTCGTAATTTTATTTTGTAAAAACCACAGCGAAGGTACTGCCAACATTATAATTTTTCTTTAGGGCAGTGTTGCCGCTTAGTGTGTCATATTTCTTTTTAATTCTTTGATAACTTTTTAGGTTAAGATGAAAAGAAAACAGACATACTATGACAGTGCATTTAATTAATCATTTTCGTTAATTTTGAGAAGGTTTTTTTAACGTACAGTCACCACTAGCATTAGTACCGAGGTGGAATGAATGAGACATCAACCGGTACATAAATAGTGGAACTGTATTTTAAAATACGGTTTTAATGTATTTGGTTGCATAATGGCATGATGGCTTTTGGAATGGAAATAAAAAAATGAAATTGTAATAATTTTCTTTTATTTCATCATTGAGTGTCGTGTGAGCGGTGTGAGTTCTCCCCTATTTACCTTAATAGTTTACTAGCTGTTACCCGCGACTTCGTACGCGTGAAACGTTATAACGATTGCTGTAATAACATATTAATAGCAATCGTAATTTGAATCATCGGATAATACATTCACTATCTACATCAGGGGGATGAATTGGTTTCTTTAAGGTAAACACGCTCCATCGTAGACTGCATCGTTGCTTAACATAGGCGAGATGCCGGTCAAGTGTAAACAACCCACAAAAGTTTAAAAAACATCTTTGATGCATGTAAAATACTATGCATAGATACAGACTTCGTATATTTCAGTTAGTGGAAAAATCTTGATATAGGTACTTAGCAAATTCGAAGTCCTAATCAGAAAAAATACATATAGACTTATATTGCTATTTTTGTAAAACCTTTGTATACACTATATTTTTAGTCTTATTTTCAGGCTGCAGTATATATAAACTATCAGACGAACTTGCTACATAGAGCTGACCGTGTGAGAAGCAGTCGCTTCTTATATCTATACCAGCTACCTTTAACGTCTGGCCTTGCACCTTGTTAATGGTTATTGCATAACACAATTTTACTGGAAATTGAAAGCGCTTAAATTGAATTTGGTAATTTGATGGTATTAATGGGATACGCGGAATAAAAACAGTCTCTCCTTGATCCTTTCCAGTACTAATGCAAGCCTCAATTACGTGTTTATGTAGACTGTTTATTTGAAGTCTACTTCCATTATATAATTTAGGTGGGTTTAGATTTCGTAGCAAAATTATTGGCGCACCTACTTTCAGGTACAAAATATGAGGTGGAATTCTGAAATCTTTCCGTCGCCAATGTTCAATAATAATTTTGAAAATTCTCCTGCTTTTGAATCTTTTCACAAATGAACACGCATATTCGTACTTAAAGAAATTATTTCCACTTCAGGCCATAAAAAACGAAGATTTTAAACACGCTAAAACTTCGTCTGTACGTGTACCGCGTGGTATGACAGGTAATGTTAGTCTAAAGTCCCCGGCTACTAAAACTGTGATTCCACCCATGAGTCTGTCGCAGTTCCTTATATCATACAGTGTTCTATCTAGAGCCTCAACACTTTTTTTATGGGCTATAGTGGACTCGTCCCAAACTATTAATTTTGCTTTTCGTAAACCCCGATCAGACGACACGATTCATCGGGCCGATGAGCAGGGCTCGATGAATTGGGCGTTCTGATCACACTACACGATATCACTACCCTAACTCACTTGGCAGCCAATTGTCGAGCAGTGAAGTTGTGCGCCTACGCTTTCAAAGTATCAGAAACTTGGAATCGCTCTCGAAAAAAATATTCAAATAATAATCTCAACCTGTATGTAATTTGTCCGAAATGAAAATGTGTAAATGAATTTCTTGAAAATTTGATCGAAGACTTAAGACCTATATAGCATAAATAGCAGCTTTTTGCGAAATCTAACACATACTTACCAACACGTATAAGTATACATTTGTACGTAATAGTTTTGTTTTGTACGTAATTTTTTACGTATAAGTTTTGTAGTGGTAGGACTCTTGGATAGTGTGACTAAATCGGGCGATCGAGAGTGCCCGTCCGCCCTAAAGGCTTGTTCGCACTAGGCTAGTAATTTAGCCTAGTGGCGAGTAATTTTGCAACTAAACGTGTATGAACAGTGAAAATTTAGTCGAGTAATTTAGGAAGTGATTTAGTCGAGTCAATCCATTTTGTTCTATTTTCAACGGGCGAGTAGCACCCCCCACCACGCGTTCGTTGGAAGCGGTGCGCTCATTGGCTCGCCGATTAAACAGGTTCGAACTTGTCGAATTAGTCTGGAGAGAAAAATAACTTCAAACAAATGCGTTGTAGGATCTTCATGTTGCGAAACGCTACTCACTTGTGAACTGTACTAAAGCACGGTGTGAACGATTTTTGAATAGTAGCGAGTATTTTAGCTACTAAATTACTCTCTACTAGACTAATTTGCTAGCCTAATGCGAACAAGCCTTTACTCCCTAAAGGCTTCTAAAATAGCCATTACGATTCGATAAGATTAGCTTAATCATTCATTTATTTTATTGCGTTGTAGGATCTTCATGTTGCGAAATGCTACTCACTTGTGAACTGTACTAAAGCACGGTGCGAACGATTTTTGATTAGTAGCGAGTATTTTAGCTACTAAATTATTCTCTACTAGACTAATTTACTAGCCTAATGCGAACAAGCCTTAAGGCTTGTTCGCATTATGCTAGTATATTAGTCTAGTAGCGAGTAATTTAGTAACTAAATGTGTCTGAACACTGAAAATTTAGTCGAGTAGTTTAGTAAGTGATTTAGTCGAGTCAATCCATTTTGTTCTATTTTCAACGGGCGAGTAGCACCCCCCACCACGCGTTCGTTGCGAGCGGTGCGCTCATTGGCTCGCCGATTAAACAGGTTCGAACTTGTCGAATTAGTCTGGAGAGAAACATAACTTCAAACAATTTTCCAAATACGAAATTGTCTGTGAAATAACTTATTTTATTGATCACATAAATTTCCTCATTCACCTCTTCTAAAATAGACTTTACGTTTCGATCAGATCAGCTTATTCATTCATTTATTTTATTGCGTTGTAGGATCTTCATGTCGTGAAACGCTACTCACTTGTGAACTGTACTAAAGCACGGTGCGAACGATTTTTGAATAGTAGCGAGTATTTTAGCTACTAAATTACTCTCTACTAGACTAATTTGCTAGCCTAATGCGAACAAGCCTTTAAGTCCCGATGAATCGTGTCGTCTGATCGCGGTTAAGGCTTGTTCGCATTAGGCTAGTATATTAGTCTAGTAGCGCGTAATTTAGTGACTAAATGTGTCTGAACACTAAAAATTTAGTCGAGTAGTTTAGTAAGTGATTTAGTCGAGTCAATCCATTTTGTTCTATTTTCAACGGGCGAGTAGCTCCCCCCACCACGCGTTCGTTGCGAGCGGTGCGCTCATTGGCTCGCCGATTAAACAGGTTCGAACTTGTCGAATTAGCCTGGAGAGAAAAATAACTCAAACAATTTTCCAAATACGACATTGTCTGTGGAATAACTTATTTTATTGATCACACAAATTTCCTCATTCACCTCTTCTAAAATAGCAATTACAATTCGATAGGATTAGCTTATTCATTCGTTTATTTTATTGCGTTGTAGGATCTTCATGTTGCGAAACGCTACTCACTTGTGAACTGTACTAAAGCACGGTGCGAACGATTTTTGAATAGTAGCGAGTATTTTAGCTACTAAATTACTCTCTACTAGACTAATTTGCTAGCCTAATGCGAACAAGCCTTTAGGGTGCTCACTGCTCAGTGGCCGTGCGGCGTTCGACGTGAAAGGACGTGTGAAGTGAGAATGACTAGACATCTATGTAGCTATGCACCATACACTCTCTACTTAGTCTGTGCTATGCACGTATCCGGTATCATTTCTGACAAAAGAGGTTCTATATTTTAGTTCATGTTAGGCAGGCCTTCCCCGAAAATCTTAGTGTGACAGCTAATCGTTGTTTAACACTTATATTTTTGTATGTATATTTCTACGTGTTGGTAAGTACCTATGTGTTAGATTTCGCAAAAAGCTGCTATAGGTATGCTATATAGGTACTGAGTATTCGATCAAATTTTTAAGAAATTCATTTACACATTTCATTTCGGACAAATTACATACAGGTTGATATTATCATTGGAATATATTTTTCGAGAGCGATTCCAAGTTTCTGATACTTTGAAAGTGTAGGCGCACAACTTCACTGCTCGACAATTGGCTGCCAAGTGAGTTAGGGTAGTGATATCGTGTAGTGTGATCAGAACGCCCAATTTATCGAGCCCTGCTCATCGGCCCGATGAATCGTGTCGTCTGATCGGGGTTTACGAAAAGCAAAATTAATAGTTTGGGACGAGTCTACTATAGCCCATAAAAAAAGTGTTGAGGCTCTAGATAGAACACTGTATGATATAAGGAACTGCGACAGACTCATGGGTGGAATCACAGTTTTAGTAGCCGGGGACTTTAGACTAACATTGCTTCCAACGCGAGAACAAAACTGTCTGGATCATTGCATGATTAAAACTAAACGGAAAACAACCACGTTGATTTTACCAGCCACTATAACCGATCACTCGCCAGTTGTTATGCAAATCGATTGTAGGAATCCCTGTAGTAAAAAAGTGTTAGAAAAATCGGCAACATTCGACTACGATAAAATCAAAGACGAGCTATCTAAAACTACCTGGAGCGACCATTTAAATTTTTCAGATATCTAATATGCTGCAGATACATTCACGAAGTTGATATCTCTAGCCATTCAGAAACATACTTATTACAGGAAGTTACCAAGATCAAAGATTAACATCAAGCCTTGGATCACCCCTGGTCTAATAAAATGCATGAGAAAAAGAGACAAACTACACATGATGACAAAAAATCAGCCAAACAATAAAGAAATAAAAATTAAATACACACACTACAGAAACACATGTAACAAAATACTGAAGAATCTAAAAAGAACGCATGAAGAGAACGAACTAATAAAGTATAAGAAAGACAGCAAAAAGACCTGGCAAACTATTAAAAAGATATGCAACTTTCCAGTAAAAGAAAATCCGGTTGAAAACCTATTGACTATTAACCCAACAAAAAGTGAGTCTCTAAATGAAGTGAATAATTACTTTGTGAACGTGGGTTCAAACCTCGCTAAAGACACACTAAATTCGCTAAATGCAAATGAAGAAAGACTAGTTTCTGCCCATCACTCAAACAACGTCAAATCCTCTTCAACATCTTTTGGACTCCTCCCCACTGATGAAACTGAAATATTTCACATTGTCAACAACCTGAAAAATAGCTCAGCTCCAGGCTGGGATAAAATAAACGCCAGAATAGTGAAAATCATACTGCCATATATTCTCAAGCCCTTAACAACTTAACAACAAAAATATGCCAAATCAGCTTCGACTTGGGGGTAGTGCCCGCAGCTTTCAAGAGGTCAATAATCTGCCCGATTCACAAGGGTGGAGATGAGAACAAAGTCACGAACTACAGACCAATATCTCTGCTTCCTATATTTTCTTAAGTGCTGGAAAAACTTATGAACGCAAGACTAAAAAGTATTTGGAACGCAAGGAATTACTGTCGAAAAATCAATTTGGATTCAGATCTGGCAAATGCACTGAAGATGCAATGCTAAGTGTCTCCGAATATATTAAAAAATCTCTGGACGACTCAAACAAATGCGCTGCTGTGTTCTTAGATCTTGCAAAAGCATTTGACACAGTCTCCATCCCAATTCTACTGGCTAAACTTGAAGCGATTGGAGTGCGAGGTACGCCTCTGAAGTGGTTTTATAGTTATCTCACAGGCAGAACTCAGATGGTTAGAATCGATGGAGAACTTAGTAGTGAAGCGGACATACATTTTGGAGTGCCACAAGGCAGTATTCCTGGACCCACACTGTTCTTGATATACATTAATCAATTGTGCGACCTGAAGATACACCAGGGGAGAATAATTACGTATGCGGATGACACGGTGCTGCTATTTCAGGGCCAGTCATGGAATAAAGTACAAACAGCAGCAAATAAGGGCTTGGAATTGGTGTCTAGTTGGCTAAGAATAAACCTGCTGTCAATTAATATTTTAAAAAACCAAATACATGACGTTCGCTATTGACAGAAGGACTAAACCAAAACACCCACTTGAGCTCAAAATTCACAAATCCACATGTGATATGACTGGTCCCTGTATGTGCGGAAATCTAGGGCAGACTGTAGAGATCAGATATTTGGGAGTAATTCTTGATGAAAACCTAAACTGGTCTTGCCATATTAAAAAGCTGGCAGGTAGAGTCCGGAAACTAATTTTTACTTTTAAGCAACTGCGACACATCCTGAAGTTTGACTCAATAATCAAAATATATTATGCTTTGGCTCAATCAATATTGTCCTATTGCATTCAGTCTTGGGGCACTGCAGCTAAAACGCACTTAGTAAGGTTGGACATATCTCAAAGAGCATTACTAAAAGTGATGGCTTTCAAACCAAGATTATTCCCGACAGATGAATTATTCAAGGTATGCACAGTGCTGTCCGTTAGACAACTTTTCATCCGGTCAGCAGTCACCAAACAACACGGCCTAGTCACAGCAGAACTTTGGGAGGAAAGGTCGACAAAAAAGAAGAAAAGATCAAATGTTCAAAGTTCCATTGAAGAGAACAAATACTGGAACAAGAAGCTTACACTTACTAGGACCGGTATTATACAATAGACTCAACAAATTCTTAAAATTCAACAATAAAATAAAATTTCAATGTAACCGTTTAGTAACAACTTATCTTCAAACTCTAAGCTACACTGATACAGAAAAATTAATGGTCATATATGCGAATATGATTGAAAATGTAAAACTGAAGGCTGTTTAAATAGTTTGGTTGTCTGGGTAGGTATCAGATTACACCCCAATCACACACATACGCGTATACACCCTCACACATGCTCTATTGTCACATTTACATAACAAACAGCTTCATAACTTCTTTTTCCTTACTCCATCCCATCTTACTCCATCACACACTGAAATACACACCTACGCTTGCTTACACATAACACCACATTGCACCACAACTGTGCAATGACATGCATTCATTCACCCATTCAATTCATATGAACACAACGCCAACTTCATAATGGACGGCACTGCACCCCACGATACAGGTGTACGATTACCTAGTGTGGGAGACAGAGTTCCCAAAAGTGAAGTCACTCTTCCACCAATACACATCTTTACTAACCTTTTAAAAAATTAAGATTTCACAAAACATATTTTCTTAAATGTACAATAAATTTCATTTCAAATTTCAAACTTCACTGCTCGACATTTGGTTGCCGAGTGAGTTAAGGTGGTGATATCGTGTAGTGTGATTAGAACGCCCAATTTATCGAGCCAATTCATTGGCCCGATGAATCGTTTCGTCTGATCGCTACTTTAAGGCTTGTTCGCATTAGTAGAATTTTTCAATCGGCGCGCTGCTTATGACGTACTTCCGACTAGTAAAGTTCTTACAAAATCTAATCAATATTCTAATATCATCAATCAATCGTCACTTTACTGTGACTATTTTTTTCCCTCCTCCGTAATTATGCACTATGCTTTTTTTGATAAATGTATGAAAAAGCAAGTAAGTAATGTTAATATCCATCCATTAAAACTTATTAACAAAAAATAATTTTTTCATTCACATGTTTTTAAAATTCACATGTTTTTAACTGTTAATGTTGTGACGTTGTGAATGCAACGATATTTAAACAAGGGGGATTTTAGGTCAGCGTTCAAAACGGGGAACCACTCAACAACCGTAAAGCGCCAGACGCCAGCTAATTTTACGTCAGTCGATGTATGACTTAGCACTTTAGTTTTGGTGTTTTGCTTCGTAATATCGTGCAAAAATTACAACAAAAAACTTAAAAAGAGAGATGGTAGGTATATCATATTTTCAGTCATTACATCATTACTCTGGCAATTTAGGGGCGTTAATAGTCTAAAAAGCATTTTATGAACAATTATTTCATCATCATCATCATCAGCCGCAATACGTCACGACGACTGCTGAACATAGGCCTCCCCCCCTAGATTTCCACAACGAACGGTCCTGCGCAACCTGCAACCAGCGGTTTCCAGCGACCTTTGTGAGGTCATCTGTCCATCTAGTGGGAGGCCGTCCAACACTTCGTCTTCCGGTTCGTGGTCGCCACTCGAGAACCTTTCTTCCCCATCGGTAGTCAGTTCTGCGAGCGATGTGGCCTGTCCATTGCCACTTCAGCTTGCTTACTCTTTGAGCCATGTCGGCCACTTTCATTCTTTTGCGAATATCTTGCGGATGCATGATGCGTGAGTCATGCATTCGCCGTTGATATTGATGCCATATCCGTTCCAGTCCAGTAGCTTGAAAACATCTTCCAGCGCGGCAGTAAACAGTTTTGGAGATATAATATCTCCGTGTCTCACGCCTTTCTGTAGCTGGATATGTTTTGTGCACTGGTCCTGTAATCGGACAGACATTGTGGCTTTGCTGTAAATACACTTCAACACTTCGATATGCTGGAGAGACTGAAGTACTGCCCAGGTCTCGATAGAATCGAAGGCTTTCTCATAGTCCACATACGCTATACATAGTGGCTGATTATATGTCCTCGGTTTTCTGTATAATCTGCCGAAGCGCATGGATGTGGTCTATGGTACTATAGGAAACCGGCTTGCTCGGGTGGCTGGAAGTCGTCAAACCTGCGTGCGAGACGATTCGTGATTACCCTCGAAAACAACTTATAAACGTGGCTCAGAAGTGAGATGGGTCTGTAGTTCTTCAACAAGGTGTTGTCACCTTTTTTGAAGAAGAGCACCACCACTATTATATATACTATGTATTACCGTTAAGTATGACGGAGTCGAATAGCTTCTGGAGGACTTTAAGTACCGGTTTTCCACCCGCTATCAGAAGCTCAGTCGTAATTCCGTCATCGCCAGGCGCCTTGTTGTTTTTAAGTTGTTTGAGGGCCATCCTAATCTCATACAGGCTGACTTCCGGGATATCTTCGGTAAAGTGTCGGGTCAGCTTGGCTCAGGGGTCTTTTGCCATGCTAACGACAGGTTGTGCATGCGTAGAGCTGTATAACTGCTCATAGAACCTCTCAATCTCCTCCAAAATCTCAGGCTTCGACGACACGACGTTACCACTATCGGTCTTCAGTTTGGTCAGTTGACTTTGCCCAAGAGACAGATTTCTTGCGAACATTTTCGAGCCTTTGTTTTGCTTGATCGCCTCTTCAATACTCGAAGTATTGAAGCAGCGTATGTCGCGTCGCACATAAGTAGAGATCTGTCTATTGAGCCGTCATGTCAACCGAAGACTGTAACCGCATATCTCGTCTGACCGCCATGAGATTTAGAGTTTGATCGGAGAGCTTTTGAGTTCTATTTTGGCGTCGGCTCTTATAGAACTTTCTGCCGACAGCATGATCAGTTTCCACTAGCCTGTCGTTTATTTCGTCCGCCGTTACGCACTCATCTAAGGATTCGAAGCGATTTTGAAGTTCGAGTTGAAAGTTATCGGGATCTTCGATCTGAGCATAATTTGGTCGGAGCGTGGATTTCATTAGACGTGATCTTTCGAGCTTCATGTTTAGATTCAGCGTGCCTCTTACAATACGGTGATCGCTGCCGGTCTTAACCCTGCTGATCACAGAGACATCGCTGAATATTTGCCGTTTAGTTAGTAAAAGGCAGTTTTCCTGACGAAATGAAAATCTCTCTTGTAAAACCAGTTCACAAAAAATTATCTAAACTAGATCCTAATAATTACAGACCGATAGCGCTTCTACCTACATCTTCCAAAATATTTGAAAAGGTAATGCAAAATCGATTAAATTCATTTTGTGAAAAATTTATCTATTTGACGACGCTCAACACGGCTTTCGAAAAAATCGATCTACAGTCTTAGCAGTTTACAAATATGTCCAAGAAATATTAAAAATTTTAGACAGTAAAAATTACGCAGTTGGTATTCTACTTGATATGTCAAAAGCATACGATAAGGTCAAATTTGACATATTATTAGACAAATTATATGACATGGGAATACGAGGAACAGTTCATGACTGGTTTAGATCTTATTTAAGAAATAGGAAGCAATACGTTGAAATAGAATACTTTGACTTTGACTCCAGGACCATTGACAGAATAAAATCTGCGCCTATTGAGATTAACAACTCCATTCCTCAAGGTAGCGTGATTGGATGTATCCTATTCTTATTTTACATTAACACACTACCCAAAATTTTGACTGAATTTAGCGTTCTTTTCGCCGATGACATTTCGATATTGACATTTTGTAAAAATAATTTAAATCTTAATAAAATATTAACTGACATATTTAATGGTATAAATAATTTTATGACTGACCACTGTCTTGACTTAAATTTTGCAAAAACAAAAATCATACAATTTAGACCCCCACAAAAATCATCTCTACCACCAATATTTATATTTATTTATTTATATTTTATAAAATTTAAGATACTCTCTCTTACTTCATTATATATTTTAGAATGTTGTAAATTTGTCAGAAAATATAATGAATTCTTCGATAAATTTGCGGACCAACCTCGGAAGACTGCACGAAACATTAGATCTCAATATAGGCACAAACTTGTTGAACCTAAATCCCGGTTAGAAATGCATAGCGCTGGCCCACACTCAATGGCTGCAAAAATATACAATAAGCTACCAAATGACATAAAAGACTTGGAAAAAAATATCCATTTTATTGAATGTCTAAAGAATATATTTGAGAATACGTAAATGCTATTATAAACTACAAGATTTTTTTCAAGATAATTTTGATGACCTAGAAATGAGACGTTCCGATGCCACTTTTGCCATGCCCTTATAGGTCCATATGTAATGAATACAATAACTATAATAACAACACATGATTGTACTGTACCTACATATGACGCAATAAAGATTTGAGTATTGAGTATTGAGTCGTATGAAGTCGATCTCATTTTTTGTGGAACCGTCTGGGCTAATCCAGGTTCACTTTCTTTGTGGCTGTTTCTTGAAAAAGGAGTTCATCATAAAGAGACTCTCCCTTTCCAAGAAATCCGCTAGACGTTGCCCTCTTGGGTTCCGCTGCCCATATCCGAAATTCCCCACTCTCAACTCATCATCGCTACGTTTGCCCAGTTTCGCGTTGAAGTCTCCCATCACAACTGTGAAATGTGTTGGCGAGACATGTATGGCTTTGGAGATGTCCTCATACATGGCCTAAACCTCGTCGTCGGGATGTGACGAGGTCGGTACTCGTATACTTGTATGACCTTCAATGAATACCGGTCACTAATTTTAAGTACAAGGTATACAACCCTGTTCGACACACTCTCGATCATTATCACGTTGTTGACGAGAGACTTGCGGACGATAAACTCGACACCCCGTTGGGATTGTTGGTCTCCCTCCCGGTAGTAGAATAAGTTTTTTTTTTTTTTTAAATAAATGGTGACGAGACGATCCGGACATGTGCCTGATGGTAAGCAACATGCCTGACACATAACAGCACAGTGACACGCAGCTATTGGAACATGAAGAGTCCAAATCATTACCTAGCACTGCACTGCGTTCGTCACCCAGAGATCTAAGATCTTATATCTCTAAGCCCTGTAATTTCTCTGGAAACATTGCCCTTCAAACCGGAACACAGTAATGTTTGCATATTACTGCTTGGCGGTAGAATAACTGGCAAAAGTTGCCGGTTTTGAGGGCTATCCTGTCCTCGCCCTGTCTACGGACTTCGGATAACCCCATGATATCCCAGCGCAACTTGTCCACTTCTTCTTCCAACTCCACAATCTTTTCGTCAGTCCTTAGCGTCCGTGCGTTAAACGTTGCCAGGTCGAGTCGTTGGGTTTGGTGGCGGGGCGTCTGCCGGGGATTCTTCGCACCCCATGCTCCGCCGGAACCAAGGCTGCCACCAGCGCCGGGAATAGCGGAGCCGCGTGTAACGTGTCCCATAGGGACTGTTATCCGGAAAAACGAATCTGATTTTCCGGTGGATCCGGCATAATTGACCAAGTACCAAAATACCTAAACCGGTGAAGAAGAAGAGGGATAGTATAAGATTGTCAATGTATGTCTATGTGTGTGTGTTTGTGGCATCGTAGCATCCGAACGGGTGATTTTTTTGTTTGGATGT
Source organism: Ectropis grisescens (assembly GCA_017562165.1). Lineage (NCBI taxonomy): Eukaryota > Metazoa > Arthropoda > Insecta > Lepidoptera > Geometridae > Ectropis > Ectropis grisescens. The sequence continues at coordinate 17,799,734 of CM029773.1, forward strand.
TCGGGAGTTATACCGAACGGCTGAATCGATTTTATTTTTGAAGTGACATTACATCTTTTGTTTAACCACACACAGAGTTTTCGCGGGCTGTAAAGGAAGGTCAATGTCACGCCTGTTAATGAAAGAAATGTTCGGGTGAACTCGGAACCCCTTAGTGTGCTAGAGCAAGAAAGAAACAATCTGCTGTTGCTACTACTGTCTGGCTGCTGTCGCCGTCTTTTTTTAAATTTATTCTTTGCCGTAGATACCGGGTCTTCAGCCGCATCTGTCACTGTCGTGTCGCTGTAGTTACTATGTTCAAAGGAGCGTTCAAGTATTACAGCACGCATTTTTTAAGGATTTTAAGACGCTTCCTCTTACTCTTCGTAAGCATTACGTGACATCCAAGTGATCGTTTTTACTTAAAAGTCACCAAACAAGTTGCCAACCAGGGTTTTAATTTTCTAAATATTGATATGGATTACATGATATTATGATATTGATTATTAATTAATATTCCGTGTCGAGATCAATCCAACTGGATTCAGAATCGCTACGTTGATCTTCATTTTAAACTTAATAAGAACAAAATTAAAAAATTTGGCTAACCCCCGATTACCTCGGATTTGTTATCTGTACAACATTTTACTAGTCAAGCCCTTTCATTTGATTATATTAAGGAAGTTTTGAAAAAAAAATATGTATCGCCATTTTATGGGAGGATATATATCTTGGATTTTAAATTTGTCATAGTGCCATCCGTTTGAGCTCTACGGTGCCACAGACAGAAAGACAGACAGACATCGACGTCAAACTTATAACACCCCTTTTATTGGTCGGGGGCTAAAAACAATACATATTACATACTAATTTTACGACCAAAATCAAAATTGACATACTTACTAGAGACTTTTCATTTTTATAAGTCACCTTTATTAAGGCAGATTTACACAGGGTCAGTAACTGTTTCCAGTGCTGGCGCCGAAAACTGACACGTGTTATTTAGACGCAGTTAGTATTTCGTCAGTAGTCGAGGATATTTCTTTCAGTGTACACACGTTTGTAAAGTCAGTGCGGAATTTTTATTATTTATTTTTATTATCATGGTGCAAAAAGTAACTGATAAAGTAAATGTTAGGAGAAGAATTATCTAAACAGAAAAGAATTTGGGTGAGAAAATGGATAGATGATAGTATTGATAATGATAGATCGGTAGGGCCAAACCCTGCTAAATTCTATAATCGTGCAATATTCTGTAATGATTTTGCACGCATTTCTTTATTTCTATAATTTTGTGATTCATTATCCCACAGGCATACATTATCGCGGTATAGTTGAATAAGCTTGAAGTTTTCCGTGTCGCTCAGTTTTCGCGTCATTTTGTGATGCAGTGCGAGTCGCAGTGTGGTCCCCGTACAATACAGTGGCAGCGACTGACCTCGACAATTCACACGGCGTCAGTTGCGCTGGCGCGGGTGGCGGGGGGAGCGGACTGACGCCGAAAATATGAAGCGGGAATTTTGATGCCAGTGCTGACGTGACAGAAATGTACTGACTTGAAATCGATTTATACGATGGCAGTGCCAGGTCAGCACTGACTCGACAGTCGACTGACGACAGTTACTGACCCTGTATAAAACGGCTTTTATAGATACCTACTTACACTTGACCAACTTACTAACAGTTCATTTTGAACTGAAAATCATCCCGATTTGGTACACCTGCCTGGTCGATGAGAATTCAGTTGGATTTGGCCGGACTAAAACTTATGCGGGATTGCAATCACTAACGCGATACCTATTACGAGTCAGTTGTCAAAGTCATTGACTTTGACAATTTTGGCAAGTTGAACTGGGGGTTTTGTATGTGTAATGTTTTGTTTGAGACCTGCTGTCCTTTTATTTCTTCGTGAAAGCTCGAATGTCTAAAATTGGCGGAATTAACGACAAAGTCGTACAAGCTAGAAACCAAGAACTGAACTGAATAATGTCTAAAACGCCCTACAAACTACTACGTCAATGAGTCACAAGCTCAATCCTGTAAATTTAAAAAAGAACATGGTTTGTATTTCCCATTGATACTTCGAAATTTCTCAGTATTTGTTACCAAATTTTGGATATTCTGAATTCAAAATTCTAATAGAGTTTAATTAATTACAGAAGACTAGCCGTCTTCTGTTCTTTTCTTTTTTTACCTTTTATAGGCTCACACTTGACCGCCATCTCACCTGATGTTAAGCGACGATGCGGTCCACGATGGAGCGTGTTTACCCAGAAGAAACCGATTCACTCTCGATTTGAAGTTTTGAAGACACAAAAATTGTAACCATCGCGCATCGGGGGAAACCCACTCAAGCAACGTATTCCACAACCTAGACGTTCTTATCATAAAAGTAGTACTTTTAAAACGAGAAAGGGATCGGTGCAGGTTAATCTGCGGGCTGCGGGGTACTGCTATTAGAATATAGTGCGAATATTTCTCAAATTTCAAACCCTTTAATTTTTAACCCCCGACCAAAAAAAAGGCGTGTTACAAGTTTGACGTCGATGTCTGTCTGTCTGTCTAGCTGTCTGTCTGTCTGTGTGTGTGTCTGTGTGTCTGTGGCACCGTAGAGCTCAAACGGATGGGCCGATTTCGATGCAGTTTTTTTATTTGAAGGTTAAAATCCGCGCGGATGTTTTTAGCTATGTTTGCTTAATATCGATTCAAGATGACCGCCTCCACAAAATGGCGGACAAAATATTTCTTCACAACCTTCCTCAATATGGGTATGAAATGAAAGGGCATAACTAGTAAAATACTATACATTATAACAAATTTCAAATCCAAGATGGCCGCCACCACAAAATGGCGAATAATATAATTTTTTTTCACTACTACCACAATATGGGTGTCAAACGAAAGGGCTTAACTAGTAGAATACTTTGCACTACGACGAATTTCAAATCCAAGATGGCTGCTCCCACAAAATGGCGAAATACATTTCTTTTTTTCAAAACTCCCTCCCTTTTAACGTTATACAAATAATCCGAGATCCGAGGTAGTCGAGGGTTAATCAAAATTTTTAATTTTGTTCGTGTATTATTTGGTACCTACTGTAACAGGTTTTGAATTCGTCTGATAATCTGAAAACACCTCATTGCCATTAATAAAAACATATTTTATGTTTTTCTACGTACCAATGGAGTTTTATACAGAATCGAATCATTCGATTCAGTTCGATGTGTTCATTATTCGGTCCACACGGCCTAATCACAGTAGCAGCGCTGCCCTAGTCTAGGGATGGGCAAACAAACAAAATATATCAATATAAATCGTATCGATACTTGCCAAATGTATCGAAATATATTTTCAAAAAACATCGATATTCCGATATGTCGTTTTTTTTTCATGAGAAGGTTACTTAAATATTAAGCACTTATTAATTAGATAATTAGAAATGATAATACATGATATCTGGCATATTATTGACGTGACAACGTCTAATAAATCGATGAACGGCTGTAAATTTCGGCTGCATGCACGAAAAAGTGTCCCGTTACGCTCTTGCACGCTTGCGCTGCATCTATCAGTGTTTTGTTATGACGTTGTCACGTTAAATAATCGTTCGTAAACCAACCGACTTTACAGACAACCAATTTTATTATTTATTAATAATTCAAACATATTTTACTGTTCAAAAACAATAGTCTGATATAGACATCAGCAGCACTCTTTCTTTAATGGGCTAACCTGTCAATCTGCTCCTATTATCCGGCACTGTTAAATTAACGACTGAAGCTACCCTTTCGGATGATACCGAGGAAGCTTGACATAATATTAGATACTTCAGAGCGATTTCCAAAAGAACCGGCGTAAAAATTTGGCAATTCACCCAAAAATATATTTGATCTGACTTCCTCTCAAAAAAAGGTTGGTCCAGATACTGGTTGAGCATATTGGGGACAGATCCAGAGCTCGGAATCTCTGGCGTAGCTGTTTTCAGATTGAAAAGCTGTCAGCACCAGATAGACGTTTCATTTATTTTGCTTTTGCTGATGTTGCTCGGTCAGACCTTACATTTGGAGAACGTTGTCCTGAATAAATTTGACACTGAAGAATATTCTGAGTAAATATAGTTGCTTGTGTTTGATATAGCATTTGATACTGCAATTGGAGAAGTATAGTGGATATATGCTTGAAAATTCGAAGCAAAATATATCGTTTTTGATATCCGAAAATAAATATCGAAAAGAAAAAAATCGTCGATTTATATCGATTATTTTCGAAAATAATTTCGATATTTTGATATGTCGTTTTTTTTTGCCCAAGCCTACCCTAGTCCATCTATTTCCGCTTTCTTTTTAAGTGAACTCGTTGTGCACGTGTCTCATTCTGTTAAATTCTTGAAAAAATAATAATTTTTTGTGGGGAATAAAAGTAAACTGCTGAAAGTGTATATAATTGCGTTTTACATCTCCCTTGTGTTGGTGTTTGTTCTTTAGTGGTGAGTTTGTACAATTAATCGCTGGTTAAATATTGCCGTTTGCTTCTTGCCCTTGCCGCCATATTGATAAAATAGCAGAATTGAAATCGGCGTGTGGTAATTTGTGATTTTGAAAATATATGATTGATTTTCCACTATGTGTTTCAAACATTAGTAACATGTTATTTTACATTAGTATTAAATGTCCTAGTGAATGAACAGAGATTTTATAACTCGGATAGGTTCAGTATATCAGTTAACAGTAGCTTCCTCTTGATTGCAAGCATCATTTCCTACAATCAATATTTTACCGTTTACCGTAGGCACATAATTACTGTTATACCTAGGTGTATATGTTTATGTCCTTGGATTGGAGACTACTATAAATTGATTATTGTTCGAACCATCAAAAATATTGCAATCTATTTGGAAAATAACCTCACTGAAACGCCGTGACGTGTGGCTTAGTTCCCACCTATTGCAACATAAACACTGAATTATGTAGATAGGTATTTACAGAAATAAACCTGTTTCGACATCAACAAGAAGCTACTGCTGAAATTGTTAGCAGTTAGCACGTTAGCAGGTATGCTTACCGTTTGTAACGTCTGAATATTGTCCCACAGAGCACGATGGTGGGCTCACGAGTGTATGTGGGTGGTCTGCCCTTCGGCGTCAGAGATAGAGACTTGGAGAAGTTCTTCAAAGGTTTTGGCCGAATCAGAGATATTCTTATCAAAAATGGCTATGGTTTTGTGGTAAGTTGTTTCTTTTACAGTGTCTGAATTGTAGTTTTTGTCAACATGCACAACTTTTACTAGTGTGTAAATTATTAGCAAGTGATTTTTTTTGGGCAGTCAGAATCAAATTCTATTGTAAATTGGATGGTATGGGAATTACAAGAAACTTTCCGACCATTTGTGCGAGATGCTGTTACAGTAGATAATTTTCATGGTAAAATACATACTGTACTTACCTATTTTTTCATGTGCTGTTGTTCCAAGAACCAAATTTCTAATAGTAATAGTATCCCAAAGTTGTTGGACTGCAATTTGCACTTTCTACATGAATAATCAGATATTTGTTGCTCTATCATTTAGTAATAGTTACGAGGTTTATCCATAAAAAAGCTGAGGTTATAAGAAAAATATTTTTTCTGAACTAGAAAACGACATCACTATCAGGTATTCTAGATCAGTGTTTGAGCTATGTTATTTCACAGGAATTTGAAGACTATCGAGACGCAGATGATGCAGTCTATGAACTAAATGGCAAGGAATTATTAGGAGAAAGGTAAGAATGAGCTTTTCTATTGCCCTGTAATGTTGGGAGAAGCAGGAACAGTGATAGATAAATCTGACGAATCAAAATGATTTTCAGGTTTGTCATTATTCTATGACTATGATACATGGCACTTGTTAAGATTTCAAATAATACCTGAATACTATTAGTTCACTGAAAAGTTACATTTATTAGGCCTTAGTGTGTATGCACTGTCTTTATGTACCTATTAGTAACATAAAAAAAAAAGTTATAAACAAAACAAACTAAGTTTTGAACTCATTTTCTAGTACAAAAGTGGTTTGGGACAAACAACATTCAGAAGAAGTATGGTATAGTTGCCGGCAAACAGGTTGACCCATTGAAGTTAGCTGTGCGTGGCTGCGCAGAAACAATTAAAGGTCTCTTTGGTGGAAGTGCACATGCGCAAACTTTCCCCTTCCACATTAATTTTGTGTCAACTTGTTTGCCAGCCACTATATGTACAAGAACCTGGATAACCTGCAAGTATAATTTTCGATGGCTGCTCTAAAAATCTTGATAATCCATTTAACAAAGAGTAATTGGAATAAGTTTGTAGACAGTTAAATTGTAGAGTTACTAGTTTACCAGATATTATGACCAAAAAACTTCAAGCGTTTTCCTAGGGTATACCCTAGTTACCATGTACGCATTTAACTTTTCAAGAGACTATGTGGATTACATTGATAAAAAAGTTCTCTTTCTCTTGTGTATTGTGTAACTTAAAATTATTTAACATTAATGCCTATTGGTTCAAACATTTTTAAGTTTAAAAAATAATTAATGTCACAAAAATTTGAAGCTTATTTCATTGTTTTTTTTCAGTCTTGAAATATGTACTAATGATATTTCTTTTGTCAGCCGGCTCCACATTTTGTGTGAGAATTGAATGAAGAATTTAAAATTTATATTGTGAGGAATATCTGAATGGAGCTGTATGATAATATTTGTATGAACATTTTCCCATGACTGTGAAGTTTGGCTTGGCATTGCTCAACGAGTTTTCAATTAAATTAAAATACCATTTACATGCTAATTGTAATTTAATTATTACACTAATTATAAAGTTATTTCTCGGCAGCTTGCTAGGTGATGTAATTCCCTTCACCCAGTGTCTGTTTTCTCCCCAGAAATGTATTATAAATTTGTATATTTTCATTTTTTTATTACTATTAGATTTACAAGAAGTCAAATTACAATTTTTTTTTGTACGTAATACTTGCAGATTGTGACTTAAAATGTATGCATCCTAATTGCATAAAATTTGTATTTCAAGCAAGTAGCTAAAGTTGTCTAAACAATGAATACATACCAATTTAATATGTATGCTATTTTACATTCAATCTTGTTAAGGTTTTTTTGTATGTACATATTCCAAGTGCCTAAAATGATATGATCTATCATATTTATGTCATACAATGCATTCTTTACCCTGTACATATTTAAATGCCTATTCAAACCTGAGCGGTATTCGCTGCCGCCTGCGGTAGAGAAAAAACGAGTGGGTGGGCGGTAATATTACTGTTCACACCAAATCGAATTTCTCCTCCTGCGATAGCGGAACGTTTCGCCAAACAAGCAAAAAAACGACATACCTAGTCGGTACGTACCGCTTTCGCTCTAGCCGCGGAACTTCAACAATATACCGCACGTTTTACCTCTACCCACAGTGATAGCGAATACCGCTCCGGTTTGAACAGGCCTTTGGTTAATGTACAGAGTACATAAATAAGTCTTAATTTAATTGTTGTGGCATGATAACTTCAAAATGTCTCTGGTCATTGTTTCATTGCATTGCTCAGAAAAATTATGGCAAAATGGAACACAACAAAATATAATTGAATAGTTTCAATTAATTAATATCTACATTTTTCTTGCTCTAACAACCCAACTTTGTCATTCTGGTCTTTGAACCAGTGACATACCAGGGAACGTAGTATATATAGACTAAGTTAACTTCAATGTACAATGAATTGTTAATAGCATTAACATTTATGTAAAGTTTTTAAATTTAAAAATATCAGGGCTCCTAATTTTCAAATCTTAATATTTCCTGCTCGTGTATGTCACTGTCTTCCCATCCTTTAATACATTTTGCTATGGGGGGAGACTAGAATAAGATAGGCATGTTAACTTAATGTTTCTCTTGCTTGTACAAGCACTTCCCCGTCCCCCTTCCCCCGTCGACATGAGTTGGCAAGCTGCCGCGGGAGTAGGTGCGGGGGCGCGGGGCAGTGCTAAAACCGCCGGGTGTGCCGCAGGGTGGTGGTGGAGCCGGCGCGCGGCATCGACCGGAGCGCCGACCGGTACCGGCGCGAGCGCTACACCGAGCGCGGCGACCGTGGCCGCTCTCGATACGAGTGAGTGTCTCCGTCTCCTGTTGTAGGGTGTCCGTGGAGCGCGCGCGGGGCATGCCGCGCGGCTCGGACCGCTGGCGCAGCCGCGACCAGCCGCCGGCCGCGCCGGCCGCGCCGGCCGCGCCGCGCCGCGCGCCTCCGCGCCGGGAAACGTCTGTATTCGTTGCTTTATGGCGTGCTGTGCTGCATTTTACCCTATCCTACCCTACTTTATCTGCCTCCACAAATACACAGTACACACTCTTGGGTTCTCTCGGTCTTAGGTCTGAACCTAAACATGCAGCATTAACCTCTAATTGAGATGATGACTGGGTCAAATATAACCCCCTTATTGAAAAATATGGCACACAATTTGTTTTATCAAATTATTTCAATAATAATCAACAAAGATATAGATCATCAAACTTCTGGGGCAGGAGCTATGATGATAACATATCTTCCGAAAACATTGTACAATAAAGTGACGTCATTCAAAACTTCTAAGCATTGCATATTCCTAAGCGTTTGTGAAAAAAATTTAGTAGTTATTTTTTAAGTAATCGGAACTAATTTACTTAATTAGTTTTATTTTGGTCATCACGCCCATTCAATAATAGACTACATTGCTCTCTAGGATACTTTTGTTTATAAAGCTGACCACATATGCAGCATGTAGTAGACTGTTATTTACTGCTTAGGTATCCTATATAAAGAAACAACAGGGGCAAGGGTACATTATTTTCTTGAATATTTTTGTTAAGCTAACATAAATGCTTAAGCAGCATTATCCTCTATCCACTAAAAGGCTATGTTGATCTAATGGGTTCTTGCTTGATAAATTAGACATATTTGCAGTATTACCCTCTATCTAACCTACAAAATGTTGCTGTCTTAAGTTTTTGCTCTTAAAACTGAACATACCTACAGTACTACCCTTCAGTAGTTTATAGATTTATTTACTAAACTGTATAAAACTACTAATTACTGCTTGGTATTGTACTATTATGGGAAGGCAATTTCCTAACAAACATGTACCCAACTTGTCTCATAATTCTAATTCAGGGTGTGGATTGGACTCTGTGCTGTGTGTATTTCTGTGACTCAGTGGAAACTCTCTGGAGAGTAAAGAAATATGGTCTTTATTAATTTGATTTATCCAAACCACGTCAACTCCATGAAATATTTACCAAGTCACTGGGGCCAGGTAGAGATAGATCTTCAGGTGATTCCAGACAGAAATTTAATTATATTTTATAACAATTACAAGGCAAAGAGATACTTCATATTATAGTAATGAGTATGGTGTAGTAATACTGTAATGATCCATTGATTTAAAAGCTTTATGATTGTTTAATTAACTATGTGGCACTGCCTTGTTATAGTGTTACCTAGCCATTATTAGGTTCATGTTACCAAGCGTCTTCCTCGCCTTGACAAAGTTTTGTATCTAGAACTAATAAGAAAAATAACTAAAGAGCCCCTACATTGGATCGTAAATATGTTAGCACATCACGCCTAATGCAACATTTTGAGTTGTGTATGTAACAGTAATGCCGCCCAAGTTATTTACTCACATACTTTACCAATATGCACATTAGATTAGTTTGTATGCCCTTGTTTTTTTTATAGCTTTGTTCACATTTCAGTTATCAGTAAGTAAAATGTAACCTTGATGTATTATCCACTTGTTTTGAAATTATTGATAAAATGTCTAGATATCAACAGTGTAGGTATTATTATCAACATATTTAATTGTCTGACAAGTCTGTGGTAGATTATGTATGAAGTACAAATAACAGCTATCCTACACTGAATGCTTGAAATAAAACTCTTATTTTCTATTGAACTACGTTGTGTTTGCTGCCATCTACAAGAAATAAGTTCAATGTTTATTTGAAGACTCGGTTGTATCCGTAAGAGAAGACTGACAGTAGTGTGCATCAGAAAATGCTTATAGTAGTATGAGCGTCTGTGTATATGTATAGCTAGAATCAAGCCACTTAGTTGGAGTTTTCCAAACATCAAATTGAATCTGGTGTCGCTTTTCTGAGTTTCAAGATGTCCTGAAAATTAGATGCATATGTTCTGAAATCGATGTAACAAAAATCTTTTAAAGAAGCGACAGCGACTGTGTTCGAGACGTTCATGTCTATTAACCCTAATTACAGAATTTACGGGTTTTATTATATTGCTGTATGTTTTTGTTTTTAATTTAACATATTTTCTAAATAGAATTGCTTCTGTTTGTAGCAAGTCAATAAGTTTATTTTATTAGAAATTTTTATTTGGTTGCGAAATTAGAATTGTTACTTACTGTCCTCCCCCTAAGCATTACATAATTTAGTTTCTATTGTTATTAGTTATAATTTGAATGGAAATGTTTCTAAACGAAATATTTCTTTTCTTACAGCTCTGACACAAATTACAGATATGGCCCGCCAACGCGCACCGAGTATCGTCTTATCGTGGAAAATCTGTCAAGCCGCATTAGCTGGCAGGTAAGCTCCCGGCGGCATTGTGGGTCCATCATCATCACATACCATCACCCAGGGTCGAGGACATACACACGAGGGCTGGGCGATCCACCACACTCCTGTGAGGTCAGCGCGACCGCTCGATGAGGTCTCAAGGGCACGGTTACTCTGGACACGGTTACATGACTATGGACTGGCGCCGCTAAACTCACTGGTTCAAGACGTGGAAGATGGACTATTCCGAAGACAAGACATGATGTCACAAGATGAAGTCGCACAAACATGAGTTGGACTATCTCGAGGAGACTGGCAATCAATCCGAACCTGTGGAATCAGAATGGATCTTCACACATCCTGCTTTACTAATAATTCAAACAAAAAAAATATATATACCAAAATCATTAATTCCTTGCAATCAATCTGTAGTCAATATTGTATCCATAGTTTAACACCTTTAAATAGCATTTGCATAACATTTTATATATTGAAGATTTTTTTGTTTCAACACATTTAAACAAGTTTACGAGTTTATAGATATAATTTTTAAAAACAACAGAAGGTGGCGTAGCGTGCCCAGAGTCCTCCATGTAGCGCTGTGTGAGATGTGGCCTATCGCGATTTAGGAGGTTTGGTCCTGCGTTGGCGCCGCGAGATGTCAGTCCCGCCCCTCGCCCCTCCCGCCCGCCCCGTGCCCCGGACGTCACGGAGGCCAAGGTAAAGTCTGGGGGCACACCAGGATATACACACGTTATGTGCGAACTCCCATTTTATAAAGTCATTTCATTGTTAAGTTGTCCGCGGCATTATAGTGCCGTGGACCGTTCCTCACTTTATTTTTGAAGTCTGCGCGGCTTTTTCGTATGCGGTCGCTTGTTAGTGGTATCATTGTTTACGAAAATCAACTTCGATGGCGGTTGGAGGAGAAACCTGGTGTTGTATCAAATTCCGGCAGGACTAGAAAGACCTTTCTACTGTATATGGATCTGGAAAATAAGAACCCACAATTAGAGATCTCTGATGACATGTATAAATAAAGAAACTGAATATACAAGACATCAGAGAAATGGAATATCACGACAAAACAATCAACCTGGCAATGGCAAATTTTCCCAGATTGAGGACAAAACGGACGAAAGAGCATTGAATAATAAATGTCACACAACACAGGATTTGACAGCTGATGAAACAAGTGGTGATGCAGGCTGGGGTTGTGAGAGAGTCCATGCCAAAATCGGTGCTGCTATTCAAGTAATCCCAGGTGCAGGGGCATGGTGAACCTTTAAGGATTTTATGGGAACTAGAAGCAATTGAAGTAGAATAGAAGTGACCAAGCTGAGGATACCCACACTCCCTTCCAAGGATACCCACACTCCCTTCCGAGGATATATACTAGGACTGATTTTTCATCAAGATGAAAAAAGAATATTTGTTGCCACAAGTAAATCTGCTTCACTTGAGGATAGAAGAAAATAACAGTTAAGCTCCAGACCATACAAGGACTCATCATCCAATTCGGAGAGATTCACAACCACACAGGATGTCCGATTTGACTATTCAGGATGGACTGACAAACATGATGGATAATAATTTTCTAAACAATGATTACCAATGAGTGACCGTGTACTCAACAGCTGCAAAAGGCGTACTCATTTTCTCTCATTTAGACTTCAACCATATCCAGATAAATTGTGATGATGTTAAGTAAAAAATTTTTTAAACTTTCCAAAAGTTTCCAAATATAAATAACACAACAATATTCCCATTGTTGTTGATATGATGATACTATATTTTTTACCATCTTTCGGGGCTGAAACCCTTGATGATAGAACTATATCTGAAGAAACTTTTGGAAGAGTTCAACATAATTTCTTAGTGGCCGCACTCTAATATGTGACATTGATCTGCAGGATTTGAAGGATTATATGCGTCAAGCCGGTGAAGTTACCTACGCTGACGCCCACAAACAACATAGAAATGAAGGGTAAGTTTAACTTCAATGCATTTTAGATCAGGTATTGTAGGTTCAGCAAGCTATGGTGTTCTAGTGGCTAGAATCTAGAGAAATCAACAATTGTGCGGTTTGAATATCACCTGCACCTCTGGAATACATTCCCATTAGTTGAATTCAATACAGTTTCCATGAACAAGTTGGACGTCACCATTGGCTATAATGATTAAAGGAAATAACTTGAGGGAACTTTAAATCTATAAGTATTACTGATAGCCACTAACACAATGGTACACAAATGTGAAGCAATTGCAAACTTTTATTGCTCTTTAAAATATCATTTTATTCTTGTTTCTTTGAAAGCTAAAGACGCTTATAATTTCAAGCAAAAAATAAATAGAGCAATATCGAAGTGAGTCTTAGTTTAGTTTAGTTTGGCGGGGCCTTTTCCGCACCTAGCCTCTTTAGTTGGGCCATTGTGCGTGACTCATACTTCCCCTTTCCTACTCCAACCAGCCTAGGCAGTCCCAGAAAGCAAGCATACGATTAAGGTTGCGACAGGCATCCGGAACAGACGACGGAGATTGGAGGAATTCTGCCCGTTGATTCGCCACACTGCTGCATTCCATGAGTACATGCTGTGGCGTTTCTTCTTCCTCCATGCATCCTCTGCATAGAGGACTGTCTGTTACACCTATGGTAAATAGGTGCTTATTTAAGGGACAGTGACCAGTTATTATACCTATAACTTTACGAATTTTGTCCCTGTTTAGTCTGATGAGGTTGCGGGCAAGTTTTTTGGATGCTTCCAGAATAGCATTTTTTGAAGTGCGAAGTGAGTCTTATATTAGTTGGCGGTTAGTCCCCTTGGTCTGGGCGTTTCTGATCTAAACCCGGTGCCTAGCCTTGTCTACAATTACTTTTCATAGCTAACTGTAAAATATGATGATACTATATTTTTACCATCTTTCGGGGCTGAAATCCTTGATGCTAAAACCATATCTGACGGTACAAAGTACAATTTTAACTACCGTCTATATATTTGCGCAAAATGTGTGTAACTTGAGGTGTAAATTCTGCAGTGTGGTGGAATTTGCGACGCACTCTGACATGCGTGCCGCTATCGACAAGTTGGACGGTACTGAGCTGAACGGGCGCCGCATCAAGCTGGTGGAGGACCGGCGGTCTTCGCGTCGCCGCACGCGTTCGTCTTCCAGCCGTAGCCGCAGTCGCAGCCGTTCGCGCGATCGTCGCCGCTCCAGGTAACTAACTACACAGTATACAATACACAATAATCTAGTTTTTAACACCCGACGTAAAAAGAGAAAAACGACTTGTTTGTTATTTGTTTAGTCCACCCAATATTGTGTATACACCAACACGTAAAAGAAGTAAAAACATTCAATACATAATTATAGATAGGGCTTGTGCCACAATAATTTTATTTGGTCTAGGTCTAGAGACATTATCATTCTAAATTATATAGCTGAAACTGAATTGTTTCAGTTATATAATATAATTTAAATAATTGCAAATTGGACGTGTCTGAATGTGGTCTGTCTGTACCATCGTAGCTTTCGAATGAATGTATCGATTTTTCTGATTATTTTGGTTGAAAGGTCGGATCGGAAGAGTATGGCTATATTTTTTTGATAAAAATCAGCCCACTACAAAATGTTGGATTTCATATTTTTGACCCAATTCCTCAATATTGGTATCAAATGAACAGGCTTGACTGGTAGAATACTGTACATGATGATACATTTCAAATCCAAGATGACAAATTTTTCGTTTATTTATTGTTTAGTTGTAGTCTTGTTTAGTTTATTAGAACATATACTAAATAGAGGTAGAGTCTTACTACATGATGATACTATATTTTTTACCATCTTTCGGGGCTGAATATTTTGATGCTAAAGCCTTATCTGAAGTTACCCACATTTCAAAAGTACCATGAATTTATTATGCTCTCAGTGTAACATCATCATTATCTCTATCCACAGCCGCTCCCGCTCCAAGTCGCGCCCGAAGAGCAAGTCGCCAGCTGCCAAATCTCGCTCCAGGTCGCGTTCCAAGTAAGTATTCTACTTATAAAATATACGGAAAGGGCGTACTGATCCAGAAAGACGTTTACACTTTTTGGAAAAAACTTTCCTATGGTTAATAGCTATAAAATCGCTTAAATAACAATTTTTGTAAAGTAAAACATTGTTTATTTACAATTTTTGGATGGATATATGTTTTTTTAATTAGTTGGGTAAACTCCTTTTCCGCATAGTTTGCAGTTTCCTTTTCTTGTTTGCATACAATGTTGTATAGGTTCTCCGTAATTAATCCTGTTGTTAATTTTTTTTTTTTAAATTAACACTTAAAATATACAATACTACTAAATTCAGGTGATTTTGAAATGTAGATTTTGCTGATACTGAAATTCAGTGAAATTAAATTTCATATTAATTTCTTTTAAGGAAAATACAGGTTTTAGATCAAAATAAGTACAAACATATTCTAAACATAAATTTGAGAGTTTACCATCTTGCCAAACCACGGTCATTTTTAATCTCAAATCAAAACTGTACAATACCGAAATTAACTGGTGTTTTAAATGTTTATGATTTTGCCCACAATAAAAAATAATGCTGGAATCAGTACTGAATCAAAATGCCCATTATTATTATTTATATCTCGCCTATAGTTATTCTGTGACTGTACTCTCACAAGATTGGCAGATAACCCAGCAGTGGCCTGAAATTTAAAGGACTAATGATGACATGACGAAAAATGAATTTTTGGATAGGTATGTCGCAACTTAGGCATTGTCTATATCCAATGTTCTTGTTAAGATAGTAACAAACATAAGAAATGGAAAAATATACTTACTCTACTGTTTAATCAGATTTAATTATAATCAAAGAGGCTTTTACTGAGGGGTCAAATCTAAAGCCATGGAAAAATTAAATTATTTATATACTAGCTATACCCTGGCACGCTTCGCTGTGGTACATTATGATGCAAAAAATAGATAAAAACAATCCTTTATGAGGATTATATATCATTCTAAAATTGCAGCTCGATCGGAGCAGAACTATTTGAGTTTTTGAAGCGTACACAAACCAACATAACATTTTTATTAATTAACTAGCTGTACCCTGCCAAGCTTCGCTGTGGCAAAAATTAGATAAAAACAATCCTTGATGCGGATTATATATCATTGTAAAGTTTCAGCTCGATCAGTGCAGAACTTCTTGAGTTTTTGAAGCGTACACAAACCAACATAACATTTTTATATATAAAGATACATTTTATTAAAACATATATTTTTTTTGTTCCTTTTTTTGAAATTTGGTCATGAAAAGTATATCGCATCCTTTTCGATTTAATACCGGAAATCTGCGTCACCAACTATTTTAAGTACATCAATCTTCATTGCAAGCACATCTGTCTTTATAAAGTACAAAATGATTGCTTCTGTATAATTTGCATATCTTTTTCAAATCTTATTTACTCTCCCCCTAATATCAAAGCTTGCATGACTTCCTTAGATGGAATTAACTTTTAAATGGATTAAAACCAGAGCCAGGCAATGCATCTTGGAATGTTATCACATTAATCTAGTGTTTTTGGCTAGGTGTGTAAAAACTTGCGCTGAGCATAATATGCAGATGTGAGTACTAATGTAGTAAATTCATATACACACATGGCATAAAACGTAAATAATTATGGTGTAATTGCTATGGAACACTATTTATCTTATCGTCTTAAGTACACCAAGGTGTTAAAATTTTGATTTATCTGTAGTTGCCATATTTATGTTTTGTGCCTTGGTGGTCAGTGTGAATTGCCTATAGAACTAATTATTGTCTAAATTTAGATGTGTTTATTTTCTATACCTTATCGTAAATGCTGAAAAATGTTCAATATGCTTTATTTTTTGTGTTAATTTCAGATAAAGTAACTAACATTTATACAAAGGAGGGCGAATAGCAAAATTTTGTTATTCCAAACAACTAGTTTAAAATTTCGTGATTTAGAATCCAGTACATATAAAGAATTAAAAGTAAAATTTTGTTGTTTGCTTTTATAGCTCTTGTGATATTTTTCAGCATTATTGTTTTTATAACTGTGATCATAGCTATAGATCACCCTATATATTCTTAGGGTTTCCTGTCTGAAGCATGGATTTCTGACTATCTTTACATTTTTGTTTTGTCAGAGAAGCATGAGATTCTACAATACTACTTAAAATGAAGTTACTGAATCTGTTTCTATTTTTCTCCTGCATTTTATTTTTTTACTAAAATCGTCATTGAAAATTTACATTAGTGCAGTAAATTTAACATACAACAGAGTCGATGCCACTGTTTAAAGTAAGGTATCATTGATTTAGTGATGAAATTAACGGAACGTCAGAAATCCAGGTACCAGGACGAACGTATAGCTCGGCCGTTTACGGGTGGATACTCTAAAGTTGGTTCTCAGAATGAATACGTTTAGTATTTTGTTTCTAAAGATCGTCATCTGCTATTTAACGCACTGGAATGTTGATCCGCCAACGGCCTAAACGTAGACGTAACTAAAGTTGGCTTGCACGACGCTCGTCGCTCAGGGACCGCAGTCGCTCGAAGTCCAAGTCTCGATCGCGGTCTGGGTCGCCGCGACGCGTCGAACGCCGCTCCGAGTCGCGCAGGTCAGACCGACGTTCTGCCTCACGTAGGTCGCACAGCCCGACCGACCGACGCTCGAAAAGTCCCAACGACCGACGCTCCAGAAGTCCTGACGAGCGCAACGGGAAACGGTCCGCGTCGAGGTCCCGGTCGCGCTCGCCTAAGGCCGAATCTAAGTGAGTAACGTGCTGTCAATGTACGTCTGACGGTTTTGCGGGCGAGGTTATCCTTCTGTGCTCTTTGTCTGTTTTTGAGATCACCGCTAATGATGTGACGTATTTCGACTCCAAATACTTTAAATCCCGCGTATTAACATAACATTGGCAATCATTTATTGTGATATAACTGTCATAATTTGATTCAAACTTTATTACTTTTTTAGAAACACTGAATCATGGACTCATTTACTAAGCAGGACAGTAAAAAGCGCTTTTAATACATCACATCATTTGTAGAAGAGGATCACATTTTTTATACTCATGTCATAAATGTACTTTACTATTTCTGAAAATGGCTGTACAGAGAAAGACAACCTCATACAATGTCAAAGCATTACCTTCAGACATTACGGACGATGTCTGTTGTCCCCACATACTTATTGGCATTCTCAATAACAACAAAATTCATGAAATTAAGAAAACCCATGTTGATCGCACAATTTTACAATAAAAATTAACTCTATCCCATGTTTTCCTGCCACCGAAGAGATGCCAATGCGCCCATCGCGAGGTGAGCATATACGTATCATATTGAATATTGGGAGTATAACAGTTTGTAGATTAGAAAATACACCTCATGGCTACATTTTATTTTCACTCAGTTTTAGTTTCTTGTTTTTTGCATCTTGCTTTGAATGGAGCTTTTCTTTACACATTCATTAGCTTGTGTTGTGCTTTTACATTAATCAAAGTATCTTTTGGCTCTTTGCTATATGATTTAAAGGGACTAAGTAGATTTTAGTGATAAAGTTACAAGTTAAAGTACAAAAAGGATCTTACTATGATTGACACCAGAACTTCTATACCTTCAATTTCATGTCTTTGCTCCTTCTCTTATCACACATAATTAAAAAGATCCAATCTAATCTGGTCTAATCCAATCAAAAATCTATACAGATTTTACATCCGTAAAATCTTATTTGCCACATAGCAAATTAATGGCTAAATAAATAATATATTGACTCTCATGATTTCTAAGTAAAACATACTTGGGTGGTAATGTTGATTGCTTTGTCTGACACCAAGTTTATGTTTACACTACTTTGATATCATAAAAAAACATTTTGTAATACATATGGGTGATTCTACAAAAATTGGGTAACTTTTAATGACATTTTGTTTACTATTGTTATTAAATCAAACGTCTACAAATTCGGATTTAGCTAATTATGAATATCTTGTCCCCAATCAGGCCAGTCACTTTTTGGTAGTTTGTTGTCAAGTTAGTACTCTGATTACTACTCTACTATTCTTGACAAAGGTTACACAGGACTTTGATTTTAAATCGGAGATATTTGGCACGAATTTCTAATTTTAACAACACACAACGGACTGACGAACGAAACTAAACACAAATAGGAAAAAAAATCAATATATATCTATTGGGGTTGCGTTATATCCCTAAACACAAAGTTTCTGATTATTTTTTAATAGAGTGGAGAATATTTCATTATTGATGTTTTTAGCATATGTCAATATGTACATCAGGATTGGATCAGTAAGTTTTAATAAATTGATGATACTGTTTAATATACAGTCACTTGATTGCTGGTTTTCGGAACTGTGACATGCCAGAGGACTAACGTTTTAAGGATTCATTGTGTTTTTTTAACTAATTTACATTTAACATAAAGAGCAGAAATTGGGTGTCAAAATAAAGGATGTTTAATTGTTTTAAAATAAAATGTTATATTAATTAAATATAATAATACTTATCTATTGGTTGGTGACATTGAGTTACTCAATTTTCGTAGAATCACCCATATCAGTGTTTGATTCATAGTAAAAGTTGTTTGATGGTGTGTGTACATGATTTTGAACCAACTCAGTTTTATTGCCAACCCACACACTTTCACACACACACATTTTCAGTTTACAATAGAGAATTTGGAACCACTCATATTAATAATGTATTTATTTATTACATACTAATGAATTAACTTCTGGATCTAGAAGATATACTTTCAGATATTAGTCAAAATCAATTCAGTACAGATTGCTTATTGACTGAAAATTAGTTGTGTAGTTTTTGGAAAATATTGATGTCAGGAAGTGTATTGTTTTCGTTAAAGTCATATATACGTAAATTGTAAGGATATTTAGAACAGCGTCCCTAACGAACTTTAAACTACACTATTCATACATTTACTTGTAAATGTCGCAGGGGAAATTAGGATATCAGGGGTTTTTCAAAATCCCTAGTAACATCACGAAATCACTGTAGATGTCGAATAGTCTTGATTATTGCGTCTTACTGAAAATGTAGTTAATCCTACAAAATACATTACTTTCACCTATCTTTCAACAAAACCTAACCGCCTGGTTAGGCTAGTTAAGTTTTCAAATAGGAAAAAAAATCGATATATATCTATTGTGGTTGCGTTATATCCCTATTATCTTCATTTCCTTGTGATATATACGTGACGTTAAAATAAGTGGCCGATGTTTCTAGTAGTTCTGTCGTGACGTGTTCTAACAATAAATTCTCATTATCAGGGGAGAGATCTCGCAGCAAGGAGGCGTCGCCGAAGCGTGAAGAGGAGCGCAGACCTGCGAGCAAGTCCCGTTCCCGCTCTCGCTCCCGGTCGGGCTCCCGCGAGCGGTCCGCGTCTCGGGACCGCTCACGGTCGCGCTCTGCGTCGCCGCGCCAGAACGGAGACGCCAAGCGGGCCGCCAGCAATGACCGCTCGCCTCGCAGTGGAGATTAAAACTATTATAACATTACGACCCTGTCCGGAAAAGAGTAATTCGCTGCGAATATACGTACAAAACGTTACGAGTGCGTTGCGCCGCTACGCAACAGACGCATTTAAATACTGTTTACGGCTGTCACCAAAACTGCCTAATTCACAGTGCAATGTGACCCAAAAATACGTGCGAACTGTGGTTCCATCTGAAGCGTTTGATGGGTTTGAGTATATGCGAACTGGTTTTACATATTTATTGTCTTGAGGTTATTATATCAAGTTCGCGCGTAAATTAGACGCAATTACGGAGTTTCTATTTAGGCGCGATTCACGTTTTGCCGTCTGGCGTAAAACTTTTAATTTACGCGTGAATTTAAAACGAATTGAATTTATATTTAGGAGATTTAATCGCGGTGAATTTCGCGTTTTCTGGACAAGGTCTCTAGTTTTTAACATTAATTAGAAATAAGATCGTGACTTCAATCTTAGGTCTTGATTTAGCGATATTTAGCTGAATTTTCGATGATAAGTTTACAACCGTTAAGCATTAGTTATTCTTTCAAGAATAACAAATATAAATATAAGTATTTTGATACAATTTGTGTCACATTTAATATTGCCTAGCTTTCCAATTATTGAAGTCACTTAATTTTGTAAACAAAATTTTGCTTGTCAAAATTTTAGTATAACGCGTTGTGAGCAAATGCTTAGCAATATGCAAAGAATACATTCTTTGATAGTAGATATCTATCTACTCGTCTTTTATTTTTCACAAAAATCGGACTGATATTTTGTTACTTACCTTTAGGTGGCAGGTATATGAACTTTAATTTAACTGAATTAGGTTATCTAACTTAAATCTTATGTTTTGACTAATTCTATGGAAATGCGTTTGCACGCGACTTCTTTTGATAAGTTTTGAGACTTCAATACATAAGTTAAAAATGTTGGTATTTGTAAATAGTGAATTATTTTAACCAAATAAAAAGTGTAAGTTATAAGAAATGTTTGTTTCAATTAAAATAATATACCCTTTTAAGGGACTATTCCCATTTTATCTAGTAGGCGATAAAGGCCAATTCTGAAGTATCTACCTATCAATAATTCAGGAACTCCGGGTAGAATTAAGATACGTCTACCAGAAGTCTAACCTAGGTATATGAACTTTAATTTAACTGAACTAGGTTATCTAACTTAAACTGTTTTGACTAATTCTATGGAAAACACTTCTTTTGATAAGTTTTGAGAAACCGACATGTACCTAGAATCTTGAAAAGTGTAAGTTATAAGAAATGTCTTTTAAGGGATCCCACCTAGTAGGCGATAAAGGCCAATTCTGAAGTATCTACCTATCAATAACTCAGGGCCAGCGTGATACGTGAAGTCTACGGCTAACTTAAAACTGCGATGGAAAACATCGTGGGAAAGGACCGTGTGTCATCCCACCAACCCCCACTGGGCCAGCGTGGTGGTTTACGGCCTTGCGATAGAAGGCCCTGATTCCCAGCTGTGGGAACATTTAGTGGGCTGTTTATGTGTAGGTATACCAAAACTGGTGTTCGGGTTAATTTTGCCATTTCCAAAATCCTGATTATGTCGTAAAGTACGCACAGTACCATAAACTTACCTACTTTATACCTTAAGCAACATGCCTGCCACAAGATATAGTATATGGTACTATATTTTAAACCGGGAGAATAACTGAAACGGGAACTCCGTGGGGCGCTACTAGTCAAGTATTTTTTACTTGATTTATTATATCTCTATTGGTGGTCCCCCCAAATCTCTGAGGCTTTGTACTGGTGACCCCCTTCAAAATTCTAGGCTGGGACCGCGCCTATTCTCTGGGTGACGAGCGCAGTGCAGAGCTAGGTAATGATTTACTCTTCAAATTTGGAACAGCTGCGTGTCGCTGTGCTGTTATGTGGCAGGCATGTTCCTTACCATCAGGCACATGTTTTGCACGTCTCGTCACTCTTGATTTTTCGATAGTACCTACATAGGTACTATTAGATATTTTGAATTATTTTAGATTTTTAATGTAACGTTTAAGATTGTGGGGGGGGGGGGGTCATGTCCCCTGTGACCCCCCTTGGGACCGCGCATGCCGGATATCTAAGTAATGTTTGCACGTTACTACTGCTTTGCACTAGAATAATTATCATAGGTGTGGTACTTATGTATTAGTTTACATTGTATTAGGATGTATTTATTATGTAGGTTTTAGTCTTAGTACAAATTTGTAACTTTTTAAAGAGTTATCTACTTCCCTAGGCGGACTCTGCCTAGGTAAGTCCTACCACTACAAAAATTTTTGCTTTGTGCTTCATGGCAAGGATAACGCCTGCCCAAAACAGCACAGTGTAACGCGACATGTTAGTTTTGCACTGCGCTTGTCCGTCCAAAGGTATAAGAGGAGAAACGAGCCTGTATATTTCCTGGATACCTACATTGCTCTTCATCAAACCGGGGCAGTGAGGTGTGCATTTTACTACTCCTGTACGGAAGACTACAGAATACAATCGGTTGCGGTCGCTATGATTAGTGTCTGTGGACTACAAGGACCGGACCAGTCTGGTTGCCCAACAAAGTCCAGACTTTGTTGGGCAATGTCAAATGAAAGAGTGATACTGATACATACAGGTGCTGATTTATATATAATATCAGCACGCAACGCAACGGTAAACGTTGCTTTCTAAGGGATGTGGCATCAATATTAACGCTGAGTAGGTAGGTCCCTACGTTATTGCAGTGAAAACTTTATTGGCGCGCTACAGACAGATTTTTCGTGGGCTGTGAATTCAATTCTAGCGTTACGCTCGGGAATGATAAGCAATCTTACAAGGGTAAACTCGGGACCATGGCCATTGGTCATCTAGAAATGCATCAGCATTTCCCATTGGCTGACCCGTTTCTAGATGGTCAGGCCACGAGCTCCGGTTAAACCCGCGTAGTTTCTGCTATCAAATTCTGATTTAAGTACCTATAAGTTTATCGGCAGCTCCTATGAACTGTCAATTTTTTTTCTCATTCAAGATTTATATCAATTATTGTCATAATGGGTGCAAAGCTGAATACATGTCAATGCCAATGCCGAACAGCCTGGGTTTATTGTGGTTGTGACTTTCGAAAAATTTGAGGGCTTGGAGATAAAGATTTTATATTTCTGGGAGATGAGCGCGGTGCAGTGTTAGGTAATGATTTGGACTCAGTATGTTCGAATAGCTGCGTGTCACTGTGCTGTTACGGGCAAGCGTGCTGCTTACCATCAGGCAAATGACTTGCTCCTCTAGTCACTCTACAGTGTTTTTTATAATGTAGTCTACACCATAAAAAAACATCATCCTCTACCTTAGTCCACTACAGTACATAAATATAAGCTTTCCCATGACACGTCACTCCTATCCTCGGCTTTTCTTCTCAAGCCACTGCCTTACGTATATCGCCACTCCATTGATTCAGAGCGTCGTATGTCATGTTTGCCTATGGCGTTCTCTATTCTAGAATACGTTTACCCCAACGGTTACCGGTCTTACGACAGATATTACCATTGTCCAGCCCACGGTCGCTTTTTGCTTCCTTATACTACCTACCAGTCTAATAATTCGTAGTTTTTTTTTAAAGGTACGTTGAGCTATGTCTATAACCTTGTTAATACCCTTAATATTAACCTTGTATAACCTCTGACGAATGACTTCGTTTCGTATACGATCCCAGAGTGAAATTCCGAGCATAGCTCGCTCTGCACCGTGGGTCTTGACCGGTAAAAACAGATAAAAAACACAGTTAAAAACTTCCGTCTTCAAGCCTTGTGGAATGGGTGATGAGAAGACCCAACGTAGTTTCTTGAACGCTGCCCAGCCCAACTGAACCCTTCTCATGACCTCACTTTTCGAATTTGTTTTGTTCGTGAGTTTGTCAAACTTTGAGAGTTTACATAATATACCTATTTTGGAATAATTTCTTAATAAGTAAGGCCATGTTTGTATGGCTACCGGAGGGTCTACCGCCTAACTACAACTGTCTTAGCTTTGATATTGCTCTCTCTTTTCTTTTCGCTTGAAATGATAAAGACAGCATTAGCAAAGCCAAAGCCGATTTAGTTAGGCGGTAGAAGGGCGGTTCCGGGGTTACGAGGTCTTTCGCCGTGATTTTGGTTTTCTCAAAGTTCATCCGGAGACCAATTCGTTGGGAAGATTCAGCTAGGCCATAATAAGGGCTTTTTATTTTTATAGTATAGAAGATATAGAGTGACGAGACGAAGACCTAGGAAGACATGTGCCTGGTGGCAGTACCGGCGTTAGGGTATGGCGCGGTAGGGCGTAAAAGCGTCCACAGCGCCTAGTTACGGACTGACAAACGGGCGTTTGCGCTTGCGCCGTGGCGCCCCTTTAAAGCGTCCACACACGAGTCCTAAAATCAGAGGAAATTACGTAAAAGTAGTGGGGCGGCGCTTACATCGCAACATAAATCACCAATCATATGGTGCGATGTAGGATATGATTGTTGATTTATGGTTCAATGTAGGCTCCGCCCCACTACTTTTACGTCATTTCCTCTGATTTTAGGACTCGTGTGTGGAAGCTTTAAAGGGGCGCCGCGGCGCAAGCGCAAACGCCCGTTTGTCAGTCCGTAACTAGGCATCGCTATTTGAAGTCAAAGAAAAAAATACTTCGCCCAGGTCGCTGATAGTGCTAAAACCGGCACTGCACTTGCCCTTCTACGGCCTAACTAAATCGGCTATGGCTTTGCTATTGCGGTCTCTATCATTTCAAGCGAAAAGAAAAGAGATAGAGCAATATCAAAGCTAAGACAGTTTTAGTTACGCGGTAGACCCTCTGGTGATAAGCAACACTCCTGCCCATTACAGTACCTACAATGACACTCGGCTATTGGAAATTGGAACGTGAAGAGTCCGAATCATTACGTAGCCCTGCATTGCGCTCGGAACCGGCGGTATAGAATGTTTTATCTCTGTCTTATAATTTCATTGGAAACGTTGCCTTCAAATCGTAACACAGTAATGCTTGGCGGTAGAATAATTGGCAAAGGTGTTGTACTTCCGCATTCCCCAAGCGGACTCTACAAAGAGTCCTAACAATAATTTGAAACTATGCACTAAGGATTTCTAAGTACTAAATACTAAATAAAATGCAAGTTTTAATCTTTTGTAAACAATTGTTTATTAACATTTTATCCATTCACTCCGACACTCGAGGCATTATCACCACAACATTATTACAATATTATGACTTTTATTACGGATAAAACTATGGAATATCTGGTTATTGGGCTCTACAGAACCACCGCTTTCATTTTTCTTTTGAAATCGAAAAACTATGTGAATATACCAAAAGGTAAAAATAAATAAAACATTATAAAAACAGCGTCCGTCTAGACAGAGCCGGATTGAGACATAGGATTTTACAAATCAGGCCCCTAGGTAATCCAAGTCAACCTTTTACTTAGGACTTAGGTATTTAGGTTTACCAAGAGGCCTTACGGCGACAAATTCTGAACTCAAACTTGAAATTAAAAAGTAAATCAACACAGCTGTCATTGTAAATTGAACTGTAATAAATGCGAGTGACGATTTAAAATGTTTTAAAATTTCAGTGTGTTTTCAGAATTGGGTAAAATCTCTTATGTAATCCGAAACAGTTTCGCAGACACGAGATATACAATCATGAAATGACTGCAGAATACGCATGCAAATTAAACAATATTCGAAAATAAGAATAAAATATACTCATAAAAGTTACTTAATAAATGGAATGATTTGAAAATGTTATTCTTTCAGTATAGTCACGTAGTTAGCACTAGAATACATTCATGATTTCTGTGATACATTATTTACCATCAAAAATATTACATATCCAAAAACAATTTCGTATCAGTCAATTGTAAACTTATTCAAAAAATAAACAATGATTCAATAAAATAAGAAAATTCACAATAATAATTAGAAGACAGAAAATTTTATCGTTTGGAATGGAAATCATATTGATTATCATGCAAATATAAAATTGTCAAAAAAGAAAAATGAAAGTTGAAAATTGTAATCGATTAAGTACAAAAACTATGGATAGTATCGACTGGGTCTTGACATAATTTCAGCTTACAATTTGTCATCTCTAACATTACATAACATTTATGATCAGTCTATTAATAGTTCTATAGTAAATTTTGTTCATTATTCTTCTTTTATCTACGTTCGAGTACAAAAGGCAACATAAGAAGTATCATCGCATATCACTTACAATATAAACTATCTACAAGTTAATAAAAAGGCAATTTTACATAAATTATTTCATTGCTCGATTCGGTCGCCAAAAACGCGCGTTCCTTTAAAACGTGCGTCGTGGTAAAACAAATCAAAACATTTGAGAACTGTACCTATTAAAATAAATAAGTTAAAACAACCTGAAATCGTGTCTTATGTTGCCTAATGACACTTTGATATTGTCACAGTACTCTTACATAATTAATGGAGATATGCTTACTTAGCTAAAACTTATTCGTTTTATACAAAATGACTTAGGTTTCGAAAATTGTTACTTATAAGTACAGAATTTATAACCTACGGACTAAATAAGTGCGTGATGTTAACATTTGTGAAACGAGGGTAGTTTGCGCTACTTCCGGTCGGTACACCGTCGCGGAAGTGACGCAGACGCCGCTCGGACCAATCAGGAACGTTGTGCTAACCGACTAATCCCGTGAACGGAAGCTACAAGAAACAAAAAATCTGTGTCGATTTTCAAGAAAACCCGAACAAGATTTTTATGGAGAATACTAAAATCATAGGAACAAATTACTGACAACATTACTTTAAGTCAATCACAAAATATAATCAAACTGATATGCGCATGATTCGCGCTTTTATTAATTAGTCTAAAATCTAGATATACGCACGGTTTGGTATCTTCTGGTGCGAGTCTACAAGGATAGCGTATTGGTGTTAGAAGTCGCGGAGACGGTACTTCACTCTCAAATAACACGAAATGTTACTAAAACTCAAATAAATAGGTTACATCACCCACAACATTTTGTTCAATATCAAACAAAACATGGCTCGTAGTTATAAATACCACACACTGGTATTAATTAGCAAACAATAAGACTTCGAAATTAGTCGATAAAATTTCGGATTTACAAATTATTTATCCAAAATTTTATCAACGTTCACGAAATTCTATAATTAAAATTATTTAGATTTTTGATTTAATTCATTTAGAATAGTCACTGGTATCGTATATTTAGATCGTCAATTGAATGTAGATGGTCAATTGATTGGTTTGTACCGGAAGTGGAGGTAAGTACCGTCTGTAGGCGGGGCGCGGGCGGCGGACCGGCGGCGCCCGCGCTCTGCCACAGAGATCGCATCAGTGGACCAGTGTCCACTCACCCCTCGGTGCGCCCGGTCCTCACACGCCTACCCGCACGACACGACACTTGCAACGCATTTCGGAACAAATAAAAAAGAGAAAAAAAGTAACTTATACGAACGAATTTGATATACGGTTACTCTCATATTTGCACACTTCCATTTTTCTTATCAGATTTAAATCTAAAAAAAAAACAAAATCTATGACAAACACGAACAATTACTGAACGTTATTGTAAAATAAGTAATTTGTTTTCAACAAAATACGTTTTACAATAAAAAGTATTCGATTTAACAGAATTTGAAATAACAGATTCAACAGTAAAGATTTAGAAAAGATTGAGCGTAACAGAAAACGAAAAGGAACAAAAACACTTTTTTTTTTGTTAAAGTGGGTAGTCCGAAATGCCGTCGTAGCGCCGTCGTGCGGGTAGCGAGCGAAGCGCACCGCTGCGGAGCGGCAACCGCGTCTCATCGCCAACAATATTTACACGGCGACGGATCGCTTCAAATAAATACATGGAGCACTTACAACTAGCTGTCTATACAGGGGTCACTTTACATTATCCTATATTTACAGGAGGCCACAAATATCCACAGCCTGGTTCGCGGGAGCGTCCTTGGAATAAATAAGTTAACACTATCACTACACTTGCGTCGCGAACGTCGGCGGTAGGCAGTGGTCGTCGAGGACGTACACCCCCTCCGCCTTCCAATGCTCGCTTCACTAGCGACGTGTCGCTGGAAAGAGAAACACATGGTTTATTGCATTGTACATTTAGTATCGTAAAAGGAGGGAGAGTTTTTTATGTATTTTAATAAATTTACCGTTCGTATCAATCATCGAAAATAGCGATTTACACAATAATCGATTATTTAATAATTTTGGCTCGAATCTAGAGAAAATGAATATACAGTGTCAAAAAAACAATAGGCTTCAATTTAGCAAAAACCCCATCTTGATAATATCAAGGGGAGCAAAATTTGCCGTTGCCGAAAAGATGACGCCTGATAGAAATAGTAGCGACTCTACTACATCAATCTAATATGAAAACCGACAGGCACTTTTGTCTTATTTCAACTCCTATTTTAGTTGAAGTTGAAAATAGGTAAAACATTGGATAAACATCAGTTCTGATGATTGTTGGATGCTTGTTACACTGTGATGTAATCTAAGGAACTGACATTCGAATTTCAAATATACTTTGTGTAACTGTTGACCCGCCATAGAAGTTAGGAGATTTAACAGTAACGGGTAAGATTA
Source organism: Ectropis grisescens (assembly GCA_017562165.1). Lineage (NCBI taxonomy): Eukaryota > Metazoa > Arthropoda > Insecta > Lepidoptera > Geometridae > Ectropis > Ectropis grisescens. Next base: position 17,828,458 of record CM029773.1, read on the forward strand.
ATAAGTAAGAAATAAGGTAACCATGCTCCATCGTAGACCGCATTGTCGCTTAAGATCAGGCGAGATCTATCTAGTGTAAGCCTATAAATAAAACAATACAATAGTAAAAACTAATAACGGTGGTGTAGTTACCTGTTAGCGCAGTAGGCGGAGTCATGCGAGAGCCGCGAGAGTCTCGGGTCGAGCGCTGCCAGCAGGCGCGCCGACTCCGTGTTCAGCGTCTTCCGCTTGCACTCCTCGGCCGCCTGGTTGTGCGCGTTCTGGCACTCGGGCGCGGCCGCTTCGCACTTGCCCCACGTGTTTCTGATCACGTGACCCCCCCACATTCCCCCCCGCGTTCGCCGCATTCTGCGCACGCGCCTCCGCATCCGCTGCTAGCGCCGCCCGCGCTCGCCGTCGACGCACACAAGCTAACGCCCCAACAGCAACTATCACCAACACCGGCACCGTCGCACCCACCCCCACAATCCATGCCACTTTCCCCGCAGACAAACTCTCCTCTTCAGTATCTTCCCCCACTCGGCGCAAGTGACCCCCCGTCGTTTATTGAAGCCAGCTCCGATAGCGACACCGTACACGATCGCCCACTCCATCCGGGCGTGCAAGTACAGTGGTAGCCGTCCACGCGATCCCGACAGGAACCTCCATTTCGGCAAGGAGCAGAAACGCATTCGTCGATGTCGATGCTGCAGTCTTTGCCCGCGAATCCGGGTCGGCAGCGGCATTCGTAGTCGTTGTCAAGAACGAGGCATTCTCCGCCGTTGGCGCAAGGTTTCGTGAGGCAGAGGTCGACACGGGTCTCGCAGCGGTTGCCGACGAAGCCGGGCGCGCACTGGCAGCGCTGGCCGTCTACTAAGTCGACGCAGGAGCCACCGTGTTCACAGATGACTCCGGCGCAGTCGTCGATGTCGATCTCGCAGCGGTTCCCGCGGAAGCCGGCGCGGCACTGGCAGCGGAAGCCGTCCCCGGCGCGCGCGCACGTCGCTCCGTTGCGGCAAGGATGCGCGGCGCACGGGTCAGCTTCTAGCGCGCAGTCGGCGCCTCCAAAGCCGACGGGACAGACGCAGATGTAACCAGAGGCGCGCGGCTCGCACACTCCTCCGTTCCGGCACGGTCGGTCGGCGCAGGTCAACCGACGCGTCTCACACCGCGCACCTTCATACCCTTGCGGGCAGGCGCACGCCAACTCTCCGCCCTCGTCCGTCACGCACGCGCCCCCATTCAGACAAGGCTTCACAGAACACGAGTGTTTCGACTTGTCACAATCGGGCCCCGTGTACTCGTCGGGGCACACGCACGTGTAGGACCCCTGGCCGGTGTTATGGCAGGTGCCCCCGTTGCGGCAGGGCCGATGGTTCGTGCAGTAGTTGAGGTCTTGGTTGCAGAACAGGCCGCCCCAGCCCTCCTCGCAGATGCAATCCCAGGGCCGGCTGCAGGTGCCGTGAACACAGCCCGGGTGACGCTCGCACTGGTCGCAGAGTTCGCCCACCCACCCCGAGTGGCAACTGGAAGACAAAAGAGTAACGTCAGAACGTGATAACGAGCGGGTAATGCCGCGCACAATGCGCCAGCTGAATAGTTAAAGCGGCTCGGCGATTAGCGCGGAGGTGCGAAGTGGATACTCACATGCACTGGTCGGGCTTGAGGCAGTGGCCGTGCTCTGCGTCGCAGCCGGGCAGGCAGCGCGCTGGAACAAACGAAACGTTCGTTAGCGACGGACACAAAAGAATTCTAAATGGGTTTCTTTAATTGCGAGAGGGAAGCGGCGATTAATCACCGCCGAGATCGAGGGAGGGCGCATCTCGCATTAAACCCGGATTCGCTGCAAAGGACACGGCGTGCTCGCGACGCACGCGAATATGCAGACGGTTTAGCACCTTGCCGTACTAACTGGTGTGTAATTTGAGGTCGAAACGCGACCCTTTCTCGACGCGACAAGGCGGTAAATCGCGCCGGCGTGTATGCAGCTGGCTGTACAAAGAGAGAGGTTCGTTAGCGTCCCGAGGGCGAGGTCGCAACCGCCTCGATTTATCTCGGCTCGTCTCTATGACACCATCCTTTAAACTTTATACCTGCATTCAATTACATTTTTAGTATCGAGTCGGTAATGCCTTCTAGTGGCGCGGAATCTGGCGCGATCTGCGTTCGATCGAGGTATTATTTAAAAGGGCTCCTAGAGCTGAAATATTTAGCTGCGACGTGATGTATTACCGGTGTAATGTGTGCGCATCGTTAACTTCGTGATTTACGTTCAATACACCGCGAACCTTACCCCGGCGCATCTTCGATCGCGGAGAAACCGAACCGCACTTTCCGGTTAGATCGGAATGCATTGCTGTGCAAAAATATAAGCGAATGTAGCTAGTGAGAGGCGAAGCGGTAATGTATGGCGCTCGGTAAAAAGCGTTTCGAAGAAGTGCGGTGTAAAGTCGTATCGGTCGGGTGCGCATGGGCAAGTTATCGGAGCGAATACAAAGGGGCAGATAGCGCGGGGAGCATAACCGTCACTCGACCGTTACTATTCCCCTAACTCGCTAGAAAAATACTAGACGCCATCTTGATAATAACTTCCATTCCTGAATGCAAATGCAGTCGGCTCAGTTCTATATCGAACGAGGAAGCGGCGGCGCCGGTGGATTCCAGGCTCACATGAACAAATAAAGGAGATTAGCCTCCCGCCGGGTTCCCTATCTACTTCTCGTTCGAAAAGCTCCCGAAACTGGCAGCAAATCCCCACAATCCGCTTAACTCTGCACTCAAACGAATTGGCAAACTCGCTGGCTCCGAACATTCTATTTTAGCATTACGCCATTTCTTTATCCGTCGGAAATTGAAAAGAACATAATCCGGCTTTCACGTACTTTCGCGTATAAAACGAACGTTTAACTGAGACAATCGTTTCTCATGACCTCTCGGTGTGCGATGTAAGAATTCAAGAATAAAACTTTATGAGTTCTATAAAGGGTAGAGCAGGACGGCGCCACCGGTCGGTCCTGCAGATAGATCAAAGACGTCGAGTGCTCATTGCGCGCTCCACTTCAGTGCTACTCGACTTATCTGCCCGAAAGGTAGAACGGTAGTAAAAATTACACTCCAAAAGCAATTTAGGGCGTAAGTGGCACGAGAGCGCGGATGCTTTACGTTCTTCCTGCAGGGCTATTAATTATTATCAATGTACATTGAACAGTATCGATTTCTAATGAAAGGCTGGCGAGCGCCGCACTGCGTCCAAGGTCTCGGCGAGGCCAGGTAATACCGACCTGCCTCAGGGATGCTCACACGTGCGCTCCGAACTTTAGACATCTGTCTATCCGAAACGGAAATTAGGAGCGCGTGGGATTCGCGAACAGAAGGTACGCAATATTCGTGAGAACGGCGGCCGCGGCGACAATTAGCCAGAAAGAAGCGGCCGTAAAGGATCCTCTCGCGATCTGCCCCGTCATTACCGGAGCCCCGACTGGATAATACCTTCCAGTCATGCGAATAAGTTTTCGGGATCGTTAAGCTTTCCCAGAAGGCGAGATACCGTTCGGCAGATGCGAGCTCGTGACACGGTCAAGTACGGAGTTTATTTCGATCGGTTCTCGTTTAAAGGTGTTTTGACCCGGTTCGGCATCTGTGTCTCGAGAGTGTGCGTGCGCACCGAACGCTCCAAGGCGGATCTACATTTTCGTAATAGCATCGGTTTATATAACTTTCACACGTTTCCCGATCCTGTGTTTGTTTACTTTTTTCCAGAAAATTGTGATTTCTCGGTGGTCGTGGAGGCTGGTGCGCGGTGCGCGTGCGCACGGGTGGGAGGGAGACGGCAGCGCGTCTTGTGGTCTCTGTCTGTCTGTTTTTTGCGGCGCCGGAAGTGTGGGAACGCGGCGGCAGGTGGGGCCCGGCCGCTGCCGAGATTGCGCGAGACATCCGCCCGACAATGCATCTCCGTCGGCGCTTTGTTTCCACTCACCGATGTGCTTAACATACGTCACGACTTGCCCGCGCTCGCTCGGAAAAACTCGCGTTAGAAAAAGGTAGCAGGATGTCAGATTGACAGGACTTTCTAATTTATGATCGATAGCCATCATTTAGAAATCTAGAAACAAAACAAAACTGGCATGACAAGATCAATGCCTCGGGTATCATACATAAACAATATTTGCTTCGTTCGAGTTAAATGATACGACAGAATTGTTAGTTCGATATGTACATCTTGATCGTCCTCAGTTTTCAGAGCACACCACACAGAAAGATTAGACAATGGGAAGGAGTTTCAAATTGATTTATACGAATCTGTATAGCATGACGTATGTCTTTACTAACCTTAGCTTTATTTATGACTAATGAGAGATCGTAAAGTAGAACCTTGGATGAAGATTCTCATGTTTCACCAAGGACAAGCGTAAATGTTGACGATGATCGATTAGAAAGTCGACTTGAGTTCGCTTTGTTTACATCGACTACGTAATGCAAATAGTGGACTGTCGGTCACACGCTCACACGTAAATGGCTGTCTTCGACACTGAGCGTTGCATATTTAAAGATATTTTCAGTTACAATTGACAGTTCGGAAGTATGCATGTTGGTCTTTTAGTTTATAGTAAGTATAATTACGATGTGTGAAAATCAGGATTTCTCTCCGACGCAATCAAAACTTAATACTTTTAAAATGTGAAGTTTCCAGAATGCAAAATTAGTTCTCAATTGAGCCTCAGGTCGCGTGTTTAATTTTGTTCGATATTTTTTTATAAGCATACGTTAATAATATCTTATTCTTAATAAATTATTAATAGTAACAATTTAGCTCTGCTTAGCTAAATAAAGAGGGCTCAATAGCACTGAGGAATGAGGATCCTTCAGGACAAGTAATACGCTAAAATAGCTATTATTAATGATAGTAATTAAGTTGTATTTTATTTGGTAGTTAAATTACAGAAGAGGTTAAGCCGTGTCAAGCTGAGTTTAAACCATTATTAACTAAAGTATGATCACAATCAGATACAAGTTCTCATAGTAAACTTTTTTATGAGTTCTTTGACACTTCATTACCATAGATATTATTATATGCAATTACATTTATTGAAATATTTTTGAATGGGTACTTAAACTTTTTGAACTGTGGAAATTATTCTGTATTCTATTGTAATGAAGTAGATGAAAGAAAAATATTAGAATTAAATTTTTAATGAAGTGTAATGATGACGGTTTTATTTTGTACAGGGTTACGTCGAACGGGTCGCGTGTGTTCGGGTTATTTTTAGGAGGATTTTAGGAGCGTTAAGTACTTTTTGTTAAGGGAAAGTCTCAATCTGCGTACGGATAGCGCGTTCCTGTGTTGCGCGTAGTTGGGAAACGCTGTCCACGCGTACATTTCGCCCACGTTCCGGACGCGACACGCGTAAACTGACTACGCGTACTAGTGTACGCGCTATCCGTACGCACCTTTATAGGCCGCGTCATGGAGATACGCGAAGCAATGGAGCGGGGCATGTGCTTTGGACGCTTTTTGAATGGGTCAAATTGTGAGTTGGCATCACCGACATACGTAATGGCAGTTTATTTGTAGGTATACAGATGACGTAAACATTAACACTGTTTTGTATGCTCAAATTTTAAGTTATTTATATAGGTAATGTAATTTAATGTAATTTTTTTTGCCTACCGAACTTTTGCGCTGACCAAGAATCTATTAACTTAAACTTACTAACCAACTCTTTCAGCTGTTGTTAGTAAATCTGTGTAACCCTGTATTAGTAATTATAGTGGGAAAACATCTAATTAATTTGTTTACAAATAAATTTAAGTTTTTTTATTAGAGTTCAATAACATATTCATAACTAAATGTTATGAAACTTTATTTTCAGTTGCAGACAATGAATTGGCATCACATTTTGGAATAATGTTTAATTGTCAGGATAAACAAATAAGCCTAATTAAAGGAAGGATTGCGATCAAGGCATTTTGGCATAATTACTCTTACTCCCAAGATGAAACAAAAACTAAAATATTATTCAAAACAGTATAAAAAAAGCATGGTAATATATTTTACTGACAAGCCTACTCCTGAAGTTGGCAGCACTTTCGAATTTTTCAGCTAATTTCAAATTACCCATAAAACTTATGCAACTCCCTGAAATTTCCATCTCGAAATTATTAAGTTGTCTTGTATGAATACACTCAACAAGTTTCCATATAGAGCGTACGTTTACAACGCGAATATTTTTATGAATACACCTTTTAGCGCGCAAAAAATACTCGCATAATAAAAAGATCGTATAATTTACGAAAATGAGAAAAAAACGTTTACGTACACCTACATTACGACCTTAGTATATTTTTAGTTGACCAAAATTTGGTAATAATATTGAACATACTATTACGTTTAATACAATATCGACTACTATTATAAATGCTCAATTACGTCGGAACGGCTGAACGGATTGCGATGAAACTTGGAACACATTGTTATTACGGGGAAATAACGGGAACTACCCCCAACTTTGGTTTAAACGTAAAATAATTTAATAATCGGCATTTGTTTATTTTTCGTTTATAATGAAGGTAATTTTTGGATGATGTTATTTCTGCAATAATTTTAAAAATGCATGGTTTTTTCCCGTGGTATGAAACTAGTTTCGTTTACTATTTTTTTACTTTTATAGGTTTACAGTTGACCGCTATGTCGCCTGATGTATGAGCGACGATATGGTTTACGATGGAACGTGCCGACTTAGAAGGAACTGATTCACTCTGGATTTGAAGACACCAACATTGTAACCATCCCAATGAAACCCCATTCAAGCAACGCATTCCATAACTAGACGTTTTGGAATTATTGAGTTGTGCCACTTTAATTCTATACGTGCGATTTATGAAATTCGTAGTATGATGTCAAGTGGAGTGTGTCAGAGACTCCCAATTACGCGATTACGTGAGATAGAAGAGGCCTCGCAATTTGTTCACGAGAGGAAGTTCTAAAAATTGTTACAAACATTTTAATGAGGATGAATGAATTACGCGGCCCATATATCATTTTAGAATTTAGAGCATCCACAATATCGTTCACTAAATCTTAGTGTTAGTAGTAAGTACTCTTTGGTGATTCTGCCTTGGGAAGCACCACATGTTTGATAGTTTTTTTTATAGTATAAAGTGATGAGACAAGCATGCCATGACATACACCCTATTAGTTCTATTAGGTTTTGTTCCAAGCAGCTATGTGCAAACGTTAGTGTTTGACTGTATTCCAGTTTGAAGGGCAATGTTTCCAGAGAAATTACAGGACAGAGAGATAAATCGCATATCTCTGGGTGCGGTGCGCAGTGCTAGGTAATGATTTGGATTCTTCATGTTCTAGTGACACTGTCCTGTTATGAGCAAGCGTGCCGCTCACCATTAAACGGAAGGCTTGCTCTATATCGTTAGACAGGTTAGTTATAAAAAATATTAAGATCACATCGTGATGAAGCCATTCAATACTTTCACGCTGTAAAATGTTCTACTAATTTTATTGGGCCATAAAACTTGCGGATTTGGCATTTGGAATACCGCAAATGTTTTTGTAATGCGCGGTTACACGAATTGCTCTTATTTAGAAGTTTTTAAATGCTTGATGCGGTCACGAGGGCAAAATGGCACCGTTTTTGGCTTCTGTTGGGAAGTTACTAATGGTTGTCGATTGGTTACTCGTCAAACATTCACAAAAACTTTATTTTGAGCTACAGGCCACTTTAATAAGACCGTAAAGCACCATGCTGGCCAAGTGAGGGTTGGAAGATGACGTAAGTCTTCGAAATAAGTATTTTATTGGAGCATGCCGGGAGTTCTCGCCACTCGTACTTAAACATTATTTACATACATAAACTTTTCTTAGAGAACTTTTCAATAAATCAGTTTGAAATCAAATCTGAGATCAATGACACTATATTATGTAATGAAATATAGATGCTTTGGATTATAGTAATTATTAGGGCCCTTCGCCTTCTGCTGTAGCCCAAATTTCGGTAAGCAGTAGAGGCCAATTTCGACAAGATCCTTTAAAAACATACTTTGCATACAGTTTACCTAAGCAATGAAACATATTCTATTCTGGAACTTACGTTTCGAGCAGTAGTCGCCAGTCCACCCCGGCTTGCACACGATTTCCCCTGTCGAGGAGCACGTGTAATGTCCGAAGGGGTCATCCCTCGGCCGGCAGAGCACCTCGCACCCGCTGCCGTAGTAATGCTGCGCACACGTCACTCGGTACGATAGCCTTAGGTGCGGGCTCGAAGGACCACCCCACCGTTGTTCTTCGTCCACCCAGGGTCCGCCAACGTCCGCTATACTCTGCTTCGTCATGCGGGCTATTAATGAATCTGGAATTGAGAAGGAACGAGTTAAAATATGTATTTAGAGAGGGGTCTACTAAATAAATAGTAGTACATATTTAGTTTTCATGTGATGTGAATGCTTTATGAAAAGATAATCTTATGATTTCACGTCACCGACACGTTAAAGTAGCGGCGTAGTAGCGTCGGAGAGGCGGCGGAGCAGGAGAGCTGAACTTGTCTTGTGTCTAGTAAAAATATCCGTTTACGTTATAGGTAGTTATTAGTTTATATCTGAGGTAGGTACACACATATATTAGAAAGTTTGATCCCTTTTAAAGGCAATGTTTGCGATTGAAAGCGAAATTACTCACAGTAAATTTGAACATCCTAGATCAATAATATTCAATAGGCAATTCCTTGGCAATAGTAAAAAAAAGTACAAAAACTTTTGAAAACTAGCATAAAATACGTTCTCAAAATATGATAAAAGAGACAATAATTTTTAATTCGAGTATTTTGATTAAAACGACTCGAATAAAATGTAGGTAAGTTACAAGCGGTCGGCAGCGTTCGAAACAAGTGAATCACGGCAACAATGGGTCTCACGGTCCAATGCGGGCTAACAGCTCAATCCTACCACCTACCCTTTCCCACGGCGATGATCGAATAATCTTCTTAATTAATGATATTTAATCGAAAACACTCGTAAAAAACATCGCCAAAAGATATCGATCGCTTTGAGCTTTACGTAAGAAACGCGAGTTCTTGCGTAACCAGTCTTAATATTTTATTATTTTAAGTTATAATTACTTATTTTACCAAAAAAATCAGATTTTGGCGATTTCTGAGTTGATACCTGGAAAATATTTTATCATTATGGATAGATGCATTTAACTAAGAAATTTAATATTTTTTCGATTTGTTCTCATTGTAATGTATAAAGAGATTGTTTAGAAAACAAAACATGTAACACAATAGTAATCTTTGTTTGTATAGAGTTAAAATTGATAAATAAAAATAAAATGTATGTTTTACTTGGGTGTGTTTCATTAATACATTGTAATATTGTTTTGTTAATAAACGTTCTGCTCAGATAAAGAAACACAATTATGTATTATATTAACCTTCCAGTCAGTGAGTAATCTGTCAATTGGTAAAAAGAAAACATACGACACATCACTTTACAATTATCACTTTTAAACCGACTTTTTATTAGTTCACATGTAAATATGGAAAATATTTCGTATTATTTTGTAAAACATGACTCTCGATCAGATAAATGTGAGACTTGTCTAATTTGGGCAAAATATCGTTAAATACCCGCTTACTTTGCATTTAAAACAAATTAAAATTAGTCCCAAGATTTGCTTATCTGATGACATACCGATTCGATTTATTCGAGTGAGAACCCTAGTGAAGAAATCCTTAGCGATTGCCGTGCTGTCTAAAATAGCTACAAGTACAAAGTTTCAGATTTTTTGAACAGGATTTTTTATTTTAAAAGTTAAGTTGGTTTTATGTATTTCATTTGATTTATGTTAGATCACGAATTGAGAGACAATAAGAAAATACAATTTCTGTTGAAAAGCACTAATGTAAAAGGTACCTTGGCACTTTAACAAGATTCAAAAACAGGTTGTACCTATTTGGAGACAGGGACACTAGCATGTATAAAACAAGAAAGTAATGTACATAAATTAGAACTTAATCGCAATTGATTAGGGAAAATTAATTTTGGAGCTCTTTTCTAAGGTAGTTAGTATTTACAGAATGATGCATTTGTTAGTCCTAATTTCTAATTGTCAAGTAAATGCGTTTATACCCACAGCTTCGCTGGCGTAGTTGTGTGCATGCAAAGATACACCTAGATGGCACAATGTTAAAGCAAAATATTTTTTTTTTTTGCGATTTTGCGATGTTCCAACAGTAGACACCCTACCTATGTATTTGTCTTTATAATATCATGAAGTAAAGGTTAAAAATGAACATACTGCAATTTACCTTTAAACGGCATTCAGCGCTAAAGAACACGCATGTGTACCATGATGATGTACATATATTTAGCCGTAGTACGTGTATTTAAATCTCGTCCAGCAGTTTTTATTCTTATTGCATCGAAACATTCCTAAGTCTGTAATCTTGACAACGGTGAAGTTAAACCAGACGAAACAAAATTAAAAGGGATCGCAGACTAATTTCGTAGCAACGCATTGTTTCTTTATTTGGTGTTAATACATTTATATTATTTTAAAAGTTTAGATAGAAACTGGATAGTACTCGTTGAGTATGGCAAGTATATCGAATGATTTTAAGTATAGTTAGTGATTTTAGAATAAAACTTGGTTTTCAAGTTTCAAATTACTTTTGTATATTCTTAGTTTTAACATTATCGTTGGCTGCCTTTTGAATTTAATGAATTAGATTTTTTTAACATTGCTTTACTCACATACAGCCTACTGCTTCTTGCTACCGAACTCTATGGCAGAGACAGTGTTTTTATATCTACATGTAATGAAACGAATGTCAGAATAAAACGAATAATATTTATAGAGATGAGGTCCAATATTTTTATCGACTCGAAAAATAGGAATGTTATCAACGATCTGTGATCACGATTGTGATTTATCATCGTTGGAGTCCATTAAGAAATCGAATTAAAGGAATTATATGAAAACAAAACTTTAGTTCAAATTTCAAATATTTTCGTTATATATATTATCTAAACTTTTTAGAAGGTATGATGAGGTACATAGGTGTAAAACGGACATTTACCTCTAAATAGGAAAATATTTGCAATCCAGATTTATTTGATTCGATTCGGGTCAATGATGATGTTCTATTTTCCTTCTGATTCATAGAAGTCTATTTCTACAGTTATATTGAGTAGATTGCAGGTGCTTAGTGAATATAGGACAAGATCAGCGTGTTTTTAGCTACAAGTCAATCAGTTAGAAGAGTATTTATAGGAGTGTTTGCAAAGATTTTACATAGTTAATTAATTACCAATTAAATTAAATGTAATTGAGACTTCGTGACTAGACTAACACCGTATTATTATAATTGTGTAATTTCTAAACTATTTGTTTCTTGTTACATAATCTTGTCAATCGCGTGAACATGAATGAAATTCCGTTAATTAAACAATACAATCAATAATAAACAGAAAATATGAGAGATACAGTTACTCGCACTAAACAGTAAAATTACAAAAAGTGGGTCCTTTTCAGATAAAAATAGCGTTAAAACGCTCGCGATTTTAATTTCTAAGGGTGTTGTTCTCGAGAACACGGACATTGTACTCGTAGGTAAATAATTCAATGCGATTGAAACCTCAGGAGGATGTATGTTTACAATTAAAAAAATACTGTTTCTTCTTCGCTCCATCACAGATTGTCGCTTCATCAGGGTACGTTGCCAACATCAGGGCATATGGTTGTCTAGGACAAACCTAATACCGATAAAAAATAACTATCGAACAAAAAAGAAATTTCCTCAACTTTCATTCGAATTCGAAATTCAAAATAGCATCGAACTGCAACTCGATACGAGATCGAATAGTTTGATTTAAGTCGATAGTTGGAATTGTTCAGTAAAGCACAGCATGTTTTCGTTAGGCAGTATCCACACGTTCTTCCAGATTTATTGATGTGATACCATCTCAGCTACGTCGAACCGGTAATGTGTACTCGGGTTTATTTCGATACTTGGTATTTAGTATTCTACGCCTATGTACACATAGTATGTTGGCAAAGCGTTAAATTGAATAAATATTTCGTACAATTTACATCTTCCTGTTACATTTTAGCCGTATTTAGAAAAGTTATCATTCGTTAAGTATTTGTTTTAAAAGATATTTATTCTCTATATTTCAAACGAGTTAAGTTCAATTTTGTCTTTTTAAGTACGATTGACGTCACAAAAGTCGGAACGACGAGTTTTCTGAATGACAGATAATATGGCTGATTAATGGATGAAGCAATAATTACTTATGTCAAATTATTAACATTGACATACCTCTTATCAAATTTCTCAATAAAATAAAACATGAATACCTGGGAAGATTTACGTTTTGTATTCTAAAAATGCCTTTCTATGGCGATTTTGCTATCATCAAATATTTGTTAGTTTTTTGGCTTAACCTTTTTGTAGCTGTATAAAGTAAATATCGGAATATTCGGTATAGATGAAATAGTTTTAATAATTATGTTATTACTTAATATGCGAATAAAATCAAATTGTTATCTTTATGTTTCCTTAATATCTGGGAGATTTTTATGTACTATATAATGTTATATTTAATAGACAAAATATTTGAATATTAATATCCTGAGTAAGAGAGGTGTGGGAAAGAGCAGCGTAATTTACCGACGGAGTTATTGCGAGCGTAACTTACCAGCAGACAGGGTTGCCACTAAAGAGAAAATAAATAATTTATTGTTGCCATCTCTCTTTGATAGAGATTGATTTATTTGTAGTATTATAGTAATAGTACCTCAAATATATAAAGTTCTTTATTTGTTTATTTTGTTACGAGTTTTTGTATTCAATATTTATTTTGTGTTGACTTTGTAATTTTACTACAAGCTATAGAGATGATAATGCACAAAATAAAGAAAAAAAAAACAATTTTTAATTTTTTATCTATAATTTTTATCTCATATCAAATACAATAGATATGAAAAAATAAATTATATGTGTTTTAGATCTAAACAATGCTACAAACATTATTATTTTACAGTTCATTGCTGCATTTTGACATCAAAATCATTGACAATAGAAAAGGAAAATAGACGATACTAAGTAATACGGCAAACTAAGCAACAGTTTAGAAGCAATTGCTTGGAAAATTGCCGTAACTTCGAAACTCGAGAGAAACAATCAAATAAATTACAGCCATCATCCCAAACCGACTGCAACCATATTAAATGAGGGTGTACCACTATCGCATCTATTAATGTAATACCGATTCACAAATAAATAACACATTTAAAGAAGGACGAGGCACCAGGGTTTACTGCTAAATACCCTTAACACTTTACAACCATATCACAGTCAAATTTTTACAGCAAAGATCGAAACATCAGATCTTTAGTGCTACGACAAGGTTCCAAAGAGGACTCGTATAGAGTAGTTGGATGTACGTGCTTCGCCGCTTCGCTGGATAACATATAATTACGGCCGCAGAGGTCAATACAAATAAGAGAATAAAGAATGATAAATAAAAACAGAAGAAAGGCGAAATAACCGATAATTTGAGGCGCACTATCGGCGGATGAGACGTTGCCAGCGATTTTGGGAAATGGAGGAGTGTGTTGAGCGATAGGCCGGATGCAGCCCGGTTTTGGTTATGTCTACTAGTTTTAGCTCATTACCTGATCTTGAAAACGAAGAGTTTAAAATCTTCAGTGTAAACGATTCAAATACCAAGGGTATAAAGTATAAACTACGTCTAAAGGCCAATATTCAAGACAGAAACATAATAAAAAAAAAACGCTCAAATCTCTAAATGATCGAAATTTTAAGATAACAAATATCTTTTGTTATTGGGAAGACTCTTTGTAAAGTCTGCATAGTGAAGTACTATGCATTTGGCAGTAATTCTACCGCGAAACAGTAATATGCTACTATTATTGTGTTCTGCAAAGCTAAGGGTTAATTCATCTTATATCTATAGGCGCAAAGCAGAGCTAGGTAGCGATTAAGACTCTTTAAATTTTTATAGTTGCGTGGTACATGGCTGTTATGAGCAGGCTGTTTGCTTACCATCAGGCGCACGTTGTGTTCGTCTTGTCACTCGTATACTATAAAATAAAAACTTCGCATTGTGTGTAATTTATATTAGAAACGAACACAAATGCTAGCTGATTCAAGCTGTGTTCTATTTCCATTAAACATAAACACTTCCGAAGTAGGTAATTAATAGTCTTGAACGAAGCAGTAACTCTGAAGCGAAACTGTGACAGTTCCGCAGATGGGCCCGCATCAAGAAACTGACACGGCGGATAGTCGGACACCTGCCAGTCCGGTCACAGCCCGACCGAGTCCGGCCATAGTCCGGCCGAGTCCGAGCAGTCCGTCGCGTCGGTGGGAACACCGCTCCTCAACCAACCGGTCCGCGCTCCCTTTGTTTACAAAACTGTCCACTTCTATCAAGTATTTCAATTCGATTGCGCCTCGCGTCTACCAATCGATAAACAACTCGAGAGCTCTTGCACACAAATAAAAGACGTCATATGAAGTTTTAGAAATTTTCTCGATTGCGTCAGTCTAGAAAGACGAACCGTTTTATCAATTATGTCAGTTGTCAATGTCATTATATACTTTATTTCCAGTGATTAGGGGACAAAACTGGATAGTCTACGTTTTAAGGCATGAAGAGTCGACTAGGGTGATGTGGTTAACCTTTGGGAAAGCCAATTAACATGGCTGCTAATAAAGCCGGTCGCAATGACTCGCTTAATAGCTAATAATGCACGGAACGGAGAGATAAGGAGCCGTCACAACATAACTGTGTCGATAATCGCATCTCTCGGTAGCCTGTTCGCCCGAGGCTCTGCTCCAGACAACCGATTATTCGATTTATAACGTTCTATGATACCCTTACCTTTCACACGGACTTTGGCCGTAAGATAGTAAACAAAGGAACAGAGTGCGTCTACTTATTAAGGTGTCATGTGGGCAGCATCTGTCGACAAGACTTCCTGACTCGCTTGTTACATCATAAATCGAACCTTCCGGGATGTCTTCCGAGATTTTTTTTCAGACGACGAAAGACAAAATGTAAACTTACGAGTAAAAACTTCCCTCTGAGGCATCGCTCGCTTGTATTTTTTAGCATGGAGTAAACAATCCGGGACCCGTTAGAGACCAGGTGCTCGCCTCGGGCGCTCAACAAAAGATTTCGGTGAAGAAACCAGCGACAACATAGCATTCGTTCGGCCTTTGTATACGGTTATTTGTTTAGCGAATGAATCGCTTTATCCGTCGAGCGACAATCGTCAAAGCGACGCGTGTTTGTCTATGATATATTGCATTCTTTAGTCGTGTGTCCTATTCTTCGGAGACGTTAGACCTTCAGGGGTCGAGATGGATTAGCTCCTCAACGGTTATTCCTCTGCAGCTGCTCAGATAAAAAGTCGAATATGATTTAATAAACATTAACCGGGAAATATAGTGAGTGAACGCAAACGTTCGTAACCTGTTATTATGGTTGATTAGATTTCTGTTGGTAACATTTCTCGGTAGTATGGGGCCCGCCCCACGCTCCCGCCGTATTAAAAACATACCCGTCCTCTCTATCCACTTCGGACGCTAATGATTTTCGGTAAACTGGCCCGTAGACACACCTCGCCCGCTAAATCTCCTAAGTAAATCACTGGCTTTTTTGTTGTTATTCGGTCAGGAGTTGTAATTATGTCGGTCAGAGTGCAGCGGAATGAGAATCTAATTAAGAAATGGGCGGTATCGGAATTTTGCATCCACCATTATTGTGATTAGGAAAACAGTCGAGCGGCGTCTCGAAGTGGCCGGGATTGTTTTTCTTCGCGTTTAAGGAGGCACGTATGCACGAGCTGTATTATCACGATGATGTATTTATGAGGCGGGCGGTTACAATTCATTTGGAATCGTTTTTTCGGTCACGCCACGTCGCATGTACGGAATAAACTGTCGATTCTTTATTGGGCATGAGTTTTCGTGATATCGTCGAGCGGATAGAACTCGAATCGATGGTTATACGATAATAATCTGGCGTAATGTCGGAACACATGGCTCCCGTGGCGATGAGAGGAACGCGAATGCGGATTGAGCGATTCGGCTATAAGTTATGTGCCGAGCGATGTCTATGTGTCGGTCAACGGCCATCTGAATACATTAGAACATTTCTACTAAATTTTCGTCCTACAGAAGGCTGAGTTTATTAGAATAGCGTTCGCATTGGCAAGAGGATCACGCGCGGCGAGGCGTGCCGAGCAACCCAATCACACTCGCCATGGGAACATTTTTGTCTTCCACGATATGATAATATGAGCATTCAAATATACATACTGTCCGTTAAATGCACGATAAACACCCAGAATTACAGTGAAACCTGAATGTGAGCGAGCCGAGGCGACGTGATGGGAATTTTACAAGCGTTTGAACGTCCGTGGTGACTTTTTAACATAATTTTGTTGTAATTGAATTAGAAATGGAGCAGCTTACCGTCTGATCTCGACGTGTCGTTAGTGTCGTGCCACGCTTCGACTATTAGCGAGAAGGTGCCCTGGAACAAACATATTCATTAACAATATGATACCACAGAGATTGACTGTTAAACTTTGGCGGGTTTTAATTAACATTGAAAACACACTTCAGAAATGAGTCGCTTTTTTTATTTCTCAAGACGATTTAGATTTTATTTCTTCAGTCTTCTCATGTAATGCAACGTAAATGTCTAGGGGTAATAAAACATTACCTAAGATAAAATTATACAAAATAACATATTGACTTGCCCATAAAATTTTCGCAATCAGTTTACAGGACTTACTAAAGACCTACCTAGTTATATATTAGCTTTTCGTCATCACGGCCGAAGCACAACTGAAGCACCGACGTAATGTAAAACTTTTCTTTTGCGATATTTATGTATGTAGAATACACTCAATTATTGTATAGCTTAGAAACAGATAAATAATAAAATATAACCAAGGAAAATACAATGAAGACAGATAAAAATTATTATTATGATAGATAATTTAAGGCCTGCCGACAGAAGGGTTAAACGGATCATTCTTCAAGGGTAACCTACATAAAGTTGGCCGTAAAATCACAATGTAATGAGCCGATTTATCAGACGCCACAAAATGGCAAAAAGCATGTTTCCATAAAACGTTCCATGTTTTTTTTTTCGACGCCAAAGTTGCTAGCTACATGGAATACATTTTAATTTAAGTAGGCTGATATAATGACGGTATTCCGATTTAATTCTTAAAAACATGATCTTAAGATTGAAAACTTATTCTTGCCCGTATTCTTTTGTTTTAATGGCTACACATGACATTACATTCGGCCAGTGTCTAACTTTTTTAAATTTGGTTTCGCTTCGTACGGGCTATTTAGCTGTTAGTATTATTTAACCTTTTTAATGACCATTCCAAACATTTCCTCTACAATGTTAACTGGCATGATAGACAGGTGAAGACGGCAGATGGCGCGAATTGTTTCCAGATCTATAAATAAGTCCTCAAGACGAGGCAAGAACGCTTAACAAGTCCAATATAGGATCATGTAATACGGTTTATAAAAAATAGGGAACGCGCGTATATCTGATACGGAGCTATTGACATTTGTAGTTGTTTACTTAAGGCGAAACGGCAGTCCAAATTCGATTAGGATAGATAAGGGAACACACTTTAGGCGCCTGAAGCAAGTTAAAAAATAATCTATAGCTTTTATGGTCAAGTTAAAGGGCCGTCTTCCGCTGCAAAAATGTGGATGCCTTATGAAACTCCCATAGGAACCGGTTGTGGTGTAAGGTGTATGAGTGCATGTGAGGGCCCTTTCGTTTGTCGGTTTCCGATTAATTGCGCCAATGGTGGTGTTTGGGAACGATATTCAGAGAAAAGGAAGTAAAAGCTTCCTGTTTTCAATGAGATTCTGAGTTTTAAAACTGTACAACATACTTTGTAAGTAGGTTATAAGTTTGTGTTTAAATAATCGAGTTAAGACTATTTAGGGACAATATTCCATTTATAATGTCATTTTTGGATGATATTGAGTGGTGTTCAATGGTATCCGAATTGATTCCATTAAAGTTAATATCTACAGACAAACCGAAGAAGTACATACTATTACTATTCGATACTACTCGATTTGATATTTTAATCGAAAAAAAAAAAAAGATTTCGTGTCTACAATTTTAAAGATTTTTAAGTCAACTATGCTTGCTAAAGATTAAAGAATTATCTTCAAGATCTGTAACAGCGTTTGTATTTAGGTTTAAGACGTACGGACAAACATTATAATTACAATAAGCATGTGCCCGGGACCGCAGCTGCCGGACATAAAGGGTCACCCTGTTAACTACCTCGTCATTCGATCAACGGAGTGATTCACAGTTTTCCACGACAGATGTCGCTCAATTAACGAATGAAAACAATTTGCATTCGAGAACAATGAGTTATTTGCATGATATTCTATCGAACAATGATTATTGTCGGCGATGGAAAACGATACTAGAAACCTGCGGTTTCACAAATCAGCTATGGAAAAACGGAAAAAAGTAGCTCGCTGACAACAATTAAACGCTGTATTACAAAACCTGGTTCAAACTCAATTTTGTCTCTTTGATCTTCTTTGACGTCATAAACGTCGAAACTCTGATATACCGATGTGAGCTGACTCAAAAAAATTTTCAAATCTTTGGCTCAAGTTAACCATGAGCAAATGTTAGTTAAAAACATTTATGATGACGAATCTACGGATGTGTTATCGACGTACTGACGATTCAGCCAACTCTTATCTGCATTAAAAGTAGCTATTCTACAACTAATGTTTCAAATGCGATACTAAATCGGGTTCTGTTCAACTGTTTCACAGCTTACTGGTTGGATTCATCTCAATGAAAATGTACAAAGTATTATGCATAAATACAACCACAATTCTACACGATTGTTGTTTAAAACAAGTTATTGGTTGACGACTTGACTTGTTTGATTTAATAATAGAAACACATGCAAACCAATTCGCCAACAATACATAACAGAGCAATGCGAATAATAAACGTCTATTCATTCGGTCGACAGAGAGAAATTTTGAAAATATGTTTAGGAATGGGTAACGCAGGAAAAAATGTCAAGATAGCGAATGATTTGTGTAGACTCGATCGGATGTTGTATCGATTTGTTAATCGAGTATGGAGAACGCATTTCGGTCAGCTGAGCCGGTCGTAGTCGTAAGTATATGCCGGTTCCCACGACAGTGACTTCGACGGCCCATAAAAACCGTGCATGTCCGAGTGCAGTAGCCAATACATACGTGCCAACTGCACACAAACGCACTTCCACCGGCCAATCAAGGAAGTGCTAACTCGGCGATTGAAGAAATTGTGATTTTTAATTTCGTGTAGTATTATTTTTTTATTTTCAGATCGTAATCTCAACCCAGATTAAAACAGACAATGGTCTAATTGCATCTCGAATCAAAACTATTTTGTAACAAAATAAAAGTCTCGACTCGATGGCGTGAAAATTGTGTTAAAGGAATCGAATGATTCAACGAAACGAGTCGGCCGGGGATCGTTTGATAATCGTTTTATGAGGGTCCTAAGCTACTTCCATATCTGACTTGGATATTTCGTTATTAATTAGAGAATTGAAAGGATAAGTACGTGGGAACGGAGAGGTTCGAGTTTTGTTGCTTTTGTGCGTTTTGTAACATGTGTTTGGGATTTTAAGGGCCGGAACAAAAGACGCTTGTCCTCTAAGCTCAGGTGGTCGAATTTGGGCCGCGCCACGTGTACCGACTATTGTCGTTAATGACTCTTTACAAGAAATCGCAACAGATGTTCAACTGTTTAAGATGACGAAAAGAATTATTGTTTTTCAACAAATTGTCTATAGTATTTGGTTTCTCCACAGTTTTGACTTCATACTATTTGTCTTGTTAACCTCGACTTTTTTGTTTTGTTAATAGGTCATGTACTCAATGTGTACAGAATTATACTGAAACTTATTTATTGTAGAGTGAGGGCGGTACTGTCCTTGTTTCCAACGGAGTCGTCAAACGCTTTTAAAAATTTCAGTTGATTCTATTTACCGACGTAACGGATTATTTGGTTAGTATATGGGAAATAGAACAAGGTCGATCGATACGCATATTATCGAAAGTTTATATAAAAGCTACAGAAAAAGTCATTACCGTAGTTCGTATTCGAGTTCGTTTCGACAGAGATATTTGGAACACAAACACGGAGCGAGTCGTGATTTCATATTTCACACTTTGCCAGTAACTACGGCTTAAGACAGGTTCTTTTTCACTTACACCCTAACAATCACTTACAAGACAAAATACATCGTAACTTATTGTAATAGAGATTCATTTCGAAAAAGTACAATGAGCTTTGACTTAACCCCACAATCTCAGAATAACTCACAAGGCAACTTAAACCATAGTACATTGGTATACCGATAATTTTGTAGAAAATTTTAAATCGCGTATCGAATCGAATTGTTCGTTCGATTCTCGACGTGTATTCGATCCCAGAGCGATAGATACGTCAAATCGAAAATATATGCAAATCTTAGGCAAAACTTGTTCTTACTCGTGTGCATTTATTATTGCTATTAATTAAGTTGATTTCCTTCTATTTGAGATACGTTGATTGGTTGGAGCGATGACCCGGTGACTCACGTACGAAAAGCTCCTATTCAAACGAATTAAAGTTAATAATAAAATACCGTGTGAACAGGACACTTCCTTTACAAATTATTTCTCACAAAAAAATTGAGGTCGACATTTTATTGGCGACAGTAACACGCGTGCATTCAGTTAGAATGTTAAGCAGTTTCGTGTTAAAGATGTTCGTTACTCACTGAATGTCTATTACGCTGTCAAGTCGAGTTAAGCTTGAGTGTGTGGCTGGTACTAGATGGAACACCACTTCCAACTTGGCTGTTTTATCTGTGGCACACAAGCATGGCCATAGACAAAAGTGAGACGTTCTCAAAGCAATGCGACCTCGCGGTTCGTGTGACCTATGACGTTCGAAATTCGAATTGTTTAACGAGAGAAATCCTTTGTTTGCATTCAAAAATGGAATGTTTAATACAATGACAGCAAAGACTATTTCGAAAAGTTTGGCTTACGTACAGTCAGTAAAAAACGAAGTGCATTTTCATAAATTATTATAATTTAATGTAAAGAGTTCTGGAAGTATTCCAACGAGTGCAGATTTACGGGTTTATCTCGATTGTATATTAAAAGCGTTTAACACAACGAAATGACTCGACTGACAGGTCAATTATTTATGTGAGAATTTATATTTTTAGAAGGAAAAAGGCGAGTTCTGAAGGCTAAAGTTGAAGAATTGCAATTATTCGGATTGCTGAGGAAGGCGACGATTAGTGGGTAAAGTTGTATCTTTGCAGGTAAGTATGATACAAGAAAATATAATGCTCGACCAATTAAACACGTTCACACGCCAATCATAAATAATAACCATTAAATTGATGCTATAATAAAGTTCCAGTGTTGCCAGCTAAGCCGAGAAAGTAAACACCGAGGTGGCCACACTCAAAAATTAACTGACTGTTTAGAGTTTTATGAAAGGATTAATTACCGCAGCCCGCAATACCGGGAAACATTAAAAAGTTGAACAACCAGTCGTAACTCAAAATGAATGTCGAGATTAGTTTACAGGACACACTATAGAAGCATTAAAACAGACGAAACTCCGTTTTTTTGTCAGATAACGACCTGTCCGGTGTATGAGACACGAAATAACTCGGACATAAACAATTTATTGCCCTCAATTACAATCATGGCGAAAAAAGCGGTACGGATGTGGGATTCGGGACTTTGAATCGCGATGAAGTGAAAAACGAAACTGGCTACCTTTAATTTGAAAATGGAATCGGCGGCATCTGTCTCCGCTCGGCAATCGACCGACGGACTCCACAAGAATTCCAAAAATGAAAATGTCGACCATAAACAACGGAGCGATTTGAATGAAGCATAAGAATTAAAAAATAAAACCCGAGTTAACAAATTTTAGAGAGCCAACCTACGATGGATGAGATAAGCCTGAGAAGGGTAAGCGTTGAAACCGAAACCGCACTAAAAACAAATAATCTTGAGGATCAGCTCATCCGGACTTTAATCGAGAATGACTACAGCCTCCTTACAGGTTTTAACTTGAATCTTATTTCAAATTGTATTAGATAATAGTTTTTTTTCTTAACCACTTTGAACGGGGCACGGCGCGGCGGGCAGTAAAACTAGACAGCCAGTGACACCGATGAGTAATATTTACACGTCAAAAACAAGGCGTGTTTATATTCCGAACACGGCAATCCAATGGAAATAAAGTTTAAAAACGTGAGATCGCAAAAAAAAGGAACGAAAAAGTGTTAATGGAATTTTGAAGTTTCAGTTCGAGATTTGTATGTTTTCTGGCATGTTCTAAACATACTGTCACTCTAGATTTGCTTCTTGCATCGCTGGTGGTTCCCAGCGTTTGACGCGTCTATAAATTCGCCGAAGCATGGTACGGGTAGATAAGTACTGGCGCTTCTTCCATACTAAATAATGACGATTTATTCGTTGTGATACGATGAGAGCTCGCAGTCACAGCTCGCTGCCAGTACTCATAGTTCTTAGAATGAACGCGCGTGTGATGAATAAAGAAAAGAACGCGAGGAATTTCATCATTCGCAGATTTCAGGGCTCGCCCTACCACTGTCACTGCGTGAGAACGTCGCTATAAACGGAACGCGACTCGAAGCCGATTCAATTTTGGAACGCGACGAGAACGCTATTCCTAATTTGAATTTTGATTGACATCACTCAATTAGGCATTTATTTAATCCGAACTTTGTAGTAGAAAAAATATCAGCGGGCAAATGAGTTTTGGACTACCATTATAAATCGGGCTCTTTGAACAATTTTATTAGCAGCAGTAAACGTTAGAGAGACGCAGTTAAAATGTCAGAATGTGACCGTAAACGAGCGTCCATTTGAAAATGGAGTGTTTTCTTAGCGCGGGCCCGAGCGTTGTTATAACAAGCCGGAGTCGGGCGAGCTTTTATTGTCTGTGCACTCTGATGAGCTTATTTTCTTTATCTGTAATTGTCTATGACTAATCATTATTGAAGACCGGCGTTCGAAATTTGAAGGCATTGTTGTTTTAGCATTGGTCAGTAATTGCGATTACGTTTGTTTAGGATCGTAGAAAACTCCAGTTAATTGATAGGTTGCCGAATACCTGTGCAGTGGCTCGAACAATGCAACTGGTAATTAATGCTAATTATACACGCTCTGGTTGTTTAAATTTGAAACTTATGAAATCGTATTACAGCTTACATCTTTATGATACTCAAACTGTCCAAACTGAAAATATTTTTTCTAGACATCGCCCAAATTTGGCAAGAACAGGTGATTGTGTTTTGTAAATTAATCTAG
Source organism: Ectropis grisescens (assembly GCA_017562165.1). Taxonomy (NCBI): domain Eukaryota; kingdom Metazoa; phylum Arthropoda; class Insecta; order Lepidoptera; family Geometridae; genus Ectropis; species Ectropis grisescens. The sequence continues at coordinate 17,851,914 of CM029773.1, forward strand.
AATAAACCGGTTTTATTCAAGTTCAATGCAGATTTTATGTTAAATTATGTGGATTTTCAATGTCGTCCCAGGTATCTCAATTTTGATCTATGATAATGCTCTGTGATTATTTGCAAAAAGATAACTGTGGGAACGCTATGATTTCAATATAAATGGTATTATTTTGAATACTTAATCTGTTCTTTTAGTTTTATTTATATTTAATTGTCGGCGAGTCGAAGTTAAGCGAAGGACAGACATTCCTGCTACTGTCTTTGAAAGAAGCGGATGTGGGGTAAGTATTTTAAGAGTCAGCCGGATCGACATGAAGGAAATTATAAAGAGCTCTTGAGAAAAAGCTTCGTAGACGGAAGTCGGTAGTCTTAAGGATAAAGTGCCTGTATCGAATGATACGTAGAGAAAATAAGAACCTCATAAGATTGAACAATTAGGAAATGTGGCGATAATAATTTATTGAAACTATACGAACGAACGATGAACGCATAAAATTTTCATATCATATTGTATTTGGATTTTTCACTTTGGATCATTATATTTACGTGCCAAGTGCCTATAGCATACTGGGAACGCTTCCGACTGGTAGTTTGTTTGATCATTTCTGGATCTTCATCGGTCTATGGATAAGTAATTCGATATTGTAGTGTAGTGTAATTATCATTGTAATTCGATTTCGAATCGAATCGAGCTGACCGCCATCTCGCCTGATGTTAAACGACAATGCGGTTACGATGGAGCGTGTTTACCTAGAAATAACCGATCTCGATTTGAAGACACAAAGATTGTAATCATCGGGTGACGACGTATTCCACAGTAACGTTCTTATCAAAATTTGTAATCTCTTCGTTCGTTCTTTGGAACATCAACCATGAAACGATGTCGCTTTTTCGAGTTCCGAGAAAAAAAGCTGGTATCAGATCATGCAAATCAATCGCACACTCTCCGAAGTGTATCCGATAAAAACCCGATAGGCTAGGCTAAAGTTTTACGAAACTAAATTGATATAAATGATTAAATATTAAAACGATATGGATATCTGTGTCCCTAGAGTAAAACAAACTATTTTTGGAATCGTCCACTGAAAGTTACCGAACCCTGTATCATAATTATTATTTCAGAAAATTTTATCTCAATTTCGGGCAAAGTTCTCTTACCGCCCTTCCTATTTATAATTGATGTTTTTTGTGGATATGTATCAAAAGAGAGAGTAAATAAATTTTAACTGTATTTATGTAACATTAAAACACAATTTAAGCAAAACAGGTTAAAAGTTACATATTACTTTTAGCGCCCGAAACTGTTAGTTATAGGTAAAACACGTTTTAATTAGCAACTTATGTAACGATCGGAATAATGCGGGGCGTAACTGATTACTAAACGAATAATAATTAACGATTACATATGTTTTGACGTGGTTTGATCGAAGTGTGAAGTTGATTTTGCAATTAGGTGTAACTTATGAAGTTTAAAAAATGATATTTGTCAGAATATTACCAAAATCTGGATTAAAAAAAAATGATATTCTCATATGTATCACGTTGTACCTTAGAGAAAAGAGTCACCAATTGCTATGCCACCTTCACTTTAAAAAAACAAGATATTTAATTACGATGTTTGAAATTGTTTTTTTTTTGCGAAAAATGTATTTTTATATGTCCAAATTACAAAAAAGGTAGTAAAGCAATTACTCTCTTCAATCTAGTGAAGGTTTATTGAAGTTGAATTCAATTTGTGGATGTTTAATTACTTTCTAACGTGATGCCGCTATTAAAGCGCAAGAAGTGGTTAAGTTCTCACGAGACAATAGGAGTTGAACGGCATTCGACAACTGTGCGTTACCTTACTATTGTTTTGAAACTGGAAGCGATATTGACGTCACTGCTACGTTAGTTTCTGCAAAATGACAGGTGACGTTCGATTTTCGAAAACCGCGCGCTTTAAACTTTTTAAACAAAACAAAAGAACTCTCCACATTATCAAAAGCTGTAAACAGGCGAGATTACAGTGATATAATCGAATAGAAGCCATATTATGAAAAAGTTTAAGTGTGATACCGTAAGTGACGAAATTGCATTAAAATTATTGCTGTGGTCTATGGCATCACGATTAATTAAGATTAATTGTCACGGAACTTAGCTTGTTGGTTGATCTGAGCGATTAGGTGTCGAATTAATTTTGCATAAAATCTATTATTGGCCAAAGAAATCAGTGATATTGCATATTTTATAATTTTATTTTAATAAAGCGACGAAAAAAACTTATACACAAGTGATTTAAAAAAAACAGAAAGAACAATGGCAGACTTTCATACTTTAAAATAGTTGAGACGAAATGATAGCGTCTATACATAAAAAATATATTAAAATGTTGAGCGTCAGCCCCTGAGTAATATATGGAAAGATTTTTGTCTTGAGAGGGCCGTGAAAAAAAGATATTTAGGTTTAAACTTTTTTTAGGTTATGTAGGTTTGACATTGGTTTGACACTTGTACGTCGAGACGTCATGTTCTCACAACAAGAAAACTACTTTTTCTGAGGTCTTGTTTTGTTATTCTAACAGCAAATAAGATTGCCAGATTAATATGTAGGTGCCTTTAAGCACGCACAAGTCACATAAAATGATGGGAATATCAGTCCGGTAAACAATCCAAGTCAAATAATTATAATGAGATATTCAAATACGAAAACAAACCGACACGAAAAGCGCAGGAGTAACGAACTTGACACTTGACAGCGACAAAAGTATTTCCGATGTTACCATAACCTAAAATAAAATGAATACCAATAGTTATTAGGGTAGGTATTAATATTGTAATCGTAATACAGCGGGAAGAAGTTAAAGTGAAACTTATTTCCATTATCTATCGTTTATTTTTTATAACTACTGATAGATAGTAACCAACTCTAAATAAAAATGTTTTGGCGTCATTATTGTTTTAAAATTACTTCCAAAATAATATGATTATAGTTAGTGGTCACACTTGAACTGAGTAGGAAGTTATTTTAATCATTTAAAACCCAATAAATTGTAATATTTTTGTGGCTTCTATTACCATTTATATTTATGTGAAAAATCTTAGCAAAAACAACAAATTACTTTTGTATAGATGTTATTTCTAGACGCTATCAACGATGTCAACTATTATTTTGCCATTGTTCTTTGGGGTGTATGGATGTTTTCCCGTAGAGCCATCCTGTTTGTGGGAACAAACGCGAATATGGGATACTATTTGGCACAGAATTTTTTTTTATTTATAATACAAAACATTGCTCTATTACCAACCAACAAGATAGATTACGCTAAATTGATTAATATTATTTGTTAATGGTTCACAAATTTTATTGTTATAACATTGTGTATTATATATTACGTAATTAATGTTAATTAACAAGATGTTATACAAACACAAAAGTTGCGTTTTTCAATATTTTTTGACATTGACATCTCGCGTTTTGGTGCCATAATAATATGAAAACCATAATAAAAACGAAACTTTTTTTAATAAGGTTTCAAAGGAATTTTCCGCAATGTGTTAACGGAGATTCCACACTTTCATTTGTACGCCGGTTATTAGAGCGTGTAAGTATTTTACGAAACATGCAAAATAAGTAACAATCTCCAGCATTAGTTACGCTTAGCCCGTAGCTCAGTCTACTTCACAATAGCAGTTTCTTCATTTAACGACATCATACATTCTTTTAGAACTTTTATATTTAGAATACAAATTTGAATCATCTTTTAGTTAAAATACTAAATGTTGCAATGTAACAATACAAGCTTATTTTTTTATTATTAAATAAAAATAACTTTTAGCAATTGGCTTCAGGTGACCTCTACTGCCTACCGAAAGAGCTTCAGATAGTTTAATAGCTTCCGATAGACGTAGAATTAGTACAATTTATCGATATTAATGTTATCAGAGATTTAGAGAACATTAAAAGATTAATAATATGTTAATTGTTTGATCTATGAATAATTGACCTATAAATATAAATGACAGGTAACATAAATATAAAAATACGTACAACGATGATAGAATAAGATTTGGATAGAGTGATAGAGGTGATTCAATTTGACAGCACCAAAGACTTAACTTTTTGTGACATTCTTTGTTGACAGCTCCCAGAAAAAATAAGTCATTTAGGTAAAGAGGGCTTTAACACTTTTTACGCCATTGTTCAATTTAAACGCAGCCATCTGTGTTACCAGAAAGCTCCGATTAGAATTGTTGACTAGATTACTTAAATCTTTTTCTTCTACTGATTTATGGGAGGCAAAAACTGATAAAAAAATTGAGAAATGTCAAATCGGTATGTACATTTATACCTTTGTGACGTCAAACAGTTTCAAAGAAACCTAATTGAGCTTAAGAAAGCTTTTGTTAGTAAAGCGGTAAGTTCTTCGGCTCTAGAAGATTACTTGTAAGGACTGCGTATAAAACCTAAAAAAATTACGTAATAGATTGATGGATTGAGAATTTATTGACACAACAATCAAAAAGGTAGTAAAGAAAGAAGTAACTATAAATTAAAAAAATAGTCCGACTGCTTACGGCTTTATGGATAAAAGTGATCTTTTCTACAAATATACATGTTTTTTAAAAAGCGGTTGGCGGTAAAGACGGAAAATAATAAATGTAAATATTTGATTTCAAATAAAAAATTCTAATCAATTAAAATATGATGTAATTGTCGACACCTGAATATGTGCAAATTGTTAATATTTTGTTGTTGAACTTGTTCAAAAAGTGACATGTCAAATCAATTCGAATTGAAGAAATTTCGTGCCCCTTTAGTTTTTTTTTTATAATTTCACATTATCAGGGGTGGCAACACTGCTGTTTATATTTCAATTGTAGAGCTCCCAGACATCTTCGTTCTCGCTTGGGTGACCGCTCATTTAAAGTTTGAATAAGAAGTATAAATATACAGCTTTGTGAATTAATTAATCTTAATTAAGTAAGTGTGCGCGTTTTCTATCCTCTCACGGTTTAATGCCAGTTTTTTTACATTGAAATAACGCTTTGCGGAGAAATCGTAAAAAGAGTCTTTAATTTTTTTTTGCATAGATAATATATAATAATAATAATATGCGACTCGTTAGGTTATTTTTAATTCTTTATCGGTGATAAATGGTGTAGCAATCGTAAGTTAGAAAACAATATTGCGTTTTAAACAGGATGAAGAGATTAAATACACATGGAACCTTCAAAGGAAGAGACAATAAAATAAAGCTTGCTTGGTTTTATATTTTGCTGTTATAATCTATACTAATACTCGTATTATAAAGCTGAAAAACCGGTTTGTTTGAACGCCCTAATCTCAGGAACTACTGAACTGATTTCTAAAATCCATTAACTAATGGATATGTGCTATAGGCTAAATATTATATGTACAACGGGTGAAACCGGGACGAACCGCTAGTTATAATATAAGAATAGTTTATAATGCCCTACACGAGACTATGCTCAGGCAATGTATTCTATAAATTAGATATTTCTATTACGGTTTATATGTTATTCGTATAATATTCAGTAATTCTATTTTCTTTTGCTAAGCAAAAAAAATTAATAAATTAATTAGGAGGATTTTAATTATTATTTTTAATTATCGATAGATATGACATGTTTTTCGAAATAAAATACTTAGTAACACTATAAAATAATAAAAAAATGTTCTTAACATGTCAACTACTTTCGTAAAAGCGCCAAAGTACAGTTAGCAAAAAAAAACCAAACAAGTAACCGTTTTAAGAACGATTCAGGTCTTATTCTCTTAATATCATTATGACTTCCTATTCCACTTTATTAATGGAACGGAAGAGATAGAGCATTTAGATGAGCGCTCCACCGGTACTATCTCTCAATCGAATAGCATTTCTTATCTCTGTCATTTGGTTCGAAATTACAGAGAGAGATATAGCAATGATATAAGCAATATGAGGTGGTAGATGCCCGCCGCATTTATAAATGCGCAAGCGCAAACTCATCTAATAACTGGTATTTGTTGTGACATTGGCCAAGTTGTTGCCATAATGGTGTCGAGTGTGAATTGTCCATCAATATCTATTTATTAATGACTTTTTATTCGGTTATCAGAACACTTCATATTTATTTTTTATAAATAATTTGATAGGGGGAGGGACGATTAAAGAAAATTATTAAAATGTTTAAAAAATTATGTAATTTCACACTAGGGAGGGAGGGACTTCACACTAGGTCGGTTTTCAGATCAGCTGTTTCAATTCATTTGACGTAATTTGGCGATGGCCCCCAATTGTGGAATTTAAATAACGTTTTAAAATAACAATGGCGTTCATCACACGGATCTATGGTACAAGAAGTATAGTTCACGGCCAATGATCCTACATGCGCCACGGCGCCTGCGCGGAAACACACTTTGACATTTGCGTTTTATAAGCAGGTGGTGTTGCATAACCGCATTTTTTCGCGCTAAAACGACAACCGATAACGGATCAACCATAAACTGGCCCGATCAACGATGACCAATAAACTAAACAAGTGCGTCTCCAGTATAACCTGACCCTTACGATTACCTGCGTTTCTGCACCATTATAAGTAAAGTTATACTGGACTGTTTGTGTTTCGCTTGGTAATAGTGAATACGGGCACTGGTCAGTGAATGGGAATCCTACCCTAGCATTAAGGGAGCGTATGACCTTTCTCTAACTTTGTAAACACTTATAAGCTACGTGTGGAGACTGTCACGAGACTAAGCCGGTCTGTCAGCCTTTGTGACATCCGGAGCTAACGGGCCGACAATATAAACCGACGATTTACAAAACACAAATTGTTTAAGAGTGAAATAAATGAAATCCCGAGGAGGGAATACAAATGAGGCTCTTTCGAAGTGAGCCATCTCTTTCTTTCTACATGATAAATCGTCCAAGCGCGTCGTTAACTCGCTGTAGGTTGTACGTACTTGTAATTCTACTTCGACGCTGTCAGTAATATTAATATGTTTGTGACCTATTATCGGACAGGTCACATCTCTGAGATACAGTTCGGATGCAGTTGCGTTTAGAGTTACGCGTTTCATGTTACAAGCGTCGAGTTTCATAATATTGTGATGAGAAAATAAAACGTAACATCTCAAAAATGGAACGCTTTCTTTCTAGTTTCGTCACTGACCCAATTTATAATTTCAACCTTTTTGGGGTATCCAGTTTATAAATTATCTTTTATAGGCCAGTAAGAATTATAATTTCAAAAATCGAACGTCTTTAGTGTGCCCATTCACCTGCCGTGCCGGCGAGTCACGGAGGCAGCGTGCGGAACGTCTATGTACCACATTACGTTGTAACTTGTATTCATTCGTACGATATGGCTCGTAAAGCAAGCGGCGATGACCTCATTGCGAGAAAAAAGATTCAGTTTCTAGGGGAAGGGAAGATTGTGTATTTAAATGTGATGCAGCCAAGTATAAAGGAACCGGTACGTCAGCGCGACGATGCGTATGGCAACATCCTGAGTATACCTCAGTCTTCCGGATATTATGGATCTGCCATGTGGAGTTCATCTACGGTTTAACCGCATATGGCGTGGACCCGACAGCTCCGATAGAGAGAGCTCAACCTGTCAACGAAATTCGAGTGACGCGGGCATTCCGCATCGCTTTCGCTCAATTGATCGCATGTCAACACATGTCTGGCAATAGAGAGCTCTGAATTTAAACAGGAAACTCCAATTTAGCGCCAATTCGTTTGGAATGACACTGGCTGTTGCCGGACAAATTATCAAAAAAAGGTTTTGTCTATGGCTCCTATTTCCCGCCTACCTGGTTACCAAATGCCACGTTCCCTCCAGATGGTCCGGCTTGTGCAAGCTCCGAGCGATTGTTTACTTAAACATTACGAGACGGTACGACATTTGAAGCGGGCCGCTAAATAAAATACAAATAGCACTCGAAACCTCTAGTGTCCACATGGTCAGAGTACACAATTGACACAAGCGAAATAACCGTAACTAAGATCCAATTAAGACGTCCGTTATCCTTCAAGATGGAGCCTCGAAACTAAACGCGACCCGCAAATAAATAACAGGGTAATTACAATATCGAATCACGATCCTGGCCGGGCTCCGAGCTTTTAATCGCTCGAAGATAGAGCTAGGCTACTTCTATAACTACATCTAATAACACGACAGGTCATACACGATGCGACTTCACAATTAATTAAAAATGAACCATTGAACGCGGTAATCGTCCCACGCGGTCGCTCGTTAAACTATCGACCATTCTTATCGTCATCGCTTCTGTCAAATTTGAATATGGAATCCCTTAATTTCTTTTTTACTATTATTTACGGCGAATGAGATGCTGGCATTGGCCGCGGCCTCGTGGATTATTGGAATTTGAATGTTGGTAACATCGACGTTTGATTTATTGATGTAGGGCTGCTACTTAATGTATCTTTTACGATGTATTGATTTTATTGTTGCTTACTAAATTAATGAGTGTTTTTGTTGTGTTGTAAAAGAACGTTGGAGTATTATTGTTTATAAAACAACTCACCGGCCACGTGAAGTCGAACGGGAACACGATGGGATTGCTGAATCCTTCGACGTTGAGGTTAGGCACATCCAAGGAGTTGCCGCCTAGTACAGGCGTGGTGATATCGCCGAAAGTACACGGCGACGTCGTGTCGATGTTGGCTTGATATATCTTGAGGCACACACGGAATTTAGTCCTACACGGCGCCAAACACGGCGCGTCACTATTTAAGGAACCATCACAACACTGCCCACTACTTAACCTACCCAACGAGTTCGTAAAACTTTTTATCCTAAGTTCGAAGGAACCAGACGTCAGCACCTGAAAAGAGAAAGACAACATCAATATTTGGTTAATGGCTAAAGCGACAGATAAATGTCCGAACACATAGATTAAGCCGATATATCAATATCATGACAGCGCAAACAGAACTGGCAATACAGCTTTCGTCGCCCCCAAGATGTAATCCCCAGACAAACTATTTGCACAACTGTCCATCTATCGATCCCGCCGAGACATTAACGGTTTTACCGGACCGGCAGACTTTGTAGGTCGCTTAAAATGGGGTTGAACGCACGGTGACACCCCTAACCTAAATCGAATTTCGTATGATCCGTCGACGTAGCAAACGATTCATATTTTGAATATCGAACTGTCAAGTATCGACGCCCCCCCGCCTTGTTTTAAACGATCCGAAGTTGCCAGGGCTACCGATACAACCAAAAAAATGAGGTATTTCTAACCATGTTGATAGATACTCTCGTCAACGAAACGAATTGAATTCCGTTGTATGAATAATAATAAAACTAGTTTTTGTTACCCTCCAGGGTGCAACCCTTGTATATTAATGAAAGAATGTGCAGTTGGTCGCGAGCTTACATGTGGGGCTCGAGGGGTCAACAAGTTTTAAGAGCAAATGCATTAGGTAAGGAGTTTGCACTTACATTCTATTTATAGCGTTAGGTCAAACTTTTTTGTGAACTAGACAGTAGTTTTAGTTGGATCGATGGAAAGTATAAGTGGACATCCTATAAGCTTTAAGTTTTGAAGAAATATAATTTGAGTCGCCGTTATAGGGCATCGGAAGGAAGCGGTGGGTATTAAGTTATGGCGGCCGTGTCTTGGCAAATCATTACCGGGCACTATTATAATACTACGCAATGTGCCGGCTTCACTCTAAACGATATAAAACACGTTTCCTGTGTACTTTCGATACGAATTGATTATTTAGTGGCTTACATGATATATAATATTCATAAAAATGTATATGGCAACTCATTAAATGTACGTGGTTCGAATTTTAACACACGAAATTATTTATTTTGTAACAGAGTTGGAGTTCAGATAACACAAAGTAAATGAAGACATTTTTCTTTTGCATTCTCACGATTTATTAAGATTTAGTGAAAGGGGAAACAATGGACCATTCAAATTAAGCCTTATCAGGGAACCCAGACGGTGTGTCTGAGATGTTAAACTTGTACCCCCGTTTAACTCAAATCTTGTAAAAAAAAACCAGATTTCAAACTTCCTGCCCCAAGGGATGGTCTCACCTAACATATCCAAACGCAAAAATACCTACCTCTCGTTCTCTTCTCTTAAAAAGACAAAGACCGAGCTATATCACTTCACACGTCCACGCAGTTACGTCAGGTAGGAGCGGAACCAAAAAAATGGCCCAAAAAAGATACGCAGCACTCTAAACATCCCCTTTTTTGTCGGTGTATTGTTTAAAAAAGGAGTATAGTAGCACGGAGTTTGATAAATTGTGGCTTACTGTTTTAGAAGACGATCAATTAAGAAAAAAAACTTGTCGTTGGTTATGACAGCTGTCATTTTCAATTAAGGCGTTACTATCGTTTACGACACTTTAAGTTCAAGAACATTTGGTAGAGACTTGTCAATGGGCTAGCAAATTACAGTAAATAAAAAACACGTTAAAACGGGGGATATGAGTAGCATAAGTCGCTCGCCGCTTGCCCGAGGGCGGCCACAGACTAACAATTAAATAATACTTAACGGACTACCGAATAACTAACTTTTATTATATCTCCAGGCGGATTTGACGCGACTACCGTCTGATTGATGTGTTTCGGAATGACTTTTAAAGGGCGTTGAGACTTTGCTGCGATTAAATACATACCTAATTCCGGTACACGCTAAGAGGAAAAGCGACAATAAGTCGTTTTTGCTAATCAAAATAACAGTTTTAAGTGACGATTACGTAAAACAAGGTTATCAGTCAACTGTATGTTTGCAACAACTTAAATACAATTTATTCAACTGTCAGTTTACAGAAGTTTGGAGTGTTTTTAATTTAAATTACGCTTTCGATGTGACGTCACTTTTACTTAAAGTATGTTCAAATAGCCCAGTTTGATGACGAGAAACCGGTTCATTCAAAAAGCTTAAATTTATTTAAATTAGAAGGCTCTGTGGTAAATAGGAGTTATCTCCAAAGAGATTGTACGCATCTTCGATGTATGTCAGTAATCAATTACAAGTGCGCTCAATTTATTTAACATACGACTTCACGTTTAATGCATCCGACTATACGAGTCGTGAACATCAAAATTTGTTTTTTTTCTTCACTACGTTGAAAGGAAAGTACTGGCACGTAACATTAATTGCGCTGGCGCAGGCATCAACAACACCGTCCAAATTGATTTGAATTTCGAATACCTAATCGACGATCTCGCAATAAAGTTTCAGTTAACATATCGCCTAACATTAATATTTTTTTAAACCTTTTTTTCTCAATCATCAAGAATCGCGGCCTAGACATATTTTAAGAGAATTACTTTGTCAAGATGATTTGTTACCTTACGACTCCGAGATAAGGGCGTAATTATGAAGTTTAAACGACTCCTATTAGATGAAGATAGAAGTAATAATGTGAACAGCATTGTAAGTAAAGCAACAGTAAACACTTGTTCCAGCAGGTTGAGCGTGTGTCTAAAAATAAAGCTAATAATGAAACACAGGGGAATGTTTTTCATCTCTCCCCGTTACACACGCGAAATGTGTTAAAATAAATACCAAAACACCGACTTATATTTAATCTGTGAACGGCGTCTTTTAATAGCGGCACAATATCGCCTGCATTCGCAATTCCATATTTAAATTTGGAATCATCGTGCATGATTTATTTTTTTCCATTTGAGTATTTTCGGCCAGTATCGTACACATGCCGTAAAGATGTTCGTTTATCAAAAATAGAACGGTCTTCGAATTAAACCATGAAAAAATTATTCGGGCCTATACAGCTGACGAATGAGCGCTGTTGCTAATTGGTTTTCTGACCTGACTACAGTAACTTAGCTTGAAATCTTGAATGTTAGTGTTGTGTCGAGGGGGACTCGGTCCGCTCACAAAGGGCGTTCCGTCCCAGAGAATGTCTTTGGTGGCAAATAAAAGATGCAAAGCGCACCGATATTCGGGCGACAAAAGTTGCGATCTTTGTGTAAAGGCAGCTGCAATGGCACAAAAGAAACATACATCTAGTGGAATTCGAAATTAACGGAGAACCATGAGCGTGGAGCGTAATGGGCCCACAGATTACTTGGAACCTATATGGAAAGGGCAAAAAGGTATTTTGCGGTTATTTAAGCGTTGCACAAGCGAATTGAGTTTTCGTGCGTTGGTGTGTGAGTACCGACAATGGTAGCGAGTAAGTAGGTACTGTTCGCTATGATCAGAGTCGTGTACCTACTACAGTATCGTAAACCAGATCTTCTTGCTTGAATTGTTATTGGGATTACTATACGTGTGAACCTCTCGCTGCGAGATTGAATACGGAACTTATTAAAATACTTTCGAGATACCTTTTACGGTCGATCTACTTGATTTGGGAACGATTTATGAGTAACTAAAAACTGACCGGACTGCTATGCGCTGATACAAATTCTGTCATAAACGTGTAGCCAGGTATATTTTGTTTATTATCTTGTCATATATTTTTTTATCCATGAACAGTATAGGATTAAACGCTGGCATTTATATTTTTATGTAATCTGTTAATTTCATTCAATAAATTATTAAACTTAGTCAGATGTTGCCAGATTTTGAACTTGTAGCAAACTCCAATTTCTAATTTAATTAATCTATTAAAGTCAGTACCGTATAATTCAGAGATGGTTGCATGAAATTATTTTCATTTCGTCTGCAATCATACACAGAATAAATGTTAGTTACAAACTGCACATCGTAATTGGATGCAACGTTATGGAACGGTATTCCACACAAACAAATAATACCTACCTAAGCTAAGCAATAAAGAGTTGTGTTTAGATAAATGATTTCGTATTTATCACTTGATTTACTCCCACATAGGTAGTCTGTTTAATTATATAATTCGCGTATAAAACTGTACATTCATATCTGTCAACTATCGACCTTAACTTTCAACCCACATAAAATTAAATTTTAGACTCATCTCTATGCTATGTAAGTTACTATTGTGCAACCTACACAGTACTGATGGCACAGCTGACACATTTACCCAATTCAGAAATTAATAATTTGCACTGCCAACACTGAACAATGGATCTTAAATTAGAAGGTTACTGGCTGGATTACACTGCATCCGATTATTCGAATTTCGAAATCGTTCGCGCCCTCTTCGCTGTTGTAATGTTCGCTTCTTTTTTGAAATTGTTGTTGGTCATTAAGGTACAGCTAATTAGCAACAACAAAGCTCACGCCTGTCTTTTAGTGCGTATAAAAGTAAAATAATACATAAAACAGATAATTGACTTCCCCTTGCATCCAGTTCGGCAGCATTGCGCAATCTGATCAATGATCCTGGCCGCCATTTTGTTTTTACAACACCAGGATTCAATTAAACGTCCGGTATTAAACGATAAGAAAAACTAAATCGACTTTAATGGCCGTTTATGTCGGTAATGAGATAAATAAAGTAACAATGGTGGCATTAGTGTTGTGCTAGAGTAATGATGTGTCATTTGTCAGAAATGTCATAGATGGGATTGAATTTACTGCCGATAAACACGGGTAATCGGACTGTTACAATATGAAATATCGATCTAAATTTACAGTCATATTCTAAAAACTCATCCAAGACGTTGTCATGTTCACGAGAAAATCTAATCGATGTAAAAATTTCGACTTCATAGTGATGTCTAATAGACAAATCGAGTTTACATCAGTTTTAAGAGATCTTAGGTACTTAAACAATTTGTATTCCCTATCTTCAATGCACTCTATAACTATTAAACGTTTTGATTTGACTTCGCTGTTCCGTAAATCCTCTTAGACGAGACTTATCGGTGTAAGGGCGGGCTTTACAGCCGCTTATTTTGGTCGACTAGAAACTTAACTGAAATTGGTTCAGCAATTTTCTTTTTGGGAACTATACTACACTTTTTGTGCAACTCTATTTAGATAAAGACTTGATAGCTAGATTTCGTAATTGACGTTACTACGTCTAAAAATGATTCATTTCGGTACCTAACTCAACAGTACAATGAGTCCGAAATTCAAAGCTTTTCACATAGTTAAGCAGTTAACCGGACGATTATACTGATTTTGTAGTTTTCGTACATAATTGAGCCGGTTCTCAGAGAACAAAACCGTTTTCGACAATGAACGAAATTATAAAAGTTTAAAGACCTACAGTTACGAGTTTCACATACTTATAACTACTTATACTTATGTATTACAAAATTATTTGTAGATGTAGATAAATTATGTTCAAGCTTTTTTTTAGATTTGTGAGTTTGAGTATTGCGATGGTGGCGCCACCATTCATTTTCATAGATAAGTTTGAAAGTACATGACATATGAGGATTAATAGGGGTATTGTAGAAACTGTGGGACAGCACTGCAGGTGTTTTGAATATCGCTATTTTGTGTTGATTGTTGAGAAAATTTCGGCAAATTTCACGTATGACAGTTATTCATGTTTTACATTGTCTTGTCAGTTTTTTTTTATATTTCACAACTAGCAGACCGCCTTGACTTATAGAGGTTACACAAAAAAAAAAGTAAAGATGTTGAACAATGTAAAAACGTGAAAATGTGAACAAAAATGTAAAAAAAATATTTTTACACTAAGCTTTTGACCATATTTTTATGTTTCGATAATAGATTTTACTTGAACGCCATGTCTCCTGTAATTACGCGATCGTACAGTCTACGCAGGGATGCGCCTACCTAGTAGAAGTCGATTTATTTTCTCGACTCGAAGAAATCCCGAATAGGTATATCAATCTAGATCTAGAGAATTGTACTTTTCAAATGATGTTCAAAATTTATTGATGTTGCATTCGGTCCCGTAGATTACTTCACACATATTATTATTATAATTTGAAAAATCTGTGTTCTTTCTTTATTATAGGCATTAGTTTATAGATAAAATGCTAATGTGTTTTGACTTACCTAGTACTTACTTAATTCGTATGCATATTTTAATTAGATAAATATTTCTGTATACCGTGCATTTGAAAACGGATTTTCCGAGACATCCAGGCAATACTTAGTTGTTTTTTTTTGTACAGCTGTGTTTCCAGCGACAATCTAAATCTAAAATAATTAAATGAAGAATTTATTTTATTTACTTAAATAGACGAGATTTACTCAATTAAACGGACTTTATGTCATAAAATATCCATTAGCACACTTATCTGACTTTTAATTTTAATCACCTTGCTTCAATTAGAATTTGTGCGCAAGAGTGGATTCTGAAAAAGCAGATGTTGATTCAAGTTTTTTAAAGAGTTGCCATTAAACGTCGCACCTGCCCGAGTTTGACGGGAGGGTTGCCAAGCGACATAAATTGGTAATTGTGGGGTAAATTTATTATCACCAAGTTGGACTCACGAGGTCGGGTTTGGCTATCTTGGGTAATCTACGATTTCATTTGAAGATTACGTAGCTTTGAATTGACTTTTGAACGGCTAAGTTAATAATAAGTAATATAATTATAGTATTTTAGATATTTCGTACCATGTTATGATAGAAGATAGAACTGTTAATAGTGGTTAATTGTTGTCTGGATGAAATCGCTATAAGCGATATGACCGTTAAGTATTTGTGTAAATAGGTGTATAAGTAATATCTATTGTGATGTTTCTAGTGTGTATAGTCAAATATTTCAATTGGTCCTGCCCATCTTTTTTTGTGGATGTTTTATATTCATGAATCATAACACGCAGTCTCATATTACTTACATTTTTTTTTTGTGAAATGAACTTAAGTAAATATCTTGACTAAAACGGTAGTAGACAATTATTTATAGGCTTATCGGCAATAACATGTCTAAGAACGAAGGAGTAATAAATTGAATAAGTAGAACATTAGCAGTTTTCAACATTTAGATCTATGATAAATGAACGCATGTCGGAATGTTGGCTCTGCGCAAGCACACAACCAGCACACACACTTAGAAACACACCTAAATTCAAAATATATATATATCGATTATATCACATATAACGCAATCATACACACACAAGTAACGTTCCAAGCGAGCTATGACATGCCATGTTCTAGATATGCGACAGGTAGCCGCCATCCATAATATAAACCTAGCAACGTTGTCCATAACCAATAAAAAAATAAACATTAATGCCTATATACGGCGAAAATAAGGATACAATCATCTTTAATGAGCTTTATCCTCTCAGGGATGAAAAAGAAACAAAAAGGCCTTCATCGAATTATTTATTTGAAATTGGAAATTATAATGTTGCGGTTTTCGGGCAGACGTGTTTCCGACGCCGCTTCCGATTGAGAGGTGATCACGCGATTCGAAATTCGAATATGGAGATAAAGATATGACTGACGATTTGCTACTGGCAGCTTTTAGGGATGAAAAAAAATAGCGGATATGAGAGTCGATTGAGGATCGAGAGTCCAAGCGGATGTGTTAAAGGGCTGATCGATTGAACAATTACATCAATACACGTCGGCGATCACGTAGACGGCGCTGGGGGCGACATAAACCTGTCTTGCCACTGCACAAAATACCGTTTTTTATAAAACAACGAGACAGAACTTCATTCATAATGTATAACGCCTTGACGCACACATATACAGACATAAATAGATGCCCTACGCGAACGGGCCGGTGCACACTACGGTTAATTAAGTTGACTTAACAAAAAACGATAAAAGGCTCGAAAATCACACGAACTACAGGATCTGACGTGAGATCTGAGACCAGCCGGTCGATAGTGAAAAAGCAAAGTCGAGGGCGATCTGTAGTCTATTCTAAATTGACCTCAGAACACTTTTCCAGACATCAAATTTGGAGGTCTACTAATACTTTGAGTACCTATTTATTGTATCACACGAGTTATCCTAAATAATAGATTCAGATTAGTGTCGAGTTGTATGGAGTGCTAGAACCAATAATAATAGAGAGCAGTTTGTCTAATAAGCTTTTTCAGAATTTACACACACGCTAGTCTTTCATAGCCGATGATTTCATGTTAGCATCATTGGCACAAATAAAACTAGCCTAATCCGTACAGACAACCAGTGTACACGTTCGTAATAAAGATGAGCAATTAATGGCACCGCCACCATCGCATATACCATTGAAAATTTAGTTATCTTAGGTTTCAGGTAAACGTTTATAATAAGTAAAACATACAATTATTTACTAAAATATCGTATCGACAAGTTATAAATAAGTGTAATAACTTGTCGATTACAATAACATTATGATACAAAATGTTACCATTAATTCTGCCCTATTTAAAATTTAGTTGTGTTATAAAGTGGACCAAACTCCCGATATTATGATGCAGTTTCATGCACCATACTTCCGAGTTTTAGGGTAATGAGTAAACGCGATACAGTCTTTTAGAATAAATGAACAGATGAAACTTTACATTTTACTTCACATTTTAGGACTTTTTTGTTAGGAAATGTGCAACACTAAAATGTCGGATAGGTATTTTATGACTAGAAATCGTCGTTTATTATTTATAAACAATATATTAATAGTGCAGTAGGACTAGATGATTAATTAGAGAGTATTAGAAAAATAATTAAACCTGTCAACATAAATTCTCATTGACGTTTATTACGTAGGTACAATTAATAATCAACGAGTATAAAGTAAATAAATACATTTTTCTTACATAGATCGTCAGGTAAAACTGTGCACCTAATAGGTTTATCGTCTCATTTGTTGTTAAACGACAATTCCGTGAACGATAGCGCGTTTACCTAAAATAAACCGATTCACTCTGGATTTGAAGAAACCCAAATTAGGATCAGGGAATGCCCATTCAGGCAATGTGCAATACATTATTGCACAGTTAATACCTTTTGTAAAATTTTAGAAGGCTTGAGTATGTATTTACTGTGCACTTAGCTTTTGCAATGAAAAAGCTGTGCAGATGTTTTTAGCTATAACGGTATTTGGCAAGTGTAATGAATGTAATGAGTACTTGCCACCCCATTCATGCGCGTACGCATAGGGATAGCGCCCTCGTAAATTGCCACCATGGCTGCCAAACGATGCGGGAGAACAAAAGTTAACAAAACGCAGTAATATCGATTTTTAACTGACTTTCCACAACTGTTTTTCTGGTAATGTGTTAGAATTGACTTTAATACTTTTTTATGAATAAAACGTTCGAGTGAATTTTGTGAAAGTTATCTGTGGGGTTTTAAGATCGCGTTAAGTTGAATATAGGTAAATAGGAGCAGTTTTTTTTTGGTTTTAAGGAGTTGTAATGAATTTAATTTGCCATTTCGGTTGATGCAACACCTAGGAATGTTCACTACCTACGTTAACAATGTTAGGAAACTGCATCGCGTAGGAAACCTGCAACTCGATTGGGAAAGTAGGTATCGAGTCGGGTGAATCATCGAATCGAGTCGAGATGTTACTCGCATGCCTACGTAAATAAACATCTTGTGCGGCCGATTGATCCCCCTAATCGACTGATTCGATTCGACGTTAACGAGTACAATAATTAACTTAATCCAAACTTTACCACTAATAAAAACGATTCGTGAGAACACGACATTGTGAAAAGTTCACACGTCAACGACTGGGAAACTGCCCTTAGAAAAATAACCTTGACCAGGCGGGGCGATGACCCCTCAACTTATAGCCATTATAATGTCATCTTTCATCTCCTGTTTATTTACCTAGTTTTACGGTATCACCGTCTGACAGTGAGATTAGCGACGAGAGTTAAACGAAGGGTTCCAGCACGTAAACTAGACCGAACTACTAACCCTGCCCGAAATATCGCGCCTTGAGTCGTCTGGAAGAGTTATTCTCGTCGCGACGCTGCATGCGGATCGCAAGACCAGAGAGAGCGCATCGAAGCCTCGGAATGCATCTAATTTTAAAGCGGAGAGGCTCGCGCCGCGACCCTGCTGACCCCGCGCCGGCATTAAAACCTGAACTTTCTTCACAACTAGGTGCCTATGTTTGCTCGGCAAACGAGTCGGACTCACACAGACGCGTGGAGCCGGCGAGCCGGTCACGATCCTCGCTCCCGACTAGCTATCCAGGACGATCGCTAGGCTCCGGCGCTCGGACCTCTCGTGGGAAAGTGACTCTGTGTCTCGTGCAGTGCAGGACCGCGCCTGCAGCGCCGGCCATGAGAACCGACGCCAACTACGGTTTACGCTTTTCGATTGGATTACGTGCGAAACGTAAACAAACGGGGATTCGCGGTTTTGGGTGTCGGTGTCGGCGGCGCTCGTACCTGGGGCAGAAACCCTAGCAGGGCGATGAGCACCGCGGGGGCGCGCATGCTGGCGCGTCCGGGCTAGCGGCGCCGGGGCATACACGTCGGGACCGAGCCCGACGTCGTCAGCACTCAGCGGATCCGCAGTAATCCATCACTTGCACAATGCACTGAGCGTTTTCACTGCAAGTCACACAGCACAAGTATCGAGATGTCACTGGTCGCTCATCGGCTCCGGCGAACCGGTCGCGGGATCGTGCACTACGTTCGAAACGCGCGCGTCGCGTGTGTCGGCGAATACGGGCCGTGACGACGTGTGTTCGTGGCGGCGCGTGACGGCGGACTGGGGGCGGGCGGCAGCCGCGGTGCGGGCAGCGCACCTGGCGCGCGGTTGTTAGCCGCCGAGAGATGGCGCTGCGCGGCGCATCTGCCGGCTGCGCCGCGCCCCGAGCCCCGCCTTCTCCCCGCCGACGCCCGGAGACAACCCAACCAGAAAATACACGGAAAACACCAGTGTTCTGTGCGCGAACACGTGCCCCTATGTAAAAACTGGAGAACAATCGAACGCTATGCAGTTTCTTTTCGTTTACCTAATTTTTTAGTAGATAGCGAAGTAGATCGCAAAGATAATATTTAGGTATAATATCTTTGCATAATAGCACTTTTCCTATTAGGTACTCTAAAACAAAACACACTAGGTAGGTACCTACTTGAGCTTTGAATGAAGTTTGAGGAACTACTTTATTAGGTAGGTAAGCAAAATAATTACAAAATGATTACACTAAATTAACTTTTTATTTGACAACAATATTACACGCTCGACACGTTATCATCCATTTGCCTAGTAGGTATGTATTATAATTAATGATGTGTTGAAGAAGTCGACCCTAGCAAAAGCTTCACATTCGCGTTGCATTTCCGCCCCAAAGTTTGTAAAATGCAAATTTTCGTAAATCTCTCCAATTATATAGACAGCTGCCCGACCAGTGGCAAGTAATTTAGTTTTATTTATAAATTCACGAGCCTGCGAGGTACGATTTGAAATTATAATATTATTTTTAGTAAGTTATAAGTTAAGCAGAATATTTGGCACGCACGTGCCGCGGGGTTTTTAAAAACGGTAGCTTTTTGGAATAGGAAGGTTTGATTTGTTTCTACCGTGATTAAGTAGCGTGTAGGCAATTTCCATAGATTATTATTTAATAAGTACTTTCCTTTAGTGCCTGAGGTATATTATTAAGTTCAATTATTTACGCAAAAACTGAAAAATAATCTTATGAAAGACCTTGAACCCTATGAATTGCTACTCACTATTTGTCGTGCTTATCCACTGTATGATAGAGCCATGGCTGTAATTCAACGCAGTGACCAAGTGTTTGGATTGGCAGATGACACATGGGAAGATTTCTTTGGACGTAATGGTTTCTTCACGATGTTTTCGGGCATCGTTAACGCGAGTGATGAACTTCTGTTCTTGAAATAGCACTCAGAGGTACAGATGGGATTCAAACTTTTAAACAAAAAATTAAATCAGATGTTGTAACCGCTAACAAGTTTTGTTGACATGTTCAATATTAACAGACGAAATATGAAACAACAAAAAACAGCCTATCCACTATTCACCACAAAATAAACAGCCATTTTTTGTACTAACAAAGTAGGTAACACTAAGTATAAATTATTGCCTAACCCCGTAAGGGCGTGGAGACCTGAACACCGAAATCCAATTAGGCTAAAAGAGCTGGCTAACAAATGAAATCCAGTGTTCAGACGGTCTAGACAAAAAGGTAGGGTGGAATACTGGATGCTTAACCCACTTACCTAGTCAATGGATGAGTTTTATCGAACTTTGGCATTTGGGTTCCTTTTCTGGTAGAAAAGTTGACGGGTAAAGAGAACAAAATACGTTGTATAGTCCCATGCGTTGGTCCGATTAGATTCGCACAACTCTGAATACGTTAGTTATGGATGCTCTACTACTGGTAAGGTGACAGAAAGACATGTGCCTGGTGGTATGTAACATGCCTAGCCATAACACCAACGTCACACAGTTATTGGATCATGAAGAGTCCGAATCGTTACTTAGCCCTCCAATGTGTACCCAGAGAGATAATTTATTTCTAAGCCCTGTAATTCTTCAGACATTGCCTTGCCAAAACTCAAACTTGAACACAGTCATATTTGCACATAACTTAGCGTCAAATAGTTGAATAAGTTTACGACATAAACTGTGATTCTGCCGAAACAGTTTTTTTTATTAATATTTTCAACCTAATACTAATGCTCTTTAGTCTTATTTTTTCTGTTGACCCGACCACTACCGGTTCGTATTCCGCTAGTACCCATTCGACATCCACTCTACATCGTCATTTTCTTCGCTCAGTACCTCCACCACAACTGTATTTCTGTGCCAGAACAGCTCTGTAATCCAAAACTCATATTAACGATGTCATGGGCTGAAGAAGGCTTCGTCACGCGAGTGTGGTTGGACGTGTCGGGGGTCGGGGGTCCGTGTCGCCGTGAACCGAGCTCGCAACGGCGCCGGCGATATCAGGATCGTGTGGTCGACTGTGATAGCGCGCCTCAGACCCCAAGTAATCCCGGAGAAACCTGTGGGGGTTTTAATCGACAGGGGTACCACTTTTAGTCCGCCAAACCTTGTAAATGGACAACGAAAAAGAAAAAAAGAATAAGTTTACATTTAAGTATTAGTTGTTTAATCCAAGACCATGTCGTGGCCATTAACGATGTCATGGCCTGAAAACTGCATCACGCATAGTCGGGCATATCTAGGGTCCTTCCCCCCGCGAGGTGAGCCCGCAACGGCGCCGGCGGTGTCAGGATCATGTGGCCGAGGGTGGTAGTGGCCCCGCAACAGATCCCAAGCAATGCCGGAGAAACCTGTGGGGGTTTTAATCAACAAGGGCACCACTTTCAGTAGTGTAGAGTCCCACAAACCCTAACCGACGGACGGTGTGTAAAAGTCTTTCCACCACAAAAATAGGAGGATACGTTTACGATTAAGGATTACTTCTTTAATCCAAGACCCATATTATCGATGTCATGGCCTGAAGGCTTCAACACGCGGGCGTGGCCGGGCGTGTCGACTCTTTGTTCACCAGAACAAGCCTAATGTTATTGTTTTGTTGCACGCGACGTTCAACAACTCATTAGGGGGCATTAGTTGCTTTACATTTGTCTGCTCTGATGAATAGCAATGCAGCTTCCGTCACGTTTGCATAAATATAGATAACTCTTTATTGTGGCACAAAAGCAGAAATATTACAGTAGAACACTTATGAACTAAAATATATAAAATATAGAATAATTGTGGTATGTAGGTATGAGTTAGGTAGTTCTCTCCTAGTTAGTTCGATTTCTCTTACAGGTCAGATTCGTAAGTAAGAATGTCAGGTTAGGTTATTTTGAGTCCTGTGCCTCCGGCGCTAGCTCAATAATCAGATAAGTAGTAGGGCCTCACCCAAGACAGCTATCCTTATTCAGGTTTAAAAAAAAAGTTTAATATTATATAAATAAATGAACAGTGAATAAATATTCACTGTTCATTTATTAACATTATAACATTAACTCGTAATATTACCTAATACTATCTGCATATAAAAGAATCATCGTTGATTAACAAGACAATAAACAATGATTTCGTACTGAACCCACACGCTGTCAGACTCCTCACCCATTGTTCTGATAAGGAAGGCTAGGTCAAGGCAACTGATAACAAAGCATCGCTGATAACAAAGCACTGCTTTGTTCTTCCTACGTGTGATCAATCCATTATAATCAATAATCGATTGAACAATTGATTTTAAATGTTTAGATCCTGTTTTATCATTTTAGTTGTACATCTAGACCTACTCATTTGAATGCGTTTTTGTTTTAGCCTTGTGTTTTAGCATATGCATATGCAGTCTGTTAATTATGTTCTTACTTATTTTGTTATGGTCTAGTCCTTGTTACTGCTGGTTACGGTACTAGTTGGGAGAAAGGCAAGTGCCGATCCGAAGTACACAGCCGAATAAAAGCCAGAAAGAAGAAGAAGAAGAACACTTTGTTCAGCTGACTTTTATTTTATTTAGGTACTTGTTGAAGTGAACACTTTTTTTGGCGCGCCACTGACGGATTTTTCGTGGGTGTGAATTGAATTCTAGCGTCACGCTCGGGAATGATAATAAATCTTCGGGTAGACTCGGGACCATGGCCATTGGCCATCTAGAAAACACGCAAAAACTACTGAAGGCATTTGCATGTGGTACATAGATAATGGTTTGGAATAACACATAGCTATTTTTTATTCCTCAAAATTAACAGGATTGGGTACTACACAGTTGACATCACGGGGTGCTGCAAGTTTTATAAGTCGCTAACTCGCCGCAGAGTATCTATCCCTCTATCTATAGTCTGTGATAGCCGCAAAAAAAAAACACAATGTCTACTGTCTACTGTCACTGTCATGAAAAGACAGCAATCCTTCAACCCACCTGCTTCTTAAATAAACTAATGGACACCTTTACCAACCCACTTTGTTACTATCACTCAATTGATTAAACAATACTCATCCGATGTGAGAAGAAATACGTGCGTTGGCAATTTCATTACAATACATTCAACCAATTTAAGTCAAAACTAAGCGTAAGAGCAACCATAGAATTTCTTAACTAAACTGATAACTTTTCTAAGAATATCACGGTTCCTTCATTTGGCCACGAACGAAGATGCGTTGGTCGCATTGTACAATAAGCGCTTGACATTTAGACATTCTTACAAACAAATCTGGACACATTATAACACCTTTAAGATCTGGACGAAAGAGTCTATTTTGAATTTCTTAGAGTTCAGAAGGAGATGGTGAGGGTTGACGCATGGATTGATTCGTCGAAGATGAATGGGGTATGATTTAGCTTTAGCTGCTGGTAGAAAAGTGTTTTAGATTACTTCCATTGGATATTAGACCAGGCGCGGTCCCAGCCTCGAATTTTGGAGAGGGTCGCCAGTACGTAGCCTCAGATTTTGGGTCACCAGTAGAAATACAACAAATCGAGTTAAACATCCTTTACAAGTAGCGCCCCACGATGTTACCGGCTTAGTTCCCGTTCCAGTTGTAAAAAAAACGAGAGGGGGGGGGAAGAAGGTCATGTCCCCTGTGACCCCCCCTTCCCCTTCGGACCGCGCATGTATTAGACCATATTTTACTAACTGCAAGAAACTATAAGAACTGTAAGAAACTTATGTAATACTAGAAGCTTGTATTTCCCGCGATAATGTACACCAGTTTGGAAATGTAATTACTGTACACGAGAAAAGAAATACGTAGCCGGAACACACAATACAGATACCTACAAAAAATATATATGTAAGAACAACAGATATTATGTCATCGGAAAATTGTTTAACACCATCAAATTAATAGTTTTAATTAATAGTTTATTAATAGTAAACTTACTTACATTCCTACCTAATTACACCAGGACGTCATAACTAAAGACAAAAGAAAAATACAATTTCAGCTTCAAGGTGTTCACTGAAACCCACACTAGGTTATGGGTTTCAGGCTCTCCTCTAAACAGAGTAACTTTGAGGAAGTTACAGATAAAATTTCAAGTGAGATTAGAATTAAAGAACATCTAAATCTAAAAAATAGGCTTATATCTAGAGTAAATATGTCTCAAGAAAATCATAATAATATGACCACTACAAGTGAAAACTAAATAAATACTTTGTATGCTATTCAATTATTCAACTTTTAGATAATTTTATAATAAGATAAATATACATATAATTATACATAGTACTAGTACATTATTTCAAAAAGGCTAAAAATAAATACATTATAATAACAAATGTATAAATAACATTAATAAATAACATTAATAATGAAATGAAAAATTTTAATCTAACTACGTCAGATTATAAACTAAATACACGTCAGATTTTAATCCGACGGTGTTTACAGGTCACATACCTATTAGAGAAAAGCTGTTAAGAAATTTAGAATTACAAATTATATTATCATAGATTATTTTTTATCGGGATCATTCAAATGTTATAAATGTTAAAGACGAATGAAAAAAGCCGACATACGTAATATTTTTTGATTAATTTAGTTATAATCATAATGGACAACTTTTCACTTCCAACAAAAGCCTTTAAGGTCTACCGTCACTTACGAATATCATAACTCTACCGAGACGCCGTGTATTTTATGCATTTGTTTTCTCGTTGTTCTGTTGTTTTTCCAATTAGTTCAATTAAGTTCAACCACGGAGTTCGACCGAAGCTTTCTGTACAAGGACGTTTCTTTTCGCACTCTGTGGTCCTTGAATACAGTTCCCACATATGCACGTAAAGTGCGAAAGAGCTACGGGGACTAAGAAAAAGTAATTAGTCCGGCAGTGAAATTATAAAAAAATATTGCACACGTATTTTTTCTTTTGTTTCACAAAGAAAAATTTACGAAGATATAGTGCTTAGAAGTTTCGTGTGACGTCACTCTATTCTCTATATATAAAATGTTATGTTGGTTTGTATACGCTTCAAAAACTCAAAAAGTTCTGCACCGATCGAGCTGAAATTTTAGAATGATGTATAATCCGCATCAAGCATTGTTTTTACTAAATAGAAACACCCAAACACAGTCGATATATCATACACAGAGATATCTTGTGAAACAGAAATCAGAAACAAAAAATGTGTGTCCCATATTTTGCCACAATTTACCTAACGGACTAGTGAAGGAAAACATCGTGAAGAAATCTGCATGTTCCAAGAATTTTCGAGGTGATGTGTCATCCACCGACTCGCACTAGATGTAATGTAAGTGTAATTGGTGGATTATGGCCTTGACTCTCTCCTTGCGAGAGTATGCTCCGAGTCCCAGCCCTAACGACGAACGAACATTTAGTCCGCTTATGCTAGAGTCCTTTGTGATCTTTTCAACACAAAAAAAGATTGTGCTTAAGTAAAAAAAGTAAGTGACTCTTTGAAAATTTACTGTTAAAGATAATAGATATACAAGCAGTCCATTCTGGCTACGCCAATATTGTCACATAAAGATATATTCATCGCAATTAAAACTATCCTATCTCTCAAATAACACACAAATGACAACCTTTGTGCGTATCGGTTTTGTATTGTATAGGATGACGAGACGAGCATGACATGTGCCTGATGGAAAGCAACCTGCGTGCCCGTAACACCACAGTGACACGCAGCTATTGGAACACGAAGAGTTCATGTGGATGGATGGATGGCCCAGCACTGCTCTGCGTTCGTCCCCAAGAGGTAAAAGAAGTTTTATCTCTATGCCATGTAATTTCACTGGAAATATTGCCTTTAAAACCGGAATACAGTAATGTTTGCACGTTACTGCTTGGCGGTAGAATAACTGGCAAAGGTGTGGTACTTCCCAAGGCGAACTCCGCAAAGGGTCCTACCACTGCGTTGAAAAGCATGTCCTGTTTACCTTTACATCTGGTATAACAACTGGCTGGTAAGGGTTTTAAGGCAAAGATCTCAATACACAGATGTGCCCTCCCAAACTTCAGGGCGCACGGAATCATGTCATTGTTGGAAAAAGTGAGCTCACTCATTACGTTTCAGTCGGTTGCAAGAAGCGGTGAACGCCGGACGTTTTTACTTATCACTATTCGTTGTCAACAACCAAAATAAGTAGAACCACAGCATATCGCACCGCTAGCGATTCTAGGGGTCAAGTAGATTGGTTATGTGTAAACTACTTACGACACACATAGAGACGCAGTTTATTACCAATTTCAAGTTACTCAGGGCACATCCATTGGTTTATATCGATGTTTTAAAGTATGTTTGTCATCTGTGGCTCTATATAATAATATGATTTGTTTTTATGTGGTAAAATGGGTTTCACAGTGACGTACGATCTTTGAGGATAAGAAATATAAGAATAGTTGGTCTGAGCGTACGATCCAAGTTACATGGAGGTACATGAAGATTTCGTTACATCGCGAAAGTATCGGCTTGCGCTTACGCATATCGCCGGAGTCAAGAATGCACGCCAGTTTACGCAACAAGGCATTCACTTGCATAAACATCATGTTTGTGAAGGGCTACGTGCAAATGATACGCGTAGGGACGATGTGAAGGCTCATCTCTTTTTCTCTATTTTTTTTAATTTGAGCGTATGCAGGCTGTATAGTACGAGATTTATGGGAGACAAGTGCTACAGCAGTGCTGGGTGGTTTTTATAGAATCAGTCTATCAGGGTAATTGTTAACAGGGTGTTTGAAAGAACTCTTGAAAAAAGATCAATTTTGTCTATCAATCAACGCCTTGACAAAAGTCTAGGTCTAGTGACACGCTGTCCAGGGTGAACCAGTGATGCGTCACCTCCTTGAGAGGTGACGCAAGCTCCTCCTCCCCAAGCTTTCCAAGTGGAGACGGGTTGCGAGCAAAGAGTGGCACGCTCGTCTCCATTTGGCCTCTGTTGAGATAATTTTATGTCATTTAAGGAATCATCATAGCAGTTCTGCGTAACCCTATGTACAATCGATTGCGCTGTTCAGGTATCATCCGAAAACGTATGGAAATTGGCGTGGATAAATAGCATTAAATGTTCATTTTCAATCTAATGTGGTAAACCTTTTGGTCTCTGTGGTTTAGTATTATCACATATTAAAATCCACAATACGAAACTGTGGAGCGCTCTGCTCGAGTCTGTGTTACTCGATAGTCAGCAATTATAAATTTAGAGCAAACAGGTTATTTTAAAATGTCAAATTATATCTCTGTTTCAAATCTTATCCAACTCGTTAGAGCCGTTTCTAATATTAATTTAATTAATTACATAAAAACAATTTGTAGATAATTCTAGAGTTTTTTGGCTTAACGTAAAAGTAACTTGATTATATGTAAAAAAATGGTCATAGTCATAGAGACTGCAATTAGAAATATTTTTTTAACTTAGAATATTAGTATGAAACAGCACTAATGTCCAACAATACGTTGCCTGTATAGCATTGTATAGTAATACTGCTATTCCGAATGTCGATGACGCGAAATCACAAGATTTCACCCATCCGAGAAGCGTCTTAAGCAGAGAGGTCCCAAAGTTATTTTGTCTACTGCCCACTTTGAGAATATATTATTATGTATTTAAATTTATTAATACTATTGCAGAAAATAAAATATATTCTAATAAAGGAACATAACAACTGAACAGTCGGAATCCATTATTATTCTACAGCAAATGTAATTGTTCAATGGATCCCGACTGTTCAGTTGTTATGTGCTTTTATTAGAATATATTTTATTTTCTGCAATAGTATTAATTAAATTATATACTATAGAATTCTAGACCACCAGAAATCTAAGTGCTTGTTTTATTCTTTTTAGTTTTATTAGTATGTAAGTACGTTGTTTGGGCAGTCGGGTTTTTTGACTTTTTTTATTTTTTATTTACGTACTTACGTATCCATTATTACTTCAAATTAGATTACTAATTAATTATTGTGAGCTATATTAGCGGAGATTAAACATTTATTCTAAACGAGACTTTTACTATAGAGAGATAACTTGAGACGTGAGCCCAGTTGGTAACACAACGGACTCCAAGACAAAACTAGCGTTGCGTAGCGTTTTCTACACGAAGCTACAAGTACTAGCTTGATAGCTTGCTAACACTAGCTTGGTAGCCTAGTTTGAAAAACTAGCCTCGTGTCGCTCGGGCATAAATGTTTAAAAAATAACTTCAAAGCCGCCTTTTAGTTACCTTGGTGAATCCTTTCGTGTTTTTTACTTGTTTTGACGGCCATCTTGTCTGCCTATTGTCTGCTGATTTATTTCCACATAACTGCTTAATTATCGGTTCAGAAACCGTTTCGGAGAACTTAAGTAGATAATTAATTATAACCGTCCGATTTTAACACCATTCGTGTGTAGACTTAGATGAAATATTTCGGAGAGTGTGCTACTGATCTACATGATCTAATAGATCTTGCCTTTTTTAGGACTGCTCGTTGCTCAAAAAAGTGACATTGTTTCATGGTTGACGTTTCAAAGATACGAATGATGTTTTCTTAGAATATTTTTTATGGGTTTTGTGACAACAACTTGCTATGGGATGTGTTGCCTGAGTGGTTTTTTTCCGATGGTTGCTGTGTTGGTGTTTTAAAGTCAAGAGTGAACCGGTTTGTGTGACGAATTTATACATTTGTTAGGTTTTAGTGTTTTGTGGGTCATAGAAGAAACTTTTGTGTCTTAAGTATGTGTTTACAATTATGCGTTTTAATTAGTCATCAGGTTATTACATCTCTGCCGTGGTTATTACACATTTACAATAAATACACGGGTAACTCAGTGCTAAACAAGCTGCGTACACGCGCGCGCACTCTCCTTGGAAAAGATCGCCGTACGCGATCGAAACTTGAATCGGACTGGACTGACTATATCAACCGTGAGTTACCCGTGTATTTATTATTATTTAATTAAAAAATAGTCATAGTTTACAAAGCTATTTTAAATCCCTGATCTTTCTTCTATTGATTCTTCGCTAGCCCTCTTCACCTAGTCTGTCGTCTGAGGAAGCAGGTGTTTAAAGAAGTTTTCAAAAGACCAGCCTTAGTGATTTGATAATAACGAGCGGATGGTTATGAACCTGTGGTGACCTGTTCAAGACAAAAAAAGTCAAATTTATAATCTTGGAGGTTGCCGGTTTGAACCTTAACCTCTAAATATCTTAACCACCAACTGTGCGGTGAAGGAAATCATCGTGAAGGAATCTCATTTATTGAAGTCGTGTAAAATCATCGCTGTCTACTCAATAAAGTAGATATCCCGTAGCAAACAAGCCTAACCAACCTACGCTTCTCATACCATCACATTCCGATTGGTAACAAACAAACTAGGTTTGCTTACTAATTACGTAGAAATAAAAACAATTTGTGCGCTATGCGTAGAATCCTAGGTGTGACTCAGGTTAATAGTGTGGCAACACTGGTTGACGAAACCATAACTAGGCTTCTTAGAATGCTTTACAAATTAGTTGTTTTGCTAATTCTATTCATAAACCGACCTCAAAAAAAAAGAAGGTTCCTAAATCGTCGGAACTTCTTTTTAACCCCCGACCAAAAAAGGGTGTTATAAGTTTGACGTCGATGTCTGTCTGTCTGTCTGTGTGTGTGTCTGTCTGTGGCACCGTAGAGCTCAAACGGATGGGCCGATTTCGATGCAGTTTTTTTATTTGAAAGTCAATATCCGTGCAGATGTTTTTAGATATGTTTGGTTAATATCGATTCAAGATAGCCGCCGCAACAAAATGGCGGACAAAATATTTCTTCAAAACCTACCTCAGTATGGGTATCAAACGAAAGGGTTTGACTAGTTGAATACATTGCACTATGACAAATTTCAAACCCAAGATGGCCGCTTCCACAAAATGGCGAAATACATTTATTTTTTTACAACTCCCTTAATTTGAGTATCAAATGAAAGGGCTTGACTAGTAGAATGTTGTACAGATAACAAATCTGAGGTAGTCGGGGGTTAATCAAATAATTTTGTTCTTGTTATGTATGGGCTCTGATTGATAGTGGTAGCTTGAATCGATTTGGTTTTTTTTTGCTTCGAAGAATTTGAAATTTACTATATCCACAATTGTTCCATTAAAGTTTTATGGAAATCAGTCTACCGCTGATATTTTCCATTATTCCGAATTCTCGGTGCCTCATAATCTCATTGTTAATACTCATTATAGTTGATTTTTATAATACTGCAGCGACCCGCGGTTTCACCCGAGCTGTTCCACGCCCTTTTTATTCCCCTGGGATAAAAATAAACCCATCTGGTATTTTAGACTAACTACCAATGACCTACTCAAATCTAAAATGAATTGTTCCTAATCATAAGTTATTGCATCCTGCATCTAGATCCCTTCAGTAATTTTTATGCTTGAAATAGTAAGAAACATACAAACACCTACACACAACCTTCCACGTTTAATAAACTTGTAGGATTGTGATGAAATTAATAAATCCTCGGCCGCCCGACACCGACTCGATCGACAGTCAGAAAATAAAAGTCAGTAAGTTTGTGGAAAAAATACAATTGTATTTAAACATTATTATTTATTATACTCGCATAATGCTTGACAGTTTACCTACTGTACGATAATTATTTTAATACATTGAAGTAATTATTTTAAACTTTGAAAACGTATACAAATTGTATGTCTTTTATTTTTTATTAATTGACGTGTAAATTGTACGTTTATCAATAAAGAACTTTAACTTTGACTTTGAAATTTGTCTTATTTTCCATCCGAAAAGAGCGTTTTCTATATACGCACATATGTGACGGTAGCGGAATCGCCTGTAATCAAAACTTTTATCTAAACACGTACTTGAATTCTTTGCGACACTTAAAAATGTAACCAGTTTTCTGTAAACACATTTTATCACCCATTTAAAAAATGTTTAAATGAAAATAAACGATGCTGTCTTAATAAATTGCTAGATTAGATACGACAATATTAGCCATGTTTAGATCAGAATGCCGGGTGACAGGTCACAGTGGCAACACCGGTCCGTATTGCGGTTCATTTACGATAGAAATGCGTTTACGAGCCGCTGACTACCGGACAGAGGTCAACTGAAACTCTACTTTGTAACGGAATTTCACACAATCAAGGACAATGACGTGTGACAGATTGATTGTCAAATTTCGATTGAATGTCAGTGATTTATAGATGTCTATACTAATATTATAAAGATGAAGAGATTTATTTATTTGAACGTCATTGGCGAAATTGTGAGGCTAAACCACAATAAAAGCCATAAACCAAAAGTTGAAGTTGAAGTTGTTTGAACGCGCTAATCAGTGGAACTACTAGGCCGATTTCTATCAAAGATATTTCTCAATTGAGCAGAAAGTAGCGTCAATGTTTTATTTTGTTAAATTTCTTTTACAAATTCAAATTTGTTCTCACCACTGGCTTACCAACGGGGACAGAAAACACCGCGAGGAAACAGGCATTTTCTAAGAAACCTTTCGAAGAAATATGTCATTGACCAACTCGCACTTGGCCTACGCATTGTGACCATGAGTCTCTCCTTTAGAGAAGGCCGTCAGTCCCAGCAGTGGGAACTTAAAGTGGGCTGCTTATTCAAGTTTTGTATTCCGATGGTAAGTATAAAAGTATGATGTAACTTGTGATATAAACTTAGCTACAGTGCCATCCAACTTATGCTTAGAACGGCAAAAACCGGAACTACAGAGTTACGAGTTTTAAAGAACACATAAATTAACTAGTTTTACAAAAGGTGGTAAAAATATTCGATAGTGGCACCATCGATACATTCTACAGATAAATTGGTCGTACTGTAAGTTAAAAGTTATGAAGGATTACGTGAAGTTTGAACGACAATCATTTTGTTATTAACTAGTTATTGACAGTTTTATTGTAATTTACAGGTTATTAGCATACACATATGGTTGCTTGTTGATTGGAGGCTTTTAAAAAGGGGTAATTTTAGTTTTACCGTTTGTTGATTTATTGTATCTAGGGTCGAATAGACATTTTTTTACATTTTCATAATATTGAGTGACGGAAGAGCAAGACATGCACTTGATGGTAAACAACAAGTCTTTCAATCTATACAAAATAAATTGAATTAATAAAATTAAATATGACGCAAATAAAATTTTATCAATCAATGAAAAAACGTAACCTAAAAATCCATGTCACAAATAAATGAAACTGGAGTGTCTAATGTTATTAGGAGTAACTTAGGCTAGTTTTATATTAGAAAAAAAAAAAATATTTTCGGAAAAAAAAAACAGAAAATATATAACATTGTGTTTATGTTTGTTACTTTTTCACGTCTAAACGGCTGGAGCGATTTTAGTAAAATTTTGTGTGGATTTAGTTGACACTCGGGATGAACACATAGGCTACTTTATAACCCGAAAAATAACGGGAACTACGCGGGTAAAACCGTAGGGCGCTCCTAGTAGTTAACAAAATAGACATTTTTGTGTATTCCCCAAATACGTCCTAAAAACGATTTACATCCACTTTAAAATATTCTGTTTTGTATCCCGCTGTTTTTAAAAGTGTGCTCAAAATGCAAAAAAATTCTCTCAAAAACCCACATATTTTATCTTTACGATAAACATTTTTAAAACGTATTTGTAAAAGCAGGAGTGGATTGGCAGGTGTGCGAGTTTTTCGTTCGAAAATAACTCAAATGAAACTTATCTAATCGTTTTGACAGTTTTCAGGTTACATTACTAACCATAAAGGTAAGGTTGTTTCAACTTCAAAGTCTTGAACATCGCCGCAAAATTAGTATCTTAACGGGGGTTTTATAGTATGGAAACTATCGCTATTACACGTTTTAAAATATACACGGGTAACTCACGTTTGATATAGTCAGTCCAGTCCGTATCAAGTTTCGATCGCGTCCGGCGATCTTGTTCAAGGAGAGTACGCGCGCGTATTCGCACAGTGTGACGAGCAAGCGAATCGAGCTGCGAACACGCGCGTGCACTCCTTGAAAAAGATCGCCGGATGCGATCGAAACTTGAGTAGGACTGGACTGCCTATATGAAACGTGAGTTACTCGTGTATATTATATTTAAAATGTTTATTTTTGTAGGATACTTTTCGAAGAGTGTCCAACTTATCGGCATGATCTAATATCACCTTACTCTTTTTTTCTTGGACTGCTTGTAGTTCGAAAAAGCGACATCGTTTTATGTTTGTTATTCTAAACATTCAAACATCACGATACAAGATTTTTCTTGATAAGATTTCAAAGTCTGTTTTCGTCAGAGAGGGCTCTAGGACGGATGCGAAGGTCCACTTTCGGGCTACTTTTCCCTCAATTAATTACTCGTCGTAGAAAGCCGACCCGGGGTCAGGCGACAGAACCTACGTAGATGCGGAGATAGTGACAAGTATGGTATAATGTTTCTGTTAATATGTCTAGCTTTTAATTACATTACGTGTGTCGCTGCCTTGATGAGCATCGTAGAAAAGAGGCTATGAGGAATATCAGAGGTTTTAATTAGGAAGCGAATATTAGGAATACAGGACCAGTTGCTCACTAAATGTTTTCATTGTTGGGATTCGGGACCTTTTTATGCAAAGAGAAGATAATGAAGCCCACGAACAATTGGAAGCGTGCCCAGCATACTGGCGGTATTACCACACTGAATGGCACATAGTTTGCGGCGTGCCCGGTATACTGGTGGCATTATCATGCCACCAGTATACCGGGTACGCTTCCAACTAGCAGTGGGCTTTATCATCTTGATTACTTTAGATTGGTCTGGATAATTCAGATCTGGTTGGTGTATAGTGTTAGGTATGTAGCTTAGCGTAGTTCTCATTGTACTGTAGCTTTGTTAATAAAGTGGAATTTATTTATGGGTTATTAAACTGAAAAGGTTATGTAATTAATGACCCAAACAAATGCTACCAAATAATATTTCATTGCTCTATCTCGAACACTATTTTATACTCCTCAACTAATTAAAATCAGATAAAACTTGATCATAATTACTAAACAAAATTAAAGTATACTTTATTACTGAGAATCCTCCAACGAAATAAATTATTTGAAAATGTATCAAAGACTCTAAAAGGTTCATAATTCTGTCCTATCTTTAGTTGGAAGCAAAAGATCTATGCAAGACTTGATACAACAAAACACAAGCGAGAATATACCCTAATGCTTTAAACATAAGGCTTGCATGGCATTTAAAATTATCTTATTATGTTAACAGCAGATTTGTTCACTTATCACTCGACGCTATTACAGATTTTTCTTGATAAATGGTCCGGAATCCAATTTGCTTGACGTCAAACTTTCAGATATTGAATGCCGCATCTGAGAACTTTTAGAACCTCAGCTTAGGACCATTTTCATCGTTTTAAAGCCGACAAAAAATATAAAGTTTTTTTAACTTAACATGAAAAATTTAAATAAATTTTAATAATGCTAAATTATTAAGAGCTATTTTCCAATTTAATGCAGTGCAAAATATGCCATTTATTTCAACTATCCATTGAATTAAGACGGTAAAGAGTACAATAAAACGCCGATAGTTTTAGTTTGAAAGGCAACATGTAATTCAAATAAAAGTTTGAAATGCACAACTTTTTTGAAACCTTTTTCGAAGTTGACTTTTATCTTTCTTTGATGTGTTTGTGTTGTGATGTGTATTTGACCTTGTCTTTAAATCGTTGAAAAATTTTGTAGAAGCGACTGCACGAAAAAAACTTCTTTCACAATTAATATGTACGTCTAGATTATGGATTCTTTTCTAAGTGGGTTTTCCCGGTGGGTACAATCTTAGACTGAATCTATTTCTTCTAACACGCTCCGTAGTTCAACATCAGACAACATAGCCGCCAAGTGCGAGGCAATTAGTGTTAAAAAAAGAAGAAAAAAAGATACAGTGAAAATGGCCCTTAGCAATAACTTCAGCTTTACACCTAATCTTAAATCAAGTTTTAAGTTGTTGTTTTTATGGTGGATAATTCAATTTTGGAGGTCGAACTGATACTTTAGTTGTAATAGGGCGGGTTAACGTTCATTGTTGCAGGTTTACGATCACGAAACGACATTCACTAATGAGAGTGTTTTTTAAAGAAAAAGCTTGATTTTTGTGGAGTTTAGTAGATGAAGTTTTTAAAACAAATGGTTGTTTTTTTCTGGGCTATGTTGCTCAGAGAAATCTATGTTATCTTTGTATCCTTTGAGCGAAGAGAGAAAAGATTCCTACGTAGTTTTATTGACACAGTAGGTTGTGATACGTGGCCGACATACCTGTAGAAAGAAAATAATATTTTTTCTTTGATAAATGGCGGCTGTTCCACTTCAATTTAAACATTGAACTTATACAATTTACTCAGTTTAATATTATCATTAATAATAAACTATTGTATTATCATCTTTGTCCAAACATTTGTTAATTTTTATTCTTCTTCCATTCTCAGTATTACATAGCTGCATTCTGATTTCGATACAAGAACAAAATTAAAATTTTTGACTAACCCCCGACTACCTTAGATTTGTTATCTGTACAACATTCTACTAGTCAAGCCCTTTCATTTGATACCCATATTAAGGAAGTTGTGAAAAAAGAAATGTAATTCGCCATTTTGTGGTAGCGGCCATCTTGGATTTGAAATTTGTCATAGTGCGAAGTATTCTACTAGTTAAGCCCTTTCGTTTGATACCCATATTGCGGTAGTAGTGAAAAAATTATATAATTCGCCATTTTGTGGTGGCGGCCATCTGGGATTTGAAATTTGTTATAGCGTATAGTACTCTGCTAGTCAAGCCCTTTCATTTCATACCCATATTGAGGTAGGTTGTGAAGAAATATTTTGTCCGCCATTTTGTGGAGGCGGCCATTTTGAATCGATATTAACCAAACATAGATAAGAACACCCGCACGGATATTAACTTTCAAATTAAAAAAACCGCATCGAAATCGGCCCAACCGAAACCGAAACCGAAAACCAAAAAATAAAGAAGAAAACATCAAATTCCGTTAACCCAGTCAAACGTTATGAGGTAACAAACAAAAAAATAGGCAATGAAATCGAGTAATTCTTCCTTATTTCAAGTCGATTAAAATGAAGCGTCGATTATAGAGTGCCCATGAAAAAAAAATGTCTAAATGTTTTGTACTGAACTCAACACATTTACACTTTTTTTAAGTATAGATAAAAAACAGTTTAATTTTTTTTCAGTCATTCATAATTTAAGAGCGACGCTCTTGTCGGTGGAGTTCCTTCCAAGTACTATAAAAAGTCGTTACATAAGATAATTCACATTAGAACTAAAATTATACACGTCTAGGTAATCATAAATATAAAACTAATAATTACAAAATTGCATGCTTCTGTGTCGCAATATCAGGAGATTGCTCAACAGCAAAACGAAGATATTACGTATTTTATAGAGTAATTAATGATAAAATGCTAAGAATTACAGCAGTTCGTTTAAGAAGATAACTTGTTCAACTTTAAATAATGGTTCAAGTTATGTTGCAATTGTTAAGTTAGTTTGCTTATTAACATAACGACACTTAAAGCTTCTGCTGATAGTGAAAGGTCTTGACGAAACTTGAGACTGGATTCGTGTGGTTATTTTAGATTATCTAGATTTGTAAGTTCATCTTTTGCATATTATTAATACTAAATTTAGCTACTATTTATCTTTGTTATGAAAATGCGTTTATGAGATTAGCTACGGTTCTTATTCATTATTTAAACATATTAGTTTCAATATTATGTTTTTTTATCTATTTATACGAATACAGATAAAATCTATTTCCGCATGTGTTAACGTCATCACAATCAGTCTAGTTTAACGTATTTCCTAGAGACAGTCATGGATAGACTTCCAGTCAGATCTCCATACAGTTTATTTTATGTACTCCATCCAAAGATAGCACTTGTGTGTGAAAACTAGTATTTTGGGGATGCAGCGATGTCCACTATGTCCATATAATATTTGTATTTGG
Organism: Ectropis grisescens; assembly: GCA_017562165.1. NCBI lineage: Eukaryota > Metazoa > Arthropoda > Insecta > Lepidoptera > Geometridae > Ectropis > Ectropis grisescens. The sequence goes on from CM029773.1 coordinate 17,889,634, forward strand.
ATGTCGAAATTACATACTAAATGTATTTATTATTATTACTTTTAGTTGACGTGTAAATTAATATTTTTTCAATAAAAATAAAATGAATATTTAAAACAAAAAAATTAACTACACGTGAGACAACCCTCCTGGATCACATCTTCTTGAATGTTCGGAATAAGAGTGAGGAAACCCTGATTTGCTGAGTATGAAATGTGTCTATTTTGAGAGCTAGTGATTATGTTATCACGGCTGGGATTCAGAGCCTTGTCTCAGAAAGGCCATAATCCAATACAATGACCACGTGTGAATTAGCGGGTGACATTTTTGTACGCAGGATTTTGTTCTTGGAACATATCGGTTTCGTCACTATGTTTATTTACCTCTACAGTCACAGCCCGTTGTAGTAATTCGTACCACGGGCTGTACGAAACTTCGACTTCGACTTCGACTTGTAGATTGTAAAATTTTAACAGACTTCCACAAAATCAAACCACCAAATAATATTTGTATGTGTGTTCTGTTTTCTCGCTAGTACAAGAACCAATTTTAATAGGAATAAAATTAAAATGCAATAATTTTTTTTCGTAGATGTTTTTTCCCTAAATGTGCAATATTGTCATAGCTATCAATAAAAATAAGAATACTTTTGATACATAATAAATTGATTTTATTTTAAAGCAATTATGTAATAAACATTCAGTCAGATGTCGACAAAATTATGCTCTACGCTAAGCAGAAAATCATAAAGAGATGGCAAAGATAACATAATCAGGTTATAATAATTTAAGTGTGCATACTAAACATTACCAAATTCCAAACATCAGGAACAGGATTCACATATTATAGTAACATAGAGTCCATAATAACTTAATATTATTGCCCCAACCATCACTGAAACAGTCTGGCGAAATTGAAGAATTAATTTACTATTATGTAACGTGTTTTTTTATTATGGTATAATTCGATAGTACCTCCAATCGTCAACGATTGAGAGTGGTGACACGGCGTCTACGAACGAGTTACAGACAATATAAATATGTAAGCCGTATCGTACTACGTCAGAGATTGAAATAGTCACAGATATGTAACTTGTCCGCTTTTTCTATCTAAATGTTTTTTGTAATAAATTAACTTGTGTAAATTAATTCGCAATAAATTGTATTGTTGATGGCTCAATTTATTGATTCATTAGTCAATAAAGATTTGGTTTGTAGATAGCGAAATTAATTCCTAATGCATTTCATCGAAAATCGTAACGGCACGACACCGTAAAAATTTGAGATAGATAGATATATTAGTCTAGGAACAAAATAAGTAGATAAGTATATAAAATTAAACACAAAACAAAAATCGACTTCAATTTGTCCACCAATATTTATTTATTTGAAAAAAAAAACTTTATTATTTTTAACCGATTTCGGCAATAAAATAAATAAATCGATAAAGGCATATAAAAAAGTGCATACGTGGATGTTATTTATTGATATTAGTTTATTTTTAATTAGTCTGTTAAAATAAATGAACTGTGTGAGATTAATTTTGAAATTGAAAACAGTTGTTTCGTTTTTAAGCGACTTGTCCTCAATGCGGTTGTATGTTTTTACGCGATAGCTCCGCCAATTAACTTTAATAACTTTTTTAACTTTAATATATTTACACCTGACCACCATCTCGCCTGATGTTAAACGATGATGCGGTCTACGATGGAACGTGTTTACCTAGAAGAAACCGATTCACTCTCGATTTGAAGACACAAAGATTGTAACTATCGGGAAAAACCCACTCAGGCAACGTATTCCACAACCTCGACGTTCTTATCACAAAAGTAGAGTCAAATCTCTTCGTTCGTGTCTTTGGAACATCAACCATGAAACGATGTCGCTTTTTCGAGCTGCGAGCATTCCGATAGAAAAAAGGGCAAAAATTAGGTCGAGCAAATCAGTCGCACACTCTCCGAAGTGTATCGTCAATTGTGAATCATTTCAGATTTCTTTTTTGCCTGGTAGATCATAGTGATCCCATATACATTTTATTGAAATCGGCGTGCTGGTTTTTGAAATATCAACAAAAACTACTTTCATTTGTCTGGACTTAGTGATTTTCTCTAATCAAATTTGATCGAGTGTCCGAATTCAATTTTGAACTGTAGTCGGTTCTTATCTTTGTGAAGAAAATAAATTATTCATAGAATAATAGTTCTTAATTATTTAGATACAGATGAATTTGAAATCCAATTTGAGTGTAATACATCGCAGGGCCGGAACGAGGAATGCACCAAAGCAGTCCGATAAAGTATATAAGTAATTTATATGATATAATAACTGCGTTTATGAGTTCGTGTTGTTATATGGAATACATTTTAGTGTTGTGACGAATCGGGCGGTCGTTAGCGATCGCCACGGTTCGATGGCGTAAGAATTGTGACTTTGGCTTGGATCGGAACACACGGGGGAACTTTTAGAGGAAATTTAATATTAATATTAGTCTTTATTCCGAGTAGTTTCCTCAGGATGCAGATCGACACGCTCAGCAGAACCATATCATCAGCATAGCTCAGATTATTCATACATACTCCATCCACATAGCATCCGACATGCAGGCTGCTGAGTTCGACAATCAGATCGTTTAAGTACAGGTTGAATAGAGTAGGTGAAGTCAACCCGCCCTGCCTCACACCACATTCAAGGTGATAAGGGTCCGACATTGCTTCTTCCCAGCGGACACTATTGGCCTGGTTCCCGTACCAGTACTGAAGGACTGATATGAGTTCTCGCGGTAGCTCCGTGTTCATTAGCTTGTCCCACAGGACGTCGTAGGAGACCAGGTCGAAGGCCCGGGATAAATCGAGAAAGCACGCATACTCTGGAGTCCTTCTGTTCGTGTAGTATTTGACGGCATAATGCGCCATCAAAAGTCTACTCAATAACTGAAATAAACGTGAAATTTTTTTTTCTTTGTTGTCTTAAAAACATCTCATGATCGATTTTAAAATCACAATTTTAGACTTTCCTAAAAACGCTTCGTACAAAACCACTACTAAAGCGTGACGTCACTGTCTGGTATTTTCTGTGCGTCGCGCGTAAAGTTTGTATGATGTTAGGTATATTAAATATTGCGTTTAGGAAACTCGTTTCATAACAAAAGTCAACAAAAGTTAAATCGAATGGGTTATCCAATGGTAAATACATTTTCTAATAATTTCATACTTTTAAAATGGACTTGCACATCCTATTTTGAATGATCATAAAGTAAGTTAAACAACAACATATCAAAATAAAAGTTGGTACATTTTTTTATTCTATTTAAATACTGTTATTATATCAAATCATTATTATTTCAGGATCAGTCGTCATGCTTATACTCGATCAAACCCGGAATGGGCCGCTAGTATGTTATAAAAAACATATTTTCAAAACTAAACTATACAAGTGTATTACACAGCTCCGTATTGGTCACGGCATAATTCCTCCAGTTCGCGTGCTTTCCAGACAGACAGTCATAAAGACACGCCTGTTAACTATTAATATCAAAGTGCTTAATTGGAGCTTGTGCCACATATACCTATGACGATTGAAATGTAACTGGTTAGTTTACAGTCGAAGTGGGCTTTGAGGTGATATAAAAGAGTTCCGTATAAAATAACATTTTCATCAGAACTGTTACAGTACTTTTATTTCACGATGCAACGTTATCTTTACTTGTGGTAGTGATTTTCACAAACACGCTGTGAATGTGTGCGTGACCATGGACGTGCACATAGTAATACCCCGAAATACGGGCGAAGGTATTCGTTTTCACGCACACATACATACAGGTACAGCATTTGTTTTCACGTACTTACACAGAATTAGCGTGTTTTTAAACTAGATCACCTCAAGTAACCACAAATAATTTTTATAAATGTGAACATTCATTTGTTCTGTGAGTGTTTTACTAAGTGTTAAAAGTATATACTTACAAAAATTAGTATTGTTTCGACTACTTGGTTTACTTTGTACATAGTTTTGGGCGAACTTTTGTTGAGTAAAAAGTGTGTATGAATTTATTTATACACGTCTACACTCACAGAGAAAGTAGATTTGTATCCTACTAATATTATAAACCCAAAGTTTGGATGTTTGTAGCTCAATCACATCGGAACACTCGATAGAATCGAGTTCAAATTTGGAACACGCAGAAATTGTAGTCTGAAAAAGCACATAGGCTACTCTATATCGTAGAGAAACAACGGAACGGTTAAAATCGCAAGACGCTCCTGGTAAAATATATAAAGACTGATAGAATTATCTAAACGTTAAAAAAGTACCTACTTAAAACTTATTATCTTTGAGCGCTACTCTACCTTGGCTGAAACATTGTCAACGTCTCTCAAGTTACCGATTACCATCAGGCGAGCTGTTTGCTTATTTGTCACTCCGTGACATTGAAAATCTAGAATATTCTTGCAATCTTACCGATTAAAGTTATAACGTTAAATTACTCCATGCCCGAACCCTAGTAAAGGTATTTATTAGTCGAACGATATAAATATGTAACTGACAACAGCCTTTATTTTTATTGGTTCAGGCCATCGTACCAGATTGTTTATAATGACGTGATACATTTATATTGATAGAAAACAATAAGGCTACACTTTGTCATAAGGTGTGTTAAGAAAGAAACAAATCGAATTAAAAAAAGTGTTGTCTGTAAAGTCAGTTGGTTTACAGACGATAGTTTAACGTGACAACGTCATAACAAAACATTGAACATTGAGCGTAACGGGACAATGAGCGTAACGGGACATAACGGGACACTTTTTCGTGCATGCAGCCAGCGTTCATCGATTTATTACAAGTTGTCACGTCAACAAAAGATGTGGTATCATGGGACATGGGACACGAGGTAGGAGCGAAGTTCATTTGTGTAATTAAATATTAACATAAACCGTGGTATTAGCTAACCATGTTTTGACCTATGCCAACAACTCGTGGCAGTGCTCAGTGATTGATTAATAACCTGTTTGTAAATTAGGATGGTAATTCTTTGACTTGATTGAGGTTACTAAATTGCGAACAAGTAGTCCTACTAATATTATAGACGCGGAATTTGGATTTTCGTTGTTCAATCACATCGGAACCCATGAGCGGATCGAGTTGAAATTTAGAACACAGATTGCTTACGTATCAAAAGAACCTAGAAGCATAAGCCCCACGTATTAAAAAGACAAAATACCTAAATGACCCAGTAACAAAACATCCTATTATCGTATAATTATATCAGAATGACACCAGATCAAAACGGTCTGGTAGCAAAACGACCAATAGACGAAATGCCGTCTGTGTACAGTAAGAAACAAAATGTTTATTTATATAAACACTAAAGGTACAAGTTCGCCCGGAGACCGCGACACGAGACCGCGACAGGCACTTGACTCTATAGAATTGTATGGGCGCCAGTTCGCGCCGAGACCGCGACACATGTCTCGCGACACGTGTCTCGGTCTCCTGTCGCGGTCTCGGCGCTAACTCGCGCCCATACAATTCCATAGTGTCGAGTGCCTGTGGCGGTCTCCGGTCGCGGTCTCCGGGCGAACTTGTACCTTAACATAACATAACCTGGACATAATACCTAGATTACTTTACAATATAGAAACGGTAACACGCAGAAAAAAATCGCAGAGCACTGTTCTTCTTCGTCGGTATCACTCTTGACAGAGTGGTCGTGGTCATCATTTCAGGTGTTAGTGGCAAGCTTCACAACAGGTCGCCACTCCTCTCTGATGGCCGCCTTTCTTGTGCATTCGTGTACTGATGATTATCTATTTACCACCGCTTTTATCTAGTCAGTCCACCTTATAGGCGATCTTCCTCGTGGTCTGGTACTCTCAACCTTTCCCTGGACCACAAGTCGCTCAAAATATCGCACAAGTCACCACCTCCGTGTTAGTATAAAAAACGCTGTTGGTAAACATTAAATATTTAGAACAGTCGTAGCCCTATCAATCTACAAGAAATTCTCGGCCTATCACATATCGACTTTTAAAATACTAGGCCAGTAACCTCAAGGTCGTATTCATGACCTTTCACATTAAGAAACTAAATTAGTTATCCACGCGTAGGCTAAACTCAGAAATAAACTCAGATAAACACAGAAGTTGAAAATAACCTGTCAAAGTGAGTCAAACTGATATTTATGGGATATCATATAACGCAACGAGTATGTTATGTTTATCTAAAACAAGCAGTGCCCCGCGGTATTACCTGCGTACTTTTCCGTTCCCGTCGTTTCCGTTTTTTAGAGATAAAAGTAGCCTATGTTTTCTTCCAGCTTCCAGACTATAATCTATCTATGTTCCTAATTCCAGTTCCGTTCAGTAGTTTTTACGTGAAAGAGTAACAAGCATCTATCCATCCAACCATCTATCCATCCTTCCATCCATCCATGCTTATAAACTTTCGCGTTCATAATATCAGTAGGATGTTGTAGAGATGATAGGTTTGGCTTTGGAAACTGTCAATAATTAAATAAATATACAAGCACGTACAATTTTTTTTTAAATCGTCGATATATTTTCGATTTTGTAGTGGTAGGACTCTTAGCAGAGTCCGCCTGGGGAAGTACCACACCTTTGCCAGTTATTCTACCGCCAAGCAGTAATGTGCAAACATTACTGTGTTCCGATTTGAAAGGCAATGTTTCCAGAGAAATTACAGGGCTTAGAGATATAAGACCTTAGATCTCTGGGTGACGAGCGCAGTGCAGTGCTAGGTAATGATTTGGACTCTTCATGTTCCAATAGCTGCGTGTCACTGTGCTGTTATGTGTCAGGCATGTTGCTTACCATCAGGCACATGTCCTGATCGTCTCGTCACTCTTTATAAAAAAAAAATATATCTATTTTAAATCCCACTTTAGAACGATCTAGCACAAATTGAATTGATTTAGGGTCCATTGATTAAGCTATAGTTAAAAACACACAGATTTGTGGACAAATATTTTGGGAAATACAATAAGTATAGTACTTGTATACTAGTAAGTCCATGACTATTAAATTAAGCATTACTTTACAAATAATATTAATGTCTTTCCTGTATCCTTTATATATAATGTATCCTTTTATCGTAATTTGACAATCGTTTTCGAGCACGTGATTTTACTCAATCTAGGACGCCATGACAAGATGGCGTTCCTCGGTCACGTGACCACAATAAATTGGCTCATGATTGGTAAATATTTCGGATTCTTCAGATTCGTTGACATAGTGTAATTTAAGCAAATGAAAAACTAACTTTCTCAAAGTATTAAATATTTATGTTTCGTTAGTAAAGTTCTGCTAACTCAAATTATGCTAACTTGTAATTGAGTGCTAAAATATATTTCCATCCTAAGGTTTCCTACCAGAGACCGTTGTTAGCGATAAGGTCCTTTAACACAGTTTTTTTAATTTTTCTTCTGTTGTATTTTTTTTGTTTTGGTGTGTACAACAAAGAGTTTCTATGAAAAGTATTTTAAATTTCCAATATGTATAGAATTCTTGATACCTAATATATTTATTCCATATGCTTATGTACCAACTATTAAAAACTATTATGCTAAACACACAGCGAAGATGTTCCGGCCACAAAAAACTGGCGTTACGTAATTCCATACCCATTACATAAAACTCAAACTTAATTCAATTAATTAAGCAATAATTAAAACTGATCTATTATTACAAACAATTAATTAAAACAGTATTAATTTCGTTATGACATATTGTTACAAATATAGTCTTAGAATCGTGTCATTACGTGGGTGTCAAACAGTCATTATCATAGATAGTCATCTCGTAGTCAATTGAATTACTTTTAAGTTTAATGATCTGAAATTGTTGGAGGTTGTGATTTATACATTGGTTATTTTAATTAATATTAGTATCTAATTGTCAATCTGTTTAAATTGAAAACAATTAAATTAAATGCAGTTACTTACGGTTTAAATATAATAGGTACTAGATCAATTAAAAGTTGTTGACTTTTTTAATATTTGCACTTTTTGTGTAACTTCGTTTGTAATTTAATCTTTTCTTAACTATAGGGTTGCGTTTGATTGATATTCACTTAACGTGGGAGCAGATCAGTTCAAAACTAGATTTAAAATAATGTTTCATGTTCTTGGCAAGTTTTTTAATATAATAACTTAGTTTGTAATTGATTTAAACGATTACCATCTTAATGAGAGTATTGACATTCTACATCTACATTTATTTCGTTACCTATTTGTATTATCCTGTTCCTTTGATAGATATTGCTTAATGGCGTCAATATTGAATACTTAAAACTGAATAATTAACAATTAAAAGTAAACCTGAAAAACTAATTGATGTTTAATCTCTGGACGTGGACGAGCACCGTGCATTGTAGGTACCTACTGATTGGGACTCTTCTTGTTCCAATAGCTGCGTGACACTGTGTTGTCATGGGCGGGCATGATGCTTACGATCAGCTGCTGCTGTTCTGCTCATGTCGTTGCTCTATACCAATAAATATGTACATTATATACTAAACAATACACACTAAATGAGAAAAATATTGCTGAATAATAAATATACTCAATGATGACATCTAAACATATAATATTAGAAATTGAACTAATTAACACAGAATACTGACCACTGAATTCTAAACTGAAAATTGTAGAATAAATATCGAATACAAGAACAAAATTAAAAATTTTGATTAACCCCCGACTACCTCAGATTTGTTATCTGTACAACATTCTACTAGTTAAGCCCTTTCATTTGATACCCATATTGAGGGAGTTGTGAAAATAGACATGTATTTCGCCATTTCGTAGAAGCGGCCATCTTGGATTTGAAATTTGTCATAGTGCAATGTATTCTACTAATCAAGCCCTTTCGTTTGATACTCATATTGAAGTAGTAGTGAAAAAAATAATATAATACACCATTTTGTGGTGGTGGCCATCTTGGATTTGATTTTTTATAGTGTATAGTGTTCTACAAGTCAAGCCCTTTCATTTGATACCCATATTGAGGCAGATTGTGAAGAAATATTTTGTCCGCCATTTTGTGGCGGCGGCCATCTTGAATCGATATTAACCAAACATAGCTAAGAACATCCGCACAGATATTAACTTTCAAATAAAAAAAACCGCATCGAAATCGGCCCATCCGTTTGAGCTCTACGGTGCCACAGACAGACACACAGACAGACAGACAGACATACAGACAGACAGACAACTTATAACATCCCTTTTTTTGGTCGGGGGTTAAAAACAGATGTTAGTGAAATGGGGCACCAGTTGGGAACAAAATTTCGGATACTTAATTTAGAAGCAACGCAATTGGCAAAAAAAATGCTATATTTATTAGTTGTGGTACGATCATCTGAAAAATTAAGTTGGCAACACTGTCCACAAGCAGTTTTTACACGTCACTTCCGTTACATATTTTTCTTACTATTTTAATCTTACATTTCACATTCAACCAAAATATGGCCATCAAGGACAGACATGCGGCCGTAGTGGAGGCTCTGGGCCGGGAGGAGGCGGCTTAGGCAAATGACGATTACGAGTCGATTACTATCGGAATCCCAACCGGTAGTGATGACGAAATAAGACTAACTAGTACTAGAATTAGGTTTAAAATGTTCACAACACCCCCCTATTTTCCTTTTCTTCTCCTAATCCAAGAAATATGTAAAAAAATAAATAGAATTGTAATGACAAAAGTCACGGAGTCTGTGGAGTGCCTAAATAACAAAAAAAAAAGTCTCACGTTTTTTTTTTCAGTTAGATGGAACTATGGCGTTAGATGGCCGTATGGAACTTTGTCCCAATAAACACTGAACACAACATGCTGAATATTAAATAAATATAAATAAAATAACTAAAATAAATTGTCGTGTAAATAGTACATACTATAAAGAACTTTGACTTTTTGAAGAATAAATAATTAACACTGAATACTTCATACAAAATACACTTCAAAACAATAATTTTCTTCTAAGTTGGCAACAGCAACATTTAAACAACTTTAAAATAATGCACATGTCGTCTAGTTCAAGGTTAATTATAACCCCGACTACCGTAAAGGTCATAAGGTCAAACACATTCATAGAACGTCCTTAACTTTCCAAGTCTCAACATTAGTAGGATATTCAACAAACAGGTCAAATTATCCAGTTATAGATTCAAATCAAGCGTGTACTAGCGAAAGCCGTACCTATACAAAACATCATTGTGGATTGGCAGAGCCACTACTGCCTAAACGAAGACTTTGATAGGACAGTTGTAGTTGTAACGTTTAGCCGGAGTGTAGTTAAGTTGGTTTAGCATATATGGGTCGAGATGCGCCGTTGAGAGGAAATCGAAGCGAAAGGAGTGCCTTAGCTAATAGGATGGTAATACATGATTATGGTCTAGCTCTGGGTAATCATTGGTTATGTTAGCAGATGTGTTATTTTAATGCTAAATTTATTAGTTATTCGAGGACACCTAGACGTTTAGACATTGGATTGTATATTCTAATCATTTTAAGTCCTATAATACCGGCAGTCATTTAAAATAGATTTTTAAATGGCTGCCGGTTTGCCTGATTTAGAGCGACGATGCGATATATGATAGAACCTTCTTACACAGTAGAAACCGATTCACTCTAGACTAGAAGACACTAAGATTGTTCATCGGGAAAAGTCACTTGGGCAACGCATTCCACAGCCTTGACGTTCTTGCTACAAAAGTCGTTGTCAAACGGAGGTGGCTTAACTTTGACTTCTTTATGCTGTCTGTTGTAGATCTGTGTACTTGTTTGTCCATGTATCAGTGCCTGTTTTCTGAGATAACACATATAAGTAATAAACATTTGGATTGGTTATTTTTTTCGTCTGCAATCTGATGTTATCGTGACGTTGAAGTCTATATTCACTGACTTCGTGGTACATCAGTGAACGACTGACGAAAACGTTTCATAATCATGAATTCATAGAAATCAGTCGCATCTGCACCTGTGAGTATTTTTCTTAAAATAATAAAATACAAAGGAATTCTGAAAATAGTCTTTAAGCTATTTTAAACTATAAAATATCTGACTTCCAAATATCAGCGTAATGCGTTTAGTTTTCAAACATCGAAGCTTTTTATTCCCACGTAGTTCTCTGGAACATAATTTTCCCGCTATAAAAAGTTAACTATGTGAGACGACAGACTAAAATATTTCTCTGCAACAAATTGTATCCAGGTCCGTTCAGTAGTGAAAAAAAGACATTTAGTACAATTAATAAACATTCATAGAAACAATTTTGTGCGTTTTTATTAACAAGAGTCAATAAAAAATTTAAAGCAATTTATAAATATTTCGTGCGTTTATATTCATAGGATATATATAAATATTGTTCAAACCTTGAAATGTTTCGGCGATCTCAGAATTGATAAAAAATAAATTCCCAATAAAACAGGTTCATCAAAAATAGTCTACAAATCTAGACATAATTAACATAGCACAAACGATGTAATATATGGTAAAATCATTATGTCAATAATTAAATTACACTTCATTAAACACATTTAACGTGCGTTACATTTGTATTTGTGAATGGTTATTGCAAATTTCTAAATAGTAGGTATAATAAAATTGATAGCGAGGTATTCAGATAGAATTTTATTTTTTAATATACGTAGACTGACTGATAGCATTATAATTATGTGTCTGGTCTCTAAGCGTTTCCCTGTAAAATAGAAATGTAGTTAGGTACTACCATTGACGTATAATAAAAGTCGGACGTAATCTCAGTAAAACAAAAACTGTGTCCATCGAGGCAGCCACATAATATCCACGTGTGCGCGTTACATACAGGCTGACACGCACACATCAGTGGGTCATTACACACGCTACTTGTGCATATGTGTGCGTGTCAGCCTATCAGTGACAACCTGACAACGCACACGTGCGAATGTGGCCGATTCTAGTGACACAGTTTTTGTTTTAGCGACACTACGCCCGTCTTTTTTATACGTTCATGGGTACTAGTAGCAACGTCCTGCAGTTTTACCTGCGTAGTTCCCGTTCCTCTTATTTTCTTGGAATAAAAAAGTAGCTGATGTGCTATTCCAAACTATTGATACTCTTAAAATTAACGTGGTTGTTACACATATTTAATTGGATAACGGGACACTCACGTATTTATAGAGTGCCAAACGGGCAGCCACCGCGCGTGTGCACTCGCCTTGAAAAAGGCCGCCGGACGCGGCCGAAACTCGAGTCGGATTGACCGACCGTATATACGTGAGTGTCCCGTTATCAATTAAATATTAATACTCTGTGCTCCAAATTTCAACACAATCCGTTCAGCTATTCGTGATTGAACGTGATTGAGCCACAAACTAAACATTCGTATTTTTAATATTAATATGATCATATTATCAGTTAAATGGCTCCCAAAACAAGCTTTGTTTATGCTAGAGTTTTATGTGAGGAATGCGCACTGATATTTATTTATTTAGTAATAAGAGCAGACTGTTTGGTCGTTATATTATCGAAATGTTAAGGAAAAAAACATTACAAAATTATTGACTTCCATATTCTAGAATTCATTTCAATTCATTATTTAGGACTATTATATATATGTCTTTGAGTTCGTGTGGCGTGATAATTTTTGACGTGACAACGTGTAATAAATCTATGAACGCCGGCTGCATGCACGGAAAAATGTCCCGTTATGTCCCGTTACGCGAATTGTACGCTTACGCCGCATCTATCAATGTTTTGTTGTGACGTTGTCACGTTAAACTATCGTCCGTAAACCAACCTTTACAGAGAACCAATTTTTTTAAACTTAATTTGACGAATTGGTACGATTAAACATAAGAAAACTTTTTTTTTAATTGAAATAAAGTAGAGTGACGGCACGAGCGCGCAATATGCGCCCGATGGTAAGGAACATGTTTGCTTAAAATAGCACAGTGCCAGGCTGTGTCATTGAGCCTGAATTAATCCTTAGTATTGCACTGCGCTCGTTACCCAGAGATATGAGATAATTGAAATGTTTATTTGCCCTGTCACTTCTTTTAGTCCGATTTCACTGTACTTAAAAAAGTTAATACTTATTTGAGTAATTATATATTTGTCAGCTTTTTGGCTTTTTTTTTAAATAAAAAGTGACGAGACGATCAGGTCATGTGCCTGGTGGCAAGCAACATGCCTGCCTCATAAGAGCACAGTGACACGCAACTATTGGAACATGAAGAGTCCAAATCATTACCTAGCACTGCACTGCGCTCGTCACCCAGAGATCTAAGATGTTATATCTCTAAGCCCTGTAATTTCTCAGGAAACATTGTCCTTCAAACCGGAACACAGTAATGTTTGCATATTACTGCTTGGCGGTTGAATAACTGGCAAAGGTGTCGTGCTTCCCCAGGTGGACTCTGCTAAGAGTCCTACCACTACAAAATCTGCACACAAATCACTGCATCTGCATCGCTGCACTGCATCCTGCAAAAATTTAATAATTATTATATTAGTATATACTAAATATTTGAATTATGGATAATAATCTGTATATTATATACTACTACACGCAGAATAAGAATTCCCCCACAAATCAAACTCCAAGAAAAATATCTTTAAAAAAAGTGAACACAATTTTTTGTCGCCGTCGACATATTATATTCAGCCAACTTTGATTGGCTTAAACACCAAATTTAAATCACATTTTACACTTTATCTCGATGATTTAGAGTACAATTTTCTTTAGACGATGTAGTCAGATGTGGTTCTTGAGAACAGGTGTATCAGAACAGGTGATTTTGTTACCGCTAATATATTACCTTCAGGATTTCAATCGGCATTCAACATATTGTCCTATGTACGTAAAAAGTGTTTGTTAATTTGTTAGAAACCTTATTTAAAGTACGTTAAGGTTTGTTTTGGGTTTGAAGGTAAGACAGATGGTTTAGGTCAGAATTGGTACATAATGTATGTAGAGTAGAGATTTGCAAGGTCTTTGTTTTGATGAAATTAAATATAAAAATTAGTTCTTAATTAAAATGATTATTGCTAATTTAATTGTATTTATATCGTTTTGGTGCCAAGAATGACCGATTTCACTATCATGAGGTCGCAAATTCGAATCCTGACTGCACTTCGTTATTTTTATAAGTGTTTCATTATTATTGGGTTTAATGTAAAGGAAAACATGATAAAGAACCCGGCGTTTTCAAAGAAAGTTACTTTTCGAGGACTTGTGTCATCCACCCATTCGCACTGGGCCAGCGTGGTGGAAAATGGCCTTGAGGCTCGCCTTGTGAGATATGCCCCGAGTCCTAGCAATGAAAACACAATATGAGCTGCCTATGTCAGTCATCAGTATCAGTAGCAAACTCATTTTTATTAGCATGTATAATATATTAAGCTTTACTCGTTGATTAACAAGTAAAATAAGCTTGATTTTTTACAGGCTATAAACAAAAGATAAAAGTTCAAATGTGTGTTTTATTTAAATTCATAAACGTGTAATTTGTGACGCCTAAATTGAGAATTATTTTTCCTTTTAAAGGTACAAGTTCGCGCTAAGACCGCGACAGGAGACCGCGACCGGAGACCGCAACAGGCACTTGACTCTATAGAATTGTATGGGCGCTAGTTCGCGCCGAGAACGCGACACATGTCTCGCGAAACTTGTCTCGGTCTCATGTCGCGGTCTCGGCGCGAACTGGCGGCCATACAATTCCATAGTGTAAAGTGCCTGTCGCGGTCTCCAGTCACGGTCTCGCGTCGCGGTCTGTGTCGCGGTCTCGGGCGAACCACTACCTTAACCTTTTTTCCTTTGGAAGCTATAGAGCATTGTCTGAAATTTATCTGTTCCTCGCGCGAAGAAGTCTAACTTAATCCACTTCGCAAACAAACAATTCGCGATAAAGGTGACCCCAGGTCTGGCTCGTTCTTGGTGCAAAGGACGTTTATTGCAATTCAGCGGGGCAATGCAGCATTTTAGGCTACTTTCGCCGGGAACAGCACAGGCACAGTTTATTAAATATGAGTATCTTGCTGTGATGTTACACTTAAATGACATTGCTGTTATTTTTGGATATTATTTAATTTTAAGATTGTATGGTGTATTTAACTCACTTAATACTCGTACTTAATCCACGTACTAGACAATAACTTCAAAGCAAGAAGTATACGCAAAGAGTTACAATTTTAAATTCAAGTTGAATGTTTGGCATCCGCGTACGAAGTCGCGAGATAATATTAGCATATGTAGATTATACGTTTATCGTTGTAAGCTGTAAGGTGTCATGATCACGAACACAATAAAACTATAAAAAAACTGAATATCATTTAGTATACGAATGGACTCGAACTAAGTACGACTGGATCGTGACACGTGCCAAGAGCTAGGGCTCATAATTGAAAGTAAAGGTGTCTTTCTAGTATGCAAATTTTACGATGGTATGTGGAGTAAGATTCCTAAATATACATCAATTTTATTGAACAGGTTTTCTATGTGATGCTAAAAATTGAACATAGTTTAAAAATATATGTTTAAAAATAGAAGGACCGCTTTTGCGAGGCATAATTTCTAAGAGCTTCGAACGCTTAAGTCTCAACGTTTTTAATGCAAATCCAGCACGGATACCACTAGCATCTTTCTCTTGATATGAGGGTTTCTGCGTAATCAAGGTGCTGACCTATCCACTAAAATCATTACTGTGTTAGTCTTTAACTTTGACTTTGTCAGTAACTATATTAAAAGTCAGTAACAGTACTAATGGGTTCGCTTCCCCACTCCTCCGCGGGCTCTACTGCGTTACTCCTATTCGGACCCCAATTTTGGAGACTTACACCTATTCAAATTTAACCTAAGACTATTAGCCTTTTATTATTATAAATGCTATAAAACCTATGATTAATTTTTCCACCATTAAAACTACCGAAATCAGTTGAAGAAGCAACCAAAGTTCGGGACATTAATTTGATGACAAAACTAAAACAAAGTTGGACAACGATAACAATAACATAAAGAAGACTGTGGATGATGATTATTTTTTCAGTGATGAAAAAAAAATCTGTTGTCTAGTAAACGCTGTACCTTAAACTGGAGCTACCATTAATATTACCATTACTATAGCTATATACTATTTCTAAAAAAATTAATGACTTTTCCAAAAATAGTGATTCGGTGCGAGAAACATTAATTTACATTTAATTATGCATCAATATCAGAGCATCAGATGGTGTGTCAATAAATTACAAAATATTTAACATCTTTGAACAAGCAATTAGGTACGCAAATAAGGCAGTACCAAATAAAATTGATTTAATTTGTGCGAAATATAAAAACCTTAGTTAGTTATTAACTAAATTTTCTATCTAAATATCCTAAGTAATAATGCGTAAGTTTTGGATGTTTATTGCTCAATCAAATCGGAACGTTTTAACGGATCGAGTTGAAATTTGGAACTCAGTTCTATTATAGTCTGGAATAGCACTTACAATACTTTTTATCACGGGAAAATAATGGGTAAAGGAACTGCGCGAGTAAAGCTGCGGGATGTTGGTAGTCACATAGAAATAAAACTAAAACTAGTAAAGATGAATCAGTATAAGTGTGTAAATAAATATATAAATATTGGTGGGCATTTCACACACAACACTGGTCCCAAACTAAGATAGCTAATATAATACTTATATTTTTTTCAATACATACTTTTTATTCATAAAAACACCCAGGCACAGTACGAATATTTGTATTCGTCATACAATCATTTGCACTGGATGGGGATTAAACCCACGACCAACGGCTTCGCAGGCAGACTTACTACCAACTGAGCCACCAGACCAGCGTATGTATAAGTAAATATGTAGTTAGATTTGATTAGCAATGATGAATTTTTTTGCCTTTATTGTGATTTGAGTGATTGATTGTTCACGTCGGTCAAAAACCTGTCAAATTTTTGACTAAAAACAAATTGGTATCAAATCGTCAAACTCAAAGATACGAAATTCAGCTTAAGTCAGGTTTTGTAATGCGGCAGTTAGATTCTATATCCTGTTGTGTCTACCATTAATCCGTCTGTCTGTCTATCAAATGACCTTTGAAACTGGTGACCTACAGCGACTGGAGATTCACTTGTTCGCAATTTACAAACGGAAAGACATGGCATTCTATTTATGTATGTTTTCGTTTGTCATTGCCTGTTGAAATATTTCAGTATTAATGTTTATTCGTTGTTAATTTTATCCAACTCGTATTTATTTTATATGTTAACTATGATTTTTTTTATTTAGTTTAAGAAGATTATTTAAAAACAAGTTAGTTGGTACGGACCTAATTCCCATACGCAAAATACAATACAAAACACTTTATTGGCATCACAAACAAAGTTGACACCAAATAACACATAAAATAACACACAAAAGTGTCTTAACAAGTGTATTCTGTACATATTTTAATTTAATTAATTATTTGGTAAATAAAATACACTGCCTATTACAGCTATAGTTTGTTTATTTAATTTTCGGTAGATGTTACTAACATTAAATAAATTAATTTTAATTTTTTTTAATTGATTTAATTGACTTAATATTCTGCTAAATAAATAAGAAATCAAGAAAGAGTTAAAAACTATAACTATCTTATTATAGTCTGGAAGAAATCACTTTCGGCGAAAAGACAACTGATGAAAGGTTGGAGTACAAACAGCAAACAATAGAGGTGGGCTCTTCGCAGAGTACACCTGGAGAAGTACCTCAACTTTGACAGTTATTCTACCGCCAATCACGGATGCGCATACATGGCTTTATTCTGCCTAGAAAGGCATTTTTTTTTTCAGACAAATAACAAGGCAAAGTCATCTTATTTCTCCGGGTGGCGAGCGCAGTGTAGTGATGATGATTTTTTTATGTTCAAAGCTACTCGAAACTATGGTGCTATAGACAGGTGTATTGCTTACCATCAGGCACATCTCGTGCTCATTCCAACACTCTATACTATAGAATAAAAGAACTAACAACCAAGTAATTGAAAATATATTTTTACTACACCACTTCACGACGAAGGAAATAGGCTGTAAAACATAGACAGGTGGACCTGTACGGCACAGCTAGTTAGTTACGAAGCTATTACGTTCTATAACGGTAAATTTAACTCTACACTTGTATTAAATCTATTCGTCAGTGAAACGTGACACGCGTTTATGTCTTTTATTAGAGCAGAATGTGTCAACGGCTTAATGAGTATATATTACATTTACAACGGAATATTTTGGTCTAGTTTTATACAAAAATGTATTTAAAAGTAACATGGTATACACACGACAGCGGTTTTACTTGCATTGTTTTCATTCGCGTACTTTTCCCGCGAAAAGAAGCAATATGTGTACTACGAGATATTCCGAATTTCAACCTGATCCCTTCAGACGTTTCGATGTGTTTCAGCAACAAATATTCAAACTTTTGCATTTATAGTCTATTAAAAATCTTAGTAGAAAGTAGAATAGTTCGTTTTAATTTAGCCATGGTTGCTAACCAGCGAAAACGTCCGATTCGGAATCATGAAGTTGTAGCTTTTTAATCCCATTTTGTCTACAATCAAGATTTTTTTTAAAGTATAGAAGTATAACTTAGTCATTACTACTAGCTTTGAGGCAACCAGTTGTTCTATAAAGGCGATTTTCATGAACATGCAGCATCTGCCAACTCACACTTGGCCAGCGTGGTGGATCATGACCATGACTCTCTCCTTGTATGAGACGGTCCCGAGCCACAGCAGTAGGCATATAAAATGCACTGCTTATTATTTTGATTTCACGTAACATAATTTAAACCTTGCTATTCAGCCTGGTAAAGTCATCTGCGTTTTGAGCACATTTCCAACTGTGATGTTAATTATTAATAAAACATTTCAAACGCCAATAAAATTACTATTGAAATGCAATATCAGTTCAACTAGACATTATTGAGATTGAGACGTTGCTAACCAATATCGAAAGGAATGTAAGCTACCCACCTAGATACCTGTAGATACCTAGACTCCGCGTGTCTCATCAGAGTGGGGACTCATGACCTCTTTGACTGGCCTCGTGGCTTAGTTGGTAGTAAGTCTACCAGCGAAGCCGAGGGTCGTGAGTTCGAGTGAAAATATTTGTGTGGTAACTACAAATATTTTTCTGTGTCTGGGTGTTTATATGTAAGTATGTAAAACTATAAAAGTATCATATCAGCTATCTGGCTTCCATGGTAGCTTTGCTTAGTTTGCGGTCAGATGGTGTTGTGTGTGAAATGTCCACCAATATTTATTTATTATTTGACAGGCGCCTCTATTGTATTCTTCAACCACTTTACGAAATTCTGTAGGTTTTACAGAATAACCACTAATTACCATCTCGATCAAAACATCTTTGATTTTGAAAGCATTCTTTTTTTATTTTATTGAACAAAAATTGATTACTACTACTTTACTACAAACAAATGTGACCAAATATATCGCCGTTTATATTGTTATAAGCATTGCCGTTCTGCGTAATACCACCAGCATGTTGGCCATGCTTTCGACTAGTAGTGAGCTTAATTATTCAAATATCCTGCTCGTTCTATCACTCTATACTACATAAAAAGCTAAATAATTTTGCCACATCGGTGTTAACCATTGTGGTTTAGGCTCTACTGCCGCAGAAAGCGGCATCTTCGTTGAAAAGCGTGCCCCGTTGTGAGGCTTCTAAGACAGGTTACCTATACATCTGCTATAACAACTGGCTAGCAAAGGTTTTAAGGTATGTTTGTCATCTGTGGCTCCATATGATATGATTTGTTGTTGTTGTGGCGAAACGGATTAGCAGTGACCCACTACAGAATGTTTTTTTTTCGACTAAAACGAAGAAGATTCTCAATTGCATTGTATGTTTCATTTATCACGCGATAGCTCCGCCAGTCTGAGGTGATCACATATTATACGTTTTATCGTAATCAGTGTAGCGGTTTATGAAAAAACCAAAATGTGCTTACTTTTAAGTATTTCGACGACGTTTTCTTAGATATTACAATAAACATGAGAATTATAAATTGGAGTCAGTTTTGTTTTGTTAAAAAAAACTAAATTATTTAATCATTGATACCGCTTACTACGACTTACGCTTGACCACTGTCTCGCCCGTTATTAATAATAGGCAATTAGTTGACCATTCAGTGTACGATGGAGTGTGTTTATTTAAAAAATTGTTTCACTCTCGACTTGAAGACACCAATTAACCTTATCATTGTATTAGAAAATGGTCTTATGGGATTAAAAACTAGTATAAGCTAATTATATTGCAGGAATAATTCTACTAATATAGGTAATAAATGGCAGTTTCGGAATAGATGAACTGATTGGGTTGAAATTTGGAATACAGATTATAGTCTGAATAACACGTTGGCAATTATGGCGGGAAAACAACGCAAACTACGCAGATGAAATCAGTGGTCTGGCAGTTTGAAATAAATAAACACACTTAAGTTCACAAAAGTTTTATAATATGGATATGATTTTTCCAAAACTGTGTCATCATTAATGTCTTTAGTATTACGAACCCATTGAGCCCCCATGTTAGGCAAAGGCCTATCCTCTAATACCTTCACTAACAGTTGATTTTAAAAAGTTGAAATAAAACAAAAAGTTAATAAAATCTTATAATATACGTTTCGCAGAAGTAAATAAACAAAGTTAAAATTGTAGTCATACACCATCGAAAAAACTACCCAAAAATTGCTACTTCAAATTGTTTCTTAAATCTTGAAGACACAAAAACTAAATTAAAAAAAGTAAAGTCTATATTTAGCTATTTAGCCCATTATAGCAGTGCTATAGACCTGTAATGAGTATTTTTGTGGTTACACTCAGCTTTACCAGTATTTTTTTGTGAAACAGGTCAAATGAGATAACTTTAATATTTCATGTTCAATTCAATTCAATTCAATTCGTTTATTTCATACCTTAGGCATCTTTGATACACTTGGTAACGTTAATAATTTACAAAATATCAAATATACAATCATTATTAAATTAAAATATATCAAGGTGCATCTAATTAAGCGGCTGTAAAATGGCCTTGTCAGTAAATAAATAGCGACTGTAAAGGGGCGTTGTCATTAGCATACAAATATAAAAAATAAAAATAGTTAGTAAATATGTCAAGAAAATGAATTAAAAATGTCAAGTCTGTAAGGGTATGGTCACGTTGTATTATAAATTTGATAATTGTTTTTGCCAATTTTTACTGTCATTAAGAAGTTGTTATGTGTGTGTGTTATATTCATAGCTACACTTGAAATTTTATATTGTGTCTCCTCCATATGAACGTTGAATTTATATTGTTAAACATTACGTATAGTATAGGTAGTAGTTACTTGATAACGTGATTTCACGCATAAATGACTTCATTTTCGTGTTAGCCAGACGCTATAGGTCAGAGTTCATCTTGTACATAAGAAACCTACCTATCAATGACTCATAATGGATTGAAATCATAGCGAAGTCATTGCAATTACTAGCATTGAATCTGTACTATGAGTTCTTGTTGCGATGATTTTGGGAGACGATAATGATGTTTTTAGAATGACTGATATTTGAAACAGAAGGTTGAACTAAATTTTAACATCTACTTTTTGTAATGGCTTCCATTTGGTTATATATATAACCGTAATTTCGCCAACATCTTTAATTTAATAATTTCTAGGTTATTTGGTGTGGCCAGCATCCTTGATTCAGATGATCAGTTGACTTCATCATGAAAATCGTTCCATGAGTTGTAAGCCTCAGTCTTTATCGGGAAAATCCTTTGTGTCAAATGGGTGAAAATAAATGTAAAACTAAGAACCACTTTCGAAGCACAATAACTTATCAGTGTAGAACTATTATTCGCTTATTTGTTTAACTTAGACATTCTGGAAACATTAGAATATAGCCTATTTTGAAAATGATTAATTAAACTCAATTCTGTCTTATTTCTCTGAGCGACGTGTTCAAATACAGACTTATTTTAGAAGAATGATGTAATAAACAGTAACATACATAATTATGTGCTGTAATATGACGTGACTATGTTATGACACCAGGATTAAGTAGTCTTCATGCAAATTAGCAATAATGACGAGTACATATAAACACAACCCACAAAGCTAGTGTGAAAAATATATTAAAACAAAGTACCTACTACTATTCAACAAGTTGGGTACTTATGCATGATATGGTAAGTCAAGTCCTGTTAAAGTTTCAGTCGTATTTGGCTGCCTTTTTTTAAGAGGAGAGTGCGCGCGCAATGCGCCCCGTCGGCGCCGGCGCGGCGTCGGGCATTGCAAGTGTGGGCCAGCGCGCAGTGGCGCGCGCATGCTAGATCAACGGTTAAGAATTATTATGTAACTATATAATATTACATTTTCATACTAAAATTTTGATTATTTCGCAATCATTATAAGTTACCGTGTTCTTTACGAAAAAGTTCAAGTTCGGCATTTAAAATAAAAAAGTAAGTAAGTACAATACTCATGTGAATAAAGAATAAATATTACCGCACTGAAAATGTATTGTATAATAGGCCATCCAAATAAAAAATAATCTAATTATGTACTAATAATACTGTAATACTATTGTAAAGTTTGTCGTTAAATGATTGTGTAAAAAAAGTAATAAAAATACAA
The DNA here is from genome assembly GCA_017562165.1 of Ectropis grisescens. Taxonomy (NCBI): domain Eukaryota; kingdom Metazoa; phylum Arthropoda; class Insecta; order Lepidoptera; family Geometridae; genus Ectropis; species Ectropis grisescens. The sequence continues at coordinate 17,912,273 of CM029773.1, forward strand.
TAAAATTAAACCTCCTCCTTTTTTAGAAGTCGATTGATAAAATTTTATGGTACGGTCTCTGATCATTCTTGATTATTCTAGTTATAAATCTCACGACTTGATGATTCAGATTATGTTCTAAGTATGGATCTACTTAAGCATGAAATAGTTTGATTACATTTGATTACACCATATTTAATAAGATTAAACTTTATATCATTTCGACGATTATTATGATATCCTAATTTCAGACGAGGATGAACCTGTAAAACTTAAACGAGTCACAGTCATTTTTAAAAATGTTGAGCTTATATACAAAGTTAGGCTTGCGCTAGACCGATGAAATAGGTTACAATTTTGCGGTGATGTTCAAGACTGTGACTTCTTTTTCGAACAAGGGATTTGCTGCCTATCAGTTTTTATAAATGTATCTGTTATTTATCAACCGATATGAAATAGATACTCTTTGAGAGGGCAATTGTGATAGCAATTGGAAAGTACGGATACCTCATAATAAATATGAAATAACAGAAACAATTTGAAGAAAAGTTGTGATACAAATTTGTCTTGCAAGGTTTATTACTCGTAAATGGGTTAAAATGGTTTGATTATTTCAATTCAGGTCGATTCGGGTATTCAGAGAAAAATAATACGATGCACAGCTTTCAAACGACAGATCAAATCACAGTCGCAATAAAAAATAAATAAATATTGGTGGACAATTCACACACATCACCATCTGACCCCAAAGTAAGCAAAGCTTGTAATATGGCGGCCAGATAGCTGATACTTATATAGTTTTAAATACATACGTATTATACATAGAAACACCCAGACACAGTGCAAATATTTGAATTCATCACACAAATATTTGCACTGGGTGGGACTCGAACCCACTAACCTCGGCTTCGCAGGCAGAGTTACTACCCACTAAGCCACGAGGCCAGTCTGAATAAAATACTGACAGGAGAAATTTATCAGTGACTAAAGTTTGTAATAAATTGTGTGAGAAAAATGCCAAAAATGCGCCCCTTCCTGACTGCGCCTTGCAGATTGCACACACCCAAAATGTCAGGCAAGTCACATCGATCAGATGTAATAGTTTATGCAATGCACAAATTTGCGAAATTCGTTTATTGAACTGTGTAAATAAAATTCAATGGATCCGAAAAACCAAGACCAATGAAGTGGAGAAGGATGTTTTGTACGAAATAAAACTACTACTACAATACACTAAAAAACAATATTTACATTGTTTTTTTTTTAACGGGTCGTGCCTTTATTAATAAAACGAATACAATGAGAACTACTACGCTACTTTCCGAACTATGTACTTACTCCAAGCACATCTGAATTATCCATAGACCATGAAGGTGAAAGATAATCAGGATGCTCAACCGTCAACCTGTCCGAAGCGTGCCTAGCATGCTGGCGGGATTACCATTATGAATGGCAACGCTTTAAATTGTTAATTTCGAATAAAAGTATTTGTTAGTTTATGGCAAATACCATTATGTCAAAACAAAATGTGGGTCAACTTCATATATCAAAAGCATGGCCCCACGATTTTATCCACGGAATGTCCGTTCCCTTTGTTTTCCCGCAATAAAAAGTAGCCTCTAAATTCCAGAACATATGTGTCTAAACTTCATTATCATCATCATCAGTTTATCTTTGTCCACAGCTGGACATAGGCCTCTCCCATGGCTCGCCACTCAGCCTTATCCTCGGCTATAGGTCTCCATCAACTGCCTGTTGTCTTTCGTATATTGTCACTTCATCTAGCCTCAGGGTGTCCTACACTACGTTTGCCAATTGTATGTTTTGAACTTCAATCCAACCCATTCCGCCGTACCGACATATGCAAGGAATACCATACTAGGTCACCGTTATCAAAGTCGATGAGTAGGAATATGTATACAACTTACAAAAATGTACAGTATATAGGCCAATGTCCACTTACAGGATTTGCCGAAGAATCTCCAACCTGTCTCAATAAAAAAAAGCAAGAACGACATTCTCGGCACCGATGTGTTTACAACGTGAGTCAGAGACACAGCTTCCCATGAGACTCAGTGACTCAGCATAGGTCACTCACGCGTTTCACATACGACCTCTTTTTACACCGATACTACAGCATCACTACAGCATTTCACTAACAAAAACCAACAAAGTTGATAGATAACTTTTAGATGCACAATTTCGTCAACTGTGCAATTAAGTTGTAAGTTTGATGGTACCTGTTTTGTTAAGTTTCATTCAAGTTAGGTGTGATTCTGTAGGCATATTAGCGATTTTACGCATTAACAGTTAGCGTTTGGACATAAATGTAGGCAATGAATAAGGATTTGCCTTTGTATATAGGTTTATAACTTTCTAGCTAAAGCTTATTTCAGACGTACTGTACTAGTAGTTCCCCGCGAAGTAACCTGCGTTAAATCAACCATTAACGTTAGCATTTGACCGCCTGATGTAAAACAAAAATACGGCGCATAATGGAGCGTGCTAACCTAGACGAAACAGATGTACTCTTGTCTTGAAGACAAAAATTATACCCACTCAGGCAACGATTTCTACAGTTTAGATGTTCTTATTACGAAAGTGTAGTGAAGCCTCTTTGTAACATTAATCACGAAAAGATGGCACTTTATTGAGCTACTGTAACTAACTCACAGTAAGATAGAAAAATGGAAAAGTTGGTTTAAGATTTTGCACCTACAGTGCCACATTCTCCGAAATGTATCCAATAAAAACTGTAAATTTTGTATTTATGCGACTATGTAAAGTCTTGAAGACTTTGAAGTCTTTTTCCAACGAGGGTGTTGATTTTATCTATTTGATTAAAAAACTACCATTCCATACATTTTATTATTACACAAAAATAATTTCATCCTAATCAAGGTATTAGCAAAGTTATCGGGTAGATATCAGTTTTAGCTATAAGATCCCCTTTAGTGCCCATTATATGTTGTTTGATTCTTAAGTTACTTGTAGTAAGCTTTGTGGTACCACAAGACACACCATGTATCCTTTTTGATTGAGTATGAGTATATAACCTGTAAAAATTAAGTGTGACCGCGAAGCAACGGCTAGTCTTTTAACATAAATTCCGATTCCCCAATATACGGTCTGTTTGTTTTCAACCATCGCTACAAGCGGCGCAGGCGCATCTTAGCCACGCGGTCGTGGAAAAGTGACGCTTTATGTACTAGCCCAACTTATCTGACAACATGATCGAGAGCGCTGTTGTTGATAACCTTAGAACATCCGATCCCCGATATAGAAATCAATTGTAGTGCTATCGTTTCGCCAATGTTTCATTTATGTTGGTAGGGTAAAGCTTGTGAACTATTACAGTTAGGGAATGCCTTTGCATAAACATGTCTTTGGTAACTTAAAATGCGGTTGTTTTTGCTGATCCTTGACTTTCAGCCTGAAAGTACATTTATGAGCAATTGATATTATGTATTTGTTTACATTAACAATTGATTTTAGTATTGCTAGTAATTAGTTAAAATAGTAGTGTTTTAAAATTTACACATTTCCATAATTTTGTAATTTTTATTTGGAAAAAGTTCAGCCGACTAAATTTTTGTTCAAATTTAAATTTGTAAGTGCATTCACTTTTTGTAAGTTAATAGAAAATAAATACAGATAGGGACAGATATTTATTAATAAATCAAAATAATTTTACACGTCACATATTACATAAATTAATATTGAGTACATTATTATTACGTATTTATCGATAGCAATAATATTCATGGTATATAAATGATATAATGTTTAATTATTTATTATTATGTAATACGTTTGCATTTAAATATTTCTTAACAACAAAAAATTTATTGTGTAATTTGCTTTGAAACCCATTTAGTTTAAGTGGTAGTTAAAGTTTAGTCACTGTGAATCAATAAACGTAGTGTAGTAGTACACCCTGAGACTAGATGGAGTGACAATATACCGAAGGCAGCAGGCAGCGGATGGAAACATAAAGCTCAGGGTAAGGCTTAGTGGCGAGCCACGGGAGAAGCTTAGACATAAGCTCAAATTTTATTTTTACTATGTTTTAACTCATTTAAAGCTTAGGAAAGTTAAAACATTGTAAAAATTTGTAATTGAAAGTCAAATCGCTGTAGAATCAACATGACAAATTGCACAGCATGCGAAACTGCCAATGTAGAAAAATAAAAGTGGTCAAGTGCGAGTCGGACTCGCCCATGAAGGCTTCCGTAGCAGCAAGTAACGTAATAATTGTTACTTTAATCAGTGTTTTAACAATAGTCAATTTATGTCGTATTAAAATAAAACTACTTACCTGATCTCATTCAAACCAATTTCCGTTGACAGTTTATATGGTAATGTACATCATACATTTCTTTGAGTTTTGTCATTCTCTTATTTTAGAAGTTACAGGGGGGTAACACACATTTTACCACTTTGGAAGAGTCTCTCGCGCAAACTATTCTGTTTAGAATAAAAGTATGTTAGAAACCTCAATATTATTTTTGAAGACCTATCCATAGATAATTATGGTTTCGATGAAAAAAAATATTTTGAGTTTCAGTTTTAAGTATGGGACATGCCTAAAATGTATTGTTTTTTTCTATTTTTTGTATAAAAATCTTAATGCGGTTCACAGAACATATCTACTTACCAAGTTTCAATAGTACAGTTCTTATAGTTTTGGAGAAATGTGGCTGTGACATGCGGACGGACGGACAGACAGACAGACAGACATGACAAATCTTTAAGGGTCCTGTATTTTGTCATTTGGCTACGGAACCCTAAAAATCGGCATAGTAAATTTGGTACATTTGCACAGTTATCACACAGTTATGAAGTCTAACAAACTCTGACATACAAAACAGTGATCATATTTTGGAACAAGAAGGTTCGTTAACAATCAAATCTTAAAATATTGAGGGTCCAGAGCAAAAATAAACTTTTTGGTAATTTCCAGAAAAACAAGATGGAAGCACAGATTTTGGTATCCGTGGTGCGCGCACCTGTTCATTCCCAATTTCAAAGTACCGTTACTTTCCTTAACCATTCCCGAATTAAAAAACATCTGCTCAAAACCTTCTACAATAATATAAGTCCTTTTCATAACAGTGATTATTTAAAATAAGGTAAATGAAACAAACAAAAAACTGCATTCTACTAAATTCAAAAAGTAATGACATTTTCATAAAGAACTTAGCACTTTTTTGTCGTTTGCTTTGTTTTATTTTCTGCATTTGTATTAATACGTTTCCCAAATAATCTTTGACCCTGGTGAAACAAGATGTGATGTTTAAAAAACTTATTATGAATACGAAAAGATTTGTGTGGGATCGATTTTGCATAGAAATTTTAATTCCTTGCAGCTGTAATGTTTTATCAACTAGTGAAATAATACTTTTTTCTTTACAGTTTTGTCTGGTTTTTGCAAAAGGCTATAAAAAACCTTGGGTTTATTTAATTAAAGGGTTGTGAAATGGTTGGTCAAGCCCGAATTAAAATTTTAGCTACATCCAGAATCTCTTAAAGTCAGTGCGTTGATGTAACGTCGATGTTTCTTTGTTTAAACGATCTTCTTCGACCTTTCAACTACATATTAAAAATTCGGATTTGGAAAATTTTGCTTTCATTTTGTAGCCCAATTCTATGTCGACTAACGTCGACAAATGAAACTGTCAAGCACAGCATGTACGTTTGATATATCTTAATGCACGGAATCGCTATAACATCAACGGATAAAATTGTAGAACGCGGGAAAGATTGTGAACAGGCATCTTTGGAAATATTATTCGGATTTGTAGAGGTAGGTTTTCATTAAATAGGCTAAATGAATACGTCGCTAACGTCGACCGACGAAACAGTTGAATTTTTAAGACATTAAGGCTTAGCATTAATTAATTATAATTAATTTTAATGCGCATTCGCATTAATTTTTAATGCGCGGATATCTCTGTAGCATCAACACCTGAAATCGTAGACAAACACCAGATGGAACTAATACTCATCATAATATGCAAATATCTTCCCGAAGACCGCCTTTGTGTCTGTCGCCCGCATCCATCAATTTCCGGCGATCTTCACCCGATCGTCGGTCCATCTTGTAGGTCTGCCAAGGCAGTGAACGCTCCAAACTAATTCTGGAATTGGAGTATTTGATTGGTATCTATAAGTTTCATATATTTTAATGAAGGGATTTCGTAGTAACATCAACGGGTAAAATCGTAAAATACGAAGAAGATGGAACTAATAAGTACTAGTAATTGGAGAAGTTGGACCTACAAAGGTAGCCTAAATCAATAAGTTGCTTAAAATCATCGAATGAAGGGATTAGGTACAGGTGGTTTGATATATTTTAATGTATCTGTCATAATGTCGGCCCATCCGTTTGAGCTCTACGGTGCCACAGACACACACACACACACACATATACAGATAGACAGACAGACAGACAGACAGGCAGAGAACTTATAACACCCCTTTTTTGGTCGAGTGTTAAATAATAAGTACTTATGAAGATCACAAGGAAGATGGAACTAATGTTGTAGTATTTGGAGAATTTGGAGATTTGGTAGCCTAAATCAATAAGTTGCTTAACATCGCCAAACGAAGGGATTAGGAACGGGTGGTTTTATATATTTTAATGGAAGGATTTTGTTACAACATTAACAGATGAAACGTACACAAATCACAGTAAATAAAATAAGTGTGTAGATCACAAGGAAGATATAATAAGATATATCTACTAATACTAGAATTTGGAGAACTTGGAGAATAGGGAATTTGCATGTAGTTTAAATTGGCTTGATTTTTTTTTCGTAGAATCCTTAATGTCCCGCCATTATGCCAAAACAATTATTTTATTATTTGGTTAGTTATTAATTATAAAAAATATTATTTAAAAAGTGCGAAATAGGCGCGGGAAATTCAAGTTTGCGAAACGCATCACTATTGGTCGAAATCAAATGTGACGTCACATGACATGTTATCTGCTTTAACGGTGTCGATATTCGTACTGAGCTAGTAGTGTTAGAGAGAAAAGTCGTGTTCTCCATCGTTTGATTAGCTAACACAACTCAAAAATCCGGACAAAGAAACTGCAACACTTGTAGTAAACAAACACAGGTCGTGGCCTGTGACGTCATGCAGGCGCGGGAAAGATGGCGGCGTTTAAACTGGTCAAATTATATCGATATTTTAAATATTATTTTAATAATCAATTTGTACATTTACACGAGTATTTATATTTTTTTTGTGTTATAATAATGTAAAAAGTGAATTAAAAATATTTAAAAAAAATGCATGCATATTCCCTATAGTTGCTTAACATTGTCGAATGAAGGTTTGTCTACCCGTTTGTAATCAAACGGGTAGTTTGAAGTATTCTAATGTAAAGATTTTGTTATAACTTAATTAGGTGAAACGTAAAAAAATAAGTGTCTAGATCACAAGGAAGATGAAACTAATACTAGTATTCAAAGAATTTGGAGATTTGCTAGCCCAAATTAATAAGTTGCTTAACATTGTCGAATGAAAGGATTAGGAACGGGTAGTTTGATATATTGTAATGCGGAGTATGCGACCTTTAAGGCCGATCGGCGGTGGTTGATAGGGTCACGACTACTGGCTGCCTCGACACGCTCCACCCGCACGATTGTACTGGGAAATAATGTCCATGCAGCTTCTTCTCATTCTATTTGTGCTGAATATCGGTCGCTACCGTGAAAGACTTTAACAAGTCGCGTGTAATTAAATTTATATCTGTCGGTACTTTCAAAACTTAGTAAGGGTGAAATATTATATCAGCTATCTGGCTCCTATAGTACAAGCTTTGCTTAGTTTGGGGTTGGACGGTAATTTCTTGATTTATGCATAAAGCGACCCGCGCCGGCTTCGCACTGGTGTAATGTTTTTATGGCTTATTCCTAAGCTTTAGACGTAGAGTATTGCAGACCTTTTGTAGGGGTACATTATTATGATCTAGCTTATAGGGTTCGCAGTATAAGCGCAAAAAACGTGTTTATTTATGACATTACATTAGAAACCTTTCAAATTATCCGAATTTATCTGCTATTTTATACACATAACCCTTCGCCTTGAATCACTCAATCTATTAATAAAATCAGCATCAAAATCGGATTAGTGGTTTTAAAGATCTAAGTAGGTACTCGTATATATATAGGGATGGACAGACGCAGGAAACGACTTTGTTTTATACTATGTAGTGATTATTTTTCACCTAGGTTTCTCTGTTTGTAACATTGTTTTAAACTGTCACAGTTGTTTACCATACAAGTTTTTGTTAATTTATAATTACAAAGACACGTTTTAGACTGTCATTTATTTGCAGTGTTTCCGTTAAATGTTGTTTCGATTTAGTTTTTACGAAACTATTTTTTTTTATAATAAAAGAGTAGCCTAGGTTACTCCTTATAATATTAGCTGTCCCAACTACTCCCTCTAAAATTTGATGGTCAAACGTGGACCTTTTTCCGTTAGTAAAATGATAAATCTCACTGTACATACTTTATGGTGGTTACCATTACCTAGCACGGCATTGTGCTCGCCCCCCAGAGTTATTAGATGTTTTGCCTCTATGTCCTGTAATTTCTCTGGAAACATTGCCCTTCAAACCGGAACACAGTAATGTTTGCACCTTTCTGCTTGGCGGCCCGTTTCGTCTTCGTTCGGATACTGTCATATAAAAAACATTAATCGAAATAAAAAGTACTCCATCTCTCATGTTCGATCAAATTGCACATAAAAGCCAACTTTTGTGAATATCTGTTGATATGGTGAAGAGTTCTGGGAACAAAAATATCATGACTCTGGAATATTTATTTTGATACCAACTTTGTCTATCTTGCCTGACAGGTATTTTATAGTTACGTTGTATAAAATTGTTATTTACCCACTTATCGCAAATGAATTTGAATGAAAGTGTGTTAGTACGTGAAAATGTCTTCGTGAACGGATGTGACTAATGTAATAAAATAAACTGAGTCATCGATAGCAGGTTGATAATGATCCCGGTGCCTATTCTCATATGTATACCACAATTTCCGGAATTGCTTTAGAGGATTTCGTTTTCTTTAGAAACGGCGAAAACTGACAAAGACTTGAGATAGATACATCTAATTTCAGTAGGGCAAACAAGGACAAACAGAATATGCTCATGTAATCTGTTCATGTATAATCAAATTTTTTTCTTTGTTTTTATTGTTAGTTTATAAAGCACGGACCCAGTGTTCATGGTTACATTTAAATTGCACGAAAACTCATAGAAAATTATGTAGGTATATTATGTAAAATTGTAATAGCTCACGGAATCTTTAAAGAGAAGTTTAGTTTTGTTATAAATTTACAGCTTTACGAATAATCCTTTTTTATACTGATAAAATCAATTTAAATAAAATTGCTGGCGCTTTGAGATTCTATAACACTTTGGTGGCTTTTTGTCAAAAGTCGTGGCAAGGGCAGCTTTACTCAAATAAGGTTGACAAAATAATGTTATTCATCATCACTATTTTTTATAATGCTCGCATTAGGTACTATTAATTATTCAACAAAATAATATGTCCTTAGCCCATTTAGTTGTAATCTACAAGTGAGGCACAACTCTAACAGCTCGTTTGCCACTGTCCAGCAGTTCTAAGCTGGGGGTTTTCGCAGATCGGCTTGTTTTGGCGTGTTTTAGTAAAATTTTAAGAGAATTACGAAACGAAAAATCGATACACTAAAGTTACCTGGTCAACATTTTAAGTATCTAAACAAGTATGTAACCAACTTCAAGTAAATACTTTTTGAATGGAATCATCATCATCATCATCATCAGGCGTAAGACGTCCACTGCGAAACATAGGCCTCTCCCCTAGGCTTCCACAACGAACAGTCCTGCGCAACCTGCAACCAGCGGTTTCCAGCGAACTTTGTGATGTCATCTGTCCATCTAGTGGGAGGCCGTCCAACACTGCGTCTTCCGGTTCGTGGTCACCACTCGAGAACCTTTCGTCCCCATCGGTTGTCAGTTCTGCGAGCGATGTGCCCGGCCCATTGCCACTTCAGCTTGCTTACTCTTTGAGCTATGTCAGTCACTTTCGTTCTTTTGCGAATATACTCATTAAGATTAATTAATTAATAATTAAAGAGACTCCAGTATAGCTCTCTCCATAGCTTGCTGTGCGACTTTGAGCTTCGTTATGAGGCCCACAGTAAGGAAATCGTGTAAGTTATCATTATTCTATTCTGATGTTGAAGTTAAACACACGAGGAACGAGGAATAAAAAGAAGAAGCATTCATTTCTTGCGTGCGACATACACACACTTTTTTATCTATGTGACGTTTTCAGTTTCATTATCTACATTCCTCTCCGGTTAGTCCAAGATCCCAGAGTCGCCAGACGTCACGTATTTTCTGATGGATGAAATGTGGACGATTGACTAGAGTTAGTACGTACTAAGAACACATGCTTATCCTCTAACTTGCTTAGACGGCCAATTTTGAGATATGGGGTCCAGTAGATACATTACTCACTTCACGTATTTTCTGATAACTGATTTTCACGGATGTTATAGGCAGTATCTTTAAAAATAAGGCCCCGATATTCCCAGACACTTTCTATCGGCCGTTTTGCTTAACAGACTCTATTATTTTGGCACGTACTAACTCTATTTAATCGTCCACTTTTCATCCATCAAAATACATGACGTCTGGCGGCCCTTGGATCTTACTCTAGGTGACTTGTTTATTTTGAAATACGATTATTCAAGTATTTTATCTCGCATACCGGAAGCCTGGGAAACATTTGATGCGTATTTCCTAATCTTGGGCTATACCGATACACTTGGAAATGTCATACCTTTATAGATAAGACATTTTCTCAGATGATTGTTATCATTTCGATGATACCATACTGTATGTATTACACGCTGGGGTGTTTGTCAGGTGTTTATCATGTTTGTCAGTCGATCATGTCATGGTCATGTCAAATTCATGCTATGATCATAGTTTTTGCATTTTATTATAGCAAATTTATCACACCAGTCAACAAAGAACAATATCCTTAAATACAGGTACCTAAAATAGTGCTTGCTACGTATATGTATACCAAAGCTAACTAAGAATTCACCTTGGTCCTTAAGCAAAGCATATATGTAAGGCACTGCTGCCGATTAACGACAGTTGGTCCCTCTTGAAGAAACAATTTGAAGGTTGCAATAGATTCAATTCTAACGGTACAGTCTTCTATGTCAAATAAGCGACAAACAAAAAAATTTACAGTCATAGGAACTGCCGATAGAAGTGAAAACTTATGACTCAGAATTTGATAGCTCACTTTTAGAAACCGGAGGGCGTGGTCATAAGCATGGCCATTTAGAAATGCGTACCATATGATCACTGTCAATGTCCCGTAATTTAAATCTTAGGTTAAGTTTTTGTCACAATAAATGTTTTGTCATTTGTCAATGTAGTGAATAACCATGATAGATTGTATCAATGTTTTTCAATTTCCATTCTAATTTTAAAATGTCTTCAGAATATAACCTTTCTAGTCAGTTAAGTCGAAATTTAGATGGCCAGTGGCCAGTTAGGCAACTTACACAAGGCCACTGGAACCTGAAATAGGCACATCTTGCATTCGAATCATCACATACCACGGTCTGTTGGTCAACCTACTGTGAAAGAAGCTATTTAAGTGACTGGAGAGTTGTACCTCTAATTTCAATACTATCTTTCATATATTATGTTGGTTTTCTAATAAGTTATGCTTTAAAAACTTGCATATATTTAATAACCTATTATTATACATTAGTTAACAGTTCTTCATCATAATCGTAGAGCCTTTTCCTTTTAACTTATTTACTTTATTTGTAGTGGTAGGACTCTTGGCAGAGTCCGCCTGGGGAAGTACCACACCTTTGCTAGTTATTCTACCGCCAAGCAGTAATGTGCGAACATTACTGTGTTCCGATTTGAAGGGCAATGGTTCTAGCGAAATTACTGGGCTTAGAGATATAACATCTTAGATCTCTGGGTGACGAGTGCAGTGCAGTGCTAGGTAATTATTTGGACTCTTCATGTTCCAATAGCTGGGTGTCACTGTGCTGTTATGTGGCAGGTATGTTACTTACTATCAGGCACATGACCTGTTCGTATCGTCACTCTTTATTAAAAAAAAAAACTTGGTCAGCACATCACTTTTTTCATTTTCACCGCGATTTTTCTGCACCCTGGCGCTTCCTCCCATTACGAACATCTATTTGTCGATAATACCAGCAACAGTAGAATTGTTCAAAAATTTGCTTAAGTTCACGACTAGTAGCCTACCTATCGGAAACCGTGGAGCGTTGTGAACAACAATACGCATACTGTAAATGGAGGCAGGAATACGACTTCTCTAGCGCGTTGAGAAACTCGTAGTTGTGACTGATCAAGAACGCAGACAGCGAGTGGCTTTCTAGTGGTGTGACTTATAGAATGCCTTCGATATCGTAGACCATGAAACCTTACCCTTAAAGGTGAAACACTGTAGCATAGCTGGAGAATCATACACGGTATTGACTAACATGTTACGAAGCCGCTTTCGAGTAGTGGATGTTGGCGATGGGAATAAATAAATCAGACTCACTATCTTCGTCTATCGCAATACCACTTTGTCAGCTTTAAACGTCATGATCTCTCTTCTACTAAAGTACTAAACGATCTCCTTGATCCCGTAAAGGGTACAAACATGTTCAAATGTTCATGTTTTCAGAACATGTGGCAGCCATAGTGGCGAACTATTTGTGCAGTCTCACTTTTGTTTTTCACTAATAACCTAAAAAAAGCTGACTAGTCCGTCTGATTGATTGCTAAAAACATTGTAGAGGTACACATATTTTGTCTTTTGTTTCAAAAACGAAACTAAAATACAGTGCTTATAAGTTTCGCGTGACGTCATTTGTGGGTACGATTTTTACCTACAAGTGACGTCACAACCCCCCTCTGGTAGTTTGATGATCTACCTATCTATATATCTTTTTCGATTTTTAATGATTTGATAGAATAAAAAATACGAATCCTACATTTATCCATGATCCAGCTGACGAACTAATTAGAATGGTTTATGTTTGACCCAGTCCGCATATAGATGTGTAAATAAATTGTACAATTATGAATAAAAAAAGAAGTGTGGCACTCGGAGACCGCCGAAGTAAAGCTATTGCATGTTGCGTGCAATTTTATCAACATAAGCAATAGGGATGTTAACAATTTTTCAGAATTGCTTTTATTTTGAAGAGTGACATTTGTTTACCATAAAAAATATCACTAGAAATCCGTTAAGTTGGCAGCACTACTAAGAGCATTTAGTCTGTAAAGCTCATACAAATAAGATTCAAAGTCGAATGACCGAGTGGGGAGGACGGCGTTACGGTCTCCCATCCCTCTTTCTTGTGAACATAAGAAAGAGATGCACGATCACTAAAATTCGGTCCCCAGGCCCGCGATAAAAGCTACGCAATAGCTTAAAAACCATGTCTTTGTTTTACTGTTATGGACAGATTTGTCGCTCACCATCTGCGCCACCACTCTATTTCTTACCTACGTATGTTTTAACTCATATAGTTACTATATATTATTAAAAAAAAACATAATTAATTTCTCTACTTTGTTTATAAGTTAGTTAAGTTAGTTCAGAGTAGGGCCTCACTCCTTGCAGGCAGCGAAGGGCCGGAATTCCTCCAGCTGCCTTCACCCGACCTAGCTTTGCTGTGCTTTATTTATGTGCTGTTTACTAAGCATCGCTGTCGCTGCTACATTTTATGGACGTCGTAATAGACCTGTCGAATTAATTATTGTCAATTCTCTTTTAAAATAAGGTTTAAATTACTATTGGTAGCACTTTGCGCTTTTGCCTATTTAGTTTGCCCGTTTCCGTTATATTTTCGTGATAAAAAATAACATATGAGTTATTTCAGACTAATATCTAAGTTCAGACTGATAGCTTCAGCTTATACAGTGTGATTGAGCAAGAAACATAAAAATTTCCACTTTTGTGATATTAATAGGAACAATTAAACGAGCAGGTAAAACACCTGAAAGTTCTTCACATGTCCAATAGCCAACCATGGACGTATGAAAAAGTCGGACGTAGTCTCGCTAAATCAAAAACTGTGTCACTTTAGTCGGCCACATTTGCAAGTATGCGTTCTCAGGTTGTCATTGATAGGCTGACACGCACACATATACACAAGTAGCGCGTGATCCACTGATGTGTGCGTGTCAGTCTGTATGTGACAGCGCACACGTGCATATTATGTGGCCGACTCGATGGACACATTTTTTGTTTTAGCGAGACTACGTCCCACTTTTTTTATACGTTCATGCAGCGAACGTAATAATTTTAGCATGAAAGTTCAAATCACGTATAAAATTACATTATTATGATAGTTTTTTACCCGTGGTTTTACTCGCGTAGTTCCCGTTCCCGTTATTTTCCCGGGATAAAAAGTAGCCTATCTGTTCTTCCAGACTATAACCTAACTGTGTTCCATATTCCAGCCCTATTCCGTTCATACATTACGATGTGATTGAGCAACAAACTTCCAAACACCCACACATTAACATTTATAATAAAAGACAGACAGGCAGATAGAAACTCTTTATTATACACACCAGAAGACACATATATAATAACATGTATAATAACAATGAAAAACAATAGCTAATAAAATATCTTTTAACTAGTGCCATAAATGGCGGCCTTATCGCTTATAAGTAGGATTTATTACAAATTTCTCCAGAAATATTCATCATTAAATCCAGTTTTCTACGCATCTTCTAAAATGTTTCCAAGGAGGCTAGCCGAGTTAAGTTGAAATTGTCTATGGTACATTACATTTCGCGTGTTTTTACAGAGACCAGCACAGAATAGGTTGTCACCATTGCCGTGTCTTAGAATTGTAAATAAGATAAATATGGTCACTAGAGGCTTAATTCATTAGTGGTTTCTGGTGTTTCGGCTTGTAATTGATATTCGAGTAATTTTAATTATTCTCGAGCTTCTGTGGTATTTAACCTATTTACGAAGGTATTGTGGCAGTTACAAGGATGTTGTATATCTAGGAAACAGATTAAAATCTGTAAAACAGGTTAATTAGAACGAAATTCTGTATAGCTATTCGTATTACTTATTTTATGTTTTCCTTATCATGTCTATAAAAAAATAAGTATTATTAAATATGCCCATGTTTGGGTATTTGTTGCTCAGTCACGTTGAAATGGCTGAATATTTGGAATACAAAGTATGGAAATCAAAATCTGGAATAGCACATAGTTTTTTTTCTTTTGGTGACTTCCGGCGCCGAGCAGATATGGGTTTCGCGTCGCTTGACGGGCAGCCGTTCTGATGTTTTTGAGCAACTAACATTCAAATATCCGAACATCAAAACTTTTATAATATTAGAATGATTTGTAGGATATAATTTACCCATAATACGAGTACTATGGGACCTTTACATCTCATCATTTCTTAACTACACATTATTCAATACACAATAACGACAACTAAATACGAGAATGAATATTTTAATTTATTTACAAGAACATAAATAAGACATTACTCTTTGATCAAGTTGATTAGGTTTCAGATTATATGCAAATAGGTAATTTTGTGTTCCATTTAGAGAAAGTACCCATTTATATCATATCTGAGAACGAATTTATGTGTATCAGTTTGATTATCTATGGCATGATACATACTTAATTGTAAATGAAAGTTTTTTTCCATTATTTCAATGACGTATTTTACCGAGTATTTTTTCAACCGGCACAGTTTATTAACCAAACTAAATTACACAAACTGAATTACAATAAAAATATTTAGCTGACTACTTATACCTAGAAAGCAAAAACACCTGAATAGGCGTGACGACAGGTCCTTAAATTAAATTATTTGATATAACTTTGACAGTATTTAAAAAGAATAAAATGTGTACCAATTTCAATTTTGATATTTTTTTAGTTTAACTTACTTTATGATCATTCAAAGTTGGATGGGCAAGTCCATTTTAAAAGTACGAAATTATTAGAAAATGTATTTACCATTGGATAACCCATTTGATTTCAAGTTAATTTCGTTATGAAACCAGTTTCCTAAACGCAATATTTAATACAGCTACCATACAAACTTTACGCGCGACGCATAGAATATACGACAGTGTGACGTCACGTTTCTGTAGTGATTTGTATTCTGAAGCGGTTTTTGGGAGAGTCCAAAATTGTGATTTTAAAATCGTGATACCACGGGAAGTTTTTAAGATAACAAAGTAAGTCTTTCACCTATGTTTCAGTTATTGAGTAGCATTTTGATGGCATCATTAAATCAAAAATGAGTCGACACGCCTATTGTCCATGAATATCTATACATAATCAAGATGATAAAGATAAAGCGAAGGATTGATGTTGCTAGTTGGACGCGTGAATGGTAATGCCTATACGTTTAGCCAAAAAACGCGAGTACCTATTATAGCTTTAACATGCAAAAACCCAAACGGTTAAAATGCGAAAATAGTTTCGTTATTATATTTCGCCGTATTCTGAAGGCCTGAGGTGTCGATAGATTTGTACGTATCGAAGAGTATCAATTAAATATATGTTTTTGGTGGTGATTTTACCTGGTGTATTCTTCGTGGTTGACCACATCGTCATTTAACATCAGACGAAATCGCTTCAGCCTTATCAAGTAACTATCTTTGCCCGTGGTGCAAACTAAAGGTGCTATGGCATGCTATATGACAATTGGGGATCAGTTGTAGTGGTAGGACTCTTGGCGGAGTCCGCCTGGGGAAGTACCAGACCTTTACCAGTTATTCTGCCACGAAGCAGTAATGTGCATGCATTGCTGTGTTCCGGTTTGAAGGGCAATGTTTCCAGAGAAATTACAGGGCTTAGAGATGTAATATCTTGGATCTCTGGATGATGATACTAGGTAATGATTTTGACTCTTCATGTTCCAATAGCTGCATGTCACTGTGTTGTTATGGGCCAGGCATGTTGCTTACCATCAGGCACATGTTCTGCTCGTCTCGTCACTCTTTAGTAAAAAAAATCAGGTACAGATCCGATGGTAAAAGAATTTCTGAAATCGGTTGAGTAGTATCTGTGATTAGCGCGTTCAAACAAATTAGCTCTTCAGTTTTTCTATATTAGGTATAAAATAAATTGATGCAGTTTTCATGGTAAAATAAAACTAACGTATGACATGCGCGTAACAATCACATCAAACTTGAGTTGTTTTAGTTAAAAATGTTTTTTATTTCATTTCGTACTGTTTTACTTTTAAATTTCAATAAAAAAATAAAATAAAATTTATTTCAATAACATATCTTAACTATACAATATTTTCTTACAGCTAGCTATACACAGGTATCTTATACCTTTAAACGAGCAATTCTTGTATATATATAATGTATATAATCTCGGAAACGGCTCGAACGATTTTCATGAAATTATGTATACAGGGGGTTTCGGGGACGATAAATCGATAGTTTTATTTTTTTTAAACATCATTTTATGCGTGTTTTTAGACAATGAAAAAACTCCTATAATGTCATTAGAATACGATAACTTATTTCGCCACTGTTCGTTAAGTCTAAATAGCTCAGACGGAATATGCTCGCCCTCCTGGGCTGAATCCTGGTGGTTACTTTTCTTTTTGTTCTTTTTTTTGCTCGCCCTCGGAGTCAACAGGCTCCGGTTCGAATCCTGGTGGTCCTTTTCTTTTTTTTCTGAGAAAGTCTTAAATTTAGCGCCTTTTAGTAGGTCTAAGTAAGTCATCACTTTTAGTACCTGCCTAAATATCATTTAAAAAAACCGAGCAAAGCTCGGTCAACCAGGTACTATTAATTTTATCAGTCAACAACTACGAGTACATAAATGAATGTTACTACCATGATATTTTTCTGGACAATCAGAGTCGACAAACCTATAGAACGTCGAGAGTAGGTATAATAAGTGAAGAACATACGCTTTCCATATCTACACTGACTGTATTGTGGAGAGAAGGAGAGTGGTCGAAGGAGAGCGTTGGGAGCACCAATCAACCTAGACTTATGATGATGATAACGTACAAGCATAGAGACTAAAATGTCTTAACAGTAACTCATAATACACATTTAAGATTATCTTATTTAGAGTATGTTAATTGCATACCAGATTTAGTGATACCATAAAATATACTCCATAACCTGTTCTCGGTAACTGGTAATAGAATATTGTGGAATGAAACGGATTCTTTATGTTTGGACTAGTACTTAAATTATTATAGATTTGGACGATGTTATTTGTAGATACGAGTATGTTTAATTTTATCTTTGATTGGTCGTGTGGTTCATTTTGAAGTGAGTGTGTTCTTTGAACTTAGGTTATGGGTTTGATGGACTAAATTCAGCTTTTTTTCAAAGTATAGAGTTACGAGACGAGCAGGAAATGTTCCTGATGGTAAGCAACACGTATGCCCATAACAAAACAGTGTCACTCAGCTTTTGGGACATAAAAAGTATTTTTACCTAGTGAAATATACCGAAAATACCGAATTATTACCTAGTAAAACACTGCGCTCGTCACCCAGAGATACCTATAAGATGATTGTTCACCAATATTTGTTTATTTATTTTATTTATTTATCTCTAGGCACTTCGTCTTCAAAACGGAACACAATGTTTTTAATAGCAGTGAGCCAAGAGTCCTACTACTACATACTACCGCCTGGTACCTACTGCTTGTGAAATATATTTATTGTTTTTATTTATAATAATTTATATTGTGTTTGCACATTACTGTTTGGCGGTCCATTTACCGTCGTCTCGCCCGACGACAAGCGACGATGGAGTCTAAAATAGAACGCGCTTACTCAGAAACACCCTCGGACCAATGTTGTACACATGAGATCCACTCAGGCAACGCATTCCACAGCTCAGACGTTCTAATTACGAAAGTGGAATCAAACGAACTCTTTTTACTAATAAAACCGGCCAAGTGTGAGTGGGACTCGCGCACGAAGGGTTCCGTAACATTAGCAAAAAACAGCGGAAACCTCTTTTATTGTATGGGAGCCCCTTAAATTATTTATTTTATTTTAAGTAATTATATTGAAAGATAATGTAATACTTCATATTCTGTGAATCGCGAATGTGAAAGAGTCTACCTGTCACTGTTATTCGTATCGAGCAAAAAACGGTAAAAAATCAAGTTTGTTTAAGTTTCAAGTTTATGTTCCCCTCCCTTAAATATTTACTTTATTTTTAGTATTTATTGTTATAGCGGCAATCGAAATACATCATCTGTGAAAATTTCAACTGTCGTATATCTATCACCATTCTTGAGATACAGCCTGGTGACAGACGGACGGACGAACAGTGAAGTCCAGCAATAGGGTCCCGTTTTTACCCTTTGGGTATGGAATCCTAAAACCATAATATAAGTATGTTTTAAAATTATGTAAGTACTACATACGAGTATGTTACACATGACCACGACTTCGTCTGTGTAGATTTTAGATAACTGCTATTTCTTAAGAAACTATTTTTTTTTCGGATTGAAAAGCAGCCTGTGTGCTATCATAAAATACATATATCATCTATTTCAGCTCGATTTCATCAGTTCTTATGACAGGGCGAAGAAACATCATGACACTGAATTTTTGTGTATAAAGAATAATAAAGATGTAAAAAAATATTTCATTCAGTATCTGGCTTCCAAGTACTAGGACTTGCTTAGTTTGAGACAAGATGGCGTTGTATGAAAAAATATCAAGCAATATTACATTATTAAATAATGTATGTTACGAATCATGTTTATGAAGCACCAAATATAAATTACTACAGATTATATTATTAATTGATTCTTAATCAAGTGCGACAGCTGCCGACTTTATCGCTTTAAGCAATCTCTCAATATGTGAGCTTAAGATGTTATTATATCATAAAATTAATACACGTATAACACAATATTAAAGATAAAGATTTACTTATTTTCATTCAACGCGAATAATTCTGTCCAGGTATAGCGTAACTTAAAGACGGTGAAGGAAAACATCAACGTCCACTTTTATCTTTGGCTTCTATATGGTCGTAATTTCACCTGTGTCTCTTCTCTGTGGTTGCTGGTATACTCTTTTCAGGTTTGATAGGCAGCCTTATGCCGATACGGGCCGTTGGTCGGTAAGGAAACATCGTTAGGAAACCAACACTATTTTTTAGACATTGACAGTATTTTAACCAGTGTCAATATTTTTACGTGCATAAAAACTTTTGTTTGCAATTTGTTGTAGCATAATATTATGCTTTTATTTTAAATTAGGCTGTTTTTATTGCAATACATATGCAGAACATATTTTATGTTTTGCATATCGCAAAGCAGTCAGTGGCAAACTACATTAAGTCAGAATTTTATCTATTTCTGTACTAATGCTATGCTAATAAATCTTTACCTTGCAAAATATTTAGTCAAATTACGAATACTAATTACACATTTTTTATTAAATGTTTATTATGTAAAACTAGGCTCTTAGGTCCCACCCGCATAGTTCTAGTTCCCGTTTTTTTTCCGGGATGAAAACTATCTTATAAATAAATAACAAATAAAAATAGCCTATGTGTTATTTCAGACGATAATTTATCTGTGTTCCAAATTCCAACATGATCCGTTCAATTCTTCCGACGTCCGATATGAAACATGATTGAGCAAAAATAAACACCAACATTTTGTCATTTATTACACCAGCAGTGCTCCGCTTAGTTCACGTTCTCTCTGCTAGTTTTCAATATGAGTTGAATCGCGAAAGCTTAGTAACTAAATCAATTGAAAAGTACAATTATCCACATTTTAGGGTGTCACAAAGTGCGGGTAAAGAAAGAAGCCAACCAAGGTGAGATAGAGGAGCCACGTTATCATTACTGACGCCATCTGCTGCCCATGTGTCCGATGGCTAAAACTCCGTAGACAATGGATCCAGAGATTTACAACCCTAACATCTGGTATTGCCGTCCGTATAACCTGAGTATTGTAGGTACCTGAGAAGTGAGAACTGCCAAAACAAGGGTACGCAGTAAGGGTTTACGATGCTGAAAAGGGCAAACTATACTCAGCATTTTACTGTTTTTTTTTTATTTTATTATTAGATTTTTCCATGAAGCTAAACCAGAAAGCCCAAAAAGAGACGAATGTCTTACCATCAGGAGCTTCACTTGATCGTCCTATTAATGTAATTAAAAATAAAGATGTTACAGAGATTTTAATGCAGGTACCATGTACTCAGCATAATTGGTATTTGTCGTTTTTATTATAAAATACTGTAGTGGCCTAGTCGCTAGCATGTGCGGTTTACAATTGCGTGGATGTAGGTTCAAATCTCACCATCTCCTCTGAGGATTTTCTAAGTGCTGGTATAAAAGTTAGCTGTTGTCCCAGATTTAACTCACAGGGGTTTTCCCCCCTTTAACGGCGTGCGTGTAAAACATCAATTGGAAGGTCCAGAATCATTTCTTAAAAAAAATTGGGATGCAATAAAAACACCAATTTACGCCACTTTTTAGCTGATAGATCTAAAAATCAAGAACCTTAAACTCACTACTAGTTGATAGCGTACACGCCACAGCATTGGCTCGATAAACATAGCCAAAAAAAAAATAGTTTCCAAAAACATTCATTACCGAATACCTCGGCTGGTGGCCTACAAACAAAATGACAGTTAAATTGTAAAACAAACGAATGCTGCTAATAAACACAAATAAAGCACCAAATAATTCAATTCTTCACTTTGTCAGTTTATTTAGCGCTATTATAGTGTAGAAAGGCTCGAAACGCACTTGGAACGAAAAGCATTGATAATGAAACGGGTCCAAATGAGATTTAATAACAGTTTCGAAGTACAAACCGTTAGATCAACTGTCTCAATACGTTCTAAAACAATAAAAAAAAGATAATGAAATTGTTGTTTTAGTTTAAAATATTTAAAAGCCAGTTCTATCTATTCTTTTCAACTATATAATCCATAGGCATTAAACACCAGGTCATAAACCGGAATTTAAACATGGATAAAAAAGATAACTTATGATATTGCGGACCTAAAACTTTGATCTTGTCTCTTATCCCTTTGCACTGTATTTTCTGCATAATCATTATCCATATACACAATAAAAAAAAATTATTATTGATCGGCAGTAGAACAACTTTGCAAGACTAAGGGCGAACTCTACAAAGTGTCTTTATTACAAAAAAAAACTTTCTTTGCAGTGTCCGTGTAGGGAAGTAAGTACCTACTATATCTTTGCCAGTGTTAGTGTTTTAATTGTAAGGGTAGAGAGATAAATATAATTTTATCCATTCACACGATGTCACACGACATGCCGAGCGCAGCAGCGCAGCAAATAGCAGCTTAGTACTATGGTTGTTAGGGCAGACTTTTCTTTACCACCAGTCACATGTCTCGCCCGTCATATCGCTGTATTTTATAAAAAAAAACTATCTAGACTAGATTTTTCCAAAAGTCGGAGTGGGCTTAAACCCCTATAACATATTCCTACCATGGCTCGATGGGACAGATCGTGTGTTTGTACTGTTTATAGGACCATATGAAATGTCAACATACATTTTTATGATAATTTCTTTGGGAAAGGTCATGTTATTGATTAACCAATTAGATGTTTATTTCATTTAACGCCAGTGCATGCTGTTTGTTTTAGATATTACCTGGATATTTGCGCTTTGGTTGGTTTTACGTTGGTTGAAAACACGGCTAAAACGACGTTATATATAAATAATATAGCTAAATCGATTTTTTATTGGCATCGAAACTGCCTGCATCCCAAATTTAATGAAACTTTAATGAGCATCGCTCGCAGAACCGAGATTCAGATTCTCGAGTATATAGTAGTGGACAGTACAATAATCGTTTGTTTTGGAAAGGGAATGTCAGCAGTATTATGATGATGATGACGATATATCATTTTCATCATTATCATATGACAATTTAACCTATAATACTTGACCGCCTAATTTACCTTCCATTATTGTGTTGTGTTAAACGACATCTTCCTCTTCGGTCTACGATTGCGCATGTACTGCTCGGCACTATAGATATATTTTTCAAACTGTAATACCTATAATACTTGACCGCCTTTTTAAATAACAAACGACGAACAATACCTCCCTACCTGATGATAAGTCTCCTCGTGTGGGCTCCCGCAAACACTGTAGGCGTAGTTTTATCGTTTGCTTATTCGATAATTGTTCGTTTTTGCAAATTTCTGCTTCGTTTTTGCAAACTCTTTTTTTATTACGCAACATATGCAAAACGGGCACGTGTCATTTGGCGCGCCAGTTTTTATTTGTTTTAATATTAATCGGCGAAATAACTCGCAAGCATTTTTCAGCATCTGTTAAACTTTTTTTTTACCTCGGCAGTTGGCGGGTGTGCAAATAATCCAAGTATGCTTTTTTTCTAATTTGCTTGGTAATGAGGGCTATCAATTTTAATTAATAAGGAATTTAGTGCTTAATGAATAACAATTCGTCTCTTAAACTGTGGATATGTCATTAAAAATACCGAGTAACTGTGTTTGTATAAATTATTATTACTAATTAAAATTTATCTATTCTATATTTTTATTTATATACAAGTATATCTGTTCTTGTAATCTTGACTATCTGTAACGTATTAAAGCAATAAATGTTTGAGTATTGAGTATTAAATTACTATTATTTTGATAAATTTTCGATCGTGGATTGCGAGAAAGCTTTAAAGCTTACCCCTTTATCCTTCCCGAACTGAAATCATTCCTATTTTTTCAATTTGCTATAGATTTCATCCTGTTAAGCATACATTTTATTTATCTCAAAAAGAAATGCACGTGTTTGCTTGATTCTATCCTATTCTTACCGGCTTAGGCCACAACACACACAACACAGGTACACAGGCGAGATGATTGTAGTATTTATTTGACCCCACATGGACTTGGATGAAAAAAGTCTCTAGCCTGTGTCACTAGAGTCGGCCACATTTGGAAGTGTGCGTTATCAGTTTATTACTGATAGCCTGATACGCACACATATACACAAGTAGCGTGTGTACCCACTGATGTGTGCGTCTCAGCCTGTATGTGACAGAACACACGTGCATATTATGTGGCCGAGTCGATGGACACAGTGTTTGTTTTAGCGAGACTACGTCCGACTTTTTTTTATGCGACCATGGTCCCCTATTCAATTTTATTTCGAATAGAATGGGATAAAACTTAGTACAAACATAGATTATGCTCTGGAAAAATAAACACACTACATTTTATTGCGAAGAACTTACGGAAAAGAGAACTATGCTGGAAAATACGGCAGGGGTAGAGTATTTACATTACAAGTAATTACAAGGTTAGTAGTAGTAGGACTCTTGGCAGAGTTCGCCTGGGAAAGTACCACACCTTTGCCAGTTATTCTACCGACAGGTAGTAATGGGCAATAGTTACTGTTTTCCGATTTGAAGGGCAATGTTTCCAGATAAATTACAGGGCATAGAGATATAACATCTTAGATCTTTAGGTAAAAGTGCAGTGCAGTGCTAATTAATGATTTGGACTTTTCGTGTTCCATAGTTGCGTGTCACTGTGCTGTTATGTGTCATGTTGCTTACCATTAGGCACATATCCTGCTCGTTTCATCACTATATAATATAAAAAAGGATTTTGAATGGAGAGTGTCTTTTAGATACACTTGTTCTATGGTTCGCTTAATTTCAGGCAGTTTAACGTAAGCCTATCAATGATTTAAAAAGACTACGGATGTAATACGGCAGTAAATGTACCTAAAACTGGAACGATTACGTACGAAAATACGCGTGCAGTAAATTTCGGGATCGGGACCTGATTACAGTTTGACTGTGATGTTGTGATTGGTCATTGTCTCGGAAACAGCTGGGCTGAGATGTTACAAGACGGATGAGTTTAGTGTGGACATGACACCGAAAATATGATAGCTCTATTTTTAGCGTTATTTGCGGCTATTAAAATGACTTAGGTTAGGTTCATATGAGATGAACTGCGTTGAAGATTGATACTGCGTTAATAATAAGTACTTAAAAAGATATAAATGTTCTTAGTATAGTTAGTCGCCATGATTACGTAACGTAAGTAAGTAAGTAGGGCCGGGACCCTACTAACTCTTATATCAATAAAAGTACTAATCTAAATATATCGCCTTCTGTTCTAGCCCAAAGTTCTATAGGCAGTCGAAACCACTTGAAGCCATCTGGCATTGGTATCTTTAGTAAATGTATTCTAGATTTTGACAGGTCAATTTTAGACACCGATGACATTTTCGTTTACTCTGAAACTTCACTATCTCATGTGTTCTCGAGGAGCAGCGCATTTAGTTGGCCTACTCGTATTATTTTGCAACATGCAATTATATATTAGTAACATGCAATTAGAACAGTTTTTAAATTGAAGTAGGTTATTTTTCAAAAATTTAATTTAAATTTAAAATATTATTAATTTATATATCACATGTCAATTTATTAATTTTAAATAATATATTATTTAAATGTAAAAAAATATATTTTTTGAATTTACATAGTTTAACTGGTAACATGTATGGATTTCCAGAGATTTAATTTGAATTAACATATTGTAAAAAGTTTTGATGTTTGGGTGTTAGTTGCTCAATCTCATTGATATAGCTGAATGAATCAGGTTAAATAAATTTAAACATAGTTAGATTATACTAAAAGTATTTTTTTCAAAATGACGGGAATAGGAACTACGTAGGTAAACCGCGGCGCACTGCTAGTATTTTTATACGAAACATTGCGTCGTATCCACATACTGCTAACGTTTCAAAAAACAAACCACATAGATCTACAGACAGGCCATGTGTATCGTAACATATAAAACTATTTTTTTACTTTTACACCGTACTTTAACGTCTGCCGATTGTTTCTAGACACCTTTCAGTACATCTGTCGATATGTAGACCGTTTCCTTGTAATCGTGATTTATTTCTTCACATAACACTATCGTATCAGAAAATCTATAATGGAAGTTTGTAGTAGAATAGGTATTTCTTTTTAATGCGGATCTATTTAGGCTCAGGTAAGGCTCTATCTCCGGCTTTTTTCAAGGCTTTTTTCTGGTCAAAAATAATTTCCATGCCAAACAGCGATGAAATACAGTCTGATCTGAAAAGTGCCCACTTTTAGTCGGGACGGATTTTTAGTATAGAGAGCGCGGAGACTAAATTAATGACTGCGAACTTGTGATTCTTTGTGTACATTTTGTTTGACATTTTAAATCGTATTTATTTTATTTAATAATCCGATTATTTGATTGTCGTGGTAGGACTTTTAGTGGAGTCCGCCTGGGGAAGTAGCGTGTCTTTGCCAGTTATTTTACCAACACGCAGAAATATGTAAACATTGCTGTGTTTCGAATTGAAGGTCAATATTTACAGATAAATTATATGGGAAGGGGATAAATCATCTTATACATTTGACTGACGAGTACAATGCCACTGTATATTCAGGGCTGTGATTTGGACTCTTCATATTCAAACAACGGCATGTCACTTTGCGGTTGCTGTTATGGGTGGTGCGTACTATCAAGCTCATGTCTAGCTCGTCCTGTCATTTTGTATCACGAATAATGTAATAATCTACCAACAAAAGTCGTAATTAGAGTACATTAATACTACAATCGTTAACCTAGGTTATGAAGACGTAAAATTTTATTTCAGCCAATTTCTTAAGACAAAAAGTACGGATCATAAACTTTTTTAATAGCTTATTCAGACCGCAATTGGAACTTGTAAAATGGATAAGAATAAGGTTATGCAGAAATACTGCTATAAGCCGAAAGCAAAGACTTGCGTTGATTTTTTAACATATATTTAATTGAGAAATGACAAGTAAAGATCTACAAAGTTTACAAAATCTTTGATAGTCAAGAAGACATCGTGAGGAAATCAGCTGCTAAAAAGACATTAACCGACTTCAAAGTAAACGTTCTCAATTAATAAGTTTTTAATGTATTTTCGCCAATTACTCAAAAACGCTGACACTGGTTTGGAAAATAAAATTGGTTTCGTTCAAATTGATCGAGATTATTTTTACCACGATTTTTAAAAAATCAACAGAACTAAAACATAAAACATTGCTCTCCAAGCCAACACAGCGATGTTTGCACAATACTACTTGGCGGTATAAATAGCAAAGTGATAATTTCCCAGATGGACTCTGCAAAGAGCCCTTCCTGTGTTGTCTTATTTTACTAGTATATTTACTAGTCCAAAGTAATTTCACTAATATTTTTGCAATGCTAACACTGATTTTAATCTAATTTTTCTAACGTACCAATGATACGATAGTACAAAACATAATTATTATTAATTAAGATAAATAAAAAGCCACTCGGCTTTTATAGACTGTTATTTCAGTAGCAATTTGTTTTGATAATATGATGTATTGCGTTTAACTATTTCACGAAAAGCCACACAAATAACATCTGTAAAACGATGGCGGAAGATACATTTTTAAACGAACCTTTGATTGTTTTACTTTTTAATGTCTTTTTTTTAATTTGTTAAGGCAACGGTCATTTGGTCATACGGCCAATCTAAATTGCTCATCAGAAATCCAACTGAGTTTTAGAATGCATCGTCCTCGTCTTTATTATCTAAACGGTTGGTATTTAAAGGAATTAAGACTGGCAATGGTGGAAGGGGGAATTTAGGGTCCAGTCAATCTACACCTTTACATCGGCAGGTGATATCTGTATGTTAATCATTTTTTTAATAACAGGCGTCGAAGCGTCGTATGACGAGTTTGTTGACAGAGAATACTTTGATTGAGAATAAGTTGAGGTTTGTTAAGTGAAAACTCCTTTGGCTACGTTAAGTAGTTTTTGGTAGGTAGAGGTAAATGTTATGGATTCACGTTACCAACATGCGTAATAGTAGTAGTTATACATGTGACGTATTGTACATCATAAGTGCTGTTTAATTCTAAAATTCTAAGTTATAAAATTTCACTTTTATCGGCAGTCCCTATGACTGTCATTTTATTAAATTTCTGAATTTCCTGTGGTTGTGTTACATCTTTAATCAATTAACACATTTTCCCAGTTCCTATTTTAATCTGTTTTCTGTTTTAAGTTATCTGTGAAATCCAAATTTCAACTCGATCCGTTCCGATAGAATTAAGCTACCAACATCCATTCTTTCGTACACATCGTATTAGTAGAATGTTTTTATGATTTACAGCCTAGAACTTACAGTAAGCATACGTCTGCACTGTCATCGTAAAGCATTCAGAATTGTCCAGTCCAGTCAACTTCATACGGCCTTTCCGGCCCGTACCAGCGGGGTTTGAACGGCTTCAAACTGGTTATGATAATTAAACAAATGTGATAATGGATGATACCAGCGGCATCTCCGATCTGCGTTATCACATGTAACTAACGGGTTTTGAGACAGCTGGCCGTCTTGTCGCCAACGTTTAAGGCTTAAGGTATGAGATTCGAGCGATTCGGTGAGTGACTACTATCATCATCGCACGATTATTTTTTGTTGTTAGGATTCTTTTATATTGTCAGCTGCAGCAAGTTTTGTGTCAATCGACTCCGGATAAGACCCGTGACAGTGATGTGTCATCGACCTATCTTGCCAGTGGACACCAGATACTATAAACCTACCTTTTCTTGGCTACCATTCTGTTAAAATCTTGTTTCAGCATTCCTAATAATCCTCCCGATTCTATGATAAGACTTTGTAGCTTAAAGTATTCTAGTACTTTTCTAATCATGTTTGTTGACAAGATTGTTTGTTAGTTGTTTGTTATAGTAATTTTGCTGCTTATCTCTATAAACAATAATACTATTGGTACTGTATATTTCTTCATAGATATAAGTACGAAGTTAAACTCCGTATTTAAATACTTACTTACGTTCTGTCCCTTTGAATTCGATGAGTTCATAAACGTCAATGATTTCCATAGTAATTTAACTAAACCCGATCATTTTTCGGTTTTTGGACTCTCGTAATTCTTGACCAAATGTCTAAATACGACAGTCGTAAAATTGGTCGTTAATGGCAAGAGGTTCAATTACCAAAAATAGCCTATACTAATATTACCTCTACAAAGAGAGCGCCAGTTTTGACAATTGTGTTTCAGAACTACCAATATCAATAAATCTTACACCACTGGCAAGTTGTAGACTCTGCAGATCACAGAGTTGGTTATAGAGTACCTATATTTTTTTATTGTTGACGTGACAGTGTCTAATAAATCGATGAACACCGGCTGCATGCACGAAAAAGTGTCCCGTTATGTCCCGCTACACTCATTGTACGCTTGCACCACATCTATCAATATTTTGTTATGACGTTGTCACATTAAGCTATCCACACCAATCGACTTTACAGACGACCAATTTAAAAAATATATAAATTAAACGACTGACGACCTAGACGAAATTGGAACGTGCATCTACTATTTCATAACTTAGACCACACAACACTGACCATTTTCCCAAAGAGTTCATCTCACAAGGTGCATTGCCGCTCTTTTTTGACACTTGTGCAGAAAGGTGCGTTCAAAAACTGCTCCAAAATCTGTATTTTTTGCATTGCCCGGTGCGTTCAGAAACTTGTGTGGGAAAGAAGTGTTAGTGGGAAATACGGCATGTGCATCTATGTCGGAAATCGATGAGTACAGTTACTTCCGCGATTTGAAAGCGCAGGTCTTATTATGAGATGACGGAAGTGGAATGCTTTAAAAGTTTTGAGATGAACTGGCTACGAGTTTTACGAGTTTTACGACAGGTGGGAATCGAATGGAGTTGCTTTTATATTTCTTTACTTAGGTACTTTTTTTTTAGGTTCAGATTATGTATGCAGGTTCGGTTTCTGCAACAGTCTTTATGTTTAATCACATATTTCTTTATTCTTAATACACAGCGATCATTGGCTTTTGCTTGCAACTGAGCTTCTCGAAAATTGACGAAATAACAAATTATATTTTTATTTATTTATTCAAAAATAGTGGCCGAAGACCTAAGGGCTCGCTTCCTGAGGCATTTTGTGCGGATAGTGGTCAGGAGTTAGTAGTAATCCATACGCTCTGAATGCAAAAAGAAGTATGGAAGGTGTTATAATTTGTTTTCTCTTCTTTTTTGTTCTAGCTATAGTTTACAGAGTATCAGTCTACTAAATCAATGAATTATGTTATCTGGAATAAAAATATTTGGTTTGATACAATATTCATAAGAATATATTCATAGTTGGTTTTAAACAACCTTGATCTTAGCTAGAAGCTTTGTCGAACAATGTGAAAATAACAACACACATCTGAACTAGAAACAAAACCACAAATATTATAAATCCAGCTGCGATCGGTAAAAATTAACAAATTACTCAAAAACCAACACAAAACAGTAAAAAACTGGCAAAAACCAAGCACATGCGACACTAATCACTTACCGCCGATTTTTAAAAACGGATGTATAAAGAACGGAAATTGGCACTTTTTTGTTCTACAAACTTCTTTCGTTGCCAGAAAAATACTTAAGCTTCTAAATTCAAAACCAGAGAGTTTACATTCAAACGCTCTGTGAAATAAAAATGCATGAAAACATTTTAGTTTGAGGTTCGAAATTTAAAAATTAAAAATAGTAGTAGGTTTTTTGAGGTAAGTAGGTCATGTTTTTGTCTGTTTTATGCAGATGCGAGTTTAACAATACAAAGATGCTAAAGCAGATGTACGGAAAGACCTTGAAGAAATTCGATGAAAAAAAAAACTAAACACCTTTGCTTTGACGACTGACAGAGAGCTTCTTGGTTTTGAGTTGATTTTTTACAATTTATTTCACATATTTATAATGTTTCTACATAAAAAAAATATTTTAAGTATTTTAACACTTTTTTCCGTCTAAGTTTTAAGAGGAATGTCTCTCATGAAATGATTTATTTGCGAGAATTG
The DNA here is from genome assembly GCA_017562165.1 of Ectropis grisescens. Classification (NCBI taxonomy): domain Eukaryota; kingdom Metazoa; phylum Arthropoda; class Insecta; order Lepidoptera; family Geometridae; genus Ectropis; species Ectropis grisescens. The sequence continues at coordinate 17,943,253 of CM029773.1, forward strand.
TAGTTTCCAGATATGAATTATCACGAAAATATTTTAAGCCGCGAACAACTACACGAAACATCGCTAGTATTCCATTAAGTTTGAAATTTAAGACTTATTTGGATTTTTTAAATATGATCCTCATACATGTAATTAATAAAGATTTTTCCTGTTGATAATATTCTCACAAAATTAAGATTTTAATGATATCGTTATCATTTACGATCCACACAGCTAATCATACCTACAAGCAAAGCGTACGCATGCTACTGTGATTGAAATATGAAAAAAAAAATCTAGACATTCTGGGATTTACACAAACTGAATGGTGGTTCTTTGCACCAGAAATGTTGTTAAATAAAACGAAATACAAATTGATTGTTACAAAAATCATTTTGTAAATAGTATAGTACATCCTACTAATATGATAACTTTGAAAGTTTGTATGTTTGTTGCTCAAACACGTCGATCCAGTACTAATCAGGTTTGAATTTGGAACACAGATTATACTCTGGAACTTAGGTTTTTAATCTCAGGAAAATAACGAGACTCGAAATTAAACGGGTAAATTCCCTACGGAGCGCTGTTAATATTAAACATATATTTGATTTTGACTTGTCCTTGATCCTTCTAATAAATTAAATTGAAAAATATTTTTCAACAAATCGTTTTAATATACAATAAATTGGCAGTCATAGGAACTGCCGATAGAAGTGAAAACTTATAACTCAGAATTTGATAACTTACTTTGAAAACTACGCGGGTGATACCGTAGGGCATGGCCATGAGCATCTCTAGATGGCCAATGGCCATCGTTCCGAGTTTACCCGAAAATTTCTTATCATTCCCTAGCGTTGCGCTAGAATTCAATTTATAGCCCACGAAAAATCTGTCTGTGGCACGGCAAATGAAATTTTTACTTCAATAGCAAATGCTTGTTATTATTTATTTTGCTACTTAATTAGTTTGTTTGTATGTATCAAATGTATATTTTTCTACTAATTTAAATATTTTAAAGACGAAAGTTGTTTATTTTTTGTATTAAGTTATTTGTTGGCTATCACGTCGAAACGTAAGCTACGTGGGCAAAACCGCAGAGCTTTTGTTGTAAAATGTATATAAATAAATACATTCGATTGTTAATTCTATTACTAACGACAAACTAACAAACCGCGACAAACTACACATATACGTCCCCGTAAATGAACTGCGGGCTTCAAAAAGAGCGATGTTATCGCAATTATGAATTAAAATAACGTGTCATTTTATTTTATGGCGTCTGTTTATTACGTCCACGGTACGGCCGGATGCCCTCATTATTCCGTTATTCCGTCTTTATTACCTCCGATTTTGAGGTTGCGCCGCAAAAAGGTCTCAGTTTCAATAGATTTTTTTCATTTACTCTTATTTATTGTTTATATGTACAATGACATACAGATTAGCTATACAATTTAGGTATAAGCATAGATTAGTAACGCCTAGATCGATAATCTTTAAACAGACGCTTCATGATACTCGTATGTGAAGCAAAACGCAGATTGATGTCGTTGTAAGCAGTATGTACTGAAGTTTGCCAAACAAATCTTTATTGTCGCGGTGTATGTAGAGTGAAGGACCACACAAACCAGCATGTTTTTAATTATTGGAGGCGCATTTACTAGCGCTTGACCTTGACAACTGATGATAGCTACGAATGGACTAAACCAATATGGCTCATTATGATTTGCCTCACTTTTCTTACGCGGATTCGGATTCTAGGCGTTATTAGTCCATGGGTTTAAGATGAAAAGAAACACAATTTTGCCTCCAGCTATGAATTTGTTATGAGCCACGCGCCCGAAGATAACCGAAAGTGACCGAAAGCTGCCGAAGATATTGCCAAAACAAACGACCGTTTCTTGAACTTACAACTTTATTCCCTGTTAATAAAATTCAGTTTGGATCGAACTCGTAGATGTAGTAGTGAAGCCTTGAAGGCATAGAGCAGATGCGTTTTAGAGTAACTTTTGTATCATTATGGGAATGTTTTTTTCTCAAGGAAGGCATGTGTTTGGAGAAAGATGTCCAGGTAAGACAGATGTGTTTCTTAAAGCGTGGTCATTCCGTCTTCCGGCGGGACTTAGAGTCAATATTCGAAATGAGATACCGAGAGGTCATTGAGACCATTTTTTTGCACTTTGATTAGATTTCTTCGTAGGTATTAAGTGGCTGTCCGCGAAATCTATGGACCATTGCAATAACGAAACAAAAAATGTGGAATATAATGCTTCTAATTTAATAAAGTTCTTGTGCTATGTCCGGAACGAATCTCAATTTAGATACCAAAAACGACTTTGTTGTCATGTTGTTTAAGATTTAAGAACTTTTTTTAGTAAACCAAAAAAATATTTAAATAAAAAAAGAGAGCAGCTGCTAAGAAAGAAATAAAAACCATAAAACACAGAAATGAGTCGACCTTTTTTCTTCACAGATTTTTTACTCATAGACAACATGTTTTTTTTCCTTTACTGGCACGTACCAAATGTTGCAGAGGCAGCTGCGCTCGCGTCTTTAAGATAATTTCGCGAATTTTCTTATAAATACAGATGCCGTAAACTAAATTTCAATGCACAGGTACAAGAACGTCGTATGATCATAATTGTCGATAATCACTTACGTCATTTTACAATTTATCGTAATTGAATATCGACAATGTTTATTTGCGCTTAAGAAACGCGGAAGCGGTGACTGTAGTAGCTGTTAAAGTTGAAAATGGAATGACAAATTATTTTATTAAATTTGCTATAAGTTGCATGTTTTTTGTAGTATATTTAAAACTCGAAAACACTTGGCACACCTGACATTGTAAAGAAGCAGCATAAAGGCAAATGTATGAATAGTTTGTGCCTGGATGCGGTTAAAAGACGATCTTTATGAACAAAGTCTTTCTTCATCTTGTTACATTTCATGCTTCCATAGTTATTTTTAACCGACTTCAAAAAAGGTGCAGGTTCTAAATTTGCTAAGCTCCGCCAATTGTGGGTCGATTTTGATGGTTCTTTTTTTTTGGTAGATCCATAGATCAGAGGTGGTCCTATGTAATTTTTTTCAAAACCGGTGCTCTTTGCAATATTATCGAAAAATTATGAAATTAATTTTAAATTGAAGTCGGTTTTTGCTTTTTTGAACAAAATAAATTATTAATTGTGACGTTGAACTTGAGTTGATATTGCACGTCTAACTCGCACGATCCGTTTCACTGCTCGCTCCGATGCTATGCTGCTCTATTAGCGTGTTGGTGACTTGAACCCATTGAACTCTTAAAAATGGAAGAAGTGGCACACGCTCCTCAACGATGGCGATGTAAAATCAGGTGACGTCTCATGTGTGCATGTGTGCTAATAATTCCACGAAATTCGATTTGAGCTGTTACAATGCCATTTTGTGTGTGTACAAGGTGCACAAATAGTACCAAGACCAAGAAAAAGTTTCGTGGCAACACTTTTCATACGCAATTACACAAAATCTTTAATTATTTCATTTAAAATAAAATTTCTGTTGTAAACAATTCGGCATTTGTTAAAAGGGACAGATATACATGACGTGAAAGGATGGGACACGACCAGCGATATGTGATAACGGCCAATGTTTACGTCACGGGCAACGGTTATTCCTTCTCTTTCACGCCTGTGTCTTCGTATGTCTTTCTATTCTTCGCAAAAAAAATTTAAACAAACGTATAACTGTGGTATGTATAGCTATCTAATTTCCATCTACTGCCAATTTGCTATGATGTCTTTGTCATTCATTACAACGGATCTCACGATGGTATCGTTGTGTATTTGTGTGAAATGTTTGCCACATTATGTTGATTTCATATTAGAACGTACCTCATCTTCTTGAACCCATTAGATGTTCCTCTGCTAAAAAATTCTCAACCCTATTAAAGAAATTTTCACATCAATATAACACTAAATTTAAATTTAACTACGGTACTCCATAACATGTACATACATACATGTAAATATCTCTCTAATCAGTACCAGTTGCTAAATATGCAGAGATTAATCAACAAATGACCGGAAACGGAGCTTCTTAAAGAACCATAAAATTTATTAAAAACTTGTCCAAGGCTACACAGAAAGCCTATAAATAGGCGAAAGGCCCGTGTTTTACTCATCATTACGAACAACAGTTACCATAGAAATTATATTAATACTGGTGGTTGCTAAGTTGTCAATATTGAACCATAAAGAAATATTAGTCTATTCCCAAATTGACCATAGACTTTAATGATAGAAAAATAAGTATATTTGTGTTATATACATGGTAATGTTTTTTATTATTGATTTAAAGTTTTTTATTGCATATTTTAAAGAAGATTAGCATTCTGCACTCCTTCTCTATATGAACCACAAGCAGCGTGCCGCGGTTTTCGTAGTTCCCGTTCCTGTTGTTTTCCCGGGATAAAAAGTAGCCTATGTATTATTTCAGACTATAATCTAACTATGTTCCACATTTCAGCCCGATCCGTTCTGACATAATTGAGTATCACACATCCAAATATCCAATCAAACAACCTTCCAAACATTGACATTTATAATATTAGTTGGATAGGATAGTAGGGTAAGTATGCGAAATTGTATATTCATCCATCCACACAATTTTCGGAAAAATAATTAATGTAATAAATAATAATTTATTTCACCAATAATCACATACAAGGAACTCATAAAATAAGCACATGAAACAAAATGAGACTACATTTAAATACCATATTACAAAGAGGGTAATTATAAAGTTTTTGGTAACTATATAGAGTAAATCGTTTAGGCTTCTTATAATATTACTTTGTTTGCATAATTTTTTTTGCACGAATCTCACTATGTAAAAATACATTTAGTTATATATTATTTATTTGCTTTTCATAAATAACTAGCTGTACCCTAGCACGCTTCGCTGTGCCACATTATGATGCAAAAATTGATAAAAACAATCCTTGATGCGGATTATATATCATTGTAAAATTTCAGCTCGATCGGTGCAGAACTTTTAGAGTTTTTGAAGCGTACACAAACCAAATATAGAGATATAAAAGGTATTACAAACAATCAAGTTAATTAAATAAATAACACACCGCGAACTTTTACCGCGCGAAAGTAAAAATAATTTCTAACATTTATCGTCATCCCATCGAGTTTCAGGGCGTCCTACTCTACGTTTGCTGATTGGCGGTCTCCATTCTACGACACGTCTACATAATTTTTTTATCGGTCTTACGATAGCAAGCGCGAATCCAGGGTGTATTGGGGGCTAACTGAGGATTTATGCTGGCAACACTACTCACCGAATGGCGCCAGCCAACCATCATATAAATATTTTATAATTATTTATTATGTGCTTATTTTGTACCAAGGTTGAGTAAAGGCCTCTCTACCCTACTTCCACTTTTCACTACCGCCAGTCTAGTCTTTTCAATGTAACCTATGTATGTTCCAGTAGGTCGTCTGACTATTGTTTTTTTCGTCTGCCTTGTCGTCGTTTGCGATTCGGCTTGTTCTTATAGGTATAAATACTCTCTCTCTCTCTCTTCCTGGCTATATATCCAACATAGATAGATAGATAGATAAACTCTTTATAGCACTTAACAAGTAAACAAAGTTACAAAAATATAAAAAAAGACTTTAAAAAAAATAAAGTAACAATTGGCGACCTTATCGCTAAAAGTGATCTCTTCCAGGCAACCGCTGGATGGAACAGGAGAAATGAAGAATAAGAGGACGGGGGAAAGTACAAACAATAAGTGAAATATATTTAAAGTCTGTAAATATGAAAATTAACTTATAAGTATACTAATATAGACATAGTGGTGGGGTCAGCATTCCTACTTTTACTTATCCACTTTGCTGTATCTATGAAATCGTTATCCGACAATGTATCGAGTAAGTATTGCGTTTAAATACATTTCGTTAAAATAAATACACACATATCCTTAGTAGCGATGTAAATTTCTAGCAAATTACTTTTATTGCTTGGCAATAGTTGTTTTTCCCACAGCACGGGTTTCCTGATCGGAATACTAATTTGCTCACAAGATGAAGTGAAGTAATAGAATGCGTCAACTCGTGCGCAAGTCCCGTTACCCCGGCTAGACGATTTGGTGAAAAACTTTGACCTTAGTGATGATCTCATAATGAATACGAGAATCGAACAATTACCTATTTATTATTATGAATACTTAAATCAAGTAATTATTTTTTAACTAGCTTCGCTTGATATAACTAAATCGCGGCTTCACAGTTGCACGATAATTTATTATCGCCAAATACGACTCACGCCAAATCAATAATTTCATTAAGGACTCTAATCATTTCAACGGGATGAAAAGTAGTTTATGTGTCAATCCAGATAAGGAACAAATAAATACAAAAACAAAAATCTTTATTGCTGTTTGTAGGTAAGATAAGATGATACAAAACATTTTAAAAGTTGCTCCATACTAACTGGCCTCTGCGAGAAGCATGCGATATGTCTGGTAAGACAATTTGTAGTAGTCTTTAAAAAAAAGTCTACGTTTTCCTCATCTTCTATTCATTTCTGGTTTTTATTTATGTCATCTGATTCTTCATCTTCGATTCATTTCTGGCTTCTATTTGGTTGTGAGATAAATGCTTGGTGAGCACAATTTCGCCAACGTTTTAAGTTTCATCAGGACATTGTTTTATGTTTTTAGAGTTTGATCAGTATGTATAGTACTTATTATACATTACATTTCATTCAAATTCGTGCAGCTGTTACAGATTTACAAACACACAAAAGTACTCACAAACACACGTTTCGCCTTTATAATATTCACGGGTTTTCAAGACGAAGTTTGGATTTGCCAGCCACATTCGAGCGCACGCCAGAAACTATCCAGCAGGTCTACTACGAAGTCCGATAAACGATATATCGGCCGAAGTTATGGACGTTTTATACAACGTAACACAATCGGTCGGTTGATCTGATCGGGTGTTTCGTTCATCCCGACTGACGCTGATTTCTCAGTTTTTGTGTTTTGTGTTTTGAACCAATGCCGTACAGTATCAAATGACCAAATTTTCCCTGAAAATTTCCGAAATATCAAACATGTTTCCGATTTGGTAGACCACTATTTTTTTACGGCACTACGCGTTTTCTCATTATTTTCCAGGAATCTATTTGATGATAAGAATGCCGTACAAAAACAAATGACCAAAATTTACCACTCTACTTGCGCTTTTGAATGCTCATCTGCACTCAGTTGGACAGCTTACAAGTGACGGCATAGTGCTGAATCTTATTATTTTATACCCATCTATCATCCTACATAGGTCTCATGCTGGCTCATTTGACCCATAAATTTTGTTCACGGGCCTGCAGTCTATAACCCCGAGCGGAAATAGCTCTATAAAGTGACGTCATTCGCGTCTAAACGCTTTTATGTCACTGGCCAGCCGTTTGTTGAACCTTAATGTACAAGCCTGGGCTTACCATGAATTTGGAAAGGAGGTTAATTGATTAACGTTTGTCAAGGGAGAATAGACACATTAGGCGGGGCGAAAATTTGGGGTTTTGTATGGCCGCGTTTAAAAAAGGATGGGATCATCTACGAAGCTTGTTGTTTATTGCTAGAAGGATCGATCGTCTTCGATTCATCCTGTCTGCACCCATGAGTGTCTACCAAGTGCAAATGATGGAAAACATTGTGAAGAAATCGTTGCCAAAGACAATTTTCGAGGCGTGACTTCCAACAACCTAGTCACATTGCCAGCGTCATGGATTAAGCCACTAACTCTCTCCTTGTAAAAGATATCCCAGAGTTGCGTCAGTGAGAAATTAAAGTGGGCTGCTTAATATAAACTTATGCTTGTACATATGTACATACTAGCTGTTACCCGCGACTTCGTCCACGTAGAATTTGGATTTGTTTTGTGTGTAAATTCACTGCTTTTAAAAAATGGTAAAAATGTAGAGTTGTTGTCTTACTTTATTTATTTATAGTTATGACGGGGTGTTTGTATATTTCACTCGTTACCAGGGAATATAAACATAGTTAATGTGAATTCTTACAAAACAATAATTTTGCCAAATTAGTAACGTCGGTAGAGTTTTAGTAAGCTGTAAGAGTATATACCTTATGCCGTCATTACTATAAATAAACAAAGTAAGACAACAACTCTACATTTTTACAATTTTTTGAAAGCAGTGAATTTACACACAAAACAAATCCAAATTTTACGCAGACAAAGTCGCGCGTAACAGCTAGTGGGTTATAAATCGTAAACGGTAAGTTTTACTATGTCAGCCGTGACATACCTTAAAAACCTTACTAAATACCTTAAAAACTTTCGTGTTTATCGTAGTTATGTTATGTTGTCTTGGGTTGTGTTGTGTTGTGTTATGTTGAGTTCTGTTCTGATCTGTAACGTAACGTAAACGTAACGTAAACGTAACGTAAACGTAACGTAAACGTAACGTAAACGTAACGTAAACGTAACGTAAACGTAACGTAAACGTAACGTAAACGTAACGTAAACGTAACGTAAACGTAACGTAAACGTAACGTAAACGTAACGTAAACGTAACGTAAACGTAACGTAAACGTAAACGTAACGTAAACGTAAACGTAAACGTAACGTAAACGTAACGTAAACGTAACGTAAACGTAACGTAAACGTAACGTAAACGTAACGTAAACGTAACGTAAACGTAACGTAAAACGTAACGTAACGTAAACGTAACGTAAACGTAACGTAAACGTAACGTAAACGTAACGTAAACGTAACGTAAACGTAACGTAAACGTAACGCAACGTAACGTAAAAACGTAACGTAAACGTAACGTAAACGTAACGTAAACGTAACGTAACGTAACGTAAAAACGTAAACGTAACGTAAACGTAACGTAAACGTAACGTAAACGTAACGTAAACGTAACGTAAACGTAACGTAAACGTAACGTAACGTAAACGTAACGTAAACGTAACGTAAACGTAACGTAACGTAACGTAAACGTAACGTAAACGTAACGTAAACGTAACGTAAAAACGTAAACGTAAACGTAACGTAACGTAAAACGTAACGTAAACGTAACGTAAACGTAACGTAAACGTAACGTAAAAACGTAACGTAAACGTAACGTAAACGTAACGTAAACGTAACGTAAACGTAACGTAAACGTAAAAACGTAACGTAAACGTAACGTAAACGTAACGTAAACGTAACGTAAAACGTAACGTAAACGTAACGTAACGTAACGTAAACGTAACGTAAACGTAACGTAACGTAAACGTAACGTAAAAACGTAAAACGTAACGTAAACGTAACGTAAACGTAACGTAAACGTAACGTAAACGTAACGTAAACGTAAACGTAACGTAAAAACGTAACGTAACGTAAACGTAACGTAAACGTAACGTAAACGTAACGTAACGTAACGTAACGTAAACGTAACGTAAACGTAACGTAAACGTAACGTAAACGTAACGTAAACGTAACGTAACGTAACGTAACGTAACGTAACGTAACGTAACGTAACGTAAACGTAACGTAAACGTAACGTAAACGTAACGTAAACGTAACGTAACGTAACGTAAACGTAACGTAAAACGTAACGTAAAACGTAACGTAACGTAACGTAAACGTAACGTAAACGTAACGTAAACGTAACGTAAACGTAACGTAAACGTAACGTAAACGTAACGTAAACGTAACGTAAACGTAACGTAAACGTAACGTAACGTAACGTAAACGTAACGTAAACGTAACGTAAACGTAACGTAAACGTAACGTAAACGTAACGTAAACGTAACGTAAACGTAACGTAAACGTAACGTAAACGTAACGTAAACGTAACGTAAACGTAACGTAAATTTCAACAAACTCTAGTTTGGCGTACTGATGTTTATACTTGATCCCTAAGGAACTGTGGATGATATCGGGATAAAATTTAGCCTATGTGTTATTCCAGACTATAAGCTATCTGTATTATATTTCAGCTCGATCCGTTGGGCGTGATTGAGCAACAAACATTCATACATTGAGATTTATAATATTATTAGTAGGATAGGATTTCAAAGAACTATTTGTGTTCCAAATTGCAACAAAATCTAATAAGGCGTTCCGATATTACATTTATACTTGTTCCCTTAGGAACTGTTTTGTTTTAATGTTTGGATCTGTGTTTCAAATTGCAACAAAATCTAGTTAAGCGTTCCGATGTCACATTTATACTTGATCCCTAAGGAACCGTGCACGATTTCGGGATAAAATATAGCCTATATGTTATTCCAGTCTATAAACTATCTGTGTACTAAATTTCAGCTCGATCCGTTGAGGCCTTTGGGCGTGATTGAGCAACAAACATCCAAACATCCAAACATCCATACATTGACATTTATAATATTAAGGATTCAGGATTCAGGGGAGTATTGTTGATAACGTTTGAACCACAGGCCTCACTTCTTTAATTCTGGTTTGAAATTGAGATGCCGATAATTTGATTTTGATATTGGCCCGTTACTATAAAATAGGGTCCAATATTAGTTTTAATATTAGCTTAAATTTATTATAATAAACGTGTCGTTACGAAATATGTCGTATTGGTTATTCAAATCTAAAACTCATTTACTTTAAAATCTTTACAATTAGTACCGGTGTCCCACGACACAGAACCGATCTAGTATGTACAAAGTTCACATTAGATGCATCCAGTATCTTGAAATTTTTGTATCACATTTTAGTATTTTGCCAATGAGTTCTATCGTATATAAGTGTTTGAATAAACAGAATACATGGTTGATCTATTGTCTTTTTTGGTCTTTGGTATATTGGGACAACCACTGTAATACTTATGAACAACTAGCTAGCAACGTCCCGCACATTTATCCACGCAATCCCCATTCCCGTTATTTCCCGTTACAAAAAAGTTGTCTGTATGCTATGTGCTAACTGTGTGCTAAGTTTCAATCAATCAGTTCAGATATTCCGGCGTGATTGAGCAACAAACACCCAAACATCTAAATTTTCGGATTTATAATATTAGTTTAGATCATTATTGTATGATGGGCAATGTCTCCCGAAAAATTTTGTGCTAAAAGCGTCCACACACGAGTCCTAAAATCAGAGGTAAAAGTAGTGGGGCGGAGCCTACATCGCAACATAAATCACCAATCATATGGTGCGATGTAGGATAGGATGATTTTAGGACTCGTGTGTGGATGCTTTAAGCCTTAAAGATTAAAGTTTAAGAGATAAATAATTTTATATTGTCGGATGACGAGCGTAGTGCAACGATAAACAGTGACTGAACTGTTTGTGTCACAATAGCGCGATAAAGTATTGTTCTAAGCAAGTGAATCGTTTACCATTAAGCGTACGTCATGACCGCCCCGTCACTGTTTCTTATAAAAAATGTCCTAGAAAATTCAAAATGATAGTTACCAGACAGACAGGTCCAGCAAATATTATTATATTGGTTGTCAAACAGACCGTGTTTGGTTAGTCTTGCTTTAATTGAGAATTAGCAAGAAACGATCCTACCTATGAGCTTAGGCATTAGCAATTTGTAAAGTCATTTGAACCTATCTTAAGACTTATACTTAGGTAGTTTTCATGGAACGGGCAAAATTGTGATAAATTATAAAATTTAGCAAAAAAATCATACTTGATTTTGTCGATCCAGCTTAGGATCTGATTCTAGCATGCATTTCATGAAACGCGTTTGAAAAACTCGAACTATAAATATTTACCCCACTTTCGTAAAAGGCACATCTAAACCATGGACCATGTTAGCTGGCCCTGCCGACTAAAACCGCCACGGGTTTTCCGGTCGACAAATCAAAACTGGAGATTCCCGTGGGGGTCTTAGTCATCGCGGCAGTCGTGGAACTACTTTTGCATCCGTTCACAATCTTGCCATAGTCAGCGCTATCGCAGAGGGGCAGAACAACATTGGCTCCAGTGACGCATCAGAAACTAATAGGGTGTGCCTCTTCAGGAGGGTTTAACCTTAGGTAGGGTACCGGATGGCCCTTAGCATCCAACCCCCGAGACCAAGAGGTGACAGGGTGCGAGCCGCAGTGACTATCAGATAACAAGATACCACCGAGGTAAGTTGTTGGCTGATGTTCAGAGTCCATTCCGTGAAGTTTTCCGAGGCTCCCATCCCATCTCAAAGGACCATCACAGCTCCAATAACTCGTTGCTATATATGTATGTGGTCAGTATAGAAGGCCTACATCATATCCTCACAGTTTTGATACTTTACTTGGTATATAGTCGAGTTTACTGAGGCCATCAAACTAATTATTTGTAATTTTCCTCTTTGAATTAAACTCCACAGTGTCCTTGCCAATTATTTGTGGTTAAACTCATAGAAATTTTAGTATTCGCTACAGATTTACTATAAAGCTCTACTGTCCATGTTTTAACGATAATAAATAAATAATCAAATCTTGGTGGCCATCTGACCCCAAACTAAGCAAAGCTTGTACAATGGAAGTCAGATAGCTGATATAATACTTATAAATATTATATAATTTTAAATACATACTTATTATACACAATAAGTTTGCATTTGACAACCATCTCCCAAGATGTGTAGCGATGATACAATATACAGTCTGAGATAGAGCGGTGTTACGAAGAAGAAATATATTCACTTTCCTGGCTAAATCATCGGCCATTCCAGGACTCACTCCACCATTAATTACGATACATATATACTAAAGTTGTGAACAATCGGCGTACTATAGAACATCGTTTAAATAAAACTAGCTCTCAAAGTACGAGTCCATTATGATGCAGCGGTTGAATGTAAGTCAAAAGTATTTTAAATTAAAACATTTAGTTATTTGAAATTAAAACATTTAAATAGAAAAAAAGAAACTGAGTCAGAAAACATCAAAAAAGACCAGAGGTGACAAAGCAGACATCACAATCTAGATTTTAGTCTAGATAACCACAACTACAACCAGAGTAATTCTTTTAAATTAATCTAACAAGAGGCTAGAACATTGAAGAACTGGTTCTACGCAAAAACTGTAAAGTTCAGAGTATTTATTTTTTAGCCAGTTTTTTTGGCACCGACCGAGGTCGGGACGGGTTCAAGACTAATGTAGGTTGTGGCTTAGCCTGTATTCTTGTATTTATTCTAAAAAGGGTTACCCTGAAAAGGTATATGTATGACTCATGTCATGTCTCTACAGTTTTGAAGTGAAAACTTCTGGTTAAACTTAATAAACTTGGGACCATGGCCATGATCATGGTCACGCCCTCAATAGAATGCACATATTAATATAACAATATCGTTAAGATTTTTCGTAAAATAATTATTATCGTGCATTTCTCCAAAAATTAATTGAAATCGGAGCAAGTAATCTCAAATGACTAATTTGTGACAATATAATTATTTTTAGTTTTAATTTAAAATGATGGGACGAGCATAACATGCATCTGATGGTAAGCAACTCGGCTGCCCCTGACAGCACATCACCACTCAGTTATTTGAGCACGAAGACCAAAAATACTAACGAGCGTTTGTCACCCAGATAATATGTGAGATGGTTTATCTTATTGTCCTAGAAGTTATCTGTAAAATACGTTACTACGGGTTGCGATATAATAATTGGCAAAAGTTGCCTGGAAGAGACTTCTGGTCCATGGGTATCTGACGCTAACGAGCGTGGTGTGTCTCCAGGCAATGCCAGGGATCGCCCGGAGGAGTACTCCAACCTGGGGCACACGCAGCGCGCGACACGGCGCGGCACGCGCACCGGCTGTGCGCGGTATCTCACCGCCTCGCCAAGTCTATCTATTGCATTAACACGGAGGTTACACAACAGACTTCTGAGGGAAATAAGAACTGCGTCCTCTAAGGGATCATATAAATTCAGTGTAAAGCAATGGCTTGTCGAGCAGGCGTTCTACAAGTACTCGGAAATGATGAAGTTGAAATTAACTTAACTTTAATATACTTAATGTAATTTTACTATGTGTAGGTACTTATAGTACTTATTACATTGTTTTTTTAATTCTTTGTGTGTCTGACATCTATTTGAATTCATTGTATTTAATGACATGGTGATTTGAATTATTGTCTGACGTTTTGATTTGTTTATTTTTTTTAATTGATACTATCCTACTACTATGGGTTTATATTCTGAATTAATTACATTTTGTGTAATTCTTTTATAATGAATTTTGTGACGTGTAATATTTTTTATGAATAAATATGATTATGATTATTATGAGCCTTTCCACTAAACCTTCCTTTAGCTTTCAGCTCCGTAGTAAAACCTTTTCTAACCACAGATTCGTCACGGCCTTTCGGACTGCTATATCCATTCCGTGCGACCCCGTACTGGTAAATCTACTTGTAGCTTAAACACTTAAACCCAGGTACTTGTAACCTATTTAAGTTTGTGTACAAATTTCTTTGTTTAAGATAATGATATACACGCTATAATACAATGAGGACAAAAAAGGAACTGGTTTCGTGATTATGGTAATAGGTAATGATCACTTTCTATCATGTTTTTAGGCAAGAATGGAAAGTGTTTGTCCACCTGTCAAATGGTACGTCTTTTTATGAGCGGAAACTTATTAGTTAAGTTATTATACTAAAGAGTTTCCATATTCTTAATCTAAGGGTTAAACCTACTAAAAATAAAATTGAATAGTTTATAAAACTAAAAAACACGCTTCCAATCCGCCATCTTGGACGTCCGCCATGTTGGATTTAAGTCACGTGACTATTTTTTTGTATTTCTGACAGCAAATCCTTTCATTTGGTTCATTCACCCATATCATGGGGGTGGATTTCAAACAGCCAGTCCGCCATCTTGGGGAGGTCGCCATATTGGATTTGTAATGACGTTTCTTAGCTAGTTATGTATTGTCATCAGAACTCAGAGCGTGGCAAAATTTCATTCTAATCGAAGACCGGGAAGTGGGTCAAATTAAGATTCCAAGATTTTCTCACATACATACTTAGTTACAAGTGAAGCTAATAAAAGCGTGTTAAAACACTTTAATATCTTGGCAGGAAAGGAAGTAAACAAAGTTGAGGGTACAAATTTGAAGAAGCTAACAGCGCCCCGCGGTGTTATTCGCGTAGTTCCCGTTCCCGTTATTTTCCCGAGATAAAAAGCAGCACATAGGCTGCTGCATACATTCTTCTAGACTATAATCTGTTTTTCAGATTTCATCTCGATCCGTTCACGTGTTGCGACGTGATTGAGCAACAAACATGCAAACATTGACATTCATAATATTAATAGGATTGCAGGGCGTTGTGGCTTCAGTGGTTACAACGTGCGATTCATTATTGTGAGGTAGGTAGCAGGTTCGAATACTGGCTGCATCTTTGAGTATTTTCCGAAGCGTAGATATACTATGAGTAGTTTGTTTTACATCAACACCGGCCGAAGGAATACATCGTGAGGAAACCAGTGAGTAAGAAAGATATATTTTAGGGACATGGGTCAATTGTCAACTCACATTGGGCCAGCGTGGTGGATTGTTTATTGAATCACTTTTCACGTAATAACTTAATCATTCACGTTTATATAAATATTTTGAAATAACTTTGATATATAGTATTTTTTATATTTATAATTACAGTTTATAACTTGTCCCTTTTTTCTTTATATTGGCTGTTACAAATTATGCCCATTAATATTATTACAATAAAAAAAGTGTTTTTTCATTAAATAAAAATTAAATAAAGAGTGATAAAAAGACATGTGCCTGATGGTAAGCAACATGCCTGCCACATATCAGCATAGTGACACACAGCTATTGGAACATGAAGCGTCCAAATCATTACCTAGCACTGCACTGCACTCGTCACCCTGAGATCTAAGATGTTATATCTCTAAGCCCCGTAATTTCTTTGGAAACATAGCCCTTCAAATCGGAACACAGTAATGTTTGCACATAACTACTTGGCGGTAGAATAACTGGCAAAGGTGTAGTACTTCCCCAGGCGGACTCTGTTAGGAATCCTACTACTTCACCACTAAACTTAAAACCAGGGAACCACCCTGATCTAGGCACCAAGTTGCCGGTGGTTGGGACGTAGAGTAAAACCTCCTGACGATGCTGTTAATGATTGCATAAACCTGTCGATATCGAAATAGCTCTTGCCTAATATTTGGATGAGCCTATTTCAATATTTAATTTCATCCTTGTATAAATGACTAAAATATTTAAAAAACAGAGATAGATTTCTGTGATAAGAGATGTTATCGGGTAAAGGCTTATTAAATTATGCGTACAATCTTCATTTAAGTCGAAACCAGATCATTATAATCGCCGTGGGAAGCGAAGTGACGACCAATCATCGTATAAGGACAGCCACAACTAAACGACTCACAAAAACGAGTAATCCATACTAACTGTTGTATCTATGTAACTATAGCCTCTCATAACGGACCTAGAGTCAGACTGTGAAATTGTCGCGGCGCGTACGCACATTTGTTGTGTGTTGTTGCACGCACACACGTGTAATTATTGATAAACATTGCGTCAACCTGGTTTGATGCGAGAACTTGGCTTGTCTGTTTTTTTTCGGCTTGAACGCGAGTCTGCGTCATTACTTTGAACCTGTATTGAGTTTAAACTTGCGATGTAATTTTACTATAATAATTGTAAACTTTAATGAATTTTTGCCATATACAAATACAAAAATCTCTATTGCTATTTTCAGGTATTATTAAGAGCCTGTCACTCTGAATTATGAAAAAATTTATTAACGAGGTTAATAGATCGTGAGTTCTATTCTCACGCAAACTTAACATTTATGTGATGAATATGAATGTTTGTTTTGTTGGTATATGTCTAAGTGTTACTATGTCTCATAAGTTTGTTTTTAAAATTAAACATTTATTAAATCAGTTTAAAGCAAGCTTTGCTTCATTTACTTACTAACGAAATAGATTACTTTCTCCGTAAAAAAAAAAAAAAAAATTTCATAAGAAGTGATAATTTCTAAATACGTCCATTGTCCAGATAAATATGATCGATAATTTTTGTTGATATTTCAAAAATCTTTTTTTTTTAAATAAACCTATGGCAGATGGCCGCGAGGCGCCTAAACTACCGAGCTGACTATTCGGGTTAGCGCTGAGGGCGCAGGACCCAAAAGGAACCTAACCTATGTAAAACCTATTGATATGCTAGTGCTATAGCATGGGATGATACCTGGGACGCGTTACGGCTGCTAGCACGAGGGCGCCTCAGACAGCTCGACATCGCTCGAGCTAGTGCCGGGGGACAGAGTGTTTGGCACCTCCTGGTGTCTTAGTGGAGTGGATTTCAAAAACCGTCGCACCAATTTACATAAAATTTGTATGGTTACCTCTGAACTATGTATGGTCTACCGAACCAAAAAACTACGATCAAAATCAATTTACAACTGGCGGAGAGTTCGCGTAGCATACGTACCTACAAAATAAAAATTAGCAGTCATAGGAACTGCCGATAGAAGTGAAAACTTATTTACAAGAACAAAATTAAAAATTTTGATTAACCCCGACTACCTTAGATAGGAATTTGATGCCCATATTAAGGGATGAAAAGAAATGTAAAATTTTGTGGTAGCGGCCATCTGCCATAAGTGCTCATAGTATTTTGATCATTTGATACATATTGAAAGTATTCTACTAATCAAGCCCTTTCATTTGATACCCATATTGAAAATATTATATAATTCGCCATTTTGTGGTGCGGCCATCTTGAATTTGAAATTTGTTATAGCGTTTAGGAGTGGCCATGTGAAGAAATAGCCATTTTGAATTGATATTAACCAAACATAGCTAAGAACACCCGCACGGATAATAACTCAAATAAAAAAAACCGCATCGAAATCGGCCCATCCGTTTGAGCTCTACAGGTGCCACAACAGACACACAAATGCATCGACGCATTTCTAGAGGGCTAATGGTCATGGTTCGTGAAACAGGAGGGAGTTTACCCAATGGGAATGCTCACGCATTTCCAGATATACTTCCGGAAATGCTGCGCATTTCTAGAGGGCTAATGGTCATGGTTCGAGTTCACCCAAATTTCTTATCATTCCCAAGCGTGAAGTTTTCACTTCAAAACGAAAATCTGTCACACGCCATTGAGTTTTTTCAAAAAACTCACCTTTTTGAAGTCGCTTTTATAAAGTCCCAAAATGACATTAGAAATGTATAATTTTTAAAGTATCGTATGATCTCTGCTTGGACTTGGAGCATTCTCTTACAAGAAGAGGAGTAAAAGCTATTTCTCTTAGGTGACTTAATAGGCATGACGACTCATTTTTGATTTAATATACTATCAAAAGGCTAATCAATAATTGAAATCAAAAACTCGTAGGTGAAATAATTGCTCAGTTATCATAAAACTTCCAGTGATATCACGATTTTAAAATTACAATTTTGGACTTTCCTAAAAACGCTTCATACAAAAACACTACTGAAGCATGACGTCACTCTAGGGTATTTTCTATGCGTTGCGCGTAAAGTATTCATGATAGCGATACTAAATATTGCGTTTAGGAAACAAGTTTCTCAACAAAAGTCACTTTAAATTGAATGCATTATCCAATGGTGAAGACATTTAAAAAAAAAACGTACTTTTAAAACGGATTTGCCTATCCAGCTTTGAATGATCATAAAGTGAGTAAAACAAAAAGATATCCCAAATTAAAGTTGGTACACATTTTATTATTTTTGAATACTGTCAACAAATAAAATAATTTAATATAATTTCAGGATCGGTTGTCATGCCTATTCTCTTACTTATTTATACTCTTATACCTCTTAACTATCTTAAAGTACCTACAAGCTAGTAAGCATCTGTTTACATACACTGCGTGAGATTTAATAGAGACGCCTGTACGTGACTTTTTATGCTTTTTGTCGTACTTACACTGTTGGAATGTCAATGTTTTTGTTTGGAGTGTTGGTAGAAAACCACCATGTTCACTCGGTGACTTTTTACTTGAGTTTTGACCTCATCTCTAGTAATGTCATAGCAGTGTTATATGAGAACTCTTTATAGATGCTTTTAACTGATTTAGTTCAGATTGTTATGATAATTTTACTAATATTTTAATGTCTAAGCTTTGATGTTGATTGCTTAATCACGTCGGAACTTCTGAACCGATCGAGTTGAAGTTTAGAATAGAGTTAGATTACTTTTATTTACTTATTCATTTATTTCCTACAGTCTATATAATATGGACTACAGTCCATATAATACAAATTAAAATTGTTTGTTATGTCAAAATAATATAAAATTGAAATAAAATCCTTAGTTCTGTACTGGACTATACAAGACTGATGATGACGATGATGATGATGGCTGATGCTGTATTTAAGATAATATCAGTACCGACTAATATTAACTTCGTTAGCGTAGAATTTAATGAATATTTATTTATTCCCTTTCCTTTTTGCGCCTAAATTAAGTATAACACAATAATTAGGTTGCAAAAATATATTCACCTATCTTTTGAGTGTAGGGTTGCCATCTCTAAAGTTTGGAATCCAAGATAAGACTCATGAAAGCCCCGGATTTTACAGCCCAGAACGCGGACATGTCAACAGATTGCAAAACATAGTAATCAGTGTAATTAAAACTATTGAAAATGTTTTAAAACATCTTTTTAAGTATTTTCATGCCCTCAAAAATTAAATTTAGTTGTCGTTGGTCATCATTCCAGTAAGAATTTAGTGAGTCGGTTCATCGGTTAATCGCTGCGTGCAGGCCTGGTGCGTGAGTTAGGTGGCCAAACCTAAACTTTAAAACCCGGACTACAAATGTAGTCCAGTCCGGACGCTCCCCGGACGCCCTCTAAACTAGGACAAATCCGGGGAAACCCGGACGGATGGCAACCCTACTTGAGTGATTACCAAATAGACAAGAGTAATTCATCTTTATTTGGGAAAATATACTTTAGAAAATGGTTACCAATAAGTATAGGGAATTCCATTAGTTCACAAGTAGGATCTGTCCGGGCGATTGAATCATCAAACATTGATTTTTTCCATCTTAAACCTTGGATTCATTAAAAAGTTTACACTTCCGCGTTCGATTCTAGATCGTATCTCCGTATTGTTAAATTAAACACAAAAACTCTCAATACAATGAGTAGGTATTTTATTGGCTCATTATATAAAGATATAACGTATTGTTTACAAACAAAGATTTTCACAGGAATACTTTGTGCGAGATTTCGTTTCTAGATTTAGCTTTATGAGGGGAATAAAGACTTCTTGTTGTTACTTAATTGTGTGCAAGTGATGTATCAAAAGAGTAGCTATAACACAGGCCAGAAGACTTATAATACGATAATAGGCGAGACGATTCGAATAAACTAATTAGTAGGTACATCAGATTATTAAAAAAGTGATTTACGTATTTTTTCTTTTGTTTCATTAAAAAAAAAATGATGAGGAGTCAGTTCTTAGAAGTGAAGTCAGTTTATAATACGATTTCTGCTATAATGTATCGTTCATACGAAGTTGACAAAAACGCTACGAAAAAAAAACGAAAACGAACGAAAAAAAACGCCACCTACTTCGACTAGAATTTTCTGATAAGCATACGTCCATGTAATGTACATAGAAAAAATAGGGCAAATAATTTTGTATTGCTGTTGAAGATGTTGGTTTTAGAGCTATGGAACAACAATGTAAATTTCTATTTGAATTAAGTAGCATAGATATTTGTGGTTTACTATAAAAAATAAAGGCGAAATCAAACAAAGTAATAAAACAAATAATAGCCGTTTAAAAATACTAAACTAGGCAGATAAAAACACTATTGCGTTTATGAAAAGAAGATGTTCCATTTTCAGAACAGCTAATTTTCAAACTGGCCGCAAATAATCTTAGTAAAAGGCTGCAAAATTGGACTATTGCAGGCTGTTCCGTCCGACAGTCGATTATACCTCGCATATCCGACTACGTTCCCACGGCTCCTACAAACGGGTTATTATTAAAACCTACTGCATTCTACAAGCAAAAAACATACGTTATCCCGTAGCCCTAAGAACCCTTTTCGTACGCATTAAGATACAGATACATCAGGTGAGACATCACACAAAACGGACTCAAATGCACCGAGCATTGAATTCAAATTCAAAATCGCAGCTACTAGGAGATGCTGGCCACATGAACACAATTTGAAATTCGAATTTGGAATCGTCGGTGAAGGATTTTAAGTCCTCTCTCGTTGTTTGAGAGTTGTTTAAAGTTAAGTAGCAGTACATTTTTTTTTTTGGTTGATGAGAACATTATTAATTGTGCCAGTTGTGCATGCGTTTTGTTAATAGGTTTGAATTAAGTATTACCTATTGTCAGTTTTAAAATATTGTTTGCCTTTCTTTAAGGGCTTAAGGTATACCATACCTAGTTACTTTGTCCTGTAGGTTCGGTCCTTTGATGATATTAATTTAGCTCCGTGATTCCTTACAAGTATATATTATATTCTCAAAGTTTCCCCAAGTTTAAAGGTCTTATGAAATAAGACAAGACAAATTATCGAAAAAAAAACAGACAGATAGACGACGCCCATTTGTTGTTTTCAGTTCTCTGTTTACTTTTACGCATTACTCCAAAGGGATGGATTATTCTGTTGTTAATTTACATAAAATTTTATGTAATTTTACATAAAATGACTTAAGTCAGTGACGATTTCGATGTAGTACCAACATATCAATGACACTTATTCTAGTACGTAGTTCGGACCTATTTGTTTTATTCTGATAACGGCTCATAGCGAGTTAATTGACATTAGTTACCTTTTCAAATTTAGCAATAACAAAACGCAACTAAAGAATAGACTGAGCTTTTATTTAGACGATGATGTTATCAACAACGCAAGATTTCGGGAGCACTTTAATTTGTTTATTTCTTTTTTCCTTTTCAAAAGAGTTTGTTTGATCTGGATTGTTTTACGTTTCGTTATTTCACTCGGAGGCGTTGACTTTTGACTTCATTAAAGTAAATGAATCATCAAGAATCAGAGTTGTTTTGGTTCGAAGATAAACAATGATCGAATGAGGTGGGATAATGGAAGCGAGTATTTCATTTATACTTAGATATTTAAGTACTTTGGGATGGTGTTTTTGTAACAACAAAGTAATGAAGCAGAAATGATTAGTTTTGGTAGAGTTTTGTCGGAAATACTTATTGGTTGAACAAAATTTATTGTCAGACCGAATTGTTTCCCAATTAAATACAAGAATATTGATGATGCGAGAAAAAAAACATGAGCAAGTCACTTTAGGTTTACACAACTGGGAATTGGGACCTTCTCGCACAAGGAGAGAGTTAAGACCAAAATCACGATAAGAAAGTTATGGTTAGAGAAATATTCTCAAAAGATGTCTTTCTTGTAACGTGCCTCTCTTCTACCGCCTAAATAATCGGCTTTAGCTTTGCTATTGCTGTATCTATCTATTCAAGCGAAAAGAAAACAGAGGGCGATGTCAAGGCTAATACAATTTTCAGGCTGTAGACCCCCCGGTCTCCTCACAATCCTTTCGTTCACTATTAAAGTCAATGGACAGACTTGTACATATGGACTTGGTATGGACTGAGTGGACACTCATGAACTTCAAAAAAACTCAGAGGCTGAATTCGAATCTACGAACTCTCGTTTGTGAATTCAAACGTTCTCGTCACTAGTCTACCATGGCTTTAACACGGTCTATTAAATCATAGTATTTCTTTATATTTAACTAGATCTCCGCCCCGGCTTCGCCCGTGGAACATATATAGCACTCATCGAGATTCCGCACAAATCCAACGGTGAAAAATTTTTGAAATCGGTTCAGTAATTCCTGAGAATATCGCTTTCAAACAAAACACCTCTTTAGCTACCTGCTACGCCACCTGTCGGAAATTAGTCGTATCAACTCAGAGATTAGCAAAGGTTTTATATTCAAGAGGTATGTAATCTGTGATATTCAATGACGCAATCTTAGACACATGCTGTCATGTGTGATGTGTGTCAAAAAGGAATATTTTTTCCCGATTTTGTTACATTCTTGATTCATGCTCTGCTTCTGTTAATAGTAGCGTTATTTTCTATAGCCTATAACCTTCCTCGATAAATGGACTATCCAATAGAAAAAGAATCTTTCAATTCGGACCAGCACTTCCCGAGATCCTAGCGTTCAAACAAACTCTTCAGCTTTATAATATTAGTATAGATTAGGTCATCACAGCTTCGAGCTTATGCAATTTACATTACAGCCAGGGATAATTTTGTTTAAATAATAAAAGATAACCGCAGATGCTATGATACCATCATCTGACAACTCGCTCTTGGCTAGTGTGATAGATTATGACTCCCTTTTTATCAAAGAAGACCCGAGTCCTAAAGGCTCAAGCTTAATGTCAATCAGGGAGTTCTCAAAGTATACGCTTATAAGCCGGCAACACAATTAATTATATATGTAATCAGTACATAATACTCTGATGTATAAGCTGATCTACGAACATAGTATCTGCGTTAGTATATTTGGGAAAATTAGGTTAGCGGGGCATTGCGTTTTCTGCGCTTCAACCCAAAGTTCATATCATCCTCATTCCTCATATTATCGCTTATTGCATAACCATAGCATTATCAAGGTGTAACTTACTCAATAACCCAGTTCTACGGATCCTGTAGGGTGCTGTAAAATAGTAATGAAGACCATTATAGCAAGAAGTGATATAGTAAATAGACAAAGCTTTCTTAGGCTAAGTATGCCCATTCCATTCCATGCCATTCTAATTTTCCGTAGGTAAGGGCAACTGAAGCCAATAGGTCTCTACAGAAAACTAGCTGGCGGATTTGTTGTGTTTATTGATTCACACTTTTTTATAATAAATATTTCACTTTTTTTACGTCAATATTTGTTTTTTTCACTATAAAACCTTTTCCTAACAATATAAAACAAAAACAATCAATTTGGTATAGTCATCCAAAAGTTATGAGCGTACATGCGTGGCGAAGATCAATTCTTATGTTTATACATAGATGGAGGAAGCGCGTGTACCTAGTATGTACAAAGCTCGTCAACCCGACCTTGGTCATCGAGTTCGCATTGAACCAATTCGTTTTTACACGTTATCCAATAACAATTCATTCAGAAGAATTTGCAATAATAAACATATTCACCTACGCAGAGCCTCTATTCTCGTACAATCGAGATTATTGACATTGACATACCGATGATTACTTTTATGTGTCATTTGCTAAATATTGGTAGCGGTAGACACTCTCATACTCTAATTGATAAAACTTGCTTTCGTATATATATGTCTAAGTATGCTTGTTTTTGGATATTATTTCATGCCACAGCAGCTTCTATTTTTCTTTACATAATTAGTAAAAATTGACATTCAATCAAACATTTAAACTTAGATATAGAAAATATTGCAGTTAAAAAAAACAAATGTCCACCATAAACATAAATATTTTATGTTCATAATGTACACATTATATTTTAAGATGTCGACAAGCAAACACCTTATTGTTTATTAGTTACATGATCTATTAATATTATTTTATAGATTAAAATGCAAATTGAAAATGACATCTTTAAGTTACATAGCGGTTAAAAAGGATATGAATTTTTAAATAAATACACGGATAGCTCACGTTTAATATATGTTGTCAGTCCAGTCAGTGGTAAACGAGATGCGAACACGCGCGCGCACTGTCCTTGAAAAAGATTGCAGGACGCGACTGAAACTTGAGTCGGACTGGACTGACTACATAATATATATCAAACGTGAGTTACCCGTGTATTTATTTCAAATGGGTAATACACCAGACCAAGTAAGTGCATGATGATTAAAAGTTGTAATCACGAAATTAATAAAATGACATATTTATATTAACCGTAAAACAGAATGTCGCAGAACCGATAACCGTTGGGGTAGACGAGTTCTGGAGTGGAGACCACGAATCGGCAAACGTAGTGTAGGACGCCCTGAGACTAGGTGGAGTGACGATATACGTAAGGCAGCTGGTAGCGGTTGGAAACGTAAAGCCGAGGATCGGGCTGAGTGGCGTATTATTGGGAGAGGCCTATGTCCAGCAGTGGACGAATGTGGGCTGATTATGATGATGATGTAAAACAGAATACTTACTATAGTATCGCCGCTTAAGCGTCATAGGGTGATTTTGTCATTCATTAATAGAAATATCATAAATAACTTTTCGTTTCAAAAAATTGAATTTGCTTTATTAGTACTTAATATATTTAAGGAATCATAACTGTCCCACGGCAGGGCAAATGACTTCCCCAAACATTGTTTCTATTTCAATCGTTAGTGTCAATTGTCCAATTCTTAGCGCACCCATCTCGAAAATACATGAATTATTAAATAACTAATTCAATCAATTTAACATGTGTATATATCAAATTATTTATCGATCGGGTCAAAATAGGCATTCAGGTGAAGTATTAGGAAATCCATCTTTCAGTTTTACATTAAAAAAATAAATATCTCGGTTGCATCATGTCCGATTACGTGATATGTTTATGGAAGAAAAGTTAGAAATAAAATCTAAAAATAAATCTTTATTCTTATTTAAACGTTAGATTTATATTATAATACGTTCTTACGAATATTTATTTCAATTTAATTACTTTTGTGTCAATAGTTATGCAATGATTATGCAGTTATTTTTAGCAAAAAAAATATGTCAATTTATATGTTTACTAGCGGATTCAAGACTACATATGATAATAAGAATCCTACATCCTATTACTCCAGAAACATGTTTAAGACTATGTTGATGAATCAAACTATAAAACTTATGCGGAAATAGTAAAAACTTATGGTAAACTTACCTCATTTTGAAAAGTATTTCAGAACAAGTGAACAATGATACATTGCAAGAACATTCAAAGCTTTGAAATTCACACAGCATCTTAATATCTACGCCATATGGCTCAAATTAAATCGTAACTGTTACTCATAGTAATTTTATGAGTGTACATAAACTCTCGTAACTAATAGAGGCTTTTATTCGTTACTGTATCAAATCACAGTTATTGCGTATAACTAATTTTAAACTAAAATATCTACATCTGAGTCCTTAAAAATTTGTAAAAAAATAGAACAAAGGAATGTAATAAAATTCGTCTGAATCATTTGCACGTAAAGTTTTTACCAGATTTTAGTATCTATAAATACTTGACTTGAGTAACGACCCCATTTTTAAGAAGTATCTAGGATATAACATAATAAGCTACTAAAATGCTTACGAAAAAGGTAATCGACTTGTTATGTAAATACATATACATTTATGTAAAAAAGTACCATATAACACAAATATATTAAAAAATGAAACAGTTTTTATTTATAAAATTGGATATATTTCAACAACTAAATAAAATCAGAAAATGGAATTATTTTCAGAATTACTAAAAATAATATGCTATTATTATTATTTGATGCTAATTTAGAACCAAAATATTTATCTATTTGAAAAACATAATTAAGTATTACGTACTTTAAAGGTTTGAAAAATGTCTTTAGAGATATCAAAGTCAAAGACAAAAGAAAAAAGATTTAAAAAGTGTTTGAATTCAATTTGGAAAGAACCAATGATATTTATTGTTTGATATTCTGCAAATGTTCGGACAATTACCCTCCACAAATTCACGTAGAACTAGTTGTTTTAGACTTAAGGCAGAGAGCTAAATCTATATAGAACTGTCTTTGTTTCAGTACTGAACTCGTGATTACAAATACTTTTATACTTATTTCGGTGTACTTTTTTTTTTTAATTTTCTATCTTATTGATAGGCTGAAAAATTGTCATGTTGCTGTTTTTTCAGGAATTCCCCAGGACCGCCGAATAGGATGTGTCCTGTTAGGTTTAATTTCGTAATTATCTATTTTGTAGATTGTCGCGTACATTCAAATTAATTGTAAGTCCTCTAAGCTAGGAAAAATATACAATTTCTAAGTGAAGCAGGCCTGCCGTTGCCTCTTAATGTTATGATGGGACTACATCACCATTTTTTAGGTGTTCTGACTCATGTTGCACCAATAAATCCCACCTTCAGCTTTTTTCATCAACGGCGTTTTACGTTATTAGCTACCGACAAGTTTAACAGAAATACGATCCGCTTTTCACTGTGCTTTGTATATCAGGCAAAAATGATCACGACTTATGACCGTTCTGCCTTCATTAAACTCTTCGTCACGTCTACGAATCTGCATGAGAAATGTCATTTATCCCTCCTGTCACGTCCAAAAGTCAAAAGTGCAGAATATCTAACAGTAGGTGTGGTACGTGAAACTAATGTGACCTAGATGGCGTCGCTACTAACGCATTCAGCGATAAATTTATTTTGATAACGTTATTTCTCCTTTTGGACACTAATACAGATAAGTTTGTGGCTTTGTATCAAAAAAGGTTGAGGAACGCGGAATCGGTCATGTTTCTAAGAATATTCACACAGGCGGAATAATTTACCTTTTTACGTATGCAAGTGCGTGTATGACCTGATATATTCCTAATTTTGAGAAACAGTGGAATCCGTAAACAGCGAATTTATTCTTTCCCATGGAAAAGGCGATTCCTTAGATTTACAACCTATTTTAAATTCTATAAGGCAGTATTCTTTACGTAGAAAATAACGATTTACTCTTGAATTGAAGATACTAAGAATATATCTGTATCATAATACAGTACAGAACGATAATAACAATGCTCAACTAATGAAAATTTATGGAAAAATCGAATGTATATAAAATTTTACGTCGAACAAAAGTACTCCATAAACTCCAAGAACCCTCAGCCAAAATTTAAGCATACAGTAACAAAACGAGCTTATTATATTGTTCTCAAGATAATTCCTATCAAGGTCTTACAGGTCTTAAAATCTTGGTACAGAACGATATATTGTAAACGTTGCACCCATTGATATTGATTAAATAGTACTTAATTACAATCCTGAGAAGTATTTTCGTGACTACAGTCCCTGTAGTAATAATGGCTTAGATCTTAGAATGCGGTTAAACCACGGTTAAATCTTGTCCCGTAAAAATAAGGCGACTGGGCGCGGCGCTGTCCCATTTGACTTAACACCTTATGTTCAGAAAGTTACAAACTACTTTACTGTAAAGATGTTTTGTGATTCACATTTCTTTTGATATTTACTAATTTTAAACGAAAAAGAATTACATTTAAGATTGACATTGGGTCGCTAGTCTACTTACTATATTTTTGCATTCCAAGTAAAAATAAGTAAAAGTAATAAAAAAAGTAATTCCAAGCGGTCTTTCGTGCGAGTGACTTATACGGTGAAGTATTAATAGAGTCAAATCGCGGTTTAAAAAATAAACATACAAAACGTTATATTATTTTATTTGATATGGATATTGCCATGAGCAATTTATCTTCGCCATTGTCTGATGAGGCCAAGGTTTGCATCTTTATAAAAAGTTATGTAATATATTATTTAAAGTCAACGTGTTATCCTTACTAATATTATAAATATGAAAGTTTGTTAGTATGTATGTATGTTTGTTGCTCTTTTGCGTAAAAATACTGAAATCTAGTTGAAATTTGATACATAGATACATAATAGTTTGGAATAACATATAGGCTAATTTTTACAATGGGAAAGTAACAGGATCATAGTGTCTCCCGCCTAACTAGAACTGTCTTAGGTTTGATATTGCTCTCTCTTTGCTTTCTGCTTGAAATGATAAAGACCGCAATAGCAAAGCGAAAGCTGATTAAGCTAGGCGGTAGAAGGGAGGACGTAAGCGGGTGAAACCACGGAGCGCCGCTAGTTATTAATACAAAGTAGTGGTCGCTAAGTATTTGAAATTCGACCTTAATATACCTATGGCAACCTTATCACCAGGCCTATCTACCGCCTAACTACATCGGCTTTGGGTTTGCTATTGCCATCTCTATCATTTCAAATAAAAAGAAAAGAGAGAGATATGTCAAAGGTAAGACAGTTTTCGTTCGGCAGTAGACCCCTGGGTACTTGTAATACTTTTAGCGGTACAATTGCGATGATGTCTGGGTATTTTTTGATTTATGGAATTGTTAAAAAATATCGAAAATTATCGATCGATCGATATTATCGATCATTTAACTTCAGGAGTGGATACGTTACTAGAGTAATATTTTATATCTCAACTAAACCTCACTGAAACCTTTATAAATACGACCATGAGAGTTTAATTGTTCCTGTCTGTCTGTTGTACACAAGTGTTAATGTTTGACAGCTTTGTTTGATTGTTTGGTAGCTGTCTGGCTTTTCATTGTTTTATGATTAAGATCTGTTTTAAAAACAAGCATCTATGTAATTAATTTCAAATAAAACCTAAGTTTGCACTTGATTAATAATACCATCGAGTTCTGAGAAAAACCAAAACACTTGGTTGATGGCATTGACTCTCTCCTTAAAGGAGAAGCTCCAAGTATTGAATAGATAAAGTGGACTATTTGCGCGTGCACTGTTTTGTTTTTAATTTTATAAGCTAACACTTGACCGCCAGCCCGCCTGCTGTTAAGTGACGATGCGGTCTACGATGCGATGGAGCGTAGAAGAAACCGATTCAGTCTCGATTTGAAGACACCAAGATAGTAACCATCGGTGTAAACCCACTCAGGCAACGCATTCCACAACCTAGACTTTCTTATCATAAACGTGGAGTCACACCTCTTCGTTCGTGTCTATGGAACATCCATGAAACGATGTCGCTTTTTCGAGAAGTCTGATGGAATAAAGGGCAACATGCTGTTAGATCATGTAGATCAGTTGCACACTCTCCGAAGTGTATTCGATAAAACACCGATAAGTTAAGCTGTATAATAATGATAGTTATTAGCCTTTAGTACGCTACAGTTACCCGACTGTATTAGGGTGCCTCCGGTTTTTTGTGAGCTTACTGAAACGGCTCACTCCTCGGTGGCCTTCGGCAGTGCTTGGGGGACTACACCGGGATCTCCATTGGAAGGCACCGGTATCCCCCCCAGCACCTTGCTTGAGGCACCTTCCTAAGATATGGATGTTAGACTAGAATAAATATATATTTGTGACTATTTCTCACACAACAGAATACTAATTTTATTTAATGTCGGCATTATGCATCGTATCAGATGTCCATCGATGTAGAATGTCAAGATTGAGTAAATGAATACAATCGTGGTTAATTTCGCGCTTCGTTTTAATATGCTAATGAGCTTTATAACCAGCGGTGGTCAAAGTATAATTTTGTGATTTCATTTTGTGTTAAATGAATTTATGGGTACAATTTTTGTGGTAGAATTTTGTTGCCACAAATGCAATTTTCTAATTTTGTTACCTCGATGCAATGTTTTAATTTTGTTAGGGACTAATAGGGCAATATTTCAAGAGAAATTACAGGGATTAGAGATAAAACATCTTAGATATCTGTGTGATGAGTGTACAGAGACAGTGCAGTGCTAGGTAACGAAAATTTGGACTCTTAGCTGCGTGTCACTATGCTATTTTGTGGCAGGCATGTTGCTTACTACCAGGCACATGTCCTGCTCGTCTCGTCACTCTGTACTATAAAAAAACATGAAATATTTAATTTTATCATAAACTGAAAGTTTTACAACCGCCAAGTTTCACGCACAATGAGTTTTCTCAGTCCAAGCTGCCTTGGGCTTAATGCGAGTGATTTATATCGTAATTATTGTTATGATAGACGTCACCCGTCAGATCCGATCCGGACAATACAACCGTTCTATTGTGATGGATATCTTTGTTTGCCAGTGTTTGTCTGGGGCTGATAGTTAGGCACTTTTAGTACAATTTGGGTCTGAATTATATTCAAACAGTTTGGCATTGACGTTAAAATATTAAGCAACTGCACAACAGTTTCCTTTATTTTACCGGTATAAAAAGAGCCTATGTGTTATTCCAGTCTATTATTTATCTATTTTATCCCAAAAGGTGGTCCAAATCCTTTCAGTACGTTTTGTGGATAAAATAACAAACGTTTATACATACTCACAAACCTACGCTTTTGTAAATAGTAGGATTAATTTAAATTTAAGTATTAAACGAACATTACTTTCTTCACAACTAATAGATTTGTTAAAAATCTAAACTGAAATGTAATTATACATTTTCAAATTATCTATTATGGTTGTAAATTTGCTCAAAGCTTAAGTGAGCTTAAAAGTTGTCTAATCTAGGAGCAAAGTCAAATTGGATTGGAATTTTCAAACTCAAATAGATCAAAATATAAGACAGTAAACTTTTTATTTATTACAAACTTCTGCCAATGCACACAAGACAATACACAACTCTCTTGCTCTTTGTCAGAGTTCTCTATCTCAAAATATAGGAAATTGAAACATTAAAACTGTAGTCAAAGATTTATCCAAACGGCTATCCGGAACAAGTGTCTATCTAAACAATATGAAAGGTTAAACGAGCTTTTTTTAAAGTCTAGACAACCCTGTACTTGACTACCTATTATCACAAAAAATAACCTATTATAATAACCATTAATGGCAACCCTAGTCTCTTAAAATTTGCAAGTTGCCAGGAGTTCCCACTCACGTCCCTAACACGTGCTCTAGTGCAGATAACGTGAGTACCTCTTTATCTGAACACCTGGGGGTGTACCTCTTAATACAATAGCTTACGGCATTGCTAATGTTCTCTCTTTTAATTACGCTTGAAATAAAAGAGAGAGCAATTGATGTAAACAGCTTTGTGAAGATATAGGCGCTGAGAATTTTGGCACGTGCGCGTATGTACAAATAATAATAGATAAGCTTGTTGGTTGTATTCATGAGGCAACATTTTGTCCTACACGTAGGATAAATCGTTGACAGTTTCAAAACCTCGAGTAATCTAATATATAAAATTCTCGTGTCACAATTTTCGTTGCCATACTCCTCCGAAACGGCTCGACCGATTTTGATGAAATTTTTGGTGCTTATCCGGTATCTATGAGAATCGGCCAACATCTATTTTTCATCCCCCTAAATGTTAGGGGTAGTCCACCCCTAAATTTTATATTTTGTTTTTTAGACAGAATTTTTAATTTCTATTTTTTTATGATACAACATACAAAAATACATATAATCCTTAATTTTCACCCTTCTACGATCAACCCTTATTTTTTAATAGCCATTTTAGTAATTTAATCATTTTTCCTCTCCGGTCGAAAACTGATCAATCGTCATTTAATTAGTTATCCCCGCCAGATGTTTACAGGTGTCACTTCTGACCCAGTAAACAGCACGATAATTTGGGGATCAAAAGTAGCCTATAGTTTGAACACGCCAATCTCGGGAACTACTGGACGAAAAATCGTTCACCGTTCTTTCATATGTTCGTAATCCTTGAACGCTGTAGGTTATATATATGTACCACGGGCGAAGCCGGGGCGGGCCGCTAGTACTATATAAATTAATCGGTATATTGAATTAACATAATCTATTTTATTCTAGCATCAATCATAGAAATGTGCAAACATTATTATTGAATTACAGCTTAAATTCTTATAGAAATTACCAGGCGAAGAGATAAATTATCTTATATCTTAGTTGTTTTGGTGCATGATTTGCTTATCCTGTCAATCATGTTCAAAAATCATCCTGTCCATTTAAAAAAACACATACAAATTGTGCAATATAATTTCAATTGTTTTTTTTTCTGAGTACAGGACTCTACAGGACAGGAAACAAGAACAAAATTAAAATTTTTGATTAACCCCCGACTACCTTAGATTTGTTATCTGTACAACATTCTACTAGTCAAGCCCTTTCATTTGATACCCATATTAAGGAAGTTGTGAAAAAAAGAAATGTAATTCACCATTTTGTGGTAGCAGCCATCTTGGATTTGAAATTTGTCATAGTGAAAAGTGTTCTACTAGTCAAGCCCTTTCGTTTGATACCCATATTGCGGTAGTAGTGAAAAAAAAATTGTCGCCATTTTGTGGTGGCAGCCATCTTGGATTTGAAATTTGTTATAGCGTATAGTACTCTGCTAGTCAAGTCCTTTCATTTGATACCCATATTGAGGTAGGTTGTGAAGAAATATTTTTTCCACCATTTTGTGGAGGCGGCCATTTTGAATCGATATTAACCAAACATAGCTAAGAACACCCGCACAGATATTAACTTTCAAATAAAAAAAAACCGCATCGAAATCGGCCCATCCGTTTGAGCTCTACGATGCCACAGACACACACACAGACAGACAGACAGACAGACAGACAGACAGACAGACAGACAGACAGACAGACAGACAGACAGACAGACAGACAGACAGACAGACAGACAGACAGACAGACAGACAGACAGACAGACAGACAGACAGACAGACAGACAGACAGACAGACAGACAGACAGACAGACAGACAGATAGACAGACAGACAGACAGACAGACAGACATCGACGACAAACTTATAACACCCCTTTTTTTGGTCGGGGGTTAAAAATAACAATTAATAATCTAAGATCTGAAAACTAATAGTTTCATATGAGTTGTCGTACAGTGAATGTGAGACCTTACATCAAAACAAGCTAGCCATTAAAAGACTTCAGACTTTTCTTCTGTTATAAATAAATTACATAGAGTCTAAATTACGATAACCATTTATGCATTCCATTTTTAAATTCAATTTAGAGCTATGACGACTTTAGTCTTTGTTACAATACCTATAAGGCAAAACCTTTCATATGGAAATTTCAAAAGGAAATTGTATTTTAAGGTGACGCCATAAAGACGAAAATACAAAGGTGAAGTTATTAAACGGACAAATATTTCCACTGTACGTGCTCAACAATTTGAAAAGCCCTGAACAACAAGGGTTGCTGCCGATTTCAAAAGGGCGATAATTTAATTGGTTAAACATTTTTGATGACGTTTGAGATAAAAGAGAAGTGATGCTCAAACAGAAGTGTAGTGCAGAAGTGTAGGTGCTCGTACTGTTAAGAGTTTTTACTATCCTGAATGTCTAGGAGCTTAGTACTTACTCCATGCTGTGGTGTACTAAATTAAAGTGTATATTTGGGTTTTATAAGGGGATTCTTTTGGATCATTACAGCGGAGTAGAACAGAAAGTAGACAGACAGATAAACTCTTCATTGCACTTGAATAATAAAAAAAAACGAAATACAGAAATACTTTAAAACAAAGTATCCAGCAATTGGCAACCTTATCGCTAAGAGAGATTTCATCCAGGCAACCGTTGGATGGTGAAAGTATTCGGGATTACGTATAATACCTGTAAAAGGGCGGTAAAAAAACGTAACGTAGCGTTTTACTCATAATTATGAAGATCTACTATTGGGGCTATATCGATCAGTACTATAGAGGTTCGAACGTCCGACCTCAAGTTTGTGAAAATGGACTTTTATCGCCACTATTTAGCGATAAAAATAAACTTTCGGAAAATATCAGTTTTATCGTCGATTTTTAACCCCCGACCAAAAAAGAGGTGTTATAAGTTTGACGTCGATGTCTGTCTGTCTGTCTGTCTGTGTGTGTGTGTCTGTCTGTGGCACCGTAGAGCTCAAACGGATGGGCCGATTGCGATGCGTTTTTATTTATATGAAAGTGAATATTTGTGCGGGTGTTCTTTAGCTATGTTTGGTTAATATCGATTCAAAATGGCCGCCTCCACAAAATGGCGGACAAAATATTTCTTCACAACCTACCTCAATATGGGTATCAAATGAAAGGACTTGACTAGTAGAGTACTATACGCTATAACAAATTTCAAATCCAAGATGGCCGCCACCACAAAATGGCGAATTATATAATATTTTTCACTACTTCCTCAATATGGGTATCATACGAAAGGAATTGATTACTAGAATACTTTGCACTATGACAAATTTCAAATCCAAGATGGCCGCTACCACAAAATGGCGAATCACATTTCTTTTTTCACAATTCCCTTAAGGTATCAAATGAAAGGGCTTGACTAGTAGAATGTTGTACAGATAACACATCTAAAGTAGTCGGGGGTTACTCAAAATTTTTAATTTTGTTCTTGTCCTTAAGCCTAACGCAACTTCATTATGCTAACAGTTAGACTGTACGATGAATTGTAGAGTCAATTTTTTCAGTTGGATACAATTTTTTTGTCTGCAAGTTAAGTGTGATTTGGTATATTCTGGGTAAGCTTGCTTCATAAATCAAATTGCCAGCTGTTTTTAGTCCGATGGTAACCAACACACCTGCCCCTAAGAACACAGTACCTCACATTAGATTATGAATAGTCCAAATCATTAACCTAGCATTCTACTTCGCTCATCACCAAACACAGGATGAAGTATCTCTATGTTCTGTTATTTATATGTAAACATTGTCCTTCATACCGAAATACGTGATGTTTGTACATTACTACTTGACGGTAGAATAACTGGCAATAACGTGCTACTTCCTCTGCCATACTCTGCAAAAAGCCGCAGCGCTTTGTAAGAATGTTTTTAAAAATCCTCCATCTGTGTGTTGAACACACACAAACAAGCGTTCACCATTCTCACTCATTATCCCCCAAGTCTGATTACTCTTATTGTTGGTTCTGTTTGTCTCTCTCCCACGGTTTCGCTCTTTCCTCTGCCGATGCGTTCCTGTGCTCATAAACTTGAGAGTTTATAAGTTTATGAGAACTGCGGTGAGAGACAGGTTGTGTAATTGTGAATGTAGAATTGTTCCAATATTAAAGTAATTTGCACTCTATTGTACATGCATTGGAGTTAAATTATCATGATTTATTTCATCCTTTAACAATGATACATTAAAATGAAATCAAACTGCAAATGGTACTTAAAATGATTACAACACAGGATATATTTAATACTGGTCAAGTAATACGGCTCGTACTGTTTCCGCACTTCGTTTCAGTTTCCGGTGTAAAGGATATCAAAATGATGGTAACATTGTTTCGAATTAATTACTTGTAGCTAGTTGCTACCTCACAACAACTCACGTTTATTCAGAGAAATAAACTTTTTTTTACGTATAAATCGATATTGGTGGGCATTTCTCACACAAAATCACGTTTACCCCCAAACTAAACTTGTACTATGGTAGTAAGGTAGCCTAGATAGCTGATATAATACTTATATAGTTGTAAATACATACTTGAATACATACGTGATTTTAAAGCAAACCTATCTCTCTGTAATTTAAGAGTTAACGAAGATAAAACAAAACTAATTCAATTTACCACCTCAGAAAAACAAGTTATGTATAGAAAGCCTTGCGGAAAATCTGAACATTAAAATTAACGAATGCATAGTATTAGGTATCAACCTATACACTCACCTTACATGGAAACATCATATTGAAAAAGTAAAATCGAAACTATCACAATTTATTCATGCTCTAGCAATTTTAAAAGTTAACACAAACTCATAGACAGCTCTGGCTGCATACTACGCTTATGCATACTCGTGGCTCCGTTATGGAGTAATTTTATGGGGAAATAGTGTCGACGCCGGTAGGCTCCTAATAATGCAAAAAAAGTGTATTCACATTATCGCTAACATAAACCAAAGAACAAGCTGCAAACGATTCTTCAAAAAAGAAAAATTACTGACGTTGCCATGTATACACATCTACGCAACCTTTGTGAGACAAAATCCTGATACACCCGAATCAAATCCACGCAGACAATTCAACCTAAAATTACCAGAACCACGTCTCGAAATGTATAAAAATTGTCCTTTATATACGTCAATTAAAATCTACATTAATATTCCATAAGGAAAGAAACAAGTAACGCTACCTTCCAAAATAAACTGCATCACTTTCTAGTACAAAATGTTAATGTTATTATGATCTAAAAGATTTTTTTTTCACACGATGATATTTAGACCTAACTTTGCTTTGTTTGTGTTATTGAGGATAAGAACTACTAGATTTTATATTGTTAATACTAAGTATGTTGTAAATGAGTCGAATATTTAATTATATTTCTTGTAATAATTAATGCAAACCAAATATTTAAAGACCTTAATTGTTAATTTTCTTATAACTGTAATTTTGTTAAACTACCTAGATTTAAGCGAAACTACTGTTTGTAACACCCTTAATGCAGGGTATGTACAAATATTTTAAATATGCTGTATATGTGCAATTAAACAATCAACAATAAATAAACATACAAACACTCAGTCAATGATAGATTTATTCGTGAACACCATGTCGCCTAATGTAATGCTATGATGTATTCTACGATGAGTTATTGGGTATTGTGCAGCCCAATTCACTAAACACAAATTTCATACCAGCCTAAACTAGTTACAATATCAAAGTTCTTTGTTCATAAATGTACACACATAACACGTCAATTAATTTAAAGAAAACAACCAAAAAAGCATACTAAAAGGATACATTTTCAAAGTTTAAAATAAACATTTCACTGTTCAATAATAATTATTATTATTGGACAGATAAATGTCAACCATTAAATGTGTATTTTGTTACAACTGTAATGAACGATGTCAATGTTTTACAATTTTATCGTAAGTTTGTCATCACTCTCTAAAACTTCGTTGTAACTACGAGTATGTCTACAGATTTCTAGATACCTATGTCTATATCTACACAACCCTATATGTGTAGATACGAGTATGCACGCTTTTTGGGTTTATGACAGCTTTATTAGTGATTTTTAACTTTCCCTATTTGAAGTCACTTTAAACACACAAAATTATCAGCTTTTAAAAAAGTAATACTCATTAAAAAAGAATTGTTTTATAGTAAAGAGACAATCTATTTATTGTTCTATTTTGGCCTTATAAATAAATTAAGACAACACAATTGAATAAAGGATTGCTAATAACAAAGTTGTAGTGGTAAATTAGTTAATGTGCACCCACTCAGGCGGCCAAGGCTGCGTCTTAATGACTGCAAGCACAAGGTAAATCACGTCGCATCACTCTACGCTTGTCAGTATTAGGGATGGCAATACTCGAGAAACTCTATCGATAACTAATAGCTTAGCAGTTTAGCTTCCATAGCATAGGCATTGTTTGGTTTGGGGCAGGATCGTGTGGTTCACAAATATCTGTGTTTTATTTGTGTTAGAATAAAAAAAATACCAGAAACTACTACTGAGTATTTGTATGATATTGTCAAAACTGACTTATGCATAGATGTTGACTAAATTTTATATTATCTCACAGGCACAATCACATTTCTCTGAAACACAGTTGCCTAAGACAATCACCGTTATCTTAGGCAACTGTGTTGTATACTAAATATCAAAGAAAACCGTAAAATAAAACTATAAAAGCAGGTAATGTTTGTGTGTAGACATACACATGCAAACTTATTTAAATATATTAACAGAAATAATGCCTTTTTATTTAAAAATCGTAGTCTCGTTTTTTCAAGAATTAAATTTTTGACCGATTAGGAATAAAATAATAATATAAAAACTAACGTGGTTATTACACATTTTACATAAATACACGGGAAACTCACGTTTAATATAGTCAGTCCAGTCCGACTCAAGTTTCGATCGCGTCCGGCGATCTTTTTCAAGGAGAGTGCGCGCGCGGGTTCGCAGCTCGTTTAGCACTGAACAAAGTCCACTGTCTTTTTGGGTTCGTTTCACGTCGCTCGAAGATTTAAGATGCTTTATCCCTTTGCTCCATAATTTCCCCGGAATAATTGACTTTCAAACCGAATACAATACTGTAGTTGTGGTATTTTCTTCGGCGGACTCTACAAGAAGTCATACCCGAAAAGGAAAGACAAAGTTAGTCACAATAATCATTATTTTTATTGCCAATTTTCGTTAATTATATGATTTTTTATTTAACTTGATTATTTAATTACAATTTTTCAAATGTCACTTTATCGTAGAAAACAATTATGTAGTTACTTCGTCGTCACCTCTCTATTGTTGCAAAGAACGATCCCACGATTCCGCCCCCCGACAGCGCTGACGCATCGCATCGTACTCTCGGGCACTAGGTTTTATACATTCTCAGACACTACGACAAAGGAAAACTGATTCCAAGTAGGTCTTGCGCAAATCCTATTAATGTTATACATTTCAATGTTTGTTGCTCAATCACATCCGAACCCTCTGAATTTGGAACATATGTAGATAACTTATACTCCGGAAAACCACACAGGATACTTTTTGTCCCAGAAAAATAACGGGAACGATTGGAATTAAACGGGAATAGAAGGAGTTCCGCGGGCCGCTGCTAGTATATTTGTGTAAACATAACACAGGAGTCAATCACGATCATTTTTTGACGTGACAACGTCTTATAAATTGGTTTGCCGGGTGACACTTCAAGAAACTGCGTTACGCTCCGCTCACGTTATGCGCTCACAACGAGAGCGAGTGAGAGGCACGCGTCCCTTCCACTCGGGCATGGTTAGCCCGCCTAAGAGCGAGAGAGACAGACATAAAAAGTGAAAGGCACGCGTCCCTTCCGTAAAATTATTTTACCACTCAAAGTCGTTGTCACGTAAAACTTTCGCCCGTATATCGACTTTACAGGCAACCAATTTTTTTTTCTTAACTTTTGTTATTATAATTATTTAAAATAAAGAGTGACGCGACGAGCAAAACATGTGTCTGATGGTAACCAGACCTGCCACATAACAGCACAGTGACACGCAGCTATTGGAACATGAAGACTCCAAATCACTACCTAGCACTGCACTGCGCTCGACACCCAGAGATCTAAGATGTTTTATCTCTAAGCTCTGTAATTTCGCTGGAAACATTGCCCTTCAAACCGGAACACATCGATATGTTCAACCATTTCAAAACAACAAATTTGGAAATTTATAATATTGGTTGGATGTTTTCCGAAATGACACTATGGGCCTAAGAACTACAGGTGACCCACCCAAACAGTCCAAAGTATTATTAGTATTCATTCATAATTTAAGAGCGACGCTCTTACACTCCGCCTTCTCCTTGACTTCCTGATACGACACTACCCAAAGTACCTACACTATACAAATTATTCATTGGTAGCAACCACCGTTAATGCCCGAGCTACACCAGGCTACTTTTTCAAGCTAGGATATCAAAATAGTATTAGTAAACTAGCAAGCTAGAAGTTCTAGCTTGCTAGCTTGGTATCCTAGCTTGAAAAACAAGCCTCGTGTAGCTCGGGCATAGATAGGGCTACAAAATGTTTGAGCAAGTCAAATCGGTTTCGAAATTATGCCAGTATTTAATAAGATATGATAAATTCCTTTATGAGACAAAACTGAAGTTACATTTTGGAATAAATACTATTATAAAAATCGATCTTTATTACTTTGATTTAGTTTGACGTCGCTAACGTCAAACGTTTGGAACACAGTTAGATTATAGTCTGGAAGAACACATAGGCTACTATTCATCCCGAAAAAATAACGGAAACTGGGACTACGCGAGTAAAACTGCAGGGTGCTGCTAGTTATACATATACTTACAGCTCATAAACAAACAAACCTTTGCCTTCATAATAGATATTAGTATAATGTCGAAATGTTATGCTACCAAATGACAATTTATTATATTTCTACTGAATACAATTTATACTGAATTGTTTTGTTACAATGTTTGTTCGTACAAATATTTGAGAGCCGTAGATAACAAATATTTCCACACAACTATGCGATTGCAATTATTCGAGGCACAACTAATAACTTGTCTTGATATTACAGATATTTTAAGAATTGTTCTAATTAGTCAGTAATCTCAAGCAACGAGGAAAAAACTTCTTCCTTCTAATAATTACTGTAATCATAATAAATCATAATTATTAAGTTTTAATTATAAGGTATGCTGTAAGTATTCTTAATCTTTTAAGTTAAGAACTATGAAAATTATTATAACCGTCAAATAAAAATTATTGACCCCAATGTGTCAAATTCTAGTTTATATGTAATTATGGAAAACCAATGAGCGTAAATTAATTTAAATATGTTTTAGCGTTAATGAGGCGTAAGAAAATATTACTTGGAAAACTTGTCATGTAAAACGTCATTTGAATTCCTGGTTTTTCTACATTTCTCAACGCCTTGGCGGACTGCTGATTAGAACGTCTGATTCAGAATCATAGGTTCGAATCCCAGCTGCACTTCTGAGCATTTTTAACGTGCAAATGTCTAAGTATATAAGTTTATCTTCGCCTTTGACGGCGAACAAAAACATCGTGTGGAAACCGGGATGCAAAAAAAAAACGAAACATATTTCGAAGACGTGCGTAATATGTATTTGACCAGCGTGGTAGACTCTCTCTTGTGTGAGATGACTTTTGAGACCTAGTAGTGAGAAACTAAAGTAGGTAATACGAATGCTTAAAAACTAGAATT
Organism: Ectropis grisescens; assembly: GCA_017562165.1. Classification (NCBI taxonomy): domain Eukaryota; kingdom Metazoa; phylum Arthropoda; class Insecta; order Lepidoptera; family Geometridae; genus Ectropis; species Ectropis grisescens. Next base: position 17,984,558 of record CM029773.1, read on the forward strand.
TTGGACCAGATTTCAAATATAAATACTCGATAGTTCGCTTCCAACAGCAGGGGTACGTCTAAGCTAGTGGTAATCAGAGTTGCAGAATGAGAAATCTCTAGACGATGCGTTCTGTGCCACGATAACCGCCTTTTGTGTCTAACCCCTGATACAGCCGTTTAGCGAAAGCCTCTCAAGGTATCCATCAGGTCTATTATATTCAACCTATTGTAAACACGTATCTAACAAAGGACTATATTAGCTTTATTATTCATTTACATGATTTATACCTACTTTATATGTGTAATATTAATACTTGACGTGTAAATTGGTTTCCTGAAATATATGAATATGAATATGCAATTCGCTATAAGAGCGCTTGCTGACCTGAGCGCTTGCTGAGCACCAAGACTATTATTATTTTAGCTAAGATATTCCGAGGATCCTCTTTTCATCTATTTGGTTCTAAAACTATAGTTTTCTGGATTTTGCATTAAAGGTAGAGTCCGTCCAAATACTATTGAGTAAAGTGAAAAATTCTGTTGGAAAATAATATAAGTACAATTTTAGAATGTATTTATTTGTTAATTTAGTTTACAAACCAACCATTTTTGTAAGTACTTTGACATAAATGCAGTCAAATGATCCCATCTTCAATGCCACGCGCGCGCCTCAGGGTGTAGTTTAATAATACATTACGGTAGATTAACTAATAGTTCCTAGAGTACATTACCTACCAGTTACGGGGCACCATTAGGCCTGCAGGTCATTACCGTGATGCTGTGATGTCTGATCTTGATCTTATAAGATGTCAAGGGCATCGAGCGAAATTACTAGATGTACTAGTTTTGCGTTTTGATGAAGTGATGGGACAAATGTTAATGAAAACGAATTTTAAACCTAATATTTGTTGTGAATATCAAAATATAGATACTAATAGTGCCATATTGAGCTACTTATATGTAACTGATCTGTAGCATCTTTTTAGTCTTACGTTTTTTCTTTGATTTGATTCAAATGCCATTTTTCTCTGAATAAAGTTTCTGTTCTCGATTGTTCGTCACAGCAATATCACGTCGTTTTATTTATAATACAAGCAGTGGCCCGCGGTTTAACCTGCATAGCTCCTGTTCCCGTCGCTCCCTTTTTTTCGAGATAAAAAGTAGCCTACGTGTTCTTTCAGACTATTATATATCTATGTTCCAAATGTCAGCCCGATCGGTTTAGTAGTTGTTGGGTGAAACAGTAACAAACATCCATCCATACTTAAAAACATTTGCGTTAATAATGTTAGTAGAATTTCCTTTAGTTTGTAGTGCCAATAAAGTGTATATTGTAATTGAAAATGAAATAAACAAATCACTTTCATTTATTTAAACGGGCAGAGCCATTGTTAACTATACTAAAACGCTCTACACACGAGCCCTGAAATCAGAGGAAATGACGTAAAAGTAGTGGGGAGGAGCCTACATCGCACCATACGATGAAAATACAATGATAACTACACTTCGTTACATACCTAACTACTATATTATCAATAGACCAATAAAGATCTACAAATAATCAAGATGTTCAAGCCCATTACCAGTACGAAGCGTGACAGCATGCTGGCGGCATTACCACGCTGAATGGCAATGCTTATGCCACTTTCATGATTTGTCAAACAACCACTAGGATTTAAGGCCAGGTAATTCTGTCAAAGTAGGCATTTAACGCTGTCTTGCTCTCGTGACCGTCACCGACCGCGAAATCGGTGCCACAGTGCAGAAATAACATTAAAATATTGGACTATGTAATTTAAACTCATTTTTTGTTCAAAATTTGTTTATGTTTGTTTGTTTATGATTAGAGTTTTGTTGCTATATAAACGAAGAAATATTAATTTTATCTATACTCGGTAGGTATACAAACCTCAACCTTTTTCTTTTTTGGTCACACTATAAGTTGAGAACGGCTTTTCCAATTTCATGCATCTTTTTAAAATGTTTCCTAATAATTCACAAGTTCCTAACATTTTTTTTCTATGAGGTAAAGATCACTTACTGCGCATAAAATTACAAAATGCTCACAGATCCAGGTAGAGCTTCAAACGCCAATTGAAAAAAAACTGTTTTAGCCGATATTTTGGAAACTATACCTATATTTTGACAATAATTGTAGAAAATAAATTTTTGCATCTTTTGTTGCTAGTAAACTTTTTTTGTAAAACTTACCGTTTACGATTCATAACCCATTTAATGAAACGGTTGCGATGATGCCGATAATAGTGGATGAAAATGATGTGGTCTACGATGGAACTTGCTTCTCTAATAGAAACAAACACAGTGTACCTCGTAACCCCAAGGTTCGAACCTTCGACAAAAAACCCACTCTGGCAATGCGTTTCACAGCTTAGTTGTTTTTATTACAAAAGTGGAGACCAAACTCTTTGTTCAACTCTTCAATCATGATTGTGCAAGTGCAAGTGCATTCTCGGTTACAATACGGCGCCGAGCTATACGCGCGCGCTGCTGACTGGGAGCGTGCGTTCCGCGCCCAAAAACGTGCCGTACGTGCCATCATTGGCGTATCGCAATGTACATCCGTAAGACCATACTTCAAAGAGCTTGGGATACTTACGTTACCTGCTATATTGATTTACCAAGTGGCTGTATATGTCAGAAATAATCTAGAATCGTACAACACGCGAGGAGAGAGACATTCTCGTAACATACGCAACGCCGACAAGTTGGATGTTATACCACACTCTCACGAGGTCACAGAAGTTGACTCACATTATGGGACCGGAAGTTTATAACACTCTTCCGAAAATAGTTATATCGGCCCCAAGTTTTGGCAGCTTCAAAAACAGATTGAAGTGCTGGCTTATCGATCAAACTTTTTATAGTTATAGCGAATTTTTAGAGAGTGATGGCAAAGTTCCCATAAAAATGTAAATAAATAAATTTGACATGGGTCAGTACAATTGTATTAAAACCATATTATAATCGTATAATGTTTTCTGTACAATAATTATTATAATACAGAAAAGTAGTCATTTCAAACTTTGAAAATGTATACAATTTTGTATGCTCTTTCTTTTTTTGTTTTTTATTAATTGACGTGTAAATTGTACATTTATGAATAAAGTACTTTGACTTTGACTTTGATTTTGATGATGAACGGTGCTGTTTATTCGAGCAACGAGCAATATGAGAGAATAACTTTAATTTAAAAACCCTGGCTACAAAAAAAACCACACGTAAAAAAATATTACCTACTATCTCTACTCTATCACTTTGGCGAACGAGACTAGTCTATGTATGACTAGTGTATGTGGAAATAAAAGTTTTACAAACATAAAGATACGCGCGAAAAACATAACCCTTCTTCCATTCCGGTAAAAAGAAATATGTTTATGCTACTGGGAACAGAATTCACATCTTATTTTTTTACATTGTTATCATTAAATTGGACATAATAAATCGTAATCGGTAAGTTCGAAAAAAAAGTTTACTGGCAACAAAAGATGGGAAATTTTATTTTCTACTATAATAATAGGCTTTATAACTTTTTTCGGAATATCGGCCAAAAAACGTTTTTTTGGCGTTGGCGTTGGCGCTTAGAAGCTCCACCTGGATTTGTTATTATTTTGTAATTTTATACTCAGGAAAAAATTCTAAACCTTATATAAAAAATACGAATCGGAAATTTAGTACAGAGTTAAATTCTACGAGTAATTTTACTGCCTAAAGGCTTCTTATCAAATTTGGTCAGTGTCTAAATTTCATTTTAAATGAGTTTTAAATGAACGAAGTTGGGGTTTAGAGATTCGTAGGCAAATTTTAAAATATACGTTATGTCTGTCCATCCGTATGTGACAGCCATTTTTCTCCGAAACTATAAGAAGTATACTATTAAAACTTGTTAAGTACATGTATTCTAGAACAATATTAACATTTTCATACAAAAAAAAAAAAAACAATAAATTTTGGTGGTGTCACAAACTTGGAAAAGAAATAAAAAAAATCTATCAAAATCATACGTGTATCTATGGATAGATGTTCAAAAATTGTATTGAAGTTCCTAACATTTTTTTTGTACACTGAATAGTTTGCGCAAGAGTCTCTTCCAAAGTGGTAAAATCTGTATATGAGGACTTTTCTTCCAAGTACTAAGTACCTTACTACCAAAGAATTAACCTATATGCATTTATATTAGGGGATTTACGCAGGAGATTTCTCCCTTCTCATTATTTCCTTATCCCGATCTCTGATTTGACGTATGAATATTTTACCGATACTTATCTATTTTCCATTGCATCCGCATTGAATTTTTTACTGATGTGTTATCGACGTCAGTTTTTGAGACTCCCTATTGGTCTACAACATAAAGTAAACAGCGTACTAATTAGTATCAGCGTCTATTTGCAATTCCAATGAAAACGGTATCAAAAATCAAGATCATAGCGTGCTTCACTAGTAATACCTACTGATATTGTTATACTGTGGCACTATGATCGTAATATTTAAAATTTATTGGTTGTCAAAATTGCAAAATCAAGCACAGGCCCGTCGTCCGTGAGCGCCGAAACGCGACTGATCAGGCCTGCCGAACGGCGCGCTATATATATGGTAGATATTAAAACATAGTGAATAACTGATACTTTTATCAAGTCAAACTCTGCGAATGCATCTATAACTTTTAGTTGCTTTCGTTGAGTACAAAAATTTAGTAAAAATTCATTAGTTTAGTCATAAACTTGAAAAAACCTTTTGAGAAGGGGTAACTTTGGTATTTTTTTCTGTCAAGTAAAATTCGTTAAATCGTATTATTGACTGCGAATTGCACTAGATTAGGTCCTTAACTAATACATATATTTTTTTCAGAGGTTAATACACTATTTTTAAGGTCTTAAAGTTGTTTTAAAAATTCAAAATTACGGCCCACACGCCCTTAAGAACTGTAAACTGCAAGATGCCGAATTTTTAACGAGCTTTTCTTTCTCAAGCATCTAGAGCTTATGCCGAATAGTCTTTTAATTCTTAGCATAATCAGATTACAGTAATTTATTTTTTTTATGAAAGAGTAATAATGTAAGAGATTTTTGCAAGAAAGATATTTGCAGCCCAAACCGAAGGTATGTTAAGCTCCAATCCACCACCGATTTAGTTTTCAAGTTTTAACAATTTTTAAATATTAATTATTAAAAAAAAAAAATAAGACCAACTTAGACCCATATATTAACAATAAAATGAGCTCTAGTTTTTCAACAATATCTATTGTAAAATATTAAAACCTTGCTGTTTCATGTTTATCAAGAAGCTATGCAGACAATCATAACAAACAAAACTTGTTTATTATTTATAGAAATAATAATAACTGGCTGTTTATACTACTGGAGAGCTTGTTTTCATTTTTATGGCATCGACGTTGTTTTATTCAATTAATGTATACTAATATTATTAAGACGAAGTTTTGTGTTTTTGTATGTTTGTAAATCAATTCTGCTTCAATAACTATGAGACAGATAAAAATAATTATTGGCAGTTATAGGGACTACTGATGAAAGAGAAAACTTACAACTCAGAATTTGATAGCTCACTTTGGAAACTAAGCGGGTGAAACCGGAGGGCACTGCTTGTTTGGAATAAATCTTCAAAGCATTGTCGTCTAAAGAAGTCTTCTAAGCATGGTCATCTAGATCTTACCTACAAGATAATACATTTGCTACTTTTCGTTTCGAAAAACTGCACTGCTTCATGGAATAGCCGAGAATAAACCGAATTCTATTAAATAATACACATAAAAATAATTGAGGTACTTGTAAAAAATAAAAGGTTAAGTAAATTAACCGTAGCTATACAACAAAACTCACGCTTGGTCTAATGTATTGCAAGGTGCGCTTACAACAAAGTTGCTACGAGACATACGTAGAGTACGAACAAACAAAATAACAATTAGCAATAAATAAAACGAGAATACAGATGTCGATTTGAATTAATATAAAAACATAATCATGAGTTATATTATAGAGCTACGAAGAGTTCATGCATTTATACGGAATGACATGTTATGCATGGGGTGTAAGGCTCGGAATACCACGTGGTGCACCCTGGGCATCAGAAAACAACTTCGCAATGCGACAATGATGCGGCGAAGAGTCAAAACCAGAGTCAAATTATTCATAAATGTACAATTTACACGTCAAAGAATAAAAAATAAACAAAAGAAAGCAAAAGAGCATAGAAATTGTATACATTTTCAAAGTTTGAAATGACTACTTTACTGTATTATAATAATTATTGTACAGAAAACTGTCAAGTATTTATACGAGTATAATATGTCTTTAATACAATCGTATTTACCCATATCCAATTTTTTTCTATCGAAATGCTCGTAACTCGAAAAAGCGACATCGTTTCATGGTTGATGTTCCAAAGACACAAACGAAGAGATTTGACACTACTTTTATGATAACAACAACATATTAATGCAATTGTATTAATATGTCTTTAATACAATTGTATTTACCCATGTCCAATTTTTTTTCTATCGAAACGTTCGAAACTCGAAAAAGCGACATCGTTTCATGGTTGTTGTTCCAAAGACACAAACGAAGAGATTTGACTCTACTTTTGTGATAACAACGTCTAGGCTGTGGAATACGTTGCCTGATTGGGTTTTCCCCGATGGTTACAATATTTGTGTCTTCAAATCGAGAGTCAATCGGTTTTTTCTAGGTAAACACACTCCATAGTAGACCGTATCGTTGCTTAGCATCAGGCGAGATGGCGGTCAAGTATAAACATATAAAAGTAAAAAAAAATCTTTACATTGGAAGGTGTGTTGGTATTTATCAAATTTTGCAATAATAGCCGCTTAAAGATACCTAGATCTAGATCTTATCTCTACGCTGGCATACTTTCATACGTTTTGCAATCTCGGCATATCGAGATCAAGCGGGAATGTCGATGATAAAACATCACGTATGCATCCACTTGCTACTGCGACTGGGTATGTGAGATACGTTTGTTTGTTTATTAATATTATTAATATCTACTCGTATACTAATATTATTAACCTGAAAAGTCTGTTTGTTTGAACGCGCTAATCTCAGGAACGACTGAACCGATTTCAAACAATATTTTCACCGAATGATATGTACGGAGTTTCTGAACCATAGGCTATATATATATATGACATATAGCATATGTATATATGTTTCTGAGTGCTATATGTCATATGTATGTACCATAGGCAAAGCTGGGGCGGACCGCTAGTTTATAATATAGTCATTACATTAATATTATCTAATTTCGCTTTGTACCGAGAGATTTTGTTTTTGTAAAGAGTACATCTTTTTCATAGTTGAGCAATTTTTAGTATTGGAATATATTGTAGATTTGCGTTACCGATATACTCATATAGCGACGTAGGTTCCAATTGTCAAATTGGACGTTTTGCTCTTATTGCACAATTGAACGTACAAGTTTTAGTTGTCTGTGTGTAATGGTAACTAAATTTAATTGAGCAGGTACACCGGCAACTTAATTTTTTTCTAACTTAAAAACAGTCAAACAAAATACCTCAGCCACAAAACAACTCTTTCATCACTCTCTAATACACCGGAAAATTCTTAAGATAGACCGAGACGGAAGTATGTTAAGTGGGGTATTTATAGAGGAGAATTTGTATTGTTCAAACTCAGCAATTGGCGATTTCCTCTATTTAGTAAGGGGACAAAATTTTCACTATAGTTCATGGAGGGAGCAACGATCGTGAATTCCTAACAAAACTGACTGTTGCCTACTGAAATGTGTTGTATTTTGTTTTTGTCAACGACTGAAGATAATGTTGTTGGTCTGTATGCAAGATTTCAGATTAGAAGTTGTTTCTACAAAACATTTTGACGGTGAAGATCTGTATCGGCTATTGAATTGATGCTTGATAGCAATTTAATGTGAAACCGTGGTTTTGTTCTAATATTTATGGGTATTTTAACGCGTACAGAGCTAAATGATGTTGTTTAGAGAAACTAAAAGTGATTGGAGATAGTTACGGTGGACTGGGTTTGTAGACTTTTCTTTTAAATACTTGATTTTTTATTGTTAGTAACGTTTGTGGTAAATTGCTGCTATTTTTTTCTATTTAACCGATTTCAAAAAGGTGTGTTTTATGGATGTATCTATGATACGCGATAGATCCGCTAATTGTGAATCGATTTAAATGTTTATTTTTTGTTGATAGAAAATATTTCGGAGATGGTTCCATAAAAGAAATACTGAAATCAATGCTGTAATTTTTGAAATATCAACAAAAAACTTAAATTTCCTTACATTTTTTATCATGACGAAGTAGTAATAGCTTCTTACAAATTTAGTCACGTGTCTAAATTTAATTTTAAATTGAAGCCGATTTTTGTTTTTCTGGAAAAGGGCACGGGAACTGAACGAGTAAAATCACGGGGTTCTGCTAGTTTATCCATCTTTCTATGAATGGCATGAAGCGGAAGCATAATCGGAAAACGGAACAGATTAAATAATAGTAATACTTATGGAACCCTTCCTTTCCCTTCAAAGCAAACCACGTGCACGCTTACCCTCTGTCGAGGGGAAAGTGGGCCAAAGACAATAGGGATGTGTGGATAGCGTAGTTAATGAGACTAAAATTATAATTTCTATGAACAGGCTGGTGAATGCAAAAGTCCTTTGATGTATAGTTACCATCATCATCAGCCTGTATTCGTCCACTGCTGGATATAGGCCTGTCGCATGATACGTCAATCAGCTAGATATTCGGTCTTGCGTCTCCATACTTATCAAGCTATATAATATATATGTAATTGTATATCTTGGTCAATTCATTAAAGTATTATATTACTTAAATACTGTCAGCGTCCCGCGGTTTTACCCGCGTAGTTCTCGTTCCCGTTATTTTGCTGGTATAAAAAGTAGTATATGTGTCCGTGATCCGTTTTTACGTTACGACGTGATTGAGCAACAAACATCCAGACATCAAGAACCGTCTCATCAAGTTCGATTAACCCGTGATTAAAACCACATTTTAAGACAAATTATATTCATTTAATTAACTCCAAGTAGTTTATAGTGTTTTTATGCTGCTGCCGCGAAAAATATTTATCTAGTTGATAAACTTATGATTTGTTTTGTGAAAACTAACCTCACTCAACACACACTCAAATAACGCGCGGATAAATAAAAGATTTTTTTTTTCACTTAACGTAACCTATTCGCGCCGCCGCTTATACGGGACTATTTCTAAACTACCTTCTATACTAATTGTGTGATTTAGTAGCTTATATCTCTATTTAAACTTTGTCAATTTATTATATAAACTAATAATGTTATATATTATCAATAAACAACTACCTTCTGAACTACTTATGATCTACTAAAAAAAATGAACCATCGAAATTGATTCTCAATTGGTGGGCTAAACACACATAGAAAAAAAAAACACAGAACCGAATTGAGAATCTCCTTCTTTTTTGATGTCATTTAAAAAAAATAGTATACTTTTTCTACAGAAAATAGTCATATAAAAGTCCGATAATTTGTTTGCCTGTAATGTTACAATAAGTAGTTATGTATACATATTTTAAATACTCGTATTTAAAGAGTTAATTGGTTCATTATGACTCCCTCAAAGGGTTGAAAGCAGATGCACGATTTTTGGTCAAGCATCAAGTTGATACAAAAAATGCACTTTTTTCGATTTAAGCTTAGTAATTGCTTCTTTTATTCGTAACAGCTGCTTACCGATTAATTGGATTAAACAGACGATTTAATTTGAATTTAATTGTGAGAGTGAAAGGGGTAAGTGTGTAATGGATTATATTGAAGGATATAGTGTAATTTGATTGACATGCTAGAACAACGTTTGGTCACTTTTGCTTTCAGTAAAGCACTATCAACCTGGGGAAGTACCACACCTTCGCCTATTATTCTACCACCAAGCAGTAGTGTACAGACATTACTGTGTTCCGGTTTGAAGGGTAATGTTTCCAGAGAAATTACAGGGCTTAGAGAAATAACATCTTAGATCAGTGCAGTGCTGGGTAATGATTTGGACGGTTCATGTTCCAATAGTTATTCCAATACTGTGCTGTTATATGGCAGGCATGTTGATTACCATCAGGCACATGTCCTGCTCGTTTCGTCAATCTTTATTAAAAAAAAATATTAAAGGAAATAGTGTAATTTGATTGACATGATAGATGCTAGAGCAACGTTTGGACACTTTTGCTTTCAGTAAAGCACCATCAACACAGTTTTCTATTTTATTGTGGTTGTTCCTTCTTCCTCATTTTTTTGTTTTAGTCTTGCTGACTTATTTAAACATTGAAAATATTACAGATGACTTAACCGGGATCTAAATTATTATTATTTGTATAAATTATTAGCTGTCTACCCCGGCTTCGCCCGTGGTGCTTAATATATAGCCTATAACATTCAGGGATCACGTACATATCCAACGGTGAAAGAATCTCTGAAATCGGTACAGTAGTTACTGAGATAAGTGCGTTAAAAAAAATTGGTTGTCTGTAAAGTCGTTTGGTTCAATAGTTCAACGTGACAACGCCATAGCAAAACGTTGATAGATGCGGCGCAAGCGTACATTAGCGTAACGGGACATAACGGGACACTTTTTCGTGCATGCAGCCGGCGTTCATCGATTTATTAGATGTGGTCACGTCAAAAAAACCTCTTCAGCTTTATAATATTTTAGTATCATCATCATCAACCAGCCTACTAAATGTTCCCACTACTGAGACTTGCTTCTCTCGCAAGGAGAGAGTCAAGGCCATAATCCACCACGCTGACCCAGTGCGGGTTGGTAAATGACACATGACTTCGAAAGATTTTAGGTACATGTCACAATGTTTTCCTTCACGATTTTAAGTTATCGGCATTATGTTGTCGGTTGGACTCTTGGCAGAGTCCGCCTGGGGAAGTACCACACCTTTGCCAGTTATTCTACCGCCAAGCAGTAATGTGCAAACATTACTGTGTTCCGGTTTGAAGGGCAATGTTTCCAGAGAAATTACAGGGCTTAGAGATATAAGATCTTAGATCTCTGGGTGACGAGCGCAGTGCAGTGCTAGGTAATGATTTGGACTCTTCATGTTCCAATAGCTGCGCGTCGCTGTTATGTGTCAGGCATGTTGCTTACCATCAGGCACATGTCCTGATCGTCTCGTCACTCTTTATTTAAAAAAAAAAAAAAAAAAATTACGAACATGGCTTCGAAAAGACAGTGATGCGTGTAGGGTCTGAACCATGGGTCTCCGGATCGGCGGATCGATATTATAGTATACTCGTAGAGTTGTTTAAAAATAATAATTGTTTAATAATTATCTTTTGCCTCTTCACAACAGCAAGATCGTTGGTTTCAAGTTTCAACCCCGGTTTCGCAAATAAAGTAATTAGGTATGAATAAAAAACAGCGCCCGCGGATTAACCCGTTCCTGTAATTTTCCATTTGTTTAACATGATTGAGTGGCAAACATCCAACGTACTTTTTTTACACATTTTTTTTTTGAAACCTTTGCTTTTTAGACGTAACATTTATTAAGTTATTTACACCGCGCTGATAAACAGGTAAGTACATTTCATTAATTAAATAGACACCAAGATAGGCCGATGTAAGTGTGCAAATGTGGATTCACATTTTAATTCCATTAGAAGAGATAGATTATCCATTAATTTGCGTAACTCGTCTTTTTTATTATCTCTATTTTAGTTTAATTGAACTATTAATTACGTTTTAGTAATTATAGCCGCTATTGAACAACTTTAAATGCCATTTGCGTAGCATAAACTGCATAACCAGTCCACTTAAAATTTCCACTGCTGAGAACCAGGACCTTATTTAATAAGAAGAGAGTTGAGTTCATAGTCCAATACGCCGGTCAAATGTGGATTGGCAGATGATACACTCTGTCGAAAAAATATTTCTTAGGTCATGTCGGTTTACTCACGATATTTTCCTTCGCCGCTAAAGTGATGATAATAAACTTATACATCTGCCATTGGAAAAATAGTCAGAGAGGCACAAGCGAGAACTGAACCAACCACCTCACGTTTAGGAAAGTGGATTTTCTCACCAAAGCTACCATGTTTTTATTAGGCTATGAATGCAACAATTATTCAGAAATTAATATTTTTTATTTACTTCAAGAATCAGATCAGTATTTTACCAAATTAATAAAGCCTAATTATGTCATTTGTCACCCAAGGTGGAAAACCACGTAAGTGCATAAATGTTGTTCGGAATTTACCTTGCGAAATGGCGTCAGTGCATGTAAATCACATACCAGCTTAATTAACTTGTTAACGTTGTGCATGTGTGTAACGTGTGTGTGGATGTGTGAGTGAGAGCATGAAGGTAAATATGTGTAAGTGTTTGCGTTGAAGAAAATGTGAACATAATGTAAGTTTGGGAAACATTGCATTTTAAGCTGAAATCCTACTGATATTATATAAAAATTGAAAATCTAAAATATATTTAATTATAAAGAGTGAAAGGATGAACAAGACAAATGCCTGATAGTAAACAATATGCCTGCCTATAACCGTTTATAGTTATATTTGTGAAGCGGGTCATTGACGACGGAAAATGACGACCACGACCTCTCTGCCAAGAGTGTTCCGACAGAGAAGAAGATAACCGTTATAGGAAGACATATTCTTTAGTAGCACTTTACCATTATACTATAATAATATTAATACTGTAATTATACTATAATGGTGAAGTGCTACTCAACTATTTCTACATTAACCTCCAGTGCACTACCTAGCATTTTCCTTGAAAGTTTTCCATTCTAACCGGATCACATTAATATTTGCACATTACCATTTGACCGTAAAATCACATGACAACCATTTGACAGTTAAAGGAACGACACTTCCCTCGATCGATGCTGCAAAGAGTCCTGCCACTACAAGACTGTTGCTCAAACAAGTAGCAAGAATCACACACCGACAATCACACAAATCATTATTTATTATTTAACTAGGCGAGTTAACAAATGTGGTAGATCATGCACGTTCTACATCAGGTGACATGGCGGTCAAGTGAACACTTATTATTGTAAAAAGGGTGAATCAAGCATAATTTTCAAAACTTTCTATGTACATTTTCATAAATAGAACATATGAAACGTATATTTTCAACTATTATAGGGTTAAATTCGACCGTCACCTCGCCTGGTGTTCAGCGACAATACGACCTACGATGAACCGTCATTATTTAGAGGAAACAAATTCATTCTCAATTTGAAAAAATCCACTCACCCTACGCATCCCACAGCTTGGGCATTTTTATCACATAAGTAGGGTCAAACCTCTTCGTTTTAGTCAACCATGAAACGATATCACTCTTTGGGACTACTAAAAGTCTGATAGAAAAAAGGACTAGAAGTTTGATAACAAAATTGGCAAGGTGGTATTACATTACAACAGATCCGTTTTTTTACAACACACTTTCCGAAATGTATCCGATAAAACGATTTCGTCTCGTATTAGTGACTTTGCATACACGAATTTCTTAGTTACTCGTGTTGCCTCTTAAACGGTCGAAGCAGGCGTTATCTTCAGCATCGGTTTACGAAAGCGCGAACGCAAGCGGAGCGCGACGCCCGTTACCGCTGTATACACATTCACTGAAAGATACTATCTGAATTCTGAATTTTACCAATTTTACAATTACCTACGTAAATTTTGATATACGTTTTTCATTGAGACGTTGTACACTTAAAAGTATGTTTGAAAACATTAAATTTACATACATTTTGTTTGTACTTCAACTCTTAATTAATGGTTTTATATGGATTTTGTGTTGTTCGGGACTATAATCTATGTGTATACCAAGTTTCATCCATATCTCAAAAGTTGTTTTTGTATGAAAATGGGTTTGTTAACTCATCTCTATCCGTACAAACTTTCATATCTCTATATATAAAAATGTTAAGTTGGTTTGTGTACGCTTCAAAAACTCAAAAAGTTGTGCACTAATCGAGCTGAAATTTTAGAATGATAAAATAAAAGATATTATGTAATCCGCATGAAGGATTGTTTTTATCTAATTTTTGCATGACAATGTGCCACAGCGAAGCGTGGCAGGGTACAGCTAGTTTATAATATTTCAGCAGGATGTTCATCTTTAAGTGGTGGTTGGATATTTGGTTGTTAGTTCCTCAATCTCATCGTTGCGCCTTATCGGATTGGGCTTAAATTCAGAACATGGACTATAGTATAGAACTAGAATATCACAAATGCAGGATTTTAGCATGTATAATAGTTGTTATATCTCATCCATTTGGGAATGACGATGCCATAGACAGACATACACACAGACAGTCACGTCAAACTTATACCAACCCGTTGTTTTGTGGAGTTAATAAAAATAGTATTTTTGATTTATGCTCACTTAGCTCTGTGAATGTGATATCTTAGTAAAAACATCTGCACGCGAGAAAGGCATGTTCCATTATCATTTTACAGTGTTGTCGCGGAGAGTAGGACAGAGATCAAGCTACTGGCGGTTAAACTATAATGTGTGTAATTTCAACATTATCATTGAAATTAATGAAATATATTTATTGCCTATACATATATAGGTTTATAAATGATAGTAAGATGTTAAAGAACGTTAAATACTGCTTTTCGGCATGCAAGGTTATAAAAATGTTTTAGAACAATATACTTACCTACGTTGACAGTATGGTCAGTATGTAGACAACATTATGGTTTAATCTTTACTTATTATCAACATCAAGTGCATTCGATTTGACTTGATTAAGCTTTGTGAAGAAAAAAACAAGATTGAAATGGCGCTTTGACGTAAGCGTCGTCCGTTTTTTTTTTTAAATTTAGATTATATATTATTATATTTATACTTGACATTGGCGACATTGTGAGGCTAAACCACAATAAAAGCCATAAACCAAGAGTTGAAGTTGAAGCTTTGTGAATATAGTATAATTGAGCTTCACCATGAAATAAGTTTTATTAGCATTTGTTGTCTTTATTCTGAACTAGCGACCCGCCCCGGCTTGGCACGGGTGAAATGCTGATACTAAATATAAGTACTAATAAAAATGGTTATGCTGAGTTATTCCTAAGAGATAGACATATACTATTGGAGATTTTTTTGTAGACCTTTGAAAGAGGTACAATATTATTGCCGTACATTATTTTGATCTAGCTCATAGGGTTCAGCTTGAGGAGGAGCAGGAGATTCATTGCGGTTGCAGTGTAAGCGCAAAAATGTGTTTATTTATGACATTACTTTAGAAACCATTAAAATTATCCAAGTTTGTCTGCTATTTTAAACACGTATTATACAAATAAACTTTTCTCTTAAATGACACTACCTATTAACAAAACCCAAATCAAAATTTGTTTGGTGGTTTTAAAGATCTAAGCATATGTAGGGACGGACAGACGCAGGAAGTGACTTTGTTTTATACTATGTAGTGATGATGATAAGTCCTCCTATAATATTTTAAATGCGGAAGTTGGTGAGGATGGATTTTTGTTACTCTTTCACGCAAAAATTTCTGAAGAGATATGGATTTGATTTGGGAAATTTGGGACATAAATGGATAGTAGTGTGAAGTAACATACCTACAAGCTAATATTTATTCCGGGAAAATAGAGGATCGCTAATATATTATACTTAATTTAGCTTTAACATGAAATAAATGTAACGGAATAAATATTTAGACTGTATTGCAAATTAATTTAAAAAATCATTATTTTTACAAAGAGAAAAATGAAATCGTTTTATGCTTCTAAATATAACAATCTTAATAACAATATAATATCCTTCCCGATAGGTGTGATATGGGTGTCTCTAAATCTAGAATAGACATAAATATTTTAAATTTATTCTCGCTGAGAAGATACGGTGCACGTTAGAGAGCGTTTGGAAAAAAAAGATAAATGAATTACAGTCCGTCATTTGTGGAAGTTATTTGGTGATGTTTATTGTCGATATTCTATTGTGTCTCACAATAAAGAGTTTTTTTATCTAAATATCTATGTATTTACATTCGACTTGACGACACTGAGATTGTTTTCACCAGGATATATCCACTAAGGCAATGTATTCCACATTAAAGCTGATTGAAATTTATCCACAAAATCAGGATTGTATTTTCTTTCTTTGGAGTCTTTTTATTTATGCTTATATCTTCTGAAACATAAGAGGAAGGTGATTTCACACATTCTGACTCTCTCAAAGATTGTTTTTTATGTAGTATAGAGTAACATTATGCTTGAGGTTAAGCAAAATTCCTTCCCATAACAGCACAGCGACAAGCTGCTATTGGAACAAGAAGGGTCCAAATTATTATCTAGCACTGCACTACTCTCATCATCCAGAGATACCACGTATTAGGTGTTTTATCTCTTAGCCCAGTAGTTTCTCTGGAAACGTTGCCCTTAAAACCGGAACACAATAATGTTTGCATACTACTGCTTGGCGGCAGAATACCTGGCAAAGGTGTGGTACTTCCCCCAGTGGACTCTGCAAAGAGCTCTACGAAAATAGTACAAAGTACACACTCAACGAACAGGCATCCACAAAGTTGGTCTAAACGTCTGTTATTTCTAAAAAAATGTCGTCAGTAAATATCTTCACACTATTTCTGCCACAAATCAACCTTTCAGAGCCGTTCTAGCAATGCGGAAAAACACCAACAGTTACAAAGACACAAACTTATTTAACGCTGTGGTCAAAATTGCAACTCGCATGCTATTATGAAATGACTTCAAGAAATATACGTAAATGCAACAGTAGCGACATCGCTAGGAGTATAGCTAAGTTTGTCAAACTGTATAAAGAAAGCAACTGTTCCTTGTCATCCTCGACACACATCAAATTGAGTGGAAAATTGTAAAGTACGACATTGCATCTGACATTACTGTGCGTCGAACTATGACAGGAATTCGTATGTGGTGGTTAAGGTGGAGTGGGAAGGGTTTCGTAGACTACTTGTATCTAGGATTGCCATCTGTAAAGTTTGAGAACCAGGACAAGATTCGAGAAAACCCCGGATTTTCCAGTTTATAGAGCCCAAACCCCGGACATGTCTAAATTTTTTTAAACATAGTTATGTGTAAAAAAATGTTATTATCTCTTTTTATATTGAGATGAAGATGAAATCCGGCCCGGACGCTGCCCGGACGCCGTCCAAACTAGGACAAATCCGGGGAAACCCGGACGGATGGCAACATTACTTGTACCTATACTTGTACCACTTGTTGAAGTGAAAAAATCACTTTTAAAAAAACATTTTTTGCTTTGAAATAGCAAATAGGAAATCTAATGCGCTCGCGTCTCCGACATACTATCGTCAAGTGGCGTAGGTGTAGTTGCCATCACCACTGGCTTTAATTATTCAAATAAAGAGTTACTAGACGAGCAGGACATGTGCCTGAGGGTAAGCAACATACCTGGCAGGTGCCACATAACAGCACAGTGACATGCATCTATTGGAACATGAATAGGAAAAATCATTACCTATCACTGCACTGCGCTCGTACCAAGAGATCTTATATCTCTAAGCCCTGTAATTTTTCTGGAAACATTGCCCTTCAAACTGGTACACAGTAATGTTTGCACAATGCAAACACAAGACGTTGGCGAAATTGTGCTCACCAAACATTTATCTCACATAAATATATATCACAACCAAATAGAAGCCAGAAATAAATCTAAGATGAAGAATCAGATGACATAAATAGAAACCAGAAATTAATAGAAGATGAGGAAGAAGAAGACTTTAATCAGCTGACTATTATATATTTTTTTATTTATAAATTAAGACTAACAAATTGTCTTGCCAGACATATTGCATGCCTCTCGTAGAGGCCAGTTTGTATGGGGCAACTTTTAAAATGTTTTGTATCATCTTATCTTACCTACAAACAGCAATAAAGATTTTTGTATTTGTATTTGACTCTTCATGTTCCAATAGCTGTAATATGGCAGGCATGTTGGTTACGACCAGACACATGTCCTGCTCGTTTTGTCACAATAAATTATAAAAATAACAGACAGAAAGACAGACACACAGTTACGAAGGCAGCCAGCTCTTGAACTTATAGTGCACCTCTTTTCATGTCGGAAGTAAAAAAGTGTGTGTGTGAGTTTTACGCATGCAAGAAGTTAATAATACTTCTTTTTATTCCACGTTTTAAGAAGTTTAACTTCTGTTGAAGTTACTACTTCTTTTTATTCCACGTTTTAAGAAGTTTAACTTCTGTTGAAGTTATTACTTCTTTTTATTCCACGATTTAAGAAGTTTAACTTCTGTTGAAGTTACTACTTCTTTTTATTCCACATTTTAAGAAGTTTAAGTATTATTAACTTCTTGCATGCGTAAAACTCACACACACACTTTTTTACTTCCGACATGAAAAGAGATGCACTATAAGTTCAAGAGCTGGCTGCCTTCGTAACTGTGTGTCTGTCTTTCTGTCTGTTATTTTTATAATTTATTATGACAAAACGAGCAGGACATGTGTCTATTCGTAAGCAACAAACCTGCCATATTACAGCTATTGAAACAGAATAAATAATATCTTTAAAGCTAGAAGGAATATTAAAACAAATAATAAAAAATAACTTGAGGCTAGTTACAATCTTATACCTTTAAACGAGCAATTCTTGTAGGTATATATATATATATATATATATATTTACATCCTACAATATTTTTGGCGTCATGCACGTCGTGCATCATTACGACGTCCTCCGGTTCCTCTTGCTTATTTTAATATCTCTTAATGAATATTGCTTAGTTTTTCGATTGCCAGCTCCGTGGGATACATCGTTTTCTGATAATTTTATTTTTCACGATATTCCTCTTACGTTCGTGCCGCAACATTTTTGAACCCCGAACCATGGTCATTAATTATAAACGTCCTGGATATATTGATCTTGATTTACCAATGGCATCGACTATTTGGCGTCTGCATAGGATGAACGGCATTTGTGAGTGCGACGTTGCCAGCTAGTTTAGATTTACTTTCTCTTTCTTTTATTTCAATTTCGTAAGATCGCAGGTAGTATCTAGAATAACAAGCATAAATGTAGATGTACATGTTTGTTTCGTCATATTTTTTATTAATTTAAGACAAGTAGGTACGTAATAACCTCATTTGTGGATCAACACAAATGTAGACAAGATAAAATCGGGATTGTATCCTGCCATGGACTGAACCAATATTATATATAGACGTCCAATGTAATATACGGACGTCCAATTTGATATACGGACGTCCAATGTCTATATACGGACGCCTAATAGTTATATACGGATGTTCAATAGCCTGGCCACTTTAATTATAAAAATACGGCACTATGTGAAGCAGTTATGTTTGGCAACGAGCTACTGTATGGTAGAAATACTGCTGCCAATCGTGTTGCGCCATACTGGATTATTCCCATTTGTCTCCACACATTTATCCCCAGTAGAAACAAACGGGTGCTGAGTTTCTGAGAGCGGGTGGAAAACGGTTAATTAAAGTCCTTCAGAAGCTGTTCTACTCCGTCATACTTGACGGTAATACGCCAGAAGCGTGGAGCTGAAGTGTGGTGGTGCTTCTTCTACATAACAAAAAGGTGACTTCACTTTGTTGAAGAACCCATCTCACTTCTGAGCCACGTTTATAAGTAATCACGAATCGTCTCGCACGCAGGTTTGACGACTTCCAGCCACCCAAACAAGCCGGTTTCCGAAAATATTGGTAGACAATTCACATACAACACCATCTGACCCCAAAGCAAAGCTTGTACTATGGCGGCCAGATAGCTGATATAATACTTATAAAATACTATAGTACGAGTACCACGGACCATATCCATACACTTCGGCAGATTATACAGAACACCGACGAGTATAATCGGCTACTATGTACAGCGTAGGTATATCGAAGTGATGAAGTGTTTATACAACAAAGCTACCATGTCTATCCGTCTTCAGAACCAATGCACAAATCCGATCCAAATGCAAAAAACGGAGACAGGGAGACGTTATCTTTCCGAAACTGTTCACCTCTGCATTGGAGGATATTTTTAAGCTTTTGAACTAGAATGGATATGGTATCAACATTAATGACTTTGGCTCAATGCTCAGAAACCTCAATACTGTCTCTCAACAGGTAGGGCTAAAAATGAACATGGGTAAGACACAAAATCATGTCAAATGCCCATGTTGCACCCATACCGGTCCATGTTTGAAACAGCATTATCGAAAGTGGCGACCATTACGCTTGTCTAGGTCAGATGATCCAGTTAGGCAGATCAAACTTTGACAAGGAGGTCAGCCGACGAATCCAACTCGGATGGGCAGTGTTTGGCATCACATCTTCTCGTCAGAAATATCACAAACTCTCAAGGCGTAAGTGTGTGTTACAATCAGTGTGTGTTACCAGTGATGATATATGGTACTGAGACGTGGTCGCCAACTATTGCATATTGGCATGATATGCAAACTCAAAGTTGCGCAACGGGCAATGGAGAGAGCTATGCTTGGAGTTTCACTGCGTGACAAAACCCGCAACGAGGAAATCTGCAGAAGAACGAAGGTCATCGTCATAGTTTTTAAAATTAGCAAGTTGAAGTGGCAATGGGCAGGCTGCAGATGATGATGTATAGCGTATATGGGCTATGAAAAAGCCTTCGATTTCACCTGGGCAAACCTGGGCAGTGCTTCAGTTTTTCCAGCTTTGAAGTGTATAACAGCAAAGCCACAATGTCTGTCCGATTACAGGATCAGTGCACAAAACATATCCAGCTACAGAAAGGCGTGAGGCAGGGAGATGTTATACCTCCGAAACTGTTCACACCTGTACCGGTTATTGTTGGCAATACAACACTCGAAGTTATTGGCGAATACGTTTACCTAGGTCAAAAGATCTAAATAGGTAGATCCAACTTCAACAAAGAGGTCCAGCGAAGGATCCAACTCGGATGGGCAGCGTTCGGGAAACTTCGGCCCATCTTTGAGTCCAAAATACCCTAATTTCTAAAGACAAAAGTATTTAAGTAGTGCTTGTTGCCCGTGATGGCTTATGGAACTGAGACGTGGTCCTTAACTGTGGGCCTCAACACGAAGCTCAAAGTTACACAGCGAGGTTTGGAGAGAGATATGCTTAGAGTCTCTCTACGCGACAGAATCCGTAATGAGGATGTTCGCAAAAGAACGAAAGTGGCCGACATAGCTCAGAATAAGAAAGCTGAAGTGGCAATGCTGGCTGGCTGGCTGGCTACATCGCTCGCAAAACTGACAACCGATGGGAAAAAAGTTTCTCGAGTAGCGACCACGAACCGGAAGACGCAGTGTTGGACGGACTCCACTATATGGACAGATGACCTCACAAAGGTCGCTGGAAACCGCTGGTTGCAGGTTGCGCAGGACCGTTTGTTGTGGAAATCTAGGGGGGAGGTCTATGTTCAGCAGTGGACGTCTTGCGGCTGATGATGATGAGAGATGACGAGGGACAAATGGGAATTAATGGCAGTATGAAGAAATATTTTTAAACAACTTCTCTTGACGTCCCCGGTGGGAAAATATCTCACTAGATTTGAATTGGACATCCATATATAGCAATTGGACGTCCGTATACAGCTATTGAGCGTCCGTTTATAGCAATTGGACCTCCGTATATAGCTATTGAGCGCCCGTATATAGTAATTCGACGTCCGTATATAGCTATTGAGCGTCCGTATATAGTAATTGAACGTCCGTATATAGCTATTGAGCGTCCGTATATAGCAATTGGACGTCCGTATATAGCTATTGAGCGTCCGTATATAGCAATTGGACGTCCGTATATAGCTATTGAGCGTCCGTATATTTCTTCTCTTTATCGTCGACGCTCAATTTTAGCGCGTATATTGAGTCTAAGGCTAAATTAGCCACCAAAAACTAGGTATTCTCTCAAAGATCCGAAGACTCCATTAAGATAGACATACAGATTCAATTCTGAACAGTTGCTCACGTTAAATAAAGCACAGATACGCTCCTGTATGGAGTACTGTTCGCACCTTTGGAATGGATCGGCTAAGCATCACAGCTGGAGACTTTGGAATCGATTGAGAGACGTGCCGAAAGGCTCATAGGCAATGACACTCTTGTGCGTAAAAGACTCCAAAGTCAAAGTACTTTATTCATAAATGTACAATTTACACATCAATTAATAAAAAACAAAAACAAAAGAAAGAGCATACAAATTGTATACATTTTCAAAGTTTGAAATTACTACTTTGCTGTATTATAATAAATATTGTACAGAAAACTGTCAAGCATTATACGAGTAAAATATGGTTTTAATACAATTGTACTGACCCATGTCAAATTTATTTCTTTACATTTTTATGGGAACTTTGCCATCACTCTCTAAAAATCATCTCCAAAGTCTTGATAATCGCCGAAAAATTGCTAGCTTATCGGTTTTATACCGGTTATACTTCGGAGAGTGTGCAATTGATCTACATGATCTAATACTACCTTGTCCTTTTTCTATCAGACTTCTCGTATCGCAAAAAAGCGACATCGTTCCATGGTTGATGTTCCGAAAACACCAACGAAGAGATTTGACTCCAAGTTTGTGACAAGAACGTCTAGATTGTGGAATGCGTTGCCTCAGTGGGTTTTCCCTTATAGTTACAATATTAGTGTCTTCAAATCGAGAGTGAATCGTTTTCTTCTAGGTAAGCACGCTCCATTGTAGATTGCATCGTCACTTAACATCAGGCGAGATGGTGGTCAAGTGCAAACCTATTAAATAATAAAAAAATGGCAATTGGACGTCCGTATATAGCTATTGAGCGTCCGTATATGATTTTTTTTTCTCCGAAGTCCTCGATAATTCATCTTCTATCTACATCTAATACATTCCAATAACACATCATTTATTTTTTGCAACTTTTTGAAAGTTTAAATAAAGTCGGACTTCTAATAATACGCAACGCGTACAACGCCACCTACGGCGAATATTATTTTTTTGATTTCATACCGTGATAAATATTATGTGATCTATTGTTGCGAGCTGGCAACGTCGCAGTTGCGGACGCCAAATACGCGGATCCATAGTCAGGAAATCTCCGAGTTATACGGCTGTGAATATACGCGCGACAGCAGCGCCTCACCTGCGCTGAGATTTCGTCGCGAACTTTTTAATATATTATTGAATCCATTTTAGAGTTTTTTTGGCTTCTATCGATATTTGTCCTACGGCTAATCAGGACCGATAGGACGTAAATGGCAATGGCTATAAAAGTGGCGTCCAGTATGCGGACGCCAAAAGCAGGTGGACGCCAGTTTAAATGCACTTTTTCCTTCAGAGGACGGCTAATTGTTTGGAGGATGTAAATATAGGTATATATATATATATATATATATAGAATCTGACTCTCAGAAACGGCTAGAACGATTTTCAAGAAATTATGTAAACAGGGGGTTTCGGGGACGATTAATCGATCTAGCTAGGTTTTATTTTTTTTAAACATCATTTTATGCGCGTTTTTAGACAATTAAAAACTCCTATAATGTCATTAGAATACTATAACTTATTTCGCCACTATTCTTTAAGTCTAAATAGCTCAGTCGGAATATGCTCGCCCTCGGAGTCAAGAGACCCCGGTTCGAATCCTGATGGTTACACTCGGGTCTTTTCTTTTTTTTCTGAGAAAATCTTTTACTCAGAGCCCTTTATAAAAGCATTTAAACCGAGCAAAGCTCTGTCAACCAGGTACTGTTTACTAAAACGCTGACTATATAACTTTAAGGCTTGCACGTAAACCGTAAAATTGTATTCTCATCCTATTCCTAACGCGCAAAAGAAATATAACTGAAAACATGCGCAATATTTTTGTAATAATTTTAAAACCCGACTGCTAAAATCAACTGGTAAAAACATTATATACTACTTATCTAAGGACACTTGGGCAATTGAGAGGAATCTAACAAAATCTTAATCAAAATCAATCCAAACGTTTAGAAGATACCTACATATGTGGGAATAAAGAAATTACAAACACACAAGATACTATAATTTTTCCACATTCGTAGCTTATAACAGTACTAATATCTATTTGTAAAAAGTTGCGTGACATTTCTATTTATTTTACATGTATTTCTCTATTTATATAAACTACAGAGCGTTAATTTAAAATGACAAATTAACCAGGATAAGTTGAACCCAACACTCACTGTAGCTCTACAAAAACACAGGTCAACGTATAGTGGTACATCTCTGTGTTTACTTTATCATCATGAATACGGTCCCAGGACGTAAAGCCAGTTGCTACTTAATATAATTTTATTCTATTCCATAAATAGCTTTACAATGTCTTTATTTAGGAATACATACATTGGTAAATTAAGTGATTCAATATACGGCTCATTTTAATCTATTTGAATAATCGCTCCTATTACAGCGTACTAAGATGAATATTACTGTATTTTTTGTTGATCTATATCCATTGCTTACTGCTTCCGTTGTAACAATGTAGAGAGGTGGCAATAATTATACGTACTGGATAAACTATTTATAACTTCGACTCCAACCTCGTAGTTGTGGATTGTGTCGCTTGGATTAACCCTGATGAATATTTGCTGGGTGTTTGGAAATCGAGAGTGAATAGCGCACGTGGGAATCGAACTAGGAGCTCCAGTTACATTCTCCTGACTAGACCAGCCGTAACATTTCTATTCTATCATACAATTAAAACACCATTCAGTAAACAACATAAAATGTACGGATCGTATTCATAACGTTTTCTTTCAAAACCATCAATTTATTGAAGTAACCTTATATCACATAAAGTTTAAGCTCTTAATAATATTTTGATAACAAATGACTTAATTTGACATAACGATTATATTTCACTATGTCAAAATAGAATAAAATAGTCATAACAACAAAAATACGAGTAAAAAAGTAAATCTAGAAGATTTTTAACATCAATGAATCTGAATAAAACGTTATCAATTCTTGAACAATACGTAAAGTAACAAAAGACGATCTAACATCTAACAAAAGAGTGCTGCATCCTCCTAGCATCGACCAGTCGTTACAGACCTACCACCTTCGAACCATTCAGATAAAATTCTTACTACTTCCAGGTCAGGCTATGGTGGTTACGTCACGTGCCAAAACCACTGATGGCAGAGCTACGCTGATAACAAGTTATGATAGTGTTGGAGGTCAACGTATGGTGGTGTAATCGATGCGGCAACCACGTTCGTTCCGGTGGTGGACGACGACATGAAACTCCTTTTTGTATGCGCTTGACCTACGAAAGCATATGGGTGAATAGTGAGATGCACAGAAGGGACAATAATAAAAAAAAAAAAACAAATAGCACTGTCAAAAGCACTATATTAACTTAAGAATTGTAAAATGAGCTTAGCAGGACTTTATTTTATTTTTTATTTTTATAGAATTGCACTTGATTTAATTTTGCCTGATTTTAAGCGGCTGTGTAGTCTACTATAGAACATGTTTTTTCATTTTATCAGTTAAATAATAAATAAACTTCTTTCATTCTACAAAAACAACTATAGTGCGTAGGTATTAACGGATACCGTCCAAGACCCTTGTCAATGTCCTTAAAATATTTGTGAAATCTAGACCCATGTCAAACTCAGGGATCACGAAACCAGTCTAAACCTATCTGCCAAATCAAATTTGTGGGCTGAAATGGGTCTTGAATAAGTATCCTGAAGAAGATTTTTGTAATATTATGGATGTCATGCTTGGATTTACAACAATACCAAAACAAGATATAAGCGTGTTTGATTTGTAAGTTTGTATATTTTCAAGATATTAATTTGTTTTTTATATACTTGTAGAGAAGATATAAGTCTGACAAAGAGCAATGGAAAAACGTAGTCAGTTTCAAGTAGTAGACAAAAAGGAATACCCATTTCAAACAAACAACTACTGTCCCTGATGCTGTGGAATATTGTAGGAAGTTGAAAAGAAAATAGGCTAGCCGCATTGCTTGCATAGAAAATAACAAATGGGTAAACAACTTGGATAAGATTCACAAAACAAACGTGCCACAGACACAACAAAGCCTGGAAGAGATCGCTTTAAGCGATAAGGTCGCCCATTGGTACTTTAATTTAAGTCTTGAAGTCTTTATGATTTTTGATTTAAATTAAGTGCAATAAAGAGTTAATCTATCTAATCTATCTAACAAAACAAAAGTGGCAAAAAAGACGAAATAATCAAGTTAGTCAGCGCAAAGGGAATGTTGAAGGCAAAAGAGACAGTAGACTGGTCAAAATTAAGTGGGTAGTAAAATAACTTGATGAGTAAAAAAATATTTTCGGGAGTAAAAACTTCATGTAACACACTTGACAAACTTTTATAAAAACAACGCCCCTCTTGGGTGTACTTCGGAACAGATTAAATTTATTGTCGCATCTATTTAAATTTATTCTATGAGAAAAGGAAGAATAATACTGTGGTAAAAACATAGGAAAAGCTTTTGTTAATGAATTCGGTAACAATGTATCAAATGAAAACCAGTTCATGGAGTTTTAATTATGTATACTATCAAATGTTTTTCCATTTATTTAATTTAAATGTTTGCTTAATTGATTTACATTATACAGTAAAGTTAAAACATGCACACGCACAGAATAGAATAGAATAGTTCATTTCCACAGCATAAGACTGTAAGATAAATAGAGGTAAAAAAAGGTTAGCAATACATTATTACTACCGCCACCATCGCCGCTGCCCGATACGAAAATGCCGGTGACGCTAGCCAATTAGAGTTTCTTCAACAAATAGTGCTCCATGCGATTATAAAACTTATTACTTCAATAGAAAAAAAATATGTTTAGATAACTTCATTGTGTGTTTTGTAAATAATCTTTTCATTTTGCGAAGGCTTTATAGCTTTATAAGTTGTGGCCTTAAATACCTATGTTTAAGGTTTAACATAGAAAAAAAAAATTGGTTGCCTGTAAAGTCGGTAAACGAGCGAAAGTTTTACGTGACAACGACTTTGAGTGGTAAAATAATTTTACGGAAGGGACGCGTGCCTTTCACTTTTTATGTCTGTCTCTCTCGCTCTTAGGCGGGCTAACCATGCCCGAGTGGAAGGGACGCGTGCCTCTCACTCGCTCTCGTTGTGAGCGCATAACGTGAGCGGAGCGTAACGCAGTTTCTTGAAGTGTCACCCGACAAACCAATTTATAAGACGTTGTCACGTCAAAACAAACGTAAAGCGAAATTACCGCTGACAGTAGGACTGGGTACAAAGTATCAGCACACGATATTCAGACTGTCTTAAATACAATACATATCTCTAAAGCCGATCTTGCTGTCTGAATTCAGAGCAAGTGAGTCTAACCTTTATTTGTTTATGCTACTTAGACTAAGCCTGTTTAAATATCGAGTGGTGTAATAGAGACCTAAGGAACCTCCTAACCATGTGTGCTATGTGAGGATTATCGCTGCGTACAACACGACCCAGTCGATATAAGAACGATATTTGTAGATAATGTCATTTAGTGTATTATCCATAATAATACAAACAAGATAAAAGTTACGATGAACTCATGTTATTTGTCAATAAAACTTTAATAAATTTTATTAAAAAATAAAACGAACCCAACTGTTGTCCAATTTTCAAAACAAAGTAACGTGTCGAGTAATTATTTCTACACGAAGGGTTGCTACCCTGCTAACCAATTAAATATTTATGTACTTATTACTAAGGTTATAAGATTCAAAATCGCCCAATTTGTTGTGTTAATTGACCGCCGGCTGGTAGGTACTGAAATATATTTTATTGAGACAAGAATGATTTATCTTTGCAATCTCGAGGGCGCGACAAAATATGCTTAAAACACATTTTAAATTGAACTATACAGACCTGTATATAGAGATCATTATATTTGGTTAATAATATTAAAAAAGTGTTCTGATGACTGGCCACCCAGTTTTGTGAAAAACTTCAGCAAAAAGTTGGCAAGAATGGTTTTGTAACTTCATTAGTATAATGTTGGCAAAGTGATGTAGCTCAATTATTTTTACATTGTTGCAAGAAAGATGTTAAGAACGTATTAATTTTACGTAAGCATACTTGTTCTAGTAATTAGCGGTCTGCAGATAGGAGAACGGTACTTCAGCTCAATGAAAATTTATGTCATAGATAAACTCGTTAGAAGAGTGCCGCACAAACAGCGTAGCTTTTCTTGATTGCGGTTAAAAAAAAACCTAAAGTTGATTTAGATTTTAAGCTAAATATTTCTAGGGATGTAGGTGAACAATGATGAAAAAAAATTCACGCATTATTCTAGGTACTGATTCAAAGTAATATAAAATTTTTAATGCGTGTTAGAGTGTGTTGGAGAGATGGTACATACCCATGAAATACTTATTAGTTGTAATATTTTTTTTTATTTTAGCATTTCAGTTAAAAATACTTTTCAATTGTTGTTCTTCGCGGTAAGATACCAATAATTACACAAACCAGACACAATACACAGCGCAATGCTCGCGTCCCCCCAATTAAAGACAGTTACACACGGCACGCGTCGGCGCGAGCGTGACGACACGTCACGGGCCACGGCTACCCTCCTTACCTGTTGCATGTTCCAGAATGGACGGAGCTCTTTCAAGTTTCAAGGACACAAAGTACGAGAAAAAATTATTCCTGAAGAATGGATTTAAACAAACATATAAATATTGATGAACATTTTTAGGGTTCCGTAGCCAAATGGCAAAATACGGGACCCTTATAGTTTAGTCATGTCTGTCTGTCTGTCCGTCCGTATGTCACAGCCAAATTTCTCCGGAACTATAAGAGCTATACTATTGAAACTTGGTAAGTAGATGTATTCTATAAACCGCATTAAGATTTTTATACAAAAAATAGAAAAAAAACAATAAATTTAAGGGGTGCCCCATACTTAGAACTGAAATTCAAAAATATTTTTTTCATCAAATCCATAGGCTATTTATAGATAGGTCTTCAAAAATGATAATGAAGTTTCTAACATATTTTTTTCTAAACAGAGTAGTTTGCGCGAGAGACTCTTCCAAAAGTGGTAAAATGTGTCCCCCCTGTACCTTTTAAAATAAGAGAATGACAAAACTAAAAAAAAATTGGTGTACATTACCATGTAAACTATCAATGAAAATTGGTTTGAATGAGATCTAGTAAGTAGTTTTATTTTAATACGTCATAAATTCACTATTGTAAAAACACTGCTTAAAGTAACAACGAACTACAAGAATTTTTGTATTATGTATTATGTTACTTGCTAGTACGGAAGCATTTGACCACTTTTTTCATAATATCTATGCCTAAGATTTAAGAGCCAGTTAACTAGACAGAAACAGAAAATGTAGATATAAGTACTTAGTACAAATATCAGAATCCATCACACGAATATTTGTCTCAGGCGTGAATTGAACCCGCGATTAGTGTTGCTAGCTAGCCGTTTACCTCTTAATTTACTTTTGTTGATAAATGTACTGCTTTTTTTAAAGATCTTGAAGAATTCTGGCTACATATATACGCATTTTACTTTAATCTTTATTCTGTCAAAAACACAGATAAGTTTGTTCTTTTTCATTTAGTTTTATTGATAAATAAGGTAAGGCAAGTAATGCCAGTTTAAAAAATTCACACATTTGATTTGATTTACTTTCCAGTAAATTTCATTTCATTCATTTCATCTACATAATATGTACGTATATAGCCAGGACACGCGCCGTCGTCGTCACCGTGACCGCGTCATGGCGCTTGCACTTGAACTCCTGCCCTTACGAATGACACGCCACTAAAAATAGAACCTATTATCCTATCATTTGTAGAATTGTCTAAGGAAAAGTTTAGTAGGCACTAGCAATATTAGTGTTCGATCTTTATAAATGGCATGAGGGTAGTTACGAGTAGAGATTCCCTCCAATACTTTCGGCTGCAACCGTTGACCGACAGTCACACGTCGACGACAGAAGCAGCTACACACCTCTCAAGAAAACCTCGTGAAGCCCTGGGGCTTCATGATACAATTCGGCAAGGAGATCTCCTGAGGCATTATTGTGGTGCCCTAGGCGGGAGCGGTTAAAAGGTTGGTGGAAAATCTTCTATCTCTCATTGCTGTTTGTTGAAAGAATAATTATTTCTCACCTCTTTTCTTTTCATAAATTTAAATCTTACAGTCCATAAATCGAGGGACAGAAACTGACGGTGTGTACCGTACAATTAGTTTTAATCTTTAGCGATTGTAATTCAAATTGAAATCATTATAAGTACATATATCAGCTATCTGCCTCGTATAGTACAAGCTCCGCTTAGGTTAGGGCTGTGCAGTGTTGTGAAGGAAGAAACACCCACCAAGCATAAAACAGTCCACTCCCACTGCCGGGACTCGGGGCCTTCTCTCGCAAGGAGAGAGTCAATGCCATAATCCACCACGCTAGCCCAGTGTGGGTTGGTGGATGACACATGACTTAAAAAGATTCTAGGTACATGTCGGTTTCCTCACGATGTTTTCCTTCGCCGTTTTAAGTTAGCGGCATTGCGCACATAACTTCGAAATTGCAGTGGTGCGCGTGGTATTGAACCCGTGATCGGCAGTCGCCATTTTTCTGACTAAACCAGGTTTAACTTACTAGACCAGTCATAGCTTTCATTATAGATACGGCACTTGATGTTCTAAGAAATACCCACAAAGATTCATTATTTATATACAAAACATACCAACATCAGGTAAACAGCGGTAAACTGGAATATAAATTACGAGTAATTCGCAATAAATATGATTATAGATCTTAGGCTATGCTATTATCTATTTACTTTTTGCAAGCTACTGTTTTGCTTATTTTATATCTTAAGTGATTTCACATAAATTCACTTCCCAACCCATTATGTCTAAAACTAATCGCCTGCACATTTTAATTACTATCACAATGTAGGTACTGGCATTTCGTCTGAAGTATTCGACTCGGCGTTTGATTCTCCAACACTTTCGATATAATTTAGCCAACGTCCTAAATCAATATAGAAGTAATATATTCTGCTGCAGTCATTGAGATACGATACGTTACGATGAAAACAAACTATTGATGTAAAGGAAATGCATTTGTTATGACATTTAAACCATGGAAATCGATATCTTTTTTTATCTTTTTACCAAGGAAAGAAATCGCATTTTAACATATCCATAAATTTTATCAATACCGTGAGCCTGTTACGAGTGATGTTAATTCTTGAATCTCAGTCACATCCCAAAACATTTAAGAGCTATCAAAACCAAAAAAGTCTTCAAATGATGTCTTGGAATACGTCAGTTTCTTGAGGTTTTTCTTTATTTTTCAAACCAGTGCTGAATAATTAATTGTACTCTTGAAAAAAGATACACAGAAATATAGGTAGCCAGGATTAATTCCTGGAATGAATCCGGGCTACTTGCAAGAAGAAGTCGTCTTCATCATTGTAAAACAAGACGTTCTACTCGTAGCTACTAGGCTCCCATAACTTTTAAAGAGATATCATTCCGGATGATTTGTAAAATAGGTCTCTGGCCAGACTGTACGTCAATACACAACGTCACGGTCTAGCCCGCTCGTGGTGGTATAACTCAATGCATAATGTTCTAACATTACTTCAACTTGGAATATGCGGAAGATGCTCGTTTATAATAAGGTTAATAAACATGTTAATAATGTAAAACAATAGGTTTTCATAGAATAGTTAACTTCCTTAACTCTTGATTTATGGCGCTTTGTGCGACAACCTGATATTTTTTTCAATGTTACATCTTTTGATTGGATTCATCGTATACAATTCATATAGTGTGCTACTGATCTACATAATATATTATCATTTGGCCCTTTTTTCTATCGTTTGTTTGGAACCCAAAAATATAAATATTTTTATTAGTAAAATTTAGTGGTTTGTATACGGATTTAGTTTGTTTAAACAAGTATTAGATCTCCACTGGCATTGTGACGAATAAATTGACATGTTCTTAATGGTTCTACTCTTACGACAAAAAAGTTGTCAAGGCTATCTAATAATAATCAGCCCTGCTGACCAAGTGAGTATTGATGGACGACGCATGTCCTCGAAAGATTTCTTTCTTATAACACGCCGGTTTTATTACGATATTTTCCTTCACAGATAAAGCTGGTTACAAAAAACTCACACTGCAGTTGGTAAAGTACTCATTGGTGCAGGTGGGACTCAAACCTACAATCTCACACTTCCGTTCTACCCACTATACCACCGCAGGTATAAGATAGCATAAGCAACCCACTACATGTTCCCATAGCTGGGACTCGGGGCTTTCTCTCTAAAGAAGAGAACCAGGCCATTATTTCCCACGTTAGCCAAGCACGGATTAGCGGATGACGGATAATCTCTAGAGTCTAGAAATATGTCGGTTTCCTCACGATGTTTTTATTCACCGTTTTTAAGGTAACGGAATTATGCGCATGGCTTCGAAAAGGCAGTGAGGCGCATGGGATTAAACTCAGGGGCTCCGAATAGGCAGTCGCTGTTCTCCCGACTAGACCAGCCGTAACTTAGCTAGATAGACTTTATCTAAATTGAATACTAAGTATACACTTTACTTTTGCTTCATTTTCCCACTTAATAACACGGGATCGTTAACTCCTCGTCATATAACTTCTGAGATAAGATAATGCTGCAATAACTTTCGAAACCCCCACGAATTCAGGATAAGAATTCTGATTATAATTACTCATTATCATATCACAAAGTCACGATCGATAAGGAAGTAAACGATGCATGGCGAATGATGATCATTTATGTAATCATTAGTACCATCCCGCGGTTTTACTCGCTTGGTTTACTTTTTACTTTTTAAAAACAACGGAACCTAACGGTTCCGTTGTTTTACCGGGGAAAAAGTAGCTAATGTGTTGTGTGTCCAGACTATCCTCGTGGCTTAGTGCGTAGTAACTCTGCCTGCGAAGCCGAGGGTCGTGGGTTCGATTTCCACCCAGTGCAAATATTTGTGTGATGAATTCAAATGTTTGCACTGTGTCTGGGTGTTTATATGTATAATAAGTATGTATTTACAACTATGTAATTATTTTAAGTAGGTATATCCCCTATCGGGCCGCCATATTACAAGCTATGCTTAGTTTGGGGTCAGACGGTGTTGTGTGTGGATTGTCCACTAATACACCACCAATGTCCTACTATAATAAATGCGCAAGTTTGGATGTTTGTGTCTCATTCACGTTGAAATGTTTAAATGGATCAGGCTGAAATTTTGTACACAGTAAAAATACGGTCTGAAATAACACATAAGTATTATATTATAGTAAAAGGGGAACTGCGCGGATAAAACCAAGGGGCCACGGGGCAGTGCTAGTTATGTGCTAAATTTATTATATTTTACTTTATCTCTCTATGTACCCAATTTTATCCAGATCCCGCCAATAGTGTTTGCTTCAAAGAGTAAAAAAGATCCATCTATACATACATACAAATTTTCGGGTTTTAATATTAGTCGGATTATTACGAGTATCATTACGAAAAAGCCGCTAGGATGTCACTGGCCCGATTTCAAAACAGTAAGGTAATAAGATCGAATCCCAGCTGTACCTGAAAATGTCCAAATGCAGATGCACATGTTTATCACAACTTTAACGATGAAGGAAAACATCGTGAGCAAAACGAGATGATGATGATACGATTTTTCTAGGAATGAGTGAATGAATGAAAATTCTTTATTGTTCACAACTTAAAATAATACTTATAATATAGGAAAACAGTAAAACTAGTGAAACAGCTTTACATGCATCATTTACCAACACTCAGTAAACGTAGGGAATTAGGTATATCCTTGACTACTTTCTCGTTGTGCGAGATTCCGAGTGTCAGAAGTGGGACATAACCCCCATCACCTTGGCTACGCCCTTGGTGCTAGTAAAAATACTTCTATGATTATAAATTTCATTTAAATGGACAGATGACCTCACAAAGGTCGCTGGAAACCGCTGGTTGCAGGTTGCGCAGGACCGTTCGTTGTGGAAATCTAGGGGGGAGGCCTATGTTCAGCAGTGGACGTCTTGCGGCTGATGATGATGATGATGAATTATAAATTTCAAATGAGAACTATTACTTCAAGTTTTCCTATCAGTGGCTTTGGAAATTTTAATACGACAAAGCAAAAGATTAAATTTCTTGATTGATGGCCAGTATAAACGAATTTACGAGGCAAGCTTCATGCGAGGGAGGGTAAATGAATATTCATATATTTTACTTTTACAAGGGTTTTGTATGAGTTTTAAATGAGTTATTAGACGTTAGAGTGACTAGCGAGGGGTTAAAATGATAAATTTCTTGGGAAAAATTTGCGTAGTTGCCTTGAATGTAACTAACTAATTTTTTTTATCTTTTCAATCATCTTCAAATAAAATAGGTTCTAAAATCAATTACAGGGACAAAATTAAAAATTTTGATTAACCCCCGACTACCTCGGATTTGTTATCTGTACAACAATCTACTAGTCAAGCCCTTTCATTTGATACCCATATTGAGGGAGTTGTGAAAAAAGAAATGTATTTCGCCATTTTGTGGTGGTGGCCATCTTGGATTTGAAATTTGTCATAGTGCATAGTACTCTACTAGTCAAGCTCTTGCATTTGATACCCATATTGAGATAGTAGTGAAAAAAAATATGTAATTCGCCATTTTGTGGTGGCGACCATCTTGGATTTGAACATAATGACGTAGGCTGTGGAGAAATATTTTGCCCGCCATTTTGATGAATCGATATTTACCAAACATAGCTAAGAACGTCTGCACAGAAATTAACCTTCGAAAAAAAAACCGCATCGAAATCGGTTTATCCGATTGAGCTCTACGTTGCCACAGACAGACAGACAGATAGACAGACAGACAGACATCGACGTCAAACTTATAACACCCCTTTTTTGGTCGGGGGTTAAAAAAACAAACGAAATATTTATCGCATAATTGGGTAAAAAATATTTTTTCTTTTGGGAACGAATAAAATAAACTTAGAGGGTAATATAATCCTACTAATCTTTAAATGAAATAGTTCAAATGTTAGTTGTTTGTTGCTCATTCACGTCGGAACGGATCGGGTTGAAGTTTTGAACACAGTTAGATTCTTTTAGTCTGGAATAGCACACGAGAAAATAACGGGACAGAAATTGCGCGAGTAAAACTTCTACTGGTAGTAGTAGCAACTAGTAGTAGTAGTAACTAGTACCAATATTAGCGATGGGACGGTTTGGATGGTTGTTGCTCAATCACATAAGAACGGCCGAACGAATAGAGTTGAAATTTAGGATAATGCACAATTATTATCAGCACATAATAATAATAAATGTTTAAATCGCTAGGTGGTTGGATTAAGGGACAGCGCGTATCGTCAGGAGGTTCCTCAGTCTGCAGCCCTAACTACCTGTAGCTTGAGTCCTGCCCCCGCTGCTGGCGGCAAACTAGGTTTCGGTTTTTATAATGTTTTTATGTTGTTTTTTAAACATTTATTAATATTGTAAAAACCTAAATTTAAGAACCATGAATAAATGACTGAATAAATATTTAATACAACTCTTTGAGACCACACAGAGTAAAGCAAAAACATGACAAAAAATAAATGTGGTAACTAAAATAAAATTTAAAATAAATAAATAAATATTGGTGGACAATTCACACACAACACCATCTGACCCCAAACTAAGCAAAGCTTGTGTGATGGCAGCTAGATAGCTGATATAATACTTTTATAGTTTTTTAAATCCATACTTATTATACATAGAAACACCCAGACACAGTGCAAACATTTGAATTCATCACACAAATATTTGCTCTGGGTGGGGATTGAACCCACGACCCTCGGCTTCGCAGGCAGAGCTACTACCAACTAAGCCATTAGACCAGTCATCTTCTTTAAAAAGGGTCTTAATTAATCCTAATAACTCTTAAGTGGCGGTACATAGGCTATTTTATCGAGGGGAATAACGGCAAAGGAAGGTAACCGCCTAACTAAAACTGAATTAGCTTTGATATTGCTGTCTCTTTTCTTTTCGCTTGAAATAATAGAGACAACAATAGCAAATCCATAGCCGATTTCGTTAGGCGGTAGAGGCGGGAACTACGCAGGACTTTATCTATTTTATGACGCAGGTAAAACTACGAATGCTGCGTGTACTTGCGAATGAAATAAAATACCTAGAAATTATTTTAATATTTCATTTGGTACGTATCAATTTAAAATACTCTTTATTTGATTACTCCCGTCATTCTATGGTTTAACTCCTTTTCCATATCACGGTTGCCTCGAAGAGATCGCTTTTAGGGATAAGGGCGCCATTTGCTACTATATTAATAGGATTGTGGGTTTTGTTAAGTGCAATAAGGAGTTTATCTATCTATTTAATGTTGTAAAATAATTTTATTCAAACGTACTGATTTATGAAAATGATTTCACATTTATGTAAAGCGCTAGGCTTATTTATTATGTTACTAATAATATTGTAACTTTTTATAACTATTACGAAATATCGAATATTCGATTGAGCGTTCACGCCCGCGGCCAACACTATGCAAATCCCAAGGTGAACGAAAGTGAAGATGACCGCTGGCCTAAATTGGCTGTCAATCTAAAAGTAGACTTCTAAATTTAATATTACGACAAAATTATTTGTGGTAGGATTACCAAATTATTTATTAATATTATGAAGATATAATATTATGAAGACGTAATTTATTTTCTGCGAAAAACAAAAACCGATTTCAGTTTAAAATTAAATACAGATACTCGACGAAATTTCATAAGAGTCTATCATTACGTCGTCTAAATACACGCGAACACATTTTGGTTTTTGGTTCATATTCCAAAAACCATTTCAATAAAATCTATATAGTTCCATATCTAAACTATGATCAACGAAACAAAAAATTAAGACCCAAAATTTATTCACAATTGGCCGTGCTATCGCGCAACATACATAACAAGAACAAAGTTAAAAATGTTGATTAACCCCCGACTACCTCAGATTTGTTATCTGTACAACATTCTACCAGTCAAGCCCTTTCATTTGATACTCATATTAAGGGAGTTGTGAAAAAAGAAATGTATTTCGCCATTTTGTGGAAGCGGCCATCTTGGATTTGATTTTTTATAGTGTTTAGTATTTTACTAGTCAAGCCCTTTCATTTGATACCCATATTGAGGTATGTTATGAAGAAATATTTTGCCCGACATTTTGTGGCGGAGGCCATCTTGAATCGATATTAACCAAATATAGCTAAGAACATCCGCACGGATATTAACTTTTATATAAAAAACTACCACTTGCTACTGGAAGTACCACCTTTCCTAGTTATTCTTCTACTAAGCAATGACGCTGGCTTACAGTAAAAGTTGCATCTTAGGTACTGTGTTTGGATTTGAAGGGTTTTTTAAAGATAAATTTCAGTTCAAAGAGTAGAATCATTTAACACCTCTTTAAAGCAGTGTTAAACAGTGATATGTTCCCTGCAGATTCTGGTACTTGCGTGGCACTATGTATGTGTAGCTATGTTACTTACTATCAGATTGATATTTACATCCCGGTATAAAAATGTGTAAAATATTAAAATTATTTTTCATCCCACCAGCTCGGAAAGAGTACTTTTGCTCCTCGATATCAGGGCGCAAAAGTCGTTTTTACCCTCTAGAGGTTAAAGTAAATTTGAATTTAGAACATCGTGTGTACTGAGGTTTTGAATTCAAAACATAATTCAACCTATTTATTTCTACCTCCTTGGTGCCGAATCATCAATCACTTTTTTTTAATATGTTAAAAACTCAGACTCGGAACCTCCTTGGTGTACTTACTTTTTTTTTTTATTTGCTTAGCGCGAAAACATTAAAAAATTTGCATTTAGTCATTTCCTCGCTGAGGTGGAATGAAAAGTTACGTGTTGCACTCGAGTGCAAAGATTTTTCACCTTGTGCTCTTTTGATTCCCTTGCTACGCTCAGGATTCTAATTTTGAATCACTCGCTGCGCTCGTGATTCAATTTTAGAATCCTTCGCGTGCTCGGTCATCAAAATTGAGCACGCGGTTAAAAATCAACTTTGCACTCTTGTATAACAAATAACTATTGTTAAATTCTAGCGACCCGTTCTGGCTTCGATCTGATATTGTGGTATAAAGACTATTAATTGAAATAAAAACGATCTTATCTCGTTGTCTCATCCAAGTTGGACCAAATTTTCCTTAATGTTTTATTTCTATGCCCTGTAATGTCTCTAGATACTTTGCCCTGAAAACAATAACGTTGGCACATGATACTGATAATAAGACATAAGACACTGCTTGGCGGTAGAATAATTGGCAAAGGCGTAGTGCGTCCCCAGATGGACTCTGCAACAAAGAGTCCTATCACTTCAAAAAAACTATCTATCTACATATTTTAGGACGCTTTTAGTCAAATCGTATCGCTCAAGTCGATAAAACAGTTCTAAAACTTATAACACATATTGGTTCGCGTTTGAACAATGTCTAGTCTAAAGATAAGCGACGGTGTAGCCGACGGGGCTGGCCAAATGCTGGCCCAAAAGTTACCTGTTCACTTGAAAAGTTCTAGATAATATTTCTCAGGGAATAGTGAAGTCGACAGTTTATTGGATGTATTATGATTTAGAAATCTACCTTCACAACGTAGCCTAGCCAACCGTTCTAATGTTGACCAACGCTTGATAATTGCTGACTATTTCTTGACTAATTGATTGGAGATGCTTTTATTTATTGCCATGTCAAAGTACTCTGTTAAATGTTAGTTTTATTTGAAGAAAGTATTTTATGTGAATCGGAGTTAGTACCAAATATTTATTGACTTTCTACTGTTAAATTATTTTTGCCAATTAATCACAGTATGAGTAAAACTGTGATTGTATACGCCTGTTTATTTTAAGTGTAGGTTTGCACTGGATCGCCATCTAATCTAATGTTAAGCGATGATGCGGACTATGATGGAACGTGCATACCTAGAAGTTATCGATTCACTCTCGATTTGTAAACACCAAGATTCTAACCATCAGGAAAACCCAACGCATTCTACAACTTAGACGTTCTTATCACAGACGTAGCAAAGTTTACCTAGAACAAAATTCATTCTCGACTTGCAGATAGCTAGATTTTAACTATCGGGAAACATTAACTCAGGTAACGTATACCAGATCCTAGACATTCATATCACAAAAAAAGTCAAACCGTCTCGTTTGAGTTTCTGGGACGTCAACCAAAAAACGAAGGTCGTGGTTGTGAGTCGTGGTTTCGTAGCTCGATACAAAAAAGTTTGCTATGCAGTGATTCAGTTGCACACTTTCTGAAATACATCCGATAAAAATCGAAAAGCTGGCGACTCAGCTGAGATCTTTATTGATAAATGTTATCGTAGAACATATCTATACTAATGTTATCAAGCTGAAGAGTTTGTTTGTTTGCTTGAACGCTAGGATCTCGGGAAGCACTGGTTCGAATTGTAAGATTATTTTTCTATCGGATAGTCCATTTATCGACGAAGACTATAGGCTATAGAACATAACGCTACTATAAATAGAAGCGGAGCATGAATCAAGAATGTAACAAAAACGGGAAAAAATATTCTTTATGAGAGTTTTCGTACCGTGCTTTTGTCATGACAGCATGTGTCTAAGATTGCGTCATTGAACCTTTGCTAATCAAATTTGTTCTAAATCTGAGTTGGTACGACTAATTTCCGATAGGTGGCGTAGCAGGTAGCTGAAGAGTTTTTTTGTTTGAAAGCGATATTCTCATGAATGAAAGAACCGATTTCAAAAAATTCTTTCATCGATGGATAATATGTACGGGATCCCGATGAGTGCTTTATATATACCACGGGCGAAGCCAGAGCGGACATCTAGTTAATTATGTTCATAAAGAATACACGTGTAGGGACACAAACATCAAAACTTTTGGATTTATACCTACCTAATATCACTTGCAGCGCCCCGCGGCGTTACTTGCGTAACTCCCATTCCTGTCGCTCCCCTTTATTTTTCCGGGATAAAAGTAGCCTATGTGTACTTCTAGACTATAATCTATATATGTTCCAAATTTCAGCCCGACCCGTTCAGAAGCTACGACGTGATTGAGCAACAAACATCCAAACATCCATATGTTGACTTTTATCATATTGGTAGGATTAGTAAGAAAAGATATGTCAGTTGTTCGTTATTGTAGTAGATCACATATGTTACTATAAATCCTAGATCGAGAGATTGTGAACGATGATAGATAGTCACGCACATGTCAAAACTAACCGAAATTCGTGACTGC
This sequence comes from Ectropis grisescens, assembly GCA_017562165.1. Taxonomy (NCBI): domain Eukaryota; kingdom Metazoa; phylum Arthropoda; class Insecta; order Lepidoptera; family Geometridae; genus Ectropis; species Ectropis grisescens. The sequence continues at coordinate 18,024,892 of CM029773.1, forward strand.
ACTTACACAACTGAGCTAAAAAATAAATCAGGAAATCAGACGCATGGCATTTTACGTAAATCGAGTGTGTTAGACTTCAACCATTTGACCTGAATTCTCTAAAGCAAAATTAAATTATTGTTTTGTAGAAGTAAGCAGTGCCAAACATATTTTATAAAGATTTGTCCTTTTGTTTTTACTTTTATAGGCTTACATTTGGCTGCAAATATAATATTTAGGTATATACATTAGTAAATTAGTTTAATGTTAAATGTGGATATAATTGAAATATTTATAAATTCATGCATTGCTCATTGCTAGCGGCAATCTAGGTTTGGGATCTAGGTTTCTCTAATGTTTTATCCATTTACGATGATGATATCTCTGTATAAAACTTGAGCTTAAAAGTACAAAAAAAGTAATTTAAAATTATTTAGTTTAATTTTCATCAGTTTTTGGGGGTACACGATAAGCTGATGGGTTTTAATGATAACAAGTTTGTCTGTAATCAAGTTTTGTTTCTATCATTATACCAGTTACAATGTCTCAGTCCTCATTTACACGCTACCCTAATTATCCTCAAACATATCCGTTGAAACGCAACAGACGTCAATAAAATAACGTCCAAAAACCCAACGATGTGGCACTTCCTTCCACAATAACTCCAAGAAGGCCCATAAAACTCATACAATACTGCTGCGGTCAGCCCTTGAGATACCCCGTGACCTGTGAACCAGAACCTTAGCCGCCAGCGCAATAACAACCTTAAAAAACAAATTATAAACTTCAAAATCAAAAGACATGACGCTGCAGGCGTAGTTTTCGCGCCAAAACCTGTCATATGTTTTTTTGTTAAGGTAATCTCAACTGTAACTCCAAGAATTCTAAGGTTAATGTTGCCAGTAGCTACGAGTAAATAAAATAAATTGTACTTAGGGGCAGACACAACCCTATCGTTATGGTGCGCGCGCGCAGTTGGTAATGAGCAGGCAAACAATTTTTTTGACAGACTTTGCTTGAGGGTTTGAGTAAATTTCCTTGGTGTGAATTAGATGTAAAATACTACTCAGAAGTTGTGAAACATCTGGTCAAGTACCAGATGGTACGTCTAGTATTTAAATGAATATTTAGTGATTAGTTTAATATGTTTTCAATCCTGACTACATAAATTGAAATCGACAAAACTTCGTGGTAAACTGAACTGACACGGTCTAATACAAATCTGTGACTGATCCAGTTATATCTTCTAATTATAATACCTGTAAAATGTTTTGTCAAAACTTGGAGTCACAGAGATTGTTCAGTGCAAAAAAAAAGAGATATGATCTATGCTTCAACTTCAAATTCATTTAAAAACAGAATTCCGTAACTGGCCACTCACAAAAAACTAATTGATGCGACTAGTAGCGTCATCGATAGGCTCAATCAAACAAATGCTCGCCTTCAAATTTAAGTTAAAAAATATATTTGGAATTAAACAAAAGTTTTTTCGCCTCGATACAGTTATTTCTAATTGTACCTGTCGGTGAAAGCAGGTGCAAGCTATTTAGGCAATTAGTGATTATGTGTTTCCGACTGTTTGTAGTCATTTATAATTTTCGTCCACAATGACGCAAAAGTTTTGTTTGATATAGATTACTAATTACTAGCCTTATAGGTACACTTTTTTATTAATCATTATTGAATAATTCAATAAGGTAAATTCGTAAATCATTAAATTACATAGGTAATCACGACATTTTTATTTAGCTTACTGAAAAAATATGTAGTAGAGTAATGTCCCAGGACCGCCAGACGTCACGTATTTTCTGATGGATGAAATGTGGACGATTGAGTAAGTTAGTACGTACTGAGAACACATGTTTGCCCGCTAACTTGCTTAGACGGCCAATTCTGAGATATGAGGTCCAGTAGATACATTACTCACTTCACGTATTTTCTGATAACTGATTTTCACGTATGCTATAGGCAGTATCTTTAAAAATAAGGCCCCGATACTCCCAGACATTTTCCGTCGGCCGTTTTGCTTAACAGACGCTTTAAAACTCCCAAAATAATAGTCTGTTAAGCAAAACAGCCGACGGAAAGTGTCTGGGAGTATCGGGCCCTTATTTTTAAAGATACTGCCTATAACATAGGTGAAAATCAGTTATCAGAAAATACGTAAAGTGAGTAAAGTATCTGCTGGACCCCATTTCTCAAAATTGGCTGTCTAAGCAAGTTAGCAGGTAAGCATGTGTTCTTAGTACGTACTAACTCTACACAATCGTCCACATTTTATCCATCAGAAAATAAGTGACGTCTGGCGGCTCGGGGATCTTGGACTATAGCGGTTGTTGCAATAAATAAAGTTAATTCGAAACTTTTTGCTTGTTGCTGTTCTAAATTAAACAAATGAATAAGAACGTCGTCTACCATAAATTAGCTAAAAGTTTACACGCGCCAAAAATGCTACTTTTTGAATACAGTTAAACTGGTTTTGTAACTTTTGTGACTGTAAACCAACTCAACGAAAAAAAAAAATTCGTTGGTTACTTCATGTTTATGACTTTCGATGTGTTACAGGATGTTTTTAAAACTAAGACTGCTTATTCAATAAAACCCAAAGTTAAGAACCTTGACCAACTCCGACAACACATAAGGCGATTTAAATAAAGGATTTTTCCTTATTCACGCGCTGTTGAACATGTAAAGTATTTTCCTTTCTGACCTCACCCCTGCAACCCGATTCATACGGACCAATAAACTAAATTCGTGTATTTCCCAGTATTACTTGAACCCAAAAGTAATTACCATTCTACGTAATCGTTGATCAGCTTATACTAGTGTTTCCGTTCTTGGATATCGTGAATACAGCTCCTATTTTCAAGGAGGTTTGGAGTAAGTTGCAAGCGAACGTGAAGTGCTTTGATGCCCATGAATCTAAATGAATTCTACAATTTTTTCTGGGAAAACGACCTTGTTTCCTGATTACAGTTCCAAAGATAGAGGATATTTTACTCCACTTTTATTATAAGAAGGCTTAAGCCGTGAAACGTCATGGGATTTTGCAGGTGGTTACAATCTTGGTGTTGAAAGTGAATCAGTTTTTTTTAGGTAAAGAGGCTTCATTGTAGACCGTATCGTCACTTAACATCAAGAAAGATGGAAAAATCTGTACTAGATATAAAGAAAGAAACTGTTCAGATTTTTTTTTAACTTTTATATGTTTACACTTGACCGCCACCCCGCCTGATGTCAAGCGATGACGCTGTCTACAATGGATCATGAGACGTAAAGTACCTTCGAGAAGAAGTCTAGTTTTTTGGCAGCTAATTTACACCTGAAATAAAAGATTCATTGCTGTTTTGTTTTCACTTCAACGACGCCGGCTTCTCATTAAGCGATCAGTTTTTCTATGTCCGATCTTGCGTAAATAATGATATCATTCCAAATCAACTAATATTTTATAGTCGATCGCGAACTGCCGGCCAAAACGCGTTTCCGGCAGAAACCGTTACCTTAATGTCAATAAACTTCAATGTAAAGTAATTAATGATATAAATAATCATAATTTAAGATTGCAGAGCTCGCTTCGTTAGTTTCTCTTTGGTCAAAACTAGAAAATATTATTGTAAAGCTGCGGTCACACAAAACTACTACAAATAGTAAGTAGGTAATGGTTGTAACACATTTTTGTTTTTAGTATGAAAACTAAAGTCGTTATTACGCATTTTAAACATAACATTTTCAATAAAAAATATAACTTTTTGTTATATTTTACTATAAGCAGCATCCCGCAATTTTACTCGCGTATTTCCCGTTGCCGTTATATATATGCCCAGAGATAAAAAGTAGCCTAGATGTGTTTCCAGACTATAATATAATTGTGTACCAAATTTTTACCAGATCCGTTCAGACGTTACGACGTCCTTGAGCGATAAATATCCAAACACACAAAAGTTGACATTTATAATATTAGTTGGATAAGATTGAAAATATTATTTACATGCTATTTTAACGGGCAGACCTTTAATTGTTTCAAACAGCCGAGATGGCCTAGCGAATACCTACTTACGTTAGAGTGTAAAATCTTCTTAATTTATAAATTAAATCCTAAGATTCCGTCTGGGCGCATACGTTTCCATGTTATAAAATAAAACACAATTTTCCGCGCCTGTTTTTTTATAATAAAATGACAGTGTGAATGTAATAATAATTACCAAACATAACATTTCAATTAAATACAATTATTTCATATATATAACAATTGTAACGGATAATCAATTTTTTTACTATAAGGTGATCAGGTCAGATTGAATATCTAGATATTTTCTATACCAGCGTGCGTCATCTTCGACTAGGTTTTGAGGTAACACCTTTCCTTACCAACAGACAAGTTACTTGGCTCAAAGCTCAAACGTGGCTTTGTGCGCGTTAGACATAAATAAATTAACCACAGTGTGTCACCAGCACTACACGCAAAAACTAGAACTGTAGTACTGTTAGTAAAGTTGTAAAGTTTAATTAGACGTGATAATAATCTTTTGAAGATAAACTAAGCACGTTAAACATTCGCTCGGAATGCTTGCAAAAAGTGTTATGACTACACTGAGACTTAGACTTACACACATCAAAAGGATTTTGACTTTGCCTTGATTGCACGCTATTGACGTCATTTGTTTTCAAACATGCACATAAACATACCACTTTATTTTCTTACTGAGTTTGCTCACAAGTAGAGAATCAAGACTATAATGTATTTAGCTACACTTTTTTTATAATAGGTACATATTGAGTGGCGGGACGAACAATGCAAATGCTTGATGGTAAGCGCCAAGTCTTCACACAACAGTACAGAGCCACTCAGTAGTTTGAATAAGTTGTAGTGGTAGGACTCTTGGCAGAGTCCGCCTGGGGAAGTACCACACCTTTGCCAGTTATTCTACCGCCAAGCAGTAATGTGCAAACATTACTGTGTTCCGGTTTGAAGGGCAATGTTTCCAGAGAAATTACAGGGCTTAATGATATAAGATCTTAGATCTCTGGGTGACGAGCGCAGTGCAGTGCTAGGTAATGATTTGGACTCTTCATGTTCGAATAGCTGCGTGTCACTGTGCTGTTATGTGTCAGGCATGTTGCTTACCATCAGGCACATGTCCGGATCGTCTCGTTACCATTTATTTAAAAAAATAAAAAATAATAAGAATACTCCAAAATACTTTCTGGCACTGTATTGCGTTAGTCACCCAGAGCTATAAGATAAAATGAGAAAAACTTATACATAAATACTCCATCGATCTATATAGAGTTTAATGGATGTTACAAGTGAGCAAGGATATTTGTTTTGTCCCGTAAAAACTATTTTCACAAAAAGGTACCTGTGTATAGAAAAACATAAACTTATAAATATCATTGATTCATTTAATACTATCTATTAGTCAAATAATCCGGTCTACACCGTTTCTGGAGTGAAAGAGCGTGAAATCCTGGCTCTTACGTCGCTGGATTGTCATTGCAATCTTCTGCACCAGAAACGAGTCAGATCGAAACTAACTGAAATTTTTCCAAATTGGCTTTGGGTTTCCAACTGCCCATAATTTTCACTGCGACGGATTCCACATAGATTATTTTTCGCATCCAAAATGCAGTGTATTTTTTTTTTTTTAATAAATGGTAACGAGACGATCCGGACATGTGCCTGATGGTAAGCAACATGCCTGACACATAACAGCACAGTGACACGCAGCTATTCGAACATGAAGAGTCCAAATCATTACCTAGCACTGCACTGCGCTCGTCACCCAGAGATCTAAGATCTTATATCTCTAAGCCCTGTAATTTCTCTGGAAACATTGCCCTTCAAACCGGAACAAAGTATAGTACCGGTATTATAGTGAGATAATTAAATTTTCCTCCTGAATCATAACCTGCCGTTCTCAATCAATGATATGTATTTCGTAGGTACGAAATTATGCTGCTGCTTCAATGGCACCTACTTTGGGTGATTTCTGCAAATAGCGTCTTCAGCAGCTTCTGCCGGCGAGTGGACGATTTGATTAAATTGCGAAACTGAGGCAGAGCTGATTCAAATAGCATCCCAGACTAGCCACTTCCTGTGTACTGTACACAGCACCAGAGAAAAATCATCTGGATTTACTTTTATTCTAGACATTTTGAAAAATTGATTCCGAAAAATTTGGCGATACAATCAAGGCCAATTCAAAATATAAATAAAGATTTTATAACACCAATCCAAAAGAAAGTGACAAGCGAATATCCACAAATGACTATAAATCACTTACCACGCGTCAAAAGTGTTTTGACTTTACGATATAAATAATCCTCTGGATGACCATCAACTGACAGTCTTGCGCTGTGTAACTTATTGTTCTACACAGTGCATTTGAAAACAATCATAAGAAATTCAATTCTGTTATTAATTTTGCCAGCATCACCTCGGCGTAAGTTTGGTGGGCGTTTTATCTAGTAATACAGAATTATGGGAGAAGGCCGACATGCTATTCATGGTAAGCAAAATCATCATCATCATCATAATAAGCCCACATTCGTCCACTGCTGGATGTGATGTGTGATATATTCCCAATCCGGACCTTTCAAAAAGCCCTACAACAATTTCGACGTATTCAGTAGTTGTCCAGAGTTTTTAAAAAGTTAGCCTAAGATAATCCAAAAGTAATCAATACATTATAAAATATCCCCGTGGCCACTTACACATAACCCGTGGTTAATCACAAAATCTTGGCACTAAATAAGTAGGTAGCGTCTATTTTCTTCATGTATATAGTTTTGTTGTGGAATAAGTGGACAGTTTCATAATTCCCAAAGAGATAAAATCTGGAATTGTTCAAGGACAGAGTGTATATGTATCTTTTAAGTCAGTGTGTGAAATTTTCATCACACAATCGCTTACCATCACGCAAGTAATAAGTAGGTCACACGCAAACCTACTAACACTAAAAGATGTCTATAGAAATAAAGTAATAATTTCTTTAAGCCATTTCCAAGAAATGACTTTATTATTGAGTTTGCATACAGAAGATACGTAGTTACACAATAAACGGTTGTTTTCGAACCACATACTGGTTTCGACCACAAAAGCTATTTCATTTAAAATTAGGTAATTTTACCAGTTAAATTAAATATCTGAGACAGTCTGAAACATATGTAAAAATAACGAATTTCGCAAAACCTCAAAGGTCAAAATCCACGATATAAATCATTAAAACTTTATGATACCAATCCAGAAGAAAGTGACGAGAGAAGACACCGAAATGACCATATTAATTAATTATTACTTTTAGTTTTGACTGTCCTACTTACATCTACTTTGCATGTATTATGAATATTATCATAAACTGATTCTCACGGATTCGCAGACAGCTCACTAGTCAATTATGCAATGTTTAGATGGAGATGCAATAAATATGCAATTTTAAAAGGCTTGCGCGTCTTCTAATTAACTTTGAATATTGTTGATTGATCGTGGGTATTGGATAATTATGTGTTCCATAATTTATAAAACTGCTTTTGACCACCAACTTGTCTGTTGGTGAGCTATTTTGTGACCAAAGATGAAGTATGCAAACTTAACAGGTAGCTTGAATCATCCATGTTTTCTGTTTTGTTCTATTTTGTGATAGTACGAGGTAGATTTTGAAATGACCTTATAAACGGCAAAATAAAGTATGGTACTTCCCGAATTTATCATATTACCACAAAATAATTCAGTAACCGAAACAAGACCGGAACAAGACATTACATTAACAGAAACAGGATATTACAGTAACAGAAGCATGTTATAACTGTGACGGAAACCAGATAGTACAGTAACAAAAACTTGATATTACAGTAACAGAAACACGATGTTTACGTAACAGAAATAAAGAACAATGACAGGAACACGACATAACAGTTTTAGAAAAAGAATATCACATTAACAGAAATAAGATATTACAGTATCAGAAAAAAAATATTACAATAACAGAAATATGGTATTTCCGTAGAAATATGATGTTTCCGTAACATAAATAAATATTTTTTATTTCAAAATCACAGAATTATTAGCGAGATACCCTATAGAAACTAGGAACAGTATGTTACATTAACAGAAACAAGATATGCCAGTAACAAACACAAGCTCTGACAGTAACAGAAACAAGATATGCCAGTAACAAACACAAGCTCTGACAGTAACAGAAACAAGATATGACAGTAACAGAAACCTGTTACCTGTTACTGTCTGGTAGATATATTATGACAGGAACAAAAACCAGATATGACAGTAACAGGTAACAGAAATAAAATATCACAGTAATAGAAACAGGAGATTACAGTGACAGAAACGCATTAAGAAGTATGCATAAACATTGCGTAAGTAAAAATGCTACCGACATAGATTCACGTTGCAGAAGCAGTATTCATCGATTTAAAGTAAATTCAATATGGCATCTAGATAGGTCGGCAGCGTTGCATAAAATACGCCCGGAGCGCTGGTACAGTAAAGTAGATGATTGATAACGAGGCGGACTCGCGTGCTTGGAGATGGGAACGCGAGGTTAGCGTGGATGTGACTGGAAATAAAAAAAAACTTGAAATCCAAATAATTAAAACTTTGCTTACATTATAGATGTACATGAATACTACGAAAGTACTCGTATTCAAAAATTTACTTTACTTCAAGAATATTCAAAAACATATTAGAAATAATGAAGACTAATACTAATATAGCGAAGACATGAATTTCACAAATAAAAAATAATAAAATATCACAAAATTTATTAATCAGATAATAACATAAATATATTTGTATACTTACGGTAATATATACACATATCCAAATACACATAAAAATTGTAAAATTAAATCAATATTATGTTTTTTACATCCATACTTTTTATTCCATTGCTTTTTTGCGCAGCTCCCGTCACTTGCCCGTTATAAAAATACCTATGTGCTATTTTTTGCAATAATCTAAATGTATTCAAATTTGAGTAACAAATATCCAAGCTGTCGAATTTATAATGTCAGTAACATATTTCAAAAATGAAAACAATAGACAATAGAGCTCAGGAACAAGCATTAAAAGAAAACTACACCCAGAAGCAAATAATAAAAAGATGATGATGATATACACAATCTTTTGATGTAGGATGTAGAGCGACGGGACGAGCAGAATACGCGCTTGATAGTAAGCAACACGCTTGTCCATAACAGCACCATGTCATGCAGCTATAATATTAGAACATGAACAATCCAGATCATTACCTAGAACTACACTACGCTCTTCACCCAGATATACCAGATTTATCTGATTTATCTTATCAATACTATGCTAGCGCTGGTCTGTAAAGCCAGTCTGGTCGCACATCGGTTGTTCAATTATCATATCCACTTTCTCTGCACAGGTTATGGAACTGAGTAGCTCTATGTTCTGGTCAGCTAATGTTGCCTAATAAACGCTTTGGTATCGGTTTTCGGTGTTTAATCACAAAGTAAAACACTCATAAACTCTACTCCATTATCTGATCTTACTGACTTAGTTAACTTAATTCAATTTGATTCCAAGCTGCTAACAATGTGATCGTTCGTTAATAATACATGTGTGTTCAAGCTGTATTTATTTATTTGTTCTAGTAAACATAAAACTTATTCTAACTAAAATTATGATGGTAAAACTTAGTAAATGTATATATAAATGTGTATATAATAAAAATGTATGTTTGGTATAGAAAGAGCCGATAAAATTTGATACATGGGCAGTTATTGGTCGGGAATAACAAGGCTATTTTGATCCTGGGAAATAAAGGCCTCGGAAACTACTGAAATAAAACTGCGTTATGTTAGTACAAAAATTTTTTCAACCATCTAGCCCAATATTAAACAATACTTTTATGCTAGATGGTGGTAGATTTTAATGGAAACCAATAGTTAATATCAATATTAACTGTTGAGAAATACAATGGTGCTCTGTTTCATCCAGAAGTCCTAAGAGAAAATTCGAAAGTCAATCCTTTTAAATTTAAAAGACATCATAAGTCATAAGTTCATCGTCACGAAAAACAAACTTTATTTAATAACTAGGTACGGTGCGGGTTTACTCGTGTAGGTTCCGAGCCCAATAAATTAATAACGGCGTTTTTATTCTATGCCCACCATTTTCCCGAGATAAATAGCTTATGCGCTATTCCAGTCTATAATCTGTGTCTCAACAAAAACAAAATTAAAAAATTTGACTAACCCCGACCCCCCAAGATTTGTTATCTGTACAACATTCTACTAGTCAAGCCCTTTCATTTGATACCCATATTAAGGAAGTTGTGAAAAAAGAAATGTAATTCTCCATTTTGTGGTATCGGCCATCTTGGATTTGACATTTGTCATAGTGCAAAGTATTCTACTAATCAAGCCCTTTCGTTTGATACCCATATTGAAGTAGTAGTGAAAAAAAAATATATAATTCGCCATTGTGTGGTGGCGGCCATCTTGGATTAGATTTTTTTTATAGCGTATAGTACTCTACTAGTTAAGCCCTTTTATTTGATACCCATGTTGAGGTAAGTTGTGAAGAAATATTTTATCGGCCATTTTGAATCGATATTAACCAAACATAGCTAAGAACACCCGCACGGTAATTAACTTTCAAATTAAAAAACCGCATCTAAATCGGCCCATCCGTTTGAGCTCTACAGTGCCACAGACAGACACACACAGACAGACAGACAAACAGACAGACAGACAGACAGACAGACAGACAGACAGACAGACAGACAGACAGACAGACAGACAGACAGGCAGACAGACAGACAGACAGACATCGACGTCAAACTTATAACACCCCTTTTTTTGGTCGGGGGTTAAATATAAACCGGATCCGTTCAGACGTGTTTGTTCAACGAAACTTTCCCATTTTATAATATTAGTAGAACAATATTAAAACCTATCCTGAAAACAGTATCTATTCGTAAGATATAATGTCATAGAATAACAAGTTAGAAAATCAAGGACAGCACATTCTCATTTCAATCCCAAACTGTGTCCGCACAATGAGAGATGGCTGAATAATTTAATTAATTCAATAAATATGCTTGTCTAATTTCTCCAAAAATATCAAACTTTAATGCCACGTATGGCGCAATCGAAAACTATTTGACTGTTGATCCGCAACTTAAATATTTATTTGTTGATTAAATAACCTGGACTCGATCGACTTATTTATGATTTAATGTGCCATCAAAAGGCTACTCAATAACTGAAACATAGGTGAAAGAATTACTTTGTTATCATGATTAAATTCATCAATCAAAAACTTTCCGTGATATCACGATTTTAAAATCACAATTTTGGACTCTCCCAAAAACGCTTCATACAAAACACTACAGAAACGTGACGTCACACGGATTTTCTATGCGTTGAGCGTAAAGTTTGTATGGTAGCTAAATTAAATATTGCGTTTAGGAAACTGGTTTCATAACAAAAGTAACTTGAAATTGAATGGTTATCCAATGGTAAAAACATTTTCTAATAATTTCGTACTTTTAAAATGGACTTGCCCATCCAGCTTTGAATGATCATAAAGTAAGTTAAACTAAAAAAATATCAAAATTAAAATGGGTACATATTATTATTCTATTTAAATACTGTCATTATATCAAATAATTTAATACAATTGCAGGTACTGTCGACATGCCTATTGAAATAGGTAGTTTAAAGTAGGTAGTCTGTTAATTAATTTAAAAAAATATACTAAGATTACAAATCGGTCAAGTCGTTTCTATTCCGCGACAAAAGGCCGGTAGGTGTGACTGACCACTCTCGTATCACTGCCCCGAAACTGCAAATAAACATTCACAAGACGGTGACATCTTAACGATTTGCTAATAACAATTTATTTATGGAAATTCGGTCTTCGTAGACAGGTCGTCGTCAGAACTCGTTTGCATACGAAGAAAAGAATCCGTTACGGCAAACAAATGCTTTGTAGTGGTTTTAACTACCATAAATCTATGATTTAGAAGTATTATAATCTATGATTTGGAACCCATGATTTGACTTTAAATTTATGGTGCCTCCCGTCTGGTGAAATACCACTCTTTAGCCAGGTATTCGACCGCCAAGCAGTTGTGTGCTAACACATTTTTCTATAGAAGGTCGTATGGCAGGGACAAATTTGCGCATTAAGTATGCATTAGAATAAGGGTGGTAAAAAGAATTAAACGGGGAAAAAATATCTTTCAAAATTCAGAGTTAAAAGTTTACTCACATATACTAGGTCTGCGGCGGTCATTTTCTATTTCATCGTCGTCTATCACTAGGTATAACAAAATATGTTAATTTTTGCACCTCCTGTTGCAGTTATCTTTTTTATAATATAAGTGTGACGGGACAAGCAGGATATGTAAGAAACACGCCTGCCCATAACAGGACAGTGTCATGGAGCCGTTCGAGCACGAAGAGTCTAAATCATTAGTTAGCGCTGCACTGCGCTCGTCACGACATACATGTAAGATGGTTTATCTCTATACTCTGTAATTTCTCTGGAAACATGGACCGGAAACCAGAACTCGGAGATGTTTACATGTTACTGCCTGGCAAAACTTGCAATAACAGACAAAGGCGTGGTACTTCCCCAGATGGACTCTATAACGAGTCCTACCACTACAATTATTTACACAGACAAATACACCACTACAATTATTTAAAGGACAGCGCTTATTTAATTAAATGAGATTTAGTTAAGAAATCAGTCACTCTGTCGACATTTTCCTGCAATTTAATTGAAAGTGGGATCCTAACACAATACATCATGTTGTGTCTGTGTAACATTTATTGTTCCCAAAATGCACGCCTATTTTCTAATCGACACATTCCACTAAGCCTTATCCTAATCCCAAAGTAAACACAATCAAAATCAAATGCAATTCCAATAACGAAACACAAATAAAATGATTAGTGGAGGAACTTATGCTTCCGCATAACTTAGCTATGTTACACCGACGATCACTTAGTAGCGATGTACTTACTGCAGGCCAAAGATTAACCTACTTAGCATAAAACACGCATATCTCGAGTTAAAATTGATATTTCTTTACGTAAATTATTTTAAATGGGACGCATTATGCTTACTAACAAATTCACTATTTATTTAAATAGCTTGATAAATATATTTCGGTGTTTGCTAGCGGTAAATTTGGACAAATAAGAGTTGACAACGAATTCTAGAAACATTCTTCTGGTGCAGGGAATTCGTTCGTGTTTAATCTTTGTGATTCAAATGTTAGATTGACCTCTGAACTTATAACAGATTCAAATTAGAATATCTGCTAGGTTTTTTGTATTGGAGCAATTTATGTTGCTTCTCGTATTGCCAGTTGAGCAATGTCGATGCTAACTTACAGAATTAATGCTTTAAATTCCTTGAGATTAGGTATTTAAGTTTAAAGTTTAAAGACGCTGTTTAGAATAAGTTTTATTATTATTATTTTAAAAATATCGTAAAACTTAACCAAGTTTAACATAAAGTTGTCATTGTAAAATTGTTCTGCAACACGAATACATTCCTAAAGAAATAATATCACAAATTTATTCTAGAAAATTGCTAAGAAATAGTTTAGATAAATATAATATTAAGAACATAAAGAACGCAAAATATATCTGATTCGGATATAGTGGATACAAACGGAAATTAACAACAATAAAATATACTTACGTTGATAATAAATATCTTTTTCACGTGTTCTTATAAGTGTAGAAGATAAGTTTTGCAATTTCAGGTAATAACACTTAAATAACAACATTTGTAATTTGATTTGGACTTACGTGTAACCCAAGATAATTATTTATTTCCAATACCAACATTAGTAAATTATGTTAAAGTAGATATTTATATACGGATATTACAACTGCGATAGTGTTTATTTATTATAATTACACGTAAGGTTTTCTCTAAGCAAACACCATTATTAGGTAAGAACGGAAACATTGCCCGTTCGCATAGGAAGTCTACAATCTCGACATTTTCATGCTTTTATGAGAAAATGCGTCATGTGATCTTTTCTATCCCACTTACCTACCTACTTTTATACTGTCAGTAATACTTGGCAGATTTTTATGACGTCATTTTTTAAATTCTTTTGATGACAGAAATGTCAAACATTGATTGACCAATTTGACTACACAGATTACACACCTCTTTAACTAGGTTTAAGCCATCAACCAAAAGTTGAAGTTGACTAGGTAAGTCAAAAATTTCTCAAATTTTTAAATGAAAAACTTATTGTCAATGATAAAATATTGTTTATTGTAGCTGAGTTCCATATTAGTATATTTGTTTCCCCGTAAGCATAGTGGATAAAACTATGTAAAATTACATCGGGCTCGCGCCATGGTAGAGGTCTATGCAGGATCGATATAAACCAGTTATATTGATGATAAGCACCACAAGGAGAGAGTCAAGCTCATAACCCACTACGCTGGCCCAGTGTGGGTTGGTGATTGACAACATCACTTTGAATGATTCTAGGTACATGTCTATTTCGTCACGATGTTTTCCTTCGCTGTTTCTTAGGGAGCGGCATTACACACATGACTTCGAAAACAGTGGTGCGCGTGGGATTCGAACCTGGGGCTTCGGATCAGCAGTGATCGTTCTCCTGACTAGATCAGCCGTATCTTAAAGGTGCTCACACCACCATCCCACAAAATATATGCGGCAAAAATATTTAAAGCAAAAAATAATTATACGGCTATTATACGAGTAAGATTATTCCGAAAAACGTGCAAAGTTCTTTAGGGAATAGTTGTTTCTGTAGCTCTATGCGAACAAAGGCGCTGGATGTCACTAGTCTATTTATAAAAATTGTAGAGGGTCACTAGTATTCTCTGTATATATATATATATATATATATATATCTGTGTGGCCAAAATATTGTGTTAGATTAGATTACATCATACTTCCATTTCGTTGAATGGCTTGAGTTTAGTATAGACATTTAAAAAGTATCGGGTCAAGAATGTTAATGTCATTGGTGATCATTTTAATTTCAGAAGGTATTCCGAAATATTACATAAGCACAATTATCTCTCTGAGTTCGCCGTCATAAAAGTTAAAATTAATTAATTAGTAGAGATTTGATTTTTGACAAATATTTCTAGCATTTTTGGACGAGCAAGACATGCACGTGATAGTAAGCAAGACGCCTGTATATCACGGCTCTGTACAATTTATTCGAAATCTTTTCGCTTCAAAAGAAGTTTAACTTTATAAAAAAAAAAACAATTTAGAAGGTATTTTTCCTGTCTTCAATCGCATCACCCCTCTGTTAAAAACCGTCTACTCTACTGCATACAAGATGCAATCCAAACATGTTGACTGTTGGGTAAACCTCGCCGTGGTGCGATCTCGTTGTTGGCCTCTTCGCTCTAATTGCGACTAATTATTTGGTTGTTCACCTCTCGTGCATGGGAAATGGTGATTGAACTCATTTGATGGTAGACCTTGATTTTCTGACTTGAGAAAAGCATTGACGGTTATGTCAGGTAGACTACAGGCTCGTGCACAAATGAGTCAAATGAACCACCAGGAGACCTATGTAGGGTGATAGAAGGGTATAAAATAATAAGATTCAGCACTATGCCGTCACTTGTAAGCTAACTTGTCTAACTGAGTGCAATTGAAGAGGGGGTTTTCTAACCTTCGATAATTTCTCCTTGTCGCATGATTTTTGCACGGCGTTGCGGAATAATGGATTAGAAGAGGTATAGAAAAATATAAAAAAATTTTTTTATTATTAGTTTGTCGGAAATATTCATGATTTTCCGACGATTTACAGAGTAAATTTGTTTATTTGATTATGCACGGCATTGGTTCTATACAGTGTCAATGCCGCAATTCATTTCAATTTTTGCACATTACTGCATCTCGGATTAATAACTTCCCTAGGCGGACTCTAGACTCAATCTTACTGTTGATACTTTTTATATTTGTTTTATAGAATTCATTCTAAAAATATAATTATTTTACATAAATAGTGTAATGTATCCCTTTCGGAATGGAACGCTTTTTCTGAGTAGTCTAGAAATTTTAATCAAAATAATTCAGTAGTATATTATACACTACTGCATATTAGTGTCGCGGTTTTGGTCCGCGCGCCGGCGCCGAGCCACTCGACTATACCGCAAAATCCGTACTAAAAGGTTTGAATCCACTTTTCTCGTACGTACAGCTTTGGAGTGGAATAAGTTGCCGGCCTCTTTGTTCCTTGAGAAATAGGTACCTTCTAGATCAACGTGCGTCATCTTCGACCACACCGTCGCTTACCATCAGGCGAGTTGGTGGTCAAACGCGGACCTATATGCGATAAAAAAAATTCAATTATTGCGCAATGCCGTACAAAAATCATGTGATAAGGAGCAATGATCGAGAGTTGCAACCCTCCTCTGCAACTGCGCTCAGTTGGACAGCTTACTAATGACGGCGTAGTGCTGAATCTTATTACTTTATACCCTTCTATCATCTTACATAGATCTCCTGGTGGTTAATTTGACCCATACATTTTGTTCACGGACCTGCAGTCTAAGGTACTTACGGATAACTTATTTTCGTCGATTATAGGTTTACATACTGGAAATACTAAACAATTTTGGATAAAATATGCAGTAAACATGGATTATGTTATAAATAACTGTCGGACCTCCTTCCTTCGCCCGTAGTACATATGTACTTTTCAAATCCTTAAAGGCTATATATATAGCCTATATCACTCAAAGATTGCGTAAATAACCAAAGGTGACACAAATTTTAAAATCCGTCCTGTAATTCCAGAGATTGGTGCGTGTAAACGCTTTTTTAATTTTTAGAGTTTAGAGTGACAAGACGAGCAGGACATGTGCCTGCACATATGGAACAACACGAAGCTATTAGAACAAGAAGAGAAGTTCAAATCATTACCTAGCACCGCACTGCCGATGAGATATAAGGTGTTTTATCTCTTAGCCCAGTAATTTCTCTGGAAACATTCCCCTTCAAACCGGAACACAGTAATGTTTGCACACTAATGCTTGATATTATAAAATTAGGCAATGATTTTTATTAATATCATACAATAGGTATCATGCAATAATCAACACCTCTCCTCTTCTAAACACGGGCTACAAATCGTTATCAGCATCTCTGATGTTACAGATGTTCATAAGCAACGGATACCGTTTACCATCATGCGCACAGTATGCTTATTGAAACTCATGCTATAAAAAATAAATAATGTTACTGCCTAGAATTATTGTTAGTGGACGCTATTGATTGACTTAATATATTTAAAAATTAATAAGAAATAGATAGCAATCTCATGAGCAATTCAGATAGACGGCTAACCCCCAGGTGCCATTCCCACAAGAAAGTAACAAATATACTTCTTTAAAGATACTCAGTAACGAGATCTCAAAGTAAAACCTTGCTAATCACGTCCCATCCCACCTCTCCACCTACATCCGTATCCTGTTTCTCAACCTTACATCCGGTGTATCCGGTGCTGAATATACCAGCTACCTACTACAGGTACGAATGCAATTGAACAAATATGCGCGTCCTTTTGATATCACGTTACTGATTTTTTCAATCGTAAGATGATCCTTCAATTCTAAAGTACTCCCGTAGAAATTGCTTTAATTTTATGTATTGCAGCCAGTATATCTTGACCCCAAGTTTCGATGTGATTCTCAGTAGCTGTAGATCAAATTGTACTGGCTTATGCGCCATGGCGAGTCTTTTATATAGGTGTACAGTTGACCATCATCTGGTCTGATGTTAAGCGACGATGCGGTTTACGATGGACCGTTCTTATCTAGGAGAAACCGATTCACTCTCGATTTGAAGACAGCCCGATTCTCTATTATATGCTTCAGTGCAAGCGTGCTATATTAGACGCTGCGTTTTTGCTTTAAGCAATTTATAGTCAAACATAAACCTATATTGTACTAAAATACCGCTCGTATGAAATTGTAAAATTTAATATGGTGTATGCACAAGTGCGAAACGTATCAGGTTCCAGAAGGTTCCTTCCTGGATACGTGGGACGGGTCGGAAGTTACAGGAAGTGGGGCGCAGATGTCTTAACTTGATTTTTTTAATATAAAAGGACCTATGGCAGTTTGAATCTAGTGATCTCTACTACCTATTGAACTTTGGGTTAGGGCATAAGGCACAGGATCCTACTAACCTGATCTTATCGCATACTCGACATGTACTCCATCTCCATCTTTTGGTAGTGGTATCTTTTGGAAGTAGGACTCTTTGCAGTTATTCCGTCAAGCAGTAATGTACCACATTACTGTGTTTCGGTTTGAAGGTTCCAGCGAAATCATAGGGCATCGAGATTAAACATCTTATATCTCTGGGTGATAAGCGCAGTGCAGTGCTAGGTAATGATTTGGACTCTTCATGTTCCAATAGCTGCGTGTCACTGTGATATTATGTGGCAGGCATGTTGATTACTATCAGGCACATGTCCAGCTCATCTCGTCACTCAATACTAATAAAACATTAAAAGTTTATAAAATACTAAAAAATCTCGGAACGATTAGCACGAAGGCATCTAAGATGGAACGAACTCGCCTTGGGCTGACGCCGGTAGGGAAGAACAAGGAAAAACCTGGCATACCAGAAAAGGCGAAGAAGGTGCCCAATAGCCTTAGCAAAGAATGCAAATCGATCTACGTAACGTCTATAATTTGTGAAGGCGAATATAAACAAAGAAAAAAAATGAGAAGCAAAAAACGTTTAGCAATACGATGGATAATCTAAAACTGTCATACTACGGATTGGACTGAAATTTTAAATATATTTAGACTTATTTTTTTAACATAATATAAAGCCTAAAACAGCTTTTAGGCCTTTGTATTACATGAACGGGAATAACGTACGTGAGTAAAATTACATTGCCGGCTGCTGGGTGCTAGGAAGTAATATATTCGTTTGCGTTTGATTTTAGTCCTTATCATTATCTTTTTTTTTGTAATAAATAAGCATACAACAAGGTGAAGCGACCAAAAAAAATCATCGTCCGGGTTTATTAAAAAAAAAATACCATTTTACTTTGCTACCGCACGAACCCATTACTAAAACAAAAGTGAAGTTTAAAAATACACTCCCATTCTCTACAATTAAAAACATTTCCCGCCCCATTTAACCAAAGAGTTATTTAAAAAAAACAATGCCCGAAGAGGAACTACCGACATGTGACTACATTTTTTCCAACTTCCTGAAAGGGGTACCGAATCTCCGACAGTCTACAACATATGGGGCTCTCAATACAAATAGATGCTTATAAAAAACTTAATGAACTAATTCCCTTATAAAAGGGTTATTTAAAAATAGATGGCGTGTACAGTTATTTACAGTTGTTCTTAAGTGTAATTAATTATAAGTGATCAGCTTTACATACATTATCAATATTTTTTTTAAGTTACGGCTGGTTTAGGCGGGAGAACGGCGACTGGTGATCCGGAGTCCCAGATTCAAATCCCATGCGCGGTCTTTTCGAAAGCATGTGAACTGTCATGTTGATCTTTCTAGGTTTTATGTTATCGACCAAACTGCACTAGGCCTGCGTGGTGCGTGGTGGGGTTCCGACCGCGCTATTTTCGTAAAAAAATAATCATCTAAGAAAAGTTTATGGATAGCTCTCATAATTTTTACATTTTACATTTATACTGACTCACACAGAAAGATTTCACAATTGTGGGTTTGAATTCTTCATGCATCTCTTAAGTATTTCAAATCCAAATAAAATATTTATCTACTAATTTCTCATACACACTGATAGAAAACATCGAGAGTAAATGTTACCAAAAATACCGTCTTGTTACTAACAAGAACAAAATGATTATTTTTTATTAATCCTCGAATACATCGGATTTGTTATCTGTACAATATTCTACTAATCAACCTTTTCATTTGATACCCATATTAAGGGAGTTGTGAAAAATTAAATGTATGTATGTACGCCATTTTGTGGAAGCGGCCATCTTGGATTTGAAATTTGTCATAGTGCAATGTATTCTACTAGTCAAACCCTTTCGTTTGATACCCATATTGAGGTAGTAGTGAAAATAATAATTTATATAATTTGCCATTTTGTGATGGCGGCCATCTTGGATTTGAAATTTGTTATGGTATACACACCATATTGTACTAGTAAATCCCTTTCATTTGATACCCATATTGAGGTAGGTTGTGAAGAAATATTTTGTCCGCCATTTTGTGGAGGCGGCCATCTTGAATCGATATTAACCAAACATAGCTAAGAACATCCCCACGGATATATTAACCTTCAAATAAAACAATTGAAATCGGCCAATCCGTTTGAACTCTACGGTGCCACAAACAGACACACTCACAAACAGACAGAGGGACATCGACATCAAACTTATAACACCCCTTTTTTTGGTCGGGGGTTAAAAATAAATATATTCTGGAAACGCGTTATTTGCTAATCCGCACTTGGCGGCTTGGCGTCTCTCTCCTTGTGAGTGAAGGCTTTGAGCCCCAGCAGTGGGAATACAAATATTATGCTGCTTATGATTATGTACTTTATTAGGTCCATAATTGTATTTGTATTTGTAATTGTATTGTTGTATAATTTTTTATATAGTAATAGTAAATCCATTCCAGGTAAAACAGTTAAGTAAATCAAAATAGACATAGACATACACTCTATACGTTTAAGATTGATCAATATCTCAAAATTACTAAACTAGACGGCGTGTGATCACTGGTTCTGATCGATTGATCACTGAATCATGCGTAGATCACACATCAATCACGATTCGAACCAATCAGCGTTACATTCAAATCAGAATGGATCTGTTTTCACGCACCGCTTCAATTTCGATTACGATTCATTCAGAATAACCCCTCTGTTTCGAACTCTTTCAATTTTCTGGATTGAAGGTGCAAGCGCACCGGCCGGTGGAACTATTAATCAGTACAATTTATTCATTATTATTATTATTTCAGCCAGACTTTTTAATGGTTATATTTAACTAGGCAGCTAATTAGCCCTGCTGTTGTAGTCGCGCAGTTCCCGTTCGCGTTATTTTCACGTGATCTTAAGGCTAGGTAGTTCTGTAAAATTAGGGATTTAACGCTGTCTTGTTCTCGCGACCGTCACCGACCGCTGAATCGGTGCCACAGTGCAGAAATAACATTAAAATATTGGACTGTGTAATTCAAACTCATTTTTTGTTCAAGATTTGTTTATACTGTTTATACTAGTGATAACAATTTTGTAAATTGTGAAGTGAAACGAAGAAATATTAAATTTATCTATACTCGTAGATATACAAAACTCAACCTTTTCTTTTTGGTCACACTATAAGTTGAGAACGGTTTTTCCAATTTCATTCATCTTTTTAAAATGTTTCCTAATAATTCACAAGTTCGTCAAAAATTAAAAAAAATGTGCTGAAACGTAATGAAAGGCCAGTAAAAATAGAAGGTTTTTTGGTCAACTTTGCAATAAATTTCTAATCCAATTTTTTTCTATGAGGTAAAGATCACTTACAGAGCATAAAATTACAAAATGCTCACAGATCCAGGTAGAGCTTCAAACGCCAATTGAAAAAACTATTTTAGACGATATTTTGGAAACTATATATTTTGACAATAATTGTAGAAAATAAAATTTTGCATCTTTTGTTGCTAGTAATCTTTTTTGTAAAACTTACCGTTTACGATTTATAACCCATTTAATGATACGATTGCGATGATGCCGATAATAGTGGATGTAAATGATGTGGTCTACGATGGAACTTGTTTCTCTAATAGAAACAAGCACAGTGTACCTCGTAACCCCAAGGTTCGAAGCTTCGACAAAAAACCCACTCTGGCAATGCGTTTCACAGCTTAGTTGTTCTTATTACAAAAGTGGAGACCAAACTCTTCGTTCAACTCTTTAGTCATGATGATGAACGGTGCTGTTTATTGGAGCAACGAGCAATATGATAGAAAACTTTAATTTAAAAACCCCGACTACAAAAAAATCTACACGTAAAAAAATATTACCTACTATCTAGGGACACTTTGGCGAGTCAGACTAGTCTTAGAATATCTTTGTTACCAAAATCCATCCAGCCGTTTGGAAGATATGTGGAAATAAAAGATTTACAAACATAAAGATACGCGCGAAAACATAACCCTTCTTCCATTCCGGTAAAAAGGGACATGTTTATGCTACTGGGAACAGAATTTACATCTTATTATTTTTACATTGTTATTATCAAATTTGACATAATAAATCGTAATCGGTAAGTTCGAAAATAAAGTTTACTGGCAACACTAGATGGGAAATTTTATTTTCTACAATAATAATAGGCTTTATAACTTTTTCAGAATATCAGCCAAAACGTTTTTTCGAGCTGGCGCTTGAAGCTCAACCTGGATTTGTTATTATTTTGTGATTTTATGCTCAGGAAATGATTCTAAACCTTACCTATATAAAAAATACGAATCGGAAATTTAGTGCAGAGTTAAATTCTACGAGTAATTTTACTGCCTAAAAGGCTTCTTATCAAATTTGGTCGAATGTCTAAATTTCTATGAACAATATTAACATTTTCATACAAAAAAAAAAACAATAAATTTTGGTGGTGTCACAAACTTGGAAAAGTATAAAAAAATAAAAATTCTAACAAAACCATACGTGTATATATGGAAAGGTGTTCAAAATTGTATTGAAGTTCCTAACATTTTTTTCTAAACTGAATAGTTTGCGCGAAAGTCTCTTCCAAAGTGGTAAAATCTGTATGTGAGGACTTTTCTTCTAAGTACTAAGTACCTTACTACCAAAGAATTTACCTAAATGGCATATAAATGCAAGTTAGGTATCATAAATGATACCTAACTTGGGGATTTACGCAGGGGATTTCTCCCCTCTCATTATTTCCTTATCCCGATCTCTGATTACTTATTAGATACTTATCTATTTTCCATTGCATCCGCATTGAATTTTTTACTGATGTGGTATCGACGTCAGTTTTTTGAGACTCTTTTCTGGTCTACAACATAAAATAAACAGCGTACTAATTAGTATCAGCGTCTATTTGCAATTCCAATGAAAACGGTATCAAAATCAAGATCATAGCGTGCTTCACTAGTAATACCTACTGATATTGTTATACTGTGGCACTATGATCGTAATATTTAAAATTTATCGGTTGTCAAAATTGCAAAATCAAGCACAGGCCCGTCGTCCGTGAGCGCCGAAACGCGACTGATCAGGCTTGCCGAACGGCGCGCTATATATATGGTAGATATTAAAACATAGTGAATAACTGATACTTTTTATTAAGTCAAACTCTGCGAATGCATCTATAACTTTTAGTGGCTTTCGTTGAGTACAAAATTTAGTAAAAAAATTAATTAGTTTAGTCATAAACTTGAAATAACTTTTTGAAAAGGGGTAACTTTGGGATTTTTTTCTATCAAGTAAAATTCATTAAATCTTGTTACTGACTGCGAATTACACTAGATTAGATCCTTAAATATTACATATATTTTTTTCAGAGCTTAATACACTATTTTAAAGGTCTTAAAGTTGTTTTAAAAAATCAAAATTACGGCCCACACGCCCTTAAGTAACATACATAAATGTGCTAGGCCAGAAAATAATGTAACTGTGTTACACATTTCAACCAAATCCGTTTAGACATTTCGACGTGATTGAACAACAAATACTCATACATCAAAACTTTCACATTTACAATAAATTAACAACTATTGTTATAGATAGAGTTTTTCAGATTATGTTAAATAACAGGATGATCTAAACATGCACGTGATTGCAAGTAGTACCTACCAAGCAACATCCATATCTGAACAGTGGCTCGCAGCTACCAAATCAGCGCTTATCACCTGGAAATTTAAAATGATTTATCTCTTTACCCTGTAGTTTCTCAAAAGGCATTGCCCTTCAAATTACACATTAATATTGGCCCGTGACTGCTCGACAGTATAATAATTGGAAATTGCGTGGTCCATTGGGGGTCCTGACTAAGAGTTCTAGATTTGTCCAATGGCAATACACAACCTCCTCCTCATTCCCCTATACATGTTTTTTTTTAAATAAAAAGTGATGAAACGAGCAGGTCATGTGCCTGATGGTAAGCAACATGCCTGCCACACAACAGCACAGTGACACACAGCTATTAGAACATGAAGAGTCCAAATCATTACCTAGCACTGTACTGCGCTTATCACCCAGAGATTTAAGATGGTATATCTCTAAGCCCTGTAATTTCTCGGGAAACATGTTTTCACATTACTGCTTGGCGGTAGAATAACTGGCAAAGGTGTGGTAGTTCCTCAGGCGAACTCTACTAGTAGTCCTACAACTACAAATACACACAAAAGAACACACAAACTTGAAACATACATCCGTAATCATCATACATATTTTTGTACTAGGTGGCAAACATATGACCATTATTACAAACAAAACCCAAAAAAAGTTTACTTTTGCGCAGATAAGTAGAGCATGATTTACTACATACTGGTTTAATGGAACACAAATATTCAGTATCTTGTATCTGAGACAGGACATAAAAAGTATCCATGTTTGCGCCCTTACCTTAGATAGTCCAACTCAAGCAACTTAAAATAAATAAATAAAACATTAATTAATAAGTCTAATTAATTAATATAAGATAAAGAATTCTCGACAGCAAATACGTATAAATGATAAATAGGCTAGCACAATATCCATCATAACTATTTTTTTTAACTATAATAGGTTCGCACTTGACCACCATCTCGCCTGATGTTAAGCGATGATGAGATCTACGATGGAGCGTGCTTACCCAGAAAAACCGATTCACTCTCGATTTGAAGACACCAAGATTGTAACCATCAGGGAAAACCCACTCAGGCAACGAATTCCACAACCTAGACGTTTTTATCACAAACGTGGAGTCAAATCTCTTCGTTCGCGTTTTTGGAACATCAACCATGAAACGATGCCGCCCTTTTGTGGAACGAGTATTTTGAGTAATGAGTAATTATTTACTTTTCTGTGACTCTTTCTGACTAGTATAAAGCTAAAAAATACAATGCAATATAGGCTTGTGGTTGCCCGACATCTCGCTTGGTACAACGACTATGCGTGCCTATCTAGAAGAAACCAATTACTTTCGGTTTGAAGACACGATTTATAAAATCAATAAACGTCGATGATTATTGTTCTAATTTTAATTTAGTAGGATATTCAGTTAAGCTAAACAACCTCCTCCCAATAAAGAGGTGTTTAACGTTTCTTTCAAATATTGATTTCCTAGAAATGTTGGTACTACTGGTAGCATTGTAAACTCTTTATTATTCTGTTTTAATTGATTCTCGTAACTTGTGGTGATTAAAAACATTAATTTGATAAAATTCTGAAAGGCGCGTCGCTGTGCACTTTACAACAAACATTTGATAAGATCCCAAGTTAAATTACGATTGAAAACTGGTAATTAATTCTGTTTTAATGCTTTGCTGCCTGTTTTGTAATGAGGCTTTTGCAGATTCCATCTTTTTATTGGAATTTAATGATATAAATAGGTGAGTATTAAAGACCATCTGAGACAAACTGTACAGGTACTTTTGCAAAAAAAATAGAATTTAAATTTTTCGACATTTCTTATACAACACTGTCTAGCTCCAAATTAAACTACACTTGTTCAATGAAACCAGTTTTCTGATATAATTGTAAATACATACTTATGATACATAGAAACACTCAGACACAGAACAACTATCAAATATTAGAATTAATGGCTGGCCTGTTGGTTTAGTTGGTAAGTAGGTCTGCCTGTGAAGCCGTGGGTCTTGGGTTCGATCTCCACCCAATGCAAATGTTTGTGTGACGATTTCAAATATTTTTACTGTGCCTGGGTGTTTTCTATGTATAATAAGTATGTATTTAAAAAAAATGTATTATGTCAGCTATCTGGCTTCCATAGTACAAGCTTTGCTTAGTGTGGGGTCAGGTAGTGTTGTGTGTGAAATATACACCCATATTTATTTATTTATTAAATTACATAATCATTAATTTGTCCTAGGTAGGAGTCGAACCCACGCCTGAACAGCTCTGCTCATCTGCTGACTTACCACCAACTGATCGTCAAGCCATTACTCAATTTTCTAAAATTATTACAAAAAAAAATACACAAAAGAATGCTAATAAAACATTTACACATTATAGGCACAAAATGCCTCCTTATTGCTACTACTGATATCTTCTAGATACCCTTTTAATTATTAAGTCAGTTTGGGTGGTGATCTGATGGTGCTACTAAATAACTAAATACAATAAACATCTATTGTGTTTAAATTATACTATTAAAATATACACAGCCCCATATTATTTCAACAAGACCATCAAGCAGAAGTCCGCCCCCGTGGAAACTACATCTACACCTACTACCTACCTGCAACACTAGAGGTATCATCGGTATGTTGTCAGTTTTGAGAGCTACATGTATTGAAAACTTATGACAAGAGCACAATTTAGAAAAAAAAACTTTACATCTATACCTTGAAGAGATTTGACTTTACCTTTATGATAAAACGTCGAGGCTGTGAAATACATTGCCTCAGAGGGTTTTTTGCCGATACAATCTTCAAATCTTCAAATCGAGAGTGAATCGGTTTCTTCTAGGTTAGAATATTTAGTTACTCCATATTAGACCGCATTGTTGCTTAACATCAACATCAAGAGAGGTGTGGTTCTATAACCCATAAAACTTAAAAACGAACACCAAAGAAATTTGCTTGGATTGAAAAAGTGGTATCTGTATTAATTTATAACTATTACATTACATAATATACGAATTATGACTTTATCAATATCGTCTTTGCACATAAAAATGTAGAATTTTATAAAAAGTCTAAGCTTTCACCTCTACAGATAACTCATAAGTAGCGAGTCCCTGTGGTTTACCCGCATACTTCTGGCCCCCTTTTTTATTCTAAGTAATCAATCAATAGCTAAATCAATTCTGATAAAATCTACAAACCACTAAAATACGATTAAACGAATAAAGCATCTTCAAAACCGACTCATGATTGGGGGAATTATTAGAAAAAAAACAGTATTTTTTAACTATTACAGGCTTATTACTTGACCGCCATCTTGCCTGATGCGGTCTACGATGGAACGTGTTCATCTAGAAGAAACGGATTCACTCTCCATTTGAATATACCAAGATTATAAACATCAGTAAAAACGCACTCAGACAATACCATGACCTAGACGTTTTTATCATCAAAGTAGAGGTAGAACAAATAGAGTCTTTCATTTTGATGTTGGTTAAAATGTAACGTCCTTTTTGAGCAATATTCCTAAAATATATCACATCTGTGCGAATAAGAAACGAAATATCACGTCCTAATGTAAAGTAGGACCAAATCTTTGGTCTCTTCACAAATCTGTCAAGGTGCAGATGTTATTTTTTTTACAATAAAACGGAAACGGAAGACTTGACTTCTCTTTCTAACGCGTTGCTATCTCTGTCGGGGTTTCACAGATTGCGTACATCAGCCACCTGTGACGCAACTGACGATTGCCGTGGTTAGATCTCCTTTGCACGCCATGTTTCCTTGTTTTGAACCCACATCAAAAAGGAAGAGGTTTTCAATTAGGTTGTTTGTTTTTTTTAGTTGTCGGTATGTAAAGTTCACAAAAATTATGAAACGTAGTCGAGTCTCTCAGTTTAATATAAAATTGAAGTTGGTTTTTTCAGAGAAAATTGTTAAAAAACAGTTCAGAATGAGAGATTTCAGTCATAAATTAGTAAAAAAAAATTAAAAAATTACTTATACTAATGTATGGTCATAATGAATGAATAAATGCATAGTGAAAACTTTGTTATAATAATGTATGGTCATAAAATGAAAAATAATGTAGTGCCAAACGAGCAGCGGTTGCGCGTGAGCGCAAACGACTTTCCTTGAAAAAGACCGCCGGACGCGGCCGAAACTTACGTCGGACTAGGCTGACATCACGTGAGTTACCCGTATATTAATTTAAAATGTGTAATAACCACGTTAATTTTCATACTAAAAATGTAAACACTGTATGTAAATAGAGGCAGTCCCGTCAAGTAAGCGTTCGAAAACGTTCAGTCTATTTGAGTTAGGTAAAGAAGTTCATGATCCGCCATTCCCCATCATTCAAATTTCACAATTTCACCCGACATCCTTTCTCACCGCTCGTGGGAGAGTGTAGGGTAAACACGATCGTGTTGTCTCAGCGTATCGCCTTGATAGATGACGCGATGTCAACAACGCAGCAGTTTGATTACGGTAGATGTCAGTATCAGACTCAGGTATTACAAAATAACTATCTATCGAACATCAAAACGATAGTTGCTATTGACAAAAATATAGATTTAATTTAAAAAATGTTCGTTAGCATATAATAAATGTAGATATTCAGGTTTGTGTTTGTACATTTTAAATGAGTTGTGTAATTTTAAAAATGTACTATTTCTCTATGTTAAACACTATTGAACTCGAGGAACTTATTGAAAGATGAAACAAGAACAAAATTAAAAAATTAATTACCCCCGACTACCTCAGATTTGTTATCTGCAACATTCTACTAGTCAAGCTATTTCATTTGATACCCATAATTTGATTTGGTAGTTGTGAAAAAAGAAATGTATTTCGCCATTTTGTGGAAGCGACCGTCTTGGATTTTATATTCTTGAAATTTATCATAGTGACATATTCTACTAGTCAAGGCCTTTCATTTGATACCCATATTGAGTGAGGTTGGTAAGAAATATTTTTATTATGTCCGCCATTTTGTACCGACGGCCATCTTGAATCGATATTAACCACGAATGTTAACTTTCAAATAAAAAAACGCATTGAAATCGACCCATCCGTTTGAGCTCTACGGTCTCACAGGCAGACAAACACACAGACAGACAGACATCGACGTCAAACTTATAACACCCCTTTTTTGGTCGGGGGTTAAAACAAAATTTGTAGTTTTGTTGCAGATTGTAGAAGGTTATATGATAAAATCTCAGTAAATATAACCAGGCTCCTAATTGTTTTTATTTTAACCAACAGCACCCAGTTGAATATAAAACTTTCCAATAAGTATTTCAATTATTTTAAAATACTCGTATAAGTATGGGCTATGTACATATTGCTATGTGCTATTTTGAACTCAAAATGTTTTGTTGCGTATTTGATATACATCACTATCATACTTTATAGATCCAGTAAAATGAAAACTAAAAAAAAAATATTAATTTGTTATTATAAAACTTATTACTATCAAATTTGAACAGATTTCGAAAAAATACCGAAGTATCGTAGCATCTCGGTAACAAGCGATAGTTATCGTAATAACACGCCGAGTAACCCGCACACATCAGATTGATCGCCGTCAGCTGGTATGTGGTATTGTTTGTCTGGATCGTGAGTTATGATCTAGAAGCCGATGAACCTGCATTGAAGAAATGTAATAAAACTTAATAACCTCAGGATTTCTGAAAAAAAAAATACTTAAATTAAAATATTCCATTGTTTCAAAACATGACAAACAAATGATGCTGAGTTTCATTTGTTTCACGATGTTACAGAATGTTAGTACCTATTACTTTCAAAATATAAAAAAACTTTAAATATCTATTCTCGATGGCAATTCATTATAACAACAAAAAAAAAAAATTAAATATGACAAATTTATGAGAAATGAACAGTTTTGGAAACGCGAATTGAAAATTTTTGAGGAAGCAGAATTTATTTCGGCACTAATAATAAGTTTTGAAGTACATATATTGAAGAATCTAATCTAAAGGACAATGTTTACCACTAGGTACCTGATTGGAATAGCCATATTTTTAGGTTAAACTAAAAAACCATTTTCTAAAGAAAATTGTTCCGAAATCCACAGTTACAACAAGTACACATATACAAACTTTTTTGTGATTTAGTGTTTCATTAGTGTTTTTTAGTATTTATTATGTGAAAATTACTAAAGAAACTAAATGCCAAAAATATGTAATAAACGATCGAAATGAGAATCCTCGTCCTTTTAAGAAGACGGTTAAAATTACGAACTTGGTAGTGTCTGTAGACGTTGTTCTTTCAAATTTTCTGTTTATCATTCTAATGTTCTAACTAACAGAGTTTTTAAGTATGTATGGATGTATCTTACTCTGTCACGCAAAACCTAACAAAAAACTCTGGATTATATTTCATAGACAGACAGTAATCTGGAATTACACACAGGCTAAGTTATATTTCGGAAAATAACGGCTTCAGGTAAAACGTGCGCTAGGTATTATAAAAAGTCTTTTAAGACTGAAGTTTCTACACCGCAGCTGCAACATAATCTATATATACCATATGACAGCACATTTCCACCTATTTATACACGATTTGTTCCAAAAGACATTAATCACGGCTTATTACTAAATATTTCTCTCCCTTTTTACCGTTGCTTATGATTTACATCTCAAAGGGTTGACTTGACAGCCCTGTTATTTTAAATCTTGTTATCACATGGTGTACATTATCATCATCATCATTAGTCGTTTTTCATCTGAAAAACATTATTTTGATACATCCAAGGAATATTATGAGAAATCTTAAGCTATAAATATATTATTGGAAGCATTTACAGAATATGTATAATATAAAATGCCATAACTATGATTAAAACTTACTAAACTTATGAAAATATCAATAGTAATAGCAGATACTGACACTTTTTTGCATGTTTGTTGGGTGCTGTTTGTCTATATACATATGTATATAAAAATTAACGTTTCTCTACATGCCATTTATAGCATCGTAAGCTATGAATTGAATGTACAAGTATATACCTGAGTATCCATAATTGTATGTTAGATTATATTTTTACTTAGATAACTTGACATGTAAATAATATTTATGAATAAAGGAATATTTATAATATTTATGAATATGGCATTTAATCATGTGATGATCTTAAGTATATATTATCTATTCTATGTCTTAAGCTAATTTTTGTGCATATGTCGACAGGTTTCAATAGTCTTTAAATGGCAATATCCGAGCGAAGCCGGAACGGACCGCTAGTGTGAAATATACATAGTTAAAGCTCAACTAGATGTGATATTAATTTAGGATACATAATCCAAGGAGTGCCGAAGGCGTGCCCGCTTGATGCGCCACTTCACCTACTTCCTACTGAGTTTACGCAATCTAGGATTCTAGTAATTTGCAGCGTCTTCATTTATGTAATAAAATATTTATAGCGATGACTCAAAATGCAGTAAGCCGTAATGACGTTATAGCATAAGCAATAGAATAAGCAGCCAACTTTATGTACCCGCGTTCCCAGGTTGTCACTGTTGAGACTCGATACCTTCTCTTACAAGGAAAAATCCACCACTAAGATGATGCATGTCCTCGAAAGATGTTTCCTTAAAACTTTCCTCTTTCCTCACGATGTTTTGCCACCGTTAAAACCAGTGCTGAAGACAAATCGTCGGTCGAATCACGAAAAGGCGTATCTGTGTTTTGGTAAATTTTACAGCAGAGCCATTTTTATGATATAAACTTGGCCTATAAATGTCGATGGTGCTAATATCTCAAAATCGAAAATTTTGTTGGATACGCCCTTTCGTGATTCGACCGACGAAATGTGTATAACTGTACTTGGAAAAATAGTCAGGGGTGCGGGCGGATTCAATCCTGCAATCCCACGATTGCGAAATCTGACGTTTTCGCCAATAGACCGCCATGGCTTTTCTAGATCTCCACAGTTTTCTGTTTGTCAAGAGCTAGCCTATTTTAAGTAGGTAATAGGAAATAAATAAGTTTTTAAAAGGCTAAATGATATGAAACTTTGACTATAAGTTAAGGTGTACTTAAAACAAGTTTGAAACAAAAAGGAATGTAAGCTAAAAATAGTCCAAAACATCACTCAAGCGCGTTTTTACATAATTTTAAGCAAAAAGAAAAGAGATTATTTTCTAAGTTAAAATGCTATACACTTGGCTGAATTTAGTGACTGAAATCAGATGCAAGTTTAGAAGCACGCATTACTCGCTTCTGAATGTAGTAGGTATGTTAGCTTACTGAATGCTATTACACTTCAGTGAATAGTAGCGACTAAATGCAGTAGGCTAAATTTAGTATAGCATAATAAGCCTTTAATACAGTTTTATACACTTTTTAAGTTACGGCTGGTCTAGTCGGGAGAACGGCGCCAATCCGGAGACCCCGGGTTCAAACCCCACATCCACTGTCTTTTCGAAGTAATGTGCGCAATGCCGCTAACTTAAAACGGTGAAGGAAAACATCGTGAGGAAACCGACATGTACCTAGAACCTTTCGAAGTCATGTGTCATCCACCATCCCGCACTGGGCCAGCGTGGTGGGTTATGACCTTAACTCTCTCCTTGCGAGAGAAGGGCCGAGTCCCAGCAGTGGGAACGTTGAGTGGGCTGTTGATGATGATGACAGTTTTACTTAGGCAGTAGACCCCCTGATCACCTGTTCTTCGACATTATACCAAAAACGAGCACCATTTGGCAAATCTTCGGCAAGCCTTTACTTCCTGCCATTATGGGGCGGTCTGTAGGGCGTAGGGCTATGAAATCAGATCAACAGGTGGCCCTTATATCGAGGGGTCGCGGATTCAATATGCTGTTCGCAAAGTTTGGAAGATTTTAATGACAGGGTAAGGTTAATAGATGTGGATTCAGTACAGTGGTTTCAAGGGCATTTCGCATTACGTATTTACGAAGATCGTTCATTATGAAGGTGAAGGTTTTTTGTATTTTTTTTTTTATGTCCTTACAAGTTAGTGATTATGTTCGGTTTACAGTATTCTGGAACATAAACTTTACCTACATTTAACATTATAATAATTTAAAAATAAAGCTAGGTTTACATTATTCCAATTCCAATCCAGCAAACTAGAATGCTGGATTCATTGCTTTCCAGTGCCGTTTTACACTTTTCCAGTAAGCAATCCAGCGCTGGTTTCGATCGCTGGATTGGATCAATTGTTCATTTGCCTTACAGTAAATTTTGTATAGAGTTGAAGAAGTGGCTTGCGAGTGAATGTTATTATTCAGTCAAAGAATTTTTGGACAAAGCATCTTGCCGCTTGTATAATTATTTCGGTAAATTTTAACATAGTATTATAGAACCATACACTTGACTTGGAATTTATGAACTTACTGTATTTAATTTGAATGTCACGTATAGCGATGTTATGTATTTCGACATAATGTATTCTGATATACCTAATTGGATTTGCATACCTAATGTGAGGTTGTTTTGGCTGTACTTGTAATTTTATAAGATCTTTGTTACCCATGAACTAGCAAATAAAGAATTGAATTGAATTGGAATAATGTAAACTGAGCATTATTTTTAAATTATTATAACTTTATATGTAGGTAAAGTTTCTACTTCATAAATACTGTTAATATTGAGGTGTAATTTATTTTTCAATTCAATTTCAAAATTTAATCATCAAATTTTGGGTTAAAAAAATTACACACGTATGACCGTACCTGTTCTGAAGGATCACGCAGATCACGCCGAATATTTGCGTAAAATCAAATCAATAATGTTAACGTTCTCATTACGTTTTTAATACTGTCTTTGTTTGTTTCTCGTAGTTTTGAATTGAAACGATTAAAGTATTAAAGGATAAACGCAGAACAGTAAGTACGTTGGTAAGTACAGTAAACGTAAGTCTTTTCATGTGGGATCCATAAAAATTGTAATAAAATAACAAAAGGGTAAGTAAATGTTTTTCATTTTTAAAAATAAGAATGGAACACGAGGGTAGGTGAGGGATGTACAACGCTGTTTCCGCTGCGAACGGGTTGTGAAGACACATGCGGCCCTGATTTCCGGTAAGACGCTACGATTCCGAAGCACCTGGCCAAAAAGAACTTAGCCCCACTTTAAAAAAAATATAAACCCTTCAAAAACGAGGGAAGAATCGTGCATTTGCTCCTTTCTTTTTTGTTGTCTATGCATTTTTTAACTCTACTTTTAAATTTAGAACTTTTCAGAATTAGGTTTGCACGCTGTTTTGCTTTTTCTGATGTGCATATGGACAGCTATTTCGAGCGCGGCATGTGCCACCATTCGCGACAGACGGTGATGTCACTTATAATTCGATTTATTCCGAAGGGGTTAATGTTTTTGTCAATGTTTTACCAATTACAGAACGTGACGTTCCGTTTCACTCCTCATTCAAAGATTTACTATTAATATACCTACTTATGAGTAAAACGACATTTGATAAAGTCTTAGTCATTGGAAATCGATGATTCAAGGTGAATCAAGAAAGGAAATGTCGGTTGTCTGATGTGTGGTTTTAAAAAGTAAAAAATGTTGTTTATGGTTAATTTGAGTGAGACAGATGCGGCTGTCTGACTTCGGCTAATGGACGATGGTGAAAGTGAAGTTTGGCACCTCTGACCTCTGTACTGTAGACAGGCAATTAAAATCTATGCATTCGAACATGCACAAATACAGTTGAGTATCTCTGCCGTTTTTGCGATGGAAGATTTTAATTCGCGTATTGAAAAGGTTAATACATGCTAATGCAATGAAACTGCTGACGTCTCTAATTTCTTTTGCAAATGCAATTAAAAATGGTACGTTATTAAAATGCTAGAAAGTAGAGATAGAATTTGGAACCGAAATTACTTCCAGTTACGTCTTTTTTTCTTTTGAGTGCCTTTTTATTTGATTAGCAGTCAGCTACAGTTTGTATAATTTTCTTTTGCTTTTTCCCTGTTTGGAGAACTACTAACGGTATCAATTCTCGTCAACTTGCTGATACTATAAAATAAGATGTTTCTTTCTTATCCTTTTGCCCGCTGGTCCTTTACTTTTAAGTATTGAGAAGCCATTACTACTATTTCTTATCCTTATTACATTATTTCTTTAAACTTTTACGTTTCTAGTATGATGTTGTTTAAATAATTAGATTAGTTAAAAAATGCATTTTGGAAGTGTAAGTCACAGTAATAGTGTCTACCGCTTACTCTAACACAGTTAACGCTGACGAGGAACTCTGATCAACCTATTTTATTCCGTAACCTACTCAACAATATCATGCAATACATTGACACGAACGAATGATACATTGGATTCCAAAGACACGAACGAAGAGATTTGACTTGTGATAAGAACGTCAAGGCTGTGGAATACGTTGCCTGAGAGGGGTTTTCCCAATAGTTACAATCTTTGTGTCTTCAAATCGAGAGTGAATCAGTTTCTTCTAGGTAAACACGCTCCATCGTAGACCGTATCATCGTTTAAGATCTTTTAGAGATGGCGGTCAAGTGTAAACCTATAAAAGTTAAAAAAAAAATTGTATCCTCTTCTAAACAAAAGTTTACATTAGTAATGTAGTATTAGTAGATATCTTTGTGTTACCAGATATGATTTTAACAAGTTTAAAAACTAGTATTTTCGTTACGACATTTGTTTTAGTTTTAAATTTTTAATGATACATATTAAAAAAATAGTTGGCAATGTTATGACAAGAAAAACGCGGTTGGTTTGTCTAAAAACTTAAGCCTGTTAGAATATTTCACATGCATTGTAGAGGTTATTCAAAAAATCCAATTCGCCATGGTCCTCATTCCATTCAGTCTCACTTTCTTTCGCATAGAAAGGTGAATCTGGTCATTAAGACTTTCCTACTCCATAACGCTTAGTTTTAATATCTTAAATTGGATACAATTGAAACTATTGTGCGGGTGAAAAGTGTATAAAATGTTGATGGGGTCGCCATTATCATTGTACGTAAAATTTTATTTGCATAAATTCGATTTCTTCTTTCGATTGTGAGGTTTGAAAGCAATACTAATTGTTAAAATAACTCTCACATATTTTAGACTACAAGCCCGTGAATAAAATTTACGGGTCAAATGAACCGTCAGGAGACTTATGTAGGATGATAGAGGGGTAAAAAATAATAAGATTTAGCACTATGCCGTCACTTGAAAGCTGTCCAACTGAGTACAGGTCAAGATAGGGGGTTGCAACTCTCGATAATTTCTCCTTGTCGCATGATTACATGCATGATAGTACAAGCTTTGCTTAGTTTGTGGCAAGATAGTGTTGTGTAGGGCTGTAAGGATTAGCATATCATAAACAATCTACTTTATGTTACCACTGCTAGTACTGGAGGCCAGCCAAAAGGAGGGGTTTAACACTATAATCCACCACGCTGATGGATCATAGTTTTGACACCAAGTGCAGGTTGAAAAATGGCACATGTTTTGTCCTCAAAAGTTGTCTTTCTTAAAACATCCCAGTTGTCGATGTTGTGGATGTTTTCCAACACCATTAGAGACAGCGATGATAAACTTGTATACATGCTCTTGGACAAACACTTAAAGGTTCAGACGGGATTTGAACCTCCGACACGATTATGAAATCGGACATTCTATGTCACTAAACCTCCACTGTTTTTTTTTGTTCGTGGAATATCTTCCAATAATTGTTTATTTATTTCAAGTAATTGGCGAGCAGCATTGATGTGTAGCATACATATATTTCAGTATTTTAAACAACAAATCATAGATAATTTATCTGTTAAACTGATTTTGTCACACTATCTATTTCAGTTTGTTCTTAAAAAAGTTAAGTCATTTTGCCGAAATAACATCCTGAGAAAACCTGTCACTAATGAATTTTCCTGGACTACACATAATGATTGCATTAAAATTGTAGCTATAGAATTTAATCGGACATAATCATGTTTTATGCACAATATAATTAATTCAAATGTCTACAAATAACTTTCAAAAAGTAACACTAAGTATGGAAGTCAAGTTTATCTATCGACATGCAAATCTATGAACATACATTTGGAATCCATGACTAGTGAGCGAGCTCAGGGTCGGAGTAAGGATAGGTGATTAGCGTCATATCGCGTCACGTCGCTATAAGGGACTTACTACATCATTTTTTTATGTATAGGTATGCGCCTAAACTGCAGAATTTGATGCAAAATTGAAGAGGAAATGTATGTTAAAGCGCATAAATAAAATTCTTATGTTCATTCGAAGTATTGATGATCTCTGTTTAATCTGGGGTTGGAATACTATGTAATATTAAATCGTGTGTTTTTATATTTACTTGAAAACATTTATTAAATGAGTCAAAACTTTTAAATTAATTCATTTTACATGGTCCGATGTAATTACAAGGGAGTTTTAAGTAAAGGAGGTTCACGTACCTATCCTTCTACCGCCTAACTGTATTGGCTTTCTGTCTTTATACTTTGAAAGAAAAATGAGCAATATCAGAGCTAAGACGAGAGGACGATAGACCCCCTGGTCCTGACTTCGACCCTGGGTCCGACCTCACATGCGCGGGCGCAATCATGCCCGAGTACAGTTAATCGCGCGGATTAATGCACGCTTCCATCTGACCTGTGCCCTGCAAGAATGGTGTGGGGATACCAGTGCATGGCATTATTACTCCCAAGATTTTACCTATAATTTTACTGGCTTCGAAGATAAGTTAGAAAAAAGTCTTTCTAATTAACTGTCGATCATGGGAACGACCTTCCCTTAGAATAATTTTATGTTATATGATACAAAATAATAAATATGAATCTCTGTTTTCCTTTCCGTGTAAGCTTGCACATGTGGTGTTAAAATGTTTAGCAGAATTTATGTTGGTATAATTGTATAAACGCTAGGCTAAACGCTCTCCGCCAACGTATTTTGCTATGTAAATTATCAATCGAATGAAATATCAAAGTCACGCGACACATCGTGTAAATGACTTCACGTTAATGAGCGACGGTAAAATTATTTTAAAATTGTTAATAAATAATAGGACAATTGCAATTAAAATGAAAAGTGACTGCAGTAGAGTGTAAAACACCTTTTTTTCCTTTTTAAACGGTAAATGGTTTTAAATCCTTACTGAATTTAGGGCTAGTGTGGCAGGCGTATGACCCTACTAACCTAGCTTAAAATTTTATTACCTTTTCTCATACCTAGTAAATATAGATACAATTAAGTAAAAATCGGTTGAATAAATGGTTTAAAAAAATTGTGGGAGAAATAGTTCTTAATTATTTTAGAAAAAAATAGTATTGCATTAAAATAGTGCACAGAAAATCAAAATTCTTGTAAATAACTAAATGGGGTTAAAATCAACGTACCTACTATAAATATTAATTTAGAAATACTAGCAACGCCCATTCCACACGCATTACTATGTATTATTCCAGACCATTTTCTCTCTATATACCTACCAAATTTCATCCAAATCCTTCCGTGCTTTTTGCGTGAAAGAGTAACAAACATAGGTACATCCATACATTCTTACAAACATTTGCGCTTATAATATTAGTAGGATACAAAAATTGCTTGTTTAAATGTACCTATTGGATGTTATAGTCGATATGATGTTTAAATAAATTTCCCGACTTAAAAGGTTAATTCTAAAAGCTTGCAACGCCGTGTCGGCGTGAAGATACGCCATCTGTCAATAGCATTAAACCAGTGTTTGCTGTTAGACTAATGATCTCTGATGGAATGTTGACTTGGCCTTTTATTGATTTGATTCGGCCATTGAATATCTTGTTCTGTAGCTTTAGTTTTATTTGTTGTTTATTTTGGATCTAAGCCTGTTTATTTGCTTCCGATAAATTTAGTGGCATTAGCGCCGTGTTATTTATTTTCTAGATCATTAGGTTTTATTGACCGAATTTATTACAGCGCCATCTTTGGATAAACGTTTTAAAATAAATATTGATGTACGAACTTAATTTTTAGTTACCTACAATTAGTTACTAGAGAAATTACAGGGCTTAGAGATATACGATCTTAGATCTCTAGGTGACGAGCGCAGTGCTAGGTTATGATTTGGACTTTTCATGTTCCAATAGCTGCGTGTCACTGTGCTGTTATGTGTCAGGCATGTTGCTTACCATCAGGCACATGTCCTGTCCGTCTCGTCACTCTTTATTAAAAAACTTGTTATTAATTTTATGTACATTAATTCAAATTCTGTTTTATTAAAAAGCTGCTTTGTGAACGCAATTTGTTTTTTCACTGTTGTGGGTGTACACTTTGACTGCTACCTGCCTGATGTTAGGCGATGATGCGGTTTACGAGGGAACGTGCTTACCTAGAAGAATCCGATTCACTCTAGACTTGAACACACCAAGATTTCAACTGTATGGAAAAAAACACTCAAGCAACACATTCACACCTATGACTTGTAAAAAATCTCAGTAGTTCAGGCGGGATTCAATAAAAACTACAACCTCACGGTCGTGGAATTGGACACACGAAGAAAACTTACTACCTACAAGCTAATTAATTGTTTTTGAGTCAAAAATAATGACAGAAAATACGTAATAACTGCTGCGTTCTACTGATGTTCCAATATTTGACAGACATCTTAAGGAGTCAGTAGTTCACTTCTTATCATTTATCAAACACATGCCCCATAGCACGTGCGTGCGCAGCTGCCGACAAATAAAAAAAAATACTTAAAAAAAGTGGAAGTGCAGCCATCTTGAAGGATACGGCTTTTTCTAACGCCAATACGGCAATGCAGTCGCAAGTATTCAGCCCACATTCAGCCAGTGATCGAGGCAAGTGGTGTAGTATTTCGAGAGAAATAATGTGGATGTTCCTATAAAACTAATTCGTTAACAGCAGGCCACATACTATGTTTAACTGTTTATAACTCAATGAGTTACCCTTTGAGGATTTAGCCATAGGAGGATGTAAGACAATTTGTCTTGCTAACAAACTTTTTAAATTTTTTTTCATGCACCTGCGGGGTTTGGGTTAGTGTATATTTCACACATTTGTAAACTTGAACTCACACAAGAGCAACAAATCTCTGTTTGTATAAACACAAACTAAGACAAATGTTACACACCTAAACAAAACATGCAACATCTACGAAACGATTTGTACAAAGCTGTTGACTATTTTCCACAATAAAGCTCATTTGCCATTCACATGGGTATGAGAGGGATATGTTTAAACTAGGCTAGGCCTAAGAATAGTTGGCCTGAATGAGTTACCTCCTTAGATAACGTATATGTAAACTCTTTGGTTACCACGCTTAATGCTTATGCGTGGAGTCCACAGATCAGAGGGTTGATGTCTTTGGTTGAGACCAACAGACAAAACAGTCTATACTACTTAACATTATAAAACTAAAGAGCTTGTTTGTTTGAACGCGCTTATCTCAGGAACTACCAGACCGATTTCAAAAATTATTTTACCGTTGCATTTATACGTAATCCCCGAGTGCTATAAGCTATATATTTATTTGTGCTTCGGGCAAAGCCGGGGCGGATCGCTAGTCTTAGATAATCTTCAAAAAGGCGAGTTAGTGCTCAAACATAGGCTTTTTTACATAAAACGACTGAAAAAGAAAAGCAAGCTCACAACTTTAATTAACTTGATATTGAAATTACTTAATTATTTTTACAAAACTATACATTTACTACATAAACTATTGTCTCAAAATATGTCTGGCAGAGTTGGAAGCACCAAATATCCGATTAATATTATAAATGTCAATGTTTGGATGTTTGTTGTTAATTCACGTCGTAACGCATGAACGGATCGGGCTGAAATTTGGAACACAGGCCATAAAAATATAGGCTGTTTATCCCGGAAAAATAACGGGAATAAAAACTACGCGGGTAAAACTGCAGGACACTGCTAGTATTGTAATACCCATAAGTTGAAATTAATTTCCATTCAGTGTGGTAATACCGCTAGCATGTTGATAGCATCTCGATAGTGTATGTAGACCTTCATAATTTTATGGATAATACAGATGTGCAAGTGTAAATAGTTAGTATGTAGTTTAGTTCTCATAGTAATTTAGAGTTGCTAATAAAACATCCGCACGTTTACAAAAAAAAAAATAACATGAAAAAATAAAAACAGGGTGACACTTACATTACTTAAAACTCATGTGAAACCGCGGACAACAGTTATTATTAGAAAATTTACATTGGGCATATTCTATGCTTTAGGTTTAGATATTGATGTTCTGGATTGTTTTAATAAATGCCTATGTATTGCAAAGGTGCCTTGTAAAGCTTTGCTAATAACTTGTGAATATGCAATTTAAATGTCACTACATGTTTACGATTAGTTTCTTTGACCTACGCTCAAAAGGTTATATGTAATTTCATTATAAAGTTTACGTCAATAGTAACAAAGCACATACCTAAAAACAAAACAATTAAATGAAAGTTTCCTATATTATATAGTCCAGTGCTTTTTTTTAGTTTTGCTTTTTAGGTCGCAATTTTTCGAATTTTCCTAACATTATGATTGACGTTGTCATTCGAATTGAAATGACATATTTGTAGATATTAGTGTTTGAGAAAATGCTGCGCTCGCTCGCGAAATTTGCAACAGTTATAATAATAAATTAAGTAAAACTTTAAAAGGGGTTACGTTATTTGCCAATATTTCAAAAACTATTTGAGGTACCTCCAATTTAAAAACAGATTCAAAAAGAAAAAGACATTTCCTAAAAATAATTCTGATTCTCATAACTGTAAGATTAATATTTATAATTTTCCCATAGGGTTAAAAATACGCCCGATAACGGAATTTTATTCTTCTTTCTGATCTTGACATATTCTACAAATATTCCGGTTTCTTCACAATATTTTTCTTCGCTGTTAAAACCAAATGTCACCAATAATGAGCTATTGCCATTTATTAATTACAAAAATACAATAACTATTTATTAAATAGCCACAAAGGACAAAAAAAAATATAACAAATAATACAAAACAGAAAAATAATATCTTAGCTATCTAAATACCCTCCTAGTTTGCCAATATGCCCAGGAATTTCTTTATCAACTAAATTTCGGTGAAAGCTGTAAGACTTGTCCACATTATTTCTCACCCCCAATTACAAACGACAAAACGAAATCAGAGAAATATAAAAAGCACAACCATTCCGCACGTGTTGTCGACACATGTGCACAAAAAGAGCAGTTTTTAATATCAAAAGGAAGAATCGGAAGTACTTTTTCAATGATTTTCAAGCGACGTGGCACCACCTTCACTTCATTAACCAGTAAAACTTGGTCTACTTATAGAACAAATTCCAATTCATTTGATGAGGAAATTTCAAAGGGGAGGGTTCAAAGTTGGCTGGACAATTTGCTATTCACTGCGTATGAATGAATCTACATTTGAATTAAAATGCTTCCGGTGGCGGTACTTTAGTGATATATAAAATTGTTGGCAACTAAATAGTGATGTTGGGAGAGCTAATAAATTTATAGGAATATCTTACTCTAATTAGATAACTAGAATTAATGTATTCGATGTTTTACATAGGTAAATTCTAATTCAATCGAATCATTAATGTAGTCACCGCGATTGTCAAAGCGCCGCTGCAGGGCCATGGAAATGTTTTGAATCAGATACCTTAATGATACCTGAATTAAAACTACGATATTACAACGCAGAGTAAACTAAATTATCCAGTTGCCCACAATATTCCAAAGATTACTTAAACAATAATACGAATAAAAAAACTGACCAAATGTTTGATTTGACTTTAGAGAGAGACTACAAATATAAAGTTAAATCGTTGTAAGCTTTTTTGTGGTTTGTGACGTCGAACTCAAAAGACAATAAATTTACATGCTTAGAAAGTTGATTTCATAAAATTGAAAAAACAAAAAAAACAAGATATTAGAAATAGCGGTCAAACAGTAACAAAACTATTAATAGAACATTTTTAATAAGTATTTATTTACTGGGTGATAAGATTTTATAGTGGTGGAACTCTATATAGAGCCCAGCTGAGGCAGTACCACACCTTTGCTAATTATTATATCGCCAAACAGTAATGTGCTAATATTACAGCTTCAAAACCGAAGTTTCCAGATACATTTCATGGCTAAGAGAAAAATCTTTTTTTTTAACTTTTTTAGGTTTACACTGACCGCC
This sequence comes from Ectropis grisescens, assembly GCA_017562165.1. Classification (NCBI taxonomy): domain Eukaryota; kingdom Metazoa; phylum Arthropoda; class Insecta; order Lepidoptera; family Geometridae; genus Ectropis; species Ectropis grisescens. The sequence goes on from CM029773.1 coordinate 18,067,881, forward strand.
ATCTCGCCTGATGTTAAACGACAATGCGGTCTACGATGGAGCGTGTTTACTAAGAAAAACCGATTCACTCTCGATTTGAAGACACAAAGATTGTAATCATCGGGGAAAACCCACTCAGGCAACGTATTCCACAGCTTATCACAAAAGTAGAGTCAAATCTCTTCGTTCGTGTCTTTGGAACATCAACCATGAAACGATGTCGCTTTTTCGAACTGCGAGCATTCTGATAGAAATCATCTGGTATCTTACGGTGACTAGTACATTTCTACGTAGTGATTTGGACTCTTCAAGTTCAAACAGCTGCGTGGCACTGCTGTTACGGGCAGATATGTTGCTTACCATCAGGCGTCTGCTTTGCTCGTCCACTCTATAAAAAAAAATGTGTCTCGCCAAATTTCGTGTTTAATGAGCAGATGCTTTCAAATGTGCATCCGAAATATGCGGGCACTGGGTCAAATTCCGTTTTTTGCAATTAGCAAAGCGTGTGATATTTTACTGTTAAAAAGTAGAAAGAAAGCCTCTGGCATCAGACACTGAACATCTGGGAATCGAACACTTCTGAAGTCATGAAACGTAATTAATGTTGATCCTTTTATTAAAACATTGTTTTAATCTATGTTGTCGAAAAATATTAGATTAGATAGTTAGTTATACAAATTATCATAAAGTTTAATGCATTTTGCATAAAATATAATGCACTTTATAAACTTATTTTTGACAAAGTATTTCTTGAGTTTTTAAATTTTACTTGGATATTAATACCGGTTCTATTATAATAAAATGTTTTACAGGTTTACTTGGGTAAGACTTAAGTTAAAGTTTAGTACGAGTATACTGCAGTTAGTTTTTTTTAATAAACCTATGGCAGCTTGCTCCGATACGCCTATACTACCGAACTGACTATTCGGGTTAGCGCCGAAGGCGCAGGACCCAAAAGGATGATACCTGGAACGCGTTACGGCTGCTAGCACGAGTGTGCCTCAGTGCCTCAGACTGCTCGACCTCGGCTCGGGCTAGTGCCGGGGGATAGAGTATTTGGCACCTTCTGGTACCCTAGCGGAGTGGGGGCTGCAGTTCGACGTAAACGAAATTTATTGATTTGCTTAAATAGCAATGGTGTTGGCAAAATGATCTTATGACTCTTATAATAATTACTAGCGGTCCGCCCCGGCTTCGCCCGTGGTTCATAATAGGTATATAGCGTATAACGCTCAGAGATCACGTACATATCCAACAGTGAAAAAAATTTTGATGGTAGTTCCTGTGATTAGCGCGTTCAAAAAAAAAATCTCTTCAAGTTTATAATATGAGTACAGACATATCGATGATTTTCAAGGATCAAAACCAATTGTACCCACTATCAAAACGACAGTGACAGCACGACAAAATCCCACATGGTTTGATTTTTTGAAACGGTAAAAAATATCGGAAATATTTTTCGGAAATCCATTAAAAAGCTCAACTATTAATCATATTGCATCTGCCTCGCCTGAGGCACTCATTTGGTGCTGGAAAGCTTTTGTCCTAGCGAGTGACGATGTTTTTTGGCTATTGATAAATTAATCTGTTAGATCCTGTGCAAAAAACATTGTGGGATCGAGAGCGAAATTGTGCAAAGTGATGATAATAATTTGTTTCGTTATTTTATAGAATTTCATGATCTCTTTTATGAGGAGTTGAAACTTACATTATTAAACATAACATAATTATGTATTTTTAATTGTATAAAAAGATAATATGTAACAATTTAGATGGCTTTAATCATGGACCATGATCATTTAAAACGTATAAAAGTAGGTTTGAGACAATTGTACGCATATTGTGATAGTTTGTATGATTGTGATAATACTGCCGTTTCTTTTTCATTATTACAATGATCTCGATTCCAATTCGATTTAACTTTTCATTGTTTAGATCGAAAACTGAGTATGTTATACATAATTACATTTTTCTATTACCATTAATAAATTAAATTAAATGAATTTGAGAATTTGTAGATTTTCTTTCGCATTCTAAAATAGTCTTAAATAAACTTTGAATAACGAAATGTTTTAACGATTTGACTTTTTTTTTTTAAATTACAGGTTTGCCCATAATATCCCCCCACATTGGGAATGCGGCAGTTAATCTAATTTTTTTTAATACATTTAATTTAACTAAAGAAGTGTAGACAGTTTTATGAGCTTTGATTTTCCTAAAAATTTAATTACTTTTTGTTTTCATTCCTTTTTTACGTCATCAGATATAAAACGTAACGTAACTTGTATCATAATAATTTTAGTAAATAGTAATGCACACTATTATGCTAACATCCCAAATTTTCTTGCAAAAAATAACACATAGTAACTTCGCACTACCTTTATTTTAGAATTTTGACATTTTTTATATTGCTTGTAAGAGCAATAACAAGTTAATCTATCTTTCCATCATTTCTCTCTTCCCCATTAGGTATAGTTTTGATGTACTATTAAAAAGTATTACCTTGATACGGAATTACATAAACGTATAGGGGCTATAGCGTTAACATGTTATGGTGCTGTGTAAATGTCCACCAATATGTATTTATTATTTATATTCAACTTTCAACACAATCAGCCCATTTTATGTTCCCAGTACAAGGAGTCTCACAAAGAGAGAGACAAGATTATATTCCATCACGCTACACTACCGCGAGGATTGGCAGATTACACATGTCCTCGACTGTCTACTGGTTTTCGCACGACGTTTTACTGCACCGTTAAGCTAATGGTGATAACAGACTCGCACATTTGTGTTTAGAAAATTACTTACAAGTGCAGGCATGATTCGAACCTACGACCCTAATATTGTGAAATCGGTACGTGCTAAGTAGGTACGCATAATTCCTAATTACCATTGAAGTTAACCCCAGGTCAAGTACAAACCTCTAACGGAAGAAATAAATGCAGCAACGACCTTACAAATAGTCACCACTTTTGAAACAGCCAAAACTATTTAAAATTACACGGTATGCCTGTTTCTGGGCAATTTTGCAGCTAAATTGACCAATTTAGTCTATCCAAGGACAAAATAGCTAATAAATCAAGAGGTTATTACTTGTGGTGAAATAAAAAAGCCATTGGCAGGAAATGGGTTCGCTTGTAATGGTCATCTTGTCAGTTTTGTGTCGTTGACCGATCAGGAACGATTATTTTCATTGTTATCTATTCTCGGGAATAAATGGTTATATTGCTTTTCAAGATAAATAGTTTTTAAAGGTTTGACTCACACAACGAGTGAGGACGGTTTCTGCCAAACAGTTTCTGCAGTCAACTACAATTAGGACGAGTGCAGAAAATGCAGGGTTATCATTAACATACATTTCCTAGCTATACTATGTACCTCTATGTTTATACATACCAAGAACATACCTAATAGCATAATAAACATGTTCGAAACATACCTGAACAAGCATAAAATTAGAACAGAATACATTTATTGTCAATGCTAGTATAACTCACAAATTTCCAATATAACTACGAGTAAACATCATGAATGAGTATTTCTATCCAGATTCGTCAAGTAAAAATTTATCGGTGGGTATATTACATTAATCATTCCAAAATTTACAAAAAAAGAAACATAATTAATAACTTCTACTGTAAAAGGGCTGTGTATAGGTACTTAAAATTCTTAAATTTTAACAGAAATAATAAATAAATGAAAACGAAAGTAGCAAATATTTTCGTAAATTTAAACAGCATTTTAGAGTATTAAAAGTTTTTTGATAGGAATATAATATGGCAGTTGACTTCAAGTGGCCTACTGCCTACTGAACTTTCAGCTAATGCAGAAAACACAGAGCCCTACAAACTTAATCCTACATCGTACGACGGCTAACGTAACGGTGGCTCAGACAGTACGACTTTGGCTCGGGCTGTCCCTGATTTAGCATCCTATCTAAAACACACACGTAATGCTCACGCTAGTCAAAAGCTCGTAAAATTTTTGGGTGCAATATAACTATATCTATATATATATATATATATATATATAAATCAATACCACTTTTCGTTGTAAGTAAACTCATCCTAAACGGCTCGAGCGATTTGAATGATTTTTTTGTATACGTTTGGGTAGGGCCCTGGATGGTTTGGATTCACAAATCACCCCGGCAGATGGCGCTGCAGTAGGTTATTGTCCGAGCGAAGCCGGAATGGGCCGCTAGTACAGTATAAGTGTAAATGGTACTCTTGAAGTTTGAAACGTCTAACGAAGAGACAAAACTGAGTTTCAATCCCACTAATATTATAAATGCGAAAGTTTGGATGTTTGTTGCTCATTCACGTCGAAGCGATTGCATGGATTGGATTGAAATTTGGAACACATGGTATAGTCTGGAAAAACACATTCTGAAATTCTGAATTAAAACCGGGAGGCACTACTAAGTCCTACACACACACGTCAACAGAGCGTCACGGTACACGGTGTTTCGTCTTTTTCATCGATTTTGTGTTCAGACTTGACCACAATCTTGCGTGATATGAAGCGACGGAGGCAGAGTACTTTAATCTAGAGTAAATTAAGCTTATGGCAGTTGACCTCAGTAGAAATCTGGCAATCTGGTAGAGCTATGAGGCAATTTATCTTCTTGCCCAGTATTTTTTTCTGGAAACATTGCTCTTCGAACCGGAACACATTGCTGCTTGGCAATCGTATGAACAGCTAAAGTGTAGTATGCCACAACACTATTTAAACAATAAAATGTACTTGATGTATGTTAGCTCATAATGGAGATCAAAAACCCCTTAATTTAGCACACGTTACGTTAAAATAAAACGAACCATAAAAATTACCCGTAACTCCTGTTAACATTAAATTGTGTAAAATATGTTCATAAATTACTTTTACAATTATAATAATCAGCGACAATGTTGCTAAATATCAAATTAATCATACTTTTATGTCCAGACAATAACTTGCTACATTATAAAACAATCAAGAACTTACAAACGAACTAGCAAGGTGGTAGCTGGTAACACTAGCCATCTACATTGTCAGTTACGACAAATTTATACACAGAGCTCAGATAACGTCACTTTTGTAATTTCGATACGAAAATGTCAGCCGCTCGTAGAAAATTTTTAGTTCAACGATTTATGTAGCTTCCGAAACAAGTTAAAGGATCAGTAAATGACATGCAATATCTTCTCTGTTCTCATAATATTATCTTTATAAATGCTTGCGATCGTTATAAGTACATAAGTTATCTATAACTTATTCAGGAGGTTGGTTGTGGAGTTTTTTTAGACACTAGTCAGCTTGGTGACCGGGTCAGTTAGTACCTTTAACTCTACATGTTTCATCCTCAAACACATCATCGCTTCCCAACAGGCAAGTTGGTGGTCAATCCCAGTCTTATTCGCATTCAAGAAAACGTTGTTTTACATCAAACATCGAAATTTTCACTTTAATAATATAAGTCTACTTATGGTTGATTTTGTAACAAAACATTTATTATTCATTCGTTGCATTCAGGCTTAGGAAAAATAACATTCTTATTCTACTTTAAAATAAATATTTCATTTTTAGAGGCTTGAGTTACGGCTGCTAGTAACACAATCTTTTAAAATAATTAATTTAGCTAATTTAATAACGTCCTTAATATTTTCCTCATTATCTTCTTCTTATGTCTAAGCTCTACGCGGACGACACTGCATACATTAGTTAGTAATAAATTACAATCAATTAATTATGTCAATTCTTACCTAAAACTGCACTCCGAACCATTAGTGCAAAGGTGTCCTTACTAATTTATTAATTACATTATTGCTTTTTTTATTTATATATACTTTACCAGAACCCTCGTTTTAATCGTGTATTTCTTCATTTACACTATTTTCCTGGATAAAAAACCAATGTGTTATTTCAGACTATAGCTAATCGAATTTCTACAATCTCTATCGCTTCAACAAACATCCAAACATACATATTTATAATAATTGTAGATTTTTTTTTTAAATTTAAATGACATATACCTAGTAAGCACATTTTAATCTCACATCGGAATCTCTGCAATCGGCGTAGAGACGTCTGAATTAGCGCATGTCTTATCGATAATGACTTACGGACCATATTAAATCAATACAACACTATTTTTCCACTGTCTCAGTAGAAAACCAATCTTACTCTACAGAATATAAGTTTTATAATCGGATAAATTAATTTATAACTCAGGAACTTATAAATTGTCAGTCGGAAAAAGACTCAAAGTTCTTGACGTTGAAGTTGAATTTGTAAAGAGTACCCTGACGTTTGCATCTAATGTTGTTGTTGGAAAATATAACGTACAGCACTAGGTATAAGGTTCAGAATAGGAATACGATGGTTAGAAGACATTCCATTGTGACATTTTTATTATTGCGAATTGTTTCTCACGAGTTTGATTCGTGCAGGTTTGTTATAAATATGTAATTTTACTCTATCTCGGAAATCTTGTAATGAAATCGGATAAATACGGTACAGAAAAGAAAAACAAATTTTATTAAACTAATTACATCATCATCATCCGTAGACGTTTGCAGATATATGCAACAACAACATGTTTTAAACTCCTATTACTGGTAATCGGTATCTTTCATCATAAGACGAGAATGAACATCCTTTTTAATTGGACACATCTACAACGCCATTAAACTAAATCGGCTTTTATTTTCTGGCTTTTCAGTTTTATATTGCTGTCTCTATCATTTCAAGCGAAAAGAAAAGAGAGAGCAATGTAAAACAGTCTTAGTTAGACGGTAGACCCTCCAATCCATAATCTGTCAAGTGTGAGTTGGTGGGCATTCTTGATTTTGATGACAATGATGATATCTTTCGTCGAACGTAACTTTTCTCACGATCACGTTTTCCTTCGCCGATTTTGATCTTACTTTTCGAAATAAAGCATTTTTGCATATTCACTACTGCTCTGATTTAATAGACATAATCTGTTTTAGTATGCTTTTTAGGGTTCCGTACCCAAGGGGTTAAAACGGGACGTCATTACTGAGACTTTGCTGTATGTCCGTTCGTCAGTCACCAGGCTGTTTCTTAAGAACGTTGATAGCTAGACAGTTGATATTTTCACAGACGATGTATTTCAATTGCCAAATCAAAATAAATATTTAAGGGAGACTCCCATACAACAAACTTAAATTTTTCCGTTCCTTGCTTGATACTTATAACGGTGATACATAGACTTGTAGACGCTTTAACTTTTCACTAAATATTAAGTTGTATGTTCTCTTTAAACATAATTAATTAATATTAAATAAAATAAATAATTCAAGGGGCTCCCATATCTACAATACAATACGCTAATGGTACGGAACCCTTCGTGCGCGAGTCCCATTGCAGTTTTTATTAATTTACGGTTGATCACCATCTCACCTGAATTTTGAGCGGCGAAGTACGTTCACCTAAAAGAAACCGATTTACTCTCGACAGCAACGTTTTGATTTGTATAATTAGGTCGTCGTTGTCAATAAGCCTCTTGGGTAAGTCAAAGCATACTTGTATGTTTTACTCTTTTTATGACTTGATCACTGAAAACTTATTGCCAAACCAATAAAGCTAACTGTAACATGAAATCGATGGATTATCAGATCTATAGCTACGAGTAATGCAGAATGTCAACTGAGGACAAACGAGCGAGCGGTGAACTCTGCTAGCTTCCAAGCGAGTCTTCAGTTTTCAGCTATGGAGGGATAATGTGGATAAGGTCTTATAATATTTACTTACTGACCAAACTCTGTGCGATAAACAATGATTTATCATACGGTGTAATTGTCATTTTATAACTTTGAAAGTCCATTTTTACTATTTGTAAGCTCTTACTATTGTTTCTCATTCACTAACTGATGCGTATTTATGAAAATGCTTTGACTTCTTCATTTAATCATGGATAAATTGATCGACAAAATTACAATTAACAAAATTATATCAATGATAGTCCTACTACTTATAAATATTTAATGTTAAAGTTTATGTTATAATTATAATTTAAATTAAATATTATAATTAAATTAATGTTATAATTAAATATTTGATAAAAGTTTAAACAGTTGGAAATTAAAATGTCGGAAGATTTTTTTTGTTTGGCCGGTTAGATGTATTGAGATTCGATTATTAGGTGTTTGTTCTTCAATCACGACAGAATCAAGACGGGTAAGACTAAGACGAGTAGGAACGCAGATTTTTTTATTTGTTGGTGTTAATTGATATATGCATAACAATATATTTTGTTTATCATTTAAGAAATATTTTTGCACACAACACACTTACGTCAACGGTTTTTTACTCTCTAGTCTCTCGTCTTCTTTTCTCTTTTTCCATACTGCAGTTGCATAGAAGAGATCGTTCTTAACGAAAAGGTTGTCAATTGCTACTTTGTTTTAATGTTTTAGTTTTTGTGTTTTGTTTCTAAATAAGTGCAATAAAGAGTTTATTATCTATCCATGTATCTACCTAAGAGATAAAAAAAATATTTCCCCTTAATATAATTAATAAAAATATTTTAAAAGCTACTATGAAATAATTGCAATTTTAAACGATTAGCTTATCACACAGGATGTGTTAATGGTTTTACAAAATAGTTAATATAAAAATATACATGCAATTTTATTTCACTTTAGATATTGGTAAGTATTTTTACAAAGTTTTAATTACACTGAGATTTTTTATTATCAAATTGTGGCGGTTAGTGGTGTCATTAGAAGACACATAAATCTAAAAAAGTGGTATTTTGAAGGAAGTTCGATGTGTTAATTACAGTGCGGTATACTTAACAAGTAAATGTTTATACATAAACAATAATTATGTATAAACATTATTATTGTTTATGTATAAACTGTGCTGTTATGTGTCAGGCATGTTGCTTACCATCAGGCACATGTCCTGATCGTCTCGTCACTATTTATTTAAAAAAAAAAAAAAAAAAAAATTAGGGGCTACAAACTGCGACTTGTTCGAAATGGCTTTTTTTATATTTCTTAATCTTTATAAAACAGAAAAATCTAATAAACGGCGTTTTTTTCTTGATAAGTAATGGTTAACGTATTTTTAGTCTTGTACCTACTATTTTGATACATCTAAATAATAATATACCAAGTCTAATGGCAATAAATAATAATATGCCAACTCTAAAATCGTGAGGGGTTTTTTAGAGTTTTATTTTACTCTTACTATTATTTATGACATTATTTAGATTATGTGAATTTTTAAATCATTACTTATAAATTTACTATAGTATTTTATTTTCTTTAATATGTTTACAAAATTTTATTTATTTTATAAAAATTACAATTTATAAATTCTGTAGTTTCTGTTTTTATACAGTACGAGTAATATATAATATTTTAAATCTCAAATCTTATATTTCAATAAATCTTGTATTTTAAATTAGTTTTGTTATTATAATTAGCATAATTTAATAGTTATGTTTATATCTATGTATGTATATATAAATGTAACATTAATTATCATTTTTATTATGTTTCTCAAATGTATTTATTGGTACTTATCTCGTTTGACTAACTTACGAATAGAAATAGAAATATCGAATAAAAATTTGAAATTTAATATCAATCAAGTATTTAAATATATATTTATTAACAACATAAAATGAATTCGATAATAATTATTATTATTGTTTCCTGCCTTTTATTGTTTAATGGAATATGAAGATGGAATGACTGGTAATATGTTCCTAGGCGCTTTAAGCATATGTAGAGAAATCTACTTTAATACATTCTAATTATATATGTACTTATTATAATATTACTTAAATTAGAGCAGATTTGGTTGGTTTAATAATGTTTTTGTTAAACTTTAGTGGCAGTACAGCAAAAACTTAAAAAGTATTAAAACAAAACACTGCTATGTTTAGGTCTTGTCCATACAAATATGTCGGTATCATCCCGGTTATACTTGGGTATGAACTCCGACCGTTGGTGTCCCCTGCCATAAATCTCTTCATACTCGTACTATTGTATATCACGAACCACCGGGGTCTCGGTTTTGAAAACCACTCGCTTATTAACACACGTGGTTTTTATTGCTCTTGCAGGACAGTAGTTTTTGATTATATTGATTTATTGATTCGATGATAACCCTAATATCTCTCTTTTCTTGTATCTTGTTGCTCTTCTTTTTGTTTTACACTAAACTATGCGCGATTACAGAGTGATCTTAACATTAAATTAATTACAAAATGGTTTCAATTTAGTATAGTATCTTTACCCAAAAAATAATAAGAACAAGCAAGTTAGTGAATCTCAAATGCATGCGTATGTATTTGAGTCGTTAAATGAACTCAAAGATATTAGATTAAGTGTAAGTCAATAATTTTAAAATTCAAAAGCTAGTCTGTTAACTTAAGTGATACACAATTGTAAATCTTATGTTGTATCATGTCAAACGGCGCTCATATCAATGGTTGACAGTTGCAAAATCCCCATTCGAGCAGTTCCTACTATTCAGAAAAAATGTGTGCGTGTACTAGTGTACACACGTAAGAAGTGAAACTTCTTTATGGCCTTATTTTTCGAAAAATGATCTACATGCAACTTTCTAGAAATTGGTTAAATGAAGTTAAATTAGATAAAGTTTAAACAAAAGGATTTTATTATCATAGACATGAATACAAATAATACAATTATTTCACTTTACCTTTTTGCTACTAAGATTATTACAGCATTTCTACAATAAATTACATTTAAACTACATTTTTTCATTTTTGTTATTTCGCTTAAGCGACATGCTATCCCTACTCCGTTGGAGAAAGTGAAAGTACTCTTCGTCTGAACCAACCGTGGTAGGGGCAAGAAAAAGATGGCGCGTAACGGAAAAATGTGACGCGTAACCGAAAAATGTGACGGTAATTTTTTTTCCAACGCCGATAAAGAAGTTTCACTTCAAAAACTAAACTAGAGCACTAGTAAAATCATTACCCTCTTATAAAAATTCATGGAAACGATTTCAAAGCATTCGAGCGGTTTTCAAAAATGACCCTTTATTCTTTGCATGCAGGACGTAATCGAGTTTGGGGTATTTCTGATTGGGTAATAGAAGGCGGTTTGAAGGGGAGAAATATGATGCTTCTGCTATTTAATGACGTAACATGATTTACCTGATTTAACAATGAATTCTGTGTGACAGGTACATATTAACGTTGTACTTTAAATCAATATTCTAAGAAACCGTAACAGTATGGACGCGTATGTTGTTAGTGTAATTAATGCTACGTATGAATAGTAACTTTATGATAAGTAATATTTGAATTCAGCAAATCATCATACAAAAAGGTCACACCAAGTAAAAAAAATATTATTCAGTATGCAGTAACACGATATTACGACGGACCGATGATGTTGTCTCGGTCACGGGAAGTCGGTGGATGGAGGCGGCACAAGATCGATCATTGTGGAAATCATTGGGGGAGGCCTATGTCCAGCAGTGGACGTCAGCAGGCTGCAGATGATGATGATGATGATGATGCAGTAAAAAATATTTACTCATCAGAAATCCGTAAACATCAATATGTTAAATTAAGTAATAACTCTTGATAAAAAATTTGTTGAGAACCATCATGGAACACCTTATCTTATATAACTCGAGCACGGCTGAACTGATTTGGCAGTTTTTAGTTTTGAATTATTTATAAGAGTCTAGGGAAGGTATAAAAGGTAGAACAAAGTTCACCAGGTTAACTAAATAGACGTATATACACTCAAATACATATTTTTATGAGAAAATATTCATACAGATACTTACTTTATACATGGCGCTATGTGTATATGCTAACAATGGTTCGTATCTACGTATACAAATAAACTGGGATACATGCACTCTAGTACATATACAAAGGTACAAATGCACAGCTACATTTATTTACATGTATAGAGTTATATACGCACAGATAACATAAACCATTAATTAACACACATACACAAGTACGCATTGCTACATACCTAAATGTACACAGATACACAGGTACATATTAACAGTTACATTTTCACACAAAAACACATTTATAAAGCCACACCTTTTCATTACATCAAGGATGTTAAGCTCGCTTATATCTCGCACCCACCTTTCCCCGCAAAACAAAATCAAAACATGAAAACGCGACAGGTGGCGTTAGGGAGGGGTGCGGTCCTTGGACAGACAGACAGATGCGGGTCAGTTGTATGTACGGATGGCCGTGGTGTTTGTTTTGAATGTTACTACGTGGTTTGTGGTGAGGTTATGATACTACACTTACGTAATCAAATATAGGACCTACTATAATTTGTAAAAATCCAGTGTTATGATGTTTATTTAGCAACCTTGGCACCATTTTGCATTTCCAAAACGCTGTGATTAATGTCTAGTTATATATGATAATATATATTAATTATAAGTTATAAATCATGTATGTTAGTCAGTATGCATTATATGTAAGTAATTTGTATTAGTTACATGAATTCAATATGCAAAAAAACAGCTGAACTATTAGGATTTTCTTAAATTTAGATTTATATGCTCAATATTTTTGTACCTAATTCTTGTTTTTAAAGTCGCAATAATTATGATTGTTAAAATAGTGGTTACTTATCCATGATCTACGAAATAATAAATGTAATAATATATTCAAAATCATTGACGAGTCTGTATAGAAACATTCCAAATGTTTAGGTTAAGTAAATGTTTGTGAATGTCACTTTCATGATACTAAAAATATGTTCTATTCTATTCCATTCCTAGTGAACTCTTCACCAGGACTTCTGATATTCCCGAAAGTTTGTGTTTATGTGTGATTTGGTCCCACTTGGAAGATAGTAAAGTTTCTATTTGGGATTAATGGTTTCATATGGCAATATCCGAGCGAAGCAGGAATGAGCCATTAATCAACTATAAAAGGTTGAAATAAAAATTACAGTATTTAGTCTATTTTGAAACTTGAGAAAGTCCTGTTGGGCTAAGTGATTAGAACGTCTAATAAACAATCGTAAGGTCATACATAGGTTCGAATACCACCTGAACTTTTAAATATTTTTCCAAGTGTAGATGCACAAGTTTGATATTACCACTGGATTTAACGATGAAGGGAAACATTACGAGAAAACTAGCGTTTTCCAAGAAAGATATTCGCGAGGGTACGTGTCATCCGCAAACCCGACCTTGGTCAGCGCGTTTATAGACGTTATCCTCTCCTTATGAAAGAAGGCCATGAGTCCCATCTTCGAAAACGGTAGGTTTCCAGTGGCTATTGGTAGTGGGATAGATAATAATAGCTCAGGAATTATTCCACGCACACTTAGGTACCTACACATAGACACATAAAAACACATAAAAAAGTATTATCCCGGTAAAATAATGGGATCAGAAATTGGGGACAGCTTATGTATTTAAAAGTTTCCATGTTTGTCGCTCAATTACGTTGGAACGCGAGAACAAATTGAATGGAAATTTGGAACTCAGTGAGATAATAGTCTGGCAAGCAAAATAGGATATTTTTTTATCGCGAATAAATTACGACAACTGCGCAGGTAAACCCGCGAGGAGCTACTACTAATAAATAAGCGTAAACATGACCGAAAAAATCGAATTATGTTAATTAATATTCACTAATAATTATTTCGTACAAAGACTAAGAAACCAGACTGTAGATCTAAAAATAAAAATCTGCGTTTGGTCCATGACCTACACATGTCATTATGACCTATAATACTTAGAGCTAACGTATAATTAGCGAACACAGTGACATATTGTTATTATCAAACAGCTGACGTCTAAACCCTGATCATAATCTAAAGTGATTTTAGTGTTGTGATCAGTTAGGTATATTAAGAGACTGGACAGTCGTCGTGGCTTCGCACGGATAAACGTGTATACAAATACAAAAATCTTTATTGCTGTTTGTAGATAAGATAAGGTGATACAGAACATTTTAAAAGTTGAGCTATTTTTTCTAGAGGTATGCAATATGTCTGGCAACACAGTTTTTATTGGTCTGAATTTATACAATGATAACAATAGTCAGCTGATAAAGTTTTTTCTGTAAGTCTTAGAATAGAAATCAGAAGATCAAACATATTCAAAAACGTGTTAAATAGACATAAAGCTCCTAGAAACATGTGCGATACCTCATCCGATTCGGAATGACGTCTAGAAAAATGTTTTTAAGGGTTTATTAACACATAAAAATTTGCGATAGTTATTAACAAAATGAGATACAAAAAGAAGGTATTTAGTTATTCTTTAATAATTTCTTAACTAATAATACTTAAGAAATTTTTAAAGAAGATCCTGAAAGAAGAGGAAATTTCCCTACTAAAAAAGTGAATAACGATGCACTTTTCAGTAGGGGACAGTACATGGGATTGCGTCACCGTAAATACGAGTATATGGCGATGTAGCAGCGTAAAGCCGTAGTGTTGCGTATTTTGTCACACTATCAAAAGGAGATGAAATGGGTGGACATAATTTTTATGTCATAGCCAGCTAGCTTATTAAGCCGTGTTGCTCGCCTAGCCTTTTTACTTAACAGCGTCTTTAACTAGCTTCCTGAATTAATTCCCCGCCGGATTGTTTAAACGTGAAGGAAACCATCGTAAAAATAATCGATGGAAATATGTTTAGACCCGACAATTTTCAGGGCTCGTGTAATTCGCCTACCCCCACTTGGCCAGCATGGTGGATAATAATAGCTTTACTCTTTAATAATATAATAATAAAAATATAATTCTTTATTACTTCTACAATTTCACAATACATTTAACACTAATAAATACAATTTTTGAATCAATAATTTGCAGAACAATGGGCTCTCTTCTCTCAAACTGAAAACTTGAACTCTTTCCTCATGAAAAAAACCTCGAGGCCCAGCAGTAGAATCACAATAAGTATAAGCTTTTGCTCTAAGTTCTAGGTATGCAAAATTCCAGACACAACGGTTTTTCCCAACACTACGACCCAATTGCATATAAAAGTAGAAAAACGGCAATATGATTAACCCAATAAAATTAAAAATTCTTCTTTTTACGTCTTTGCAAAAACATTACAGATGATTTTGCTTCAAACGTATAATTACGAATGATACGCTTTTATATTTACTGCAGTTATAATTATGGGTTATAGATTTAAAGATCTTATTTGCTTCTATTTTGCTATAAAAGTTTTTGCTAAGAGCTCGTTATTAGACGTTTGAATCGTAAATAAATAAAAGGTATCAGTGAGCTAAGTACGAATGCCAGCGTGTCCGTTATCGTCACGCATGTAAAGCGTGATTCTTTTCACGTGAGTGGTACAGTTGTACTATTACATACATATTTATAGTATAGACGGGACGGGATGAGCAAGACATCTACCTGATAGTAACCAACATCCTGCTCATAATAGCACAGTGACACGCAGCTATTGGAAGAGCATATAACTGTCTACTTAGCACTCCAATGCGCTCATTACCCAGATATTTTTGATGATACATATGTACCTATACCCTGTGATTTACCTGGAAACATTGCCTTTTAAACCGAAATATAGTGATTTTTGCCCATAACTGCTTAGCGGTAGAATACCTAAATAGCAAAGTAGCCCTAACGACCGGTAGTTTGGGCCCAGTCCCGTTGCCACCGGCAGTCTAGTTTTAAAGTTTTTTTATCATGTTTATGTTTTTTGTAATTAACTACTTAGAAAGTCAACAAATGCTTGAATAACAGTGATTTTACATCATTTTGTTTTGTTCAACTTTTTATCGCAAAATGCTTAAACTTGTACCAAGCGAGGACGGGGCGCTCATACCAAAATGTTTTTAATATACTGGAGAATTATGATGTAATATCAAGGATATTTATTATCAAGAGTTTTTGCAATATATGTTAGTACTTAAGTAGCTGATGCGTAGTTTATCTGATGCACGAATCGATCGTGCTTACCTGACCTTACGGATGTTACTATGTAATTGATCTAAATTTAGCGTTACTAGTAAATATGGCTATAAATAAGTAGCTAGGTTCTAGGTTAGTCTTGAGCACAAATAAATTAGTATGATCAAATAAATGTAGGTTTTTAATAAAATAACAGGGTATTCACGTGTGCAGTATCAGTCCGGACGTATTTTAGTTTCAGCCGCATTTGGCAGTCAAAAAGAGTGGGCGTGCGACGGCGTCCCGTTTGCGACTACGGGAGGTGACCCGACGTAAACGCAGCTACGGAGGTGGTAAAAATGCAATAAGTACAATTTTTGCTAATATAAATAAATCAATATTATAAATGTGAGTTTACGAACGTATGATATACAACACGAACTATTACCGGAAATACACAGTGAAGGACGGTAAGTACGATCAACATAAAATGTTGGGCAGGAGAATCAGTTTATCATGTTATTTCCGGTTATTTTGACAACAGCGAGTACTTGCACAGACATAACTTAGTAGCCAGAATCATCCACCAGCAACTCGCTTTTCAATACGCGCTTGTCGAGTAGGAGGTGCCATACTATAAGCACACCTTTGTAGGTTACAGGACTAAATTCGCCTATAAGCTTGATATCGTGAAGACCAGTCTCGGTGCCAGGCTGTGAACGTCGAAATCACCATACCACATGACGAGAACCTCGTGAAAGCTGATAGTGACAGGCCTAGCAAACACCTTGACTTGGCTTAGGAGGTTACCGCTATGTGGGATGTGGATTCCACGATCATAGTCCAGATAGTGTCAGGAAACGGCTTTATAGCGAAAAGTCTCGACCGATCTCGACCAACATCTTAATAGACTTTCGCTAGGCGGTTGGATCAAGGGTCAGATGCTGAAGACGGTCATCCTTGACACAGCACGTATTGTCAGGAGGTTCTTCAGTCTGCAGTCCTAACCACAAATAGCCTGGGCCCTACCCCGCTGCTGGCGGCAACCTCTGTGTGTATAATACCAAAGTGGTTTTGAAATGAAGTAGGTAAATTGATTCAAAGATTCTTTAACCGCCATATTATAAAACTCAGTTAAGCTCGTTTTTGTCTATTTGACTTAACAAACGTTATTATATTGATTTATTGTTAGGCAACACATTTTTCTAGTTTTTGGAGGGCATAATCATCGCGAATGTTTTGAATACGGCTGTGAATAAATGAAATTCAATCAAAAGTATTATTTACAATAACTAGTCAACAAAACATGTGTTTACTAACTCGATCGCGAGAAAGCATTTCTGGAATAATTGTCATTCTTCTCATGTTTATTTGTCCACATCCTAATGATCAATTGTCTGGAGTTGTTTACGAAACACCGCGTTCCAATATGGCCGACGTGTCGTGACGTAACGGTGACGTCATGTTCCCGTAACTCTTGTTTTGACTTGGTGCCGAAGCAGTTAGAACGATTCCTACAATATATTGTTTTACACTGAATTTTAACAGTTAACTTAGTTAATTTACAAAACTAGCCATATTACAAGCTTTGCTTAGTTTGGGGTCAGATGGTGTTGTGTGTGAATTGTCCACCAATATTTTAAAAAAACTTTCCTGTATCTACGAGTTTTACTATTAATTGATTTTCTTCTAAAAGACGAAACCGATAAGTTAAAATCAAACTTGGACAACAACTAAACTATCTCCCAACAAAAATAATAATAAAATAGATTTACAATTGGCAGAGATATTGCGTCACAGACATACCGATTACCTAGAAGAAACCGATTCACTCGAGTGAATCGGTTTCTTCTAGTTAAAAAACTGGCAGTCATAGGAACTGTCGATAGAAGTGAAGACTAATAACTCAGAATTTGATAGCTTATTTTAGAAACTA
Organism: Ectropis grisescens; assembly: GCA_017562165.1. Lineage (NCBI taxonomy): Eukaryota > Metazoa > Arthropoda > Insecta > Lepidoptera > Geometridae > Ectropis > Ectropis grisescens. The sequence continues at coordinate 18,085,665 of CM029773.1, forward strand.
CGCGGGGAAACCAGAGGGCGTGGCCATGAGCATGGCTGACGCATTTCTAGATGTACAATGGTCATGCTCCGGAGTTTACCCGAAGATTTCTTATTAATCCCGAGTGTGATGCTAGAACTCAATTCACAGCCCACGAAAAATCTGTCTGTGGCGCGCCAAATAAAGTTTTCACTTCAAAACCATACAACCGCATTGAGAACCTTTTCCTATTATGAAATTTTTTGGCTTCGTATTTGGGACGAGAAAATTCGGTTTCATAGACGTAAGATTATTTATAGGTTCGAATCCCGTTCTCACTTCTCAATATATTTCCGAAAATAGATGTCCGATTTTGACATTATCTTACTAGCAGCTTTAATGGTGAAAAAACATCTTGAAGAAACCGACGGGGTCCAAGAAATACATCTTTCGAGGACGCGTTTCATCCGCCAACTCGCACTTGACCTATGTGGTCAATTAATCAATTATAGCCTTGACTCTCTTCGTCGAAGCGAGATAACGGGCAGATCCTTCATTAACAAAAAATTGAAACTAAAATACAATTTAGAATATAGAATACGCTTAGCCTAACTACACACACTAATACAAAACTAGCGTTGCGTAGCGTTGTCTACATGAAGCTATAAGTATAACTAGCTTGCTATCCTAGCTTGAAAAACAAGCCTCGTGTAGCTCGCGCATAACCACATGTTATCCAGGGACCAATAAAGGTCTAAAGATATCAATAGAGTCAATATGTCAGTTTGATTAAAGCCACTACGTATCGGAAGACCGGATCGGTAGGGATCGGATGCATGCCCAGCATGCTGGGGGAATAATGAAGCTGAATAGAAATGGTCATAGGTTGGCCCATAAACGCCACCATTTCGGTTACGCGTCGCATCGACCCATCCCAAAGAATTGAACAGTATTTTACAAGAACGAATCTGTGTTTGGTATAGCATTAACAACCGTTTAGACTTGTAGTACCTTCGCACTCTTAAGAGGACACTCTTTAGTTTTTTGGCAGCTTTGGACTCGATGGGGCCAAAGTTGAGCGTAGATGTCGAAGTGATGTTCTACTAGCAAACAGTAGCGTGTATTCGTAGTGTGTTCCGGTTTAAAGGGCAACGTTTTCAGAAAAATAAAAGGGCATAAATCAACTAACATCTCCGAGGAGTGGCGAGCGCAGCGTGGAGCTATGTAGTGATTTGGACGCTTCATGTTCAAATGATTTTATTACTGCATGTCCTATCACTCTATTTTTTTATTTTGTTTAAAACATACATTAAAATTCTACTTATAAGTAGAGTTACATGTTTTATTATAGATATAAGCTGCCTTACATAAGCTTGCTCGTTTAATCTATTATGTAGAAACCTAGAATTAACTGTCATAAATAAATATTGGACCTTTGCTATCGGTGGGCGAGTGGTTATGAACTATAAAGTGTGGGGATAGTTTATAACTGAAGTGTGCCGTCCTCTTTTATGTTTGGTATTAGGTTTATATTAAAACTTGGATATAAAAAAAAAAACAACATCATCATCAACTATGTATCTATCATTGCTCCGCAAACTTGTATTAATTGTAAAATTGTAATAACCATGGTATTGTATTAATTAGTGTTAAATGTATTATGAAATTGTGGAAGTAATAAAGAATTATATTTTTGTTATTATTATATTATTATGTCCTAGTCTAGGCATAAGTCACTATTTTTAAACTTTTATTGGTTTACACTTGACCTTAATCTCACGTGATACTAAGCGACAGTGCGGTTTACGATGGAGCGTGCTTACGTAGAAGAAACTGATTCAGCCCCGATTTGAAGACAACGTGAAGAGTCTATCTCTCTAATCTCTCACACGAAGATAAAAGGATTTATCTCATTGCATTGTAATTCTCCTTCCTGGAGATGCTAAGTGACAATGCGGTTTACGATGGAGCGTACTTACATAGAAGAAATTGATTGTAACCATCGGGAAACCCCACTCAGGCAACGAATTCCACAGCCTAGACGATGATTTATCTCCATGCGCTGTGGTTTCCCTGAAAACATTGTGTTTCAAACTGAAGCAGTGATTTGCACAAACTGCTGCACACTTATTCTACCGCCAAGTACATTAGTGCATAGATTCCAGTGTTCCGGTTTGAAGGGCAATGTTTTCAGGAAAACGACAGGGCTTAGAGATAAATCATCGTCTAGGCTGTGGAATTCGGTGCCTGGGTTGGGTTTCCCGACGGTTACAATCAATTTCTTCTATGTAAGTACGCTCCATCGTAAACCGCATTGTCACTATTGTTGGGTAGGCGTGTTGCTTACTATGAGACGCATATATTTCACGACCCATAACAATATATTTGAAAACAATCAAAGTTTAAAAAAAAATGTTATGAAGTCTTCAATTTGGACCGCACTGATGTCCAATAATGATCCCCATATCTGGTATATCCTATCGACGATCACACATGTCTGCAACAGCCTTACAGCTATAAAAACCCTTATCAGCACAAACATAGACGTGGCCATCTGCTTGTCATAACAACTTTTGTTGTTCAGATATAAAGGTGTTTGCAGACAACAGCGTTTTCATAAACCTTACCCATATCTATTGGTTCCATCTTTTTATTCGTTTTGGATCGGGTGCGGGATACGTGGGTACAGAAGCGTGTAAGAAGTTTTATTATTTTGACTGTCCGGTTTATGAGCAAGTTGGACTCGAGTTTTTTATGATTAACTACATGTTTGCCTAATATTTAACTGTTTAGACAATAATTTACATAGGACGATAAAGGTCTAAAGGCGCTTAAGCCAATGCCAGTTCAAAACGTGCTCACCATGATGGCGGCACTACCACGCTGAACTGCTATGCGCATACGTTGAGCCAAACGCCGTTTGATCAAGAGCTCAGAAACGTTACTGAAAATTGGTGAACTCCCGAATGAACGCACAAAACTTAATGTAAAATGATTGGTACAATTTCAGTATGTAACAGTAGCAACAAAAATATTAAAACCTGTGAGAGGTTTTCATATTTTTGCTACTTTAGATGCTCAACAAAATTGACCACTAGCGCTACGATGTGGCTCCGGCAGATGTGATGTGCCCAAAGTATAAAATCAAGCTACCTCCTGTAGTAGATACCTATAGACTGACCCGACCGACTTCCATGGATCAAGGCCAATAAATGTTTGACAACATTTTTCACCAAAACCAAAAAGCGATGCGTGTACGTATTTTTTTTAAAGAAAAGAAAAGAAAAATTAATATTTATTTGCCAAAACAACACATACAATAAAATAGTTAATTATATCTTCCGCACTAGACTTGGCCTGTATCGCGGAAGCCGACACGATTGTTCTAAATGGAGTTAGTGCCTCTAAAAATAAAAATAAAAAATAATTGCGCGTTCTACGTCAACCATCTAACATTATTCTAATGTCCATGTATACTAATATATTGCAATTGTTGTATTTCCTAATGCTGGAAGCATTCCTAGTCTCTTTTCAAGTATCTCTATCTAAACCCATTACAGACCAGTTTTGCTGATATTGGTCTATATGATATCGTCACATATGCACTTTTTAGACCTGCCGCAACTTATTGTAAAATGTAAGTTATAATTCGTGTAATATTACACTTGGTGCGGCTCGCCAGTTTTCTGGAACAAACTTGGATACTACGCTATACTATTAGTTATTTTATCGTAAATGTAACTTACTTTGACAAATAAATATTATTTTTCTTTTTCTTTTATACCAACGGCCCGTTCCGGCTTCGCTTGGGTATTGTCATATAAATACCATTAGTCGAAATAAAAACTATTCTATCTCTAAAGTTGAACCAAATTACACAAAGGCCATCTTTTGCAAATATCGGTTAACTAGGTGAAGAGTTTACTGGGAACATCATCACGAACATCATTACACTGGATTCTATGTAATAATATTGTACGATATTTGTTGAAAAGTTTTCTGTTCACCAGTACACTATGACGTCATGACGTTTGATCTTTCTGCACCCATCAATAGATCAGCTTTAGAATCGACACCCCTTGTTAAGTACTTTTCATTAATTAAGCTGTGTATAAAATAGTCGTTAATATAGCCGTTATAGAGCTGTCAATAGCTATTATGGGGTGTCGGATAAAACACGTTGCGGGAAGATAGAAATCTAAGTTATTATTGAACTAACTAGTTTAGACATAAGCTCTGATACGAAAATGGATAAATATGTATATTAGAAATATAGTATGTTAACAGGTTTCTTTGTAGCATTAAATTGACCTCACAGTTTCAAACTAATTAAATAACTAAAATAAGAACCAATTTGCTTACATTCTTTTTTTTGCATTTTCTTTTAGTATCTCAAATTACTCACCTTGCTTGTGTCTAGAACCGTTTCCACTCATAAAATGCCAGGAAGAGATAGATCACTTTCAGCAATATGGCCGCCCGTAGCACTAGTTTTTGAGTTTTTTGTCTATATAACTGTTTGCAATGTAGATTGAACAACAATGAATAATAATAATTCCAAAATAATTTATCAAAACATTTCTCAAAAATGATTTTCGCCTTTTTGAGCTGTTTTGCGTCACAAGCGGTGGAAACTTCTGTAGGTACAGATAAGATTTTATTTCGAAATTTCGTTAAGTTTAGTTTTTGGCTCGCGTAATCATGGCGTAACCCACAAGTGAGCATTTGGAATATTATGTAGTGGTAGGACTAGAGCCCGTCTGGGGAAGTACCAGGTCCTGGTTATTCTATACTAATGTATTATGTTATGCTAATGTATTATTGTTCCGGTTTGAAAGCCAATGTTTCAATGTTAGGAGGAGGCCTAAGCAAAAGACTAGAATTGGGTTTAAAATCTTCACAACAAACCCCTATTTTCCTCTTCTTCTCCTAATCCAAGAAATATGTGAAAACTATTATTGTAATGACAAAGGTCACGGACCCCAGAGTCTGTGGAGTGGCTAAATTAAGAAAAAACTCTGGGTGAAGAGCGCAATATAATGCTAGTTATTATTTTGGAGTGTCTTTGTTCAACTACCTGAGTGGTGCTATGCTGTTACGAACAAACGTGTTTTTTTTAATAAAGGAGACGAGCAGGACATGTGCCTGATGGTAAGCAACATGCCTACCACAAAACAGCACAGTGACATGCAGCTATTGGAATGTGAAGAATCAAAATCATTACCTAACACTGCACTGCGCTTGTCACCCAGAGATCTAAGATGTTATATCTCTAAGCCCTGTAATTTTACCTTTTTTTGTTGTTTACCATCAGGTGTTTTCTTGCTCGTTAATAAAGTAATCTTAAACCTAATTTATATTTTTTTGTAACGTTTATACTAATATTATAAAACTGAAGAAGTTTGTGTTTGAACTCGCTAATCTCGTGAACTACTGGACTTTTTTTGGAATAAATAAGCGTACATCATTGTTTGTGGCGTATACGCTGTCCTTGCCTATTTGGATCTTGATTTGGGGTACTGTGCCCTGTTTTCGTATATGACAATTTCATGACGTTCCGAGGCTTTCACGGAACTACTCGAGTGGTTAAGACGGTTCCTTATTATGAAGGGTAGAGGGGGGTATTCCCATAAAGCACGTAGTTAGTGGAGGCACCCGCCATAACGCAATGTAGGAAGTCGCCGTTTAGATCCCGCGCCTGCGCCGTCGAGCGGAGAGGACGTTCACTTCTACTCACGATGGGCCACGTTTAAGAAATGGGCGGGTAACGGAGCGAGACAAAACACCTCTAGAGGATATATTTTTTTGCAATAGAATTCTTTGGATGTATACGGATTAGTTTAATTTTTGTATACCTAACGTGTAAATAAATACTAGAATCAAACAGTCAAACATTAATTTATAAACTCTAATGTTCATCCGATTCTAAGTCTGGTCCAATAAACGTCGACCGAAATATGCAGTTGAAAATTATCTATTTTTGTACATAAAAAAAGGTCTTGACTTTTCTGTTACCTGTGCTACTTCATAAGTAAACGGTTTTAGGTACTTAGGTGAAATATTATACTTGATAGCTGCTGTTAGGTAGGTACATATTTATATACCTCCATACTATGAAAGTATAGCATTACGTCAAATTTGTACATTACGGTCCAGTACGCTATGTTGCACGCTATTATTAATAGAGAGGCCTTAGGTTAACTTAAGAACGAAGTAGAAGACGCCAATATTTTTAACCAAGAAAAAGCAGGAATTTGTCATGACATAATGACGTGACGTCACGTTAGTACAACGTTTGTTTGTTTTTAATGTGTATCCTACTAAGTAATGTTATTGAAAGTCTGGATGTTTAGATGATTGTTGCTCAATCACGTCGTACCACCTGAACGGAACAAGCAGGAGCTTGGAACACACATACATTATTGTCTAGAATAACACATAGGCTATCATCCCGAAAAAAAACGAAAACGCGAATTACAACGCGTTACTAGTTTTCTAATATATGTATAAAGATCTTGTGTCGTGCTGATAATGACCGTACTTCTACGATACAGTTACATCGATTTTATATTTAGGTCAATATTTTAGGAAACATTACAACTACTTCAGCTTGATACTTCCTGCGTTGAAGTTAGTATTTAATCTATGGTCTAGCACGAGGAATAAACGGAAGAATCAATAGCTTCTTGCGTGTATACTCACACACACACACACACACGCACACACCCTCACATTTTTATTGTACGATTTATAATAATGCACAGATTAGCGGCTTATATATTCTGGCGGAAGAAAGGTGTGGTACTTCCCCAGGCGGAAGAGTCTACCAAGACTAGTATCCTTACTAATACAACCACTAAGCTTAGGTACATGTACATGATCATCAGGTACATGTCCTGCTTGCCCCGTCACTCTATACTATAAAAAAAGCAATTAGTGATATAGTGAATTTCAGATATTTTAGTTTTAGTATGTGTTTTGTGATAATCATTTTAGAGAGAGACAACGTAAACAGAGAGAAACGACAATACAAATTTGATTTTGGTTTATAGATTTGTTTCACGAATTAGCGTTGAATAGTATATCATAACCAGCCCACGAAATGTTCCCACTGCTAGGACTCAGGCCCTTCTTTCGCAAGGAGAGATTCAAGGACATAATCCACCAAGCTGGCCCAGTGTGGGTTGGTAGATAACATATGACCTCAAAAATGATTAAGGTTGAAATTCGCATGTTTATTGACTTTATCAGGACCGTAGTCCGACATTTGGTGACCTCTTTGAGCGCGGGCTTCGGTAGCTGTATCGTTTGCCTCGTGGCGATGTTTGGTGAGGCGGCGCGTGCTAGCCACGTGGACATCACTGGACCTTTTAGGGATGGGACACTCAAGTTTATATGTGTTTTGGCATTGCAGTTTTTATAAGATTTTTTGTGTTGCTTTTTTGTTACTCTAGGTGAGAAATAGCAAATTTCAATGTTATATTAAAACTTTTGTACAATACTAACTTTTGTCTTTTATTATCTGTAAACGAAATAACACTCTTGTTTTGGTTTATTTAATCTATGTGTTACAGAAATAGCAAACATTAAATGTTAGGTATACTGAAGTATTTTTAAAATTTTCATTGGTTTGAAAAAACAATGTTTATAATAAATGTTAGGCATTTAATATTTTCACAAAAAGGAGTGGTAACACTCTAATTTATTAATATCAATAGTAATAGGCTAATAATGCCACACTATCACGCATCATTTGGAACAAAAATATTTGAACTAAGTATTCTGTGCTGATTCGTGTCTCTCTTTCATAAATACATAAAATAAAGCAATAAAAAAGTAAAAAAGTGGCTTCTAAATACCTTTATCTTTAATCTTAAGCTTGTTTTCTGAAACCATTCATTTGCCTATCATAAAAAAATACAAATATTTTAAAGCGTTTTAACCGATTTCCAAAAAGGAGGAGGTTCTCTATTCGGATGTTTGTTTTTTTGTTTATGCCTGCAAAATATACGTTATTTCAAATAATTCCTAACAATATCAATCTTATTCTAGTCATAAAATCAAGCGTCACCAAGTTCTAGTTAAATAAAATGAATAAAGTTTAGTGTCATAATTATAAAACGCTGTTGTACAAACCGCTTTTAGGTTGAATGATAGCTTTCTGAGTGTACGATGTTCTTTGAAAATACTGTTAAAAGCAATTTTTGAATGTACTTCTATTAATTAAAGTTTTTTTTTATGTTGACATCGCCCATCACTAACACAGGGGTGCCAGCGGGGCGAGGTAGCCTTGAACGAGCGGGCAGCTGCAGTGTTGATCACCTGCCATACCGCATTGACGCCCGACAACCATACCGCAAAACAAGACTACATTTTTCAATAATACCTACTGGATAACTTCCTCGTATCGATTAAACGAAAAAAAAGAAAAAATGGTGTCGCCGTGTCGCGCTAAAATTAAAAAATGTTTTTACGGCCATTTCGAATGCATTTGCCACAGAGTTTAAAATAAAACGTGTAATAAAAATAAACACTTTGTTTATTTATTTAGAGTTGTCAGTTTAGAAGGTTATGTTGCTTTTGGCGAAAATTTATTTTACAGTGAATAAAATGAAATAAAATGAATCGTTTTACTTGTCCGTGTACTTAGATACTCTTTTTTAAAATATGACCAAATTAATACAAGCTGCGTCCAAAAATACACAGTTTATTCGAAATTCAAACTGCATGAACTCATAAACACGTGTCTTCTTTATTTTTATCGCATACAGAATAATGTCAAAATTCTAATGTTCCAAATTCAAATTGAATGTACACCTTGCCAGTAACAAAAAATAATACGGCTAATGCGAAAGGCAGGTGGCTTCCAAGCATTAATAGCTTTGAGACAAGATATCGACCTCTTTTCGGACATCTAATGAGGTTTTCAATACGTGATAAAAATAAATCAACAGGTCGTAAAACATTTTATCTTATAATATTTTACATTCTGGAGTAAAGAGTCTGTAATAAATAGATATATAAGACATTATGTGATTTCTATAAAGATATCTACTACAAGATGTTCGATCACGGAGGTCCATTTTGAAATTATAATTCATATTTTAAGGAGCTTAAACCTGTTATTTGTATTTGAGTAGTTATTTTTAATTTGCTTTAAAATAGACGAGAGAGTTATCCATTGATGATTGAAACCGAAATACAGAAACAAAAATAGGAAAGCTGACTCAACCACAAGGTGGGACTTCTAGAAATTGAGATAGTTTTCCAGTTATTAATAAAACACAAAAAATCTGGTCTTAAAATGGAAAACAAGATTGGCGCCAAACTTTTATCTACGTTATTAAAGACTAGACTTAGTAAATCATACAAAAATATTTGTATTTCTATTTCCTTTTCCACAAATAAATTGATTCATTACCGAATTCCTGAGATTTGGCGAACATTTACCCGGAAATGCCGATAACGGAACGGCACGAATTATTTTCGGCCGGAATTTCCGATTTTTTATCAACACTGTTCACACTTTGTTTATCGAATGAATAATCAGTTTTCTCGCGAATGACTATTCCTCTAGTCTGTAATTGTAGGAAAATGTTATGTCTTTATTCATAGCTTATAGTGCGCAGTGTTTACGCAATGATGCCATCGACGTTTCGAAAATTAGATTATAAGTTATAACATATATATAATTACAATATAAATTCTATTATCCTAATATTATCCTACTAATATTAGAAATAACGTAACGTATTAACGGATCGGGCTGAAATTTGGTACCCAGCCGCATTATATTCTGAAGGGACACATAAGCTACTATTTAGCTAGGGAAAATAACAGAAACGGAAACTACGCAGATAAGACCGCGGAACGCTGCTAGTCTTTCATATATCTGGGTTATAATAATAATCTCTACAAATATTCACAAGTTCACAACGCAATCGGATTGATTTAGACACGGAATCAAACCTTTACCGAGAGGTTTTTGTTTTAGCCGTAGAATGACAAAGACACTCATTTGTCATTCCAAATTTGAACTTTTGGGATTGAGTTGTGAATCTTTAGTGTCTTCAATTAGCTGCATGTCACTGTTCTGTTAGAGCCACGCTTACCATCGGGTATTTAGAGACAGGACGAACAACGCTTTCGAAGACATACTTCATCTACAAAGCCTGCACTTCAGTTGCTTGCAGTTCTTGTGAAATAATGCGAGCGCTAACTGTGAGAACATGTAATGTGCTGTTTATTTATACATTAGCCTTCTCTTTTTAAATTGAGTAGAAGTAGGTAGTCAATTTGTAAAAAGAAGAGCGTTGCAGAAAAACAACCCTGCGGCACCCCAGCTTTAAAAGACGGCTATTTAGATTATGAGATGTTAATAACTACCTAGATAGATGTACCTTACGAGAAGTTTCCTGTTCATTGACAAGGATGAGGAAACAATTTTGGTCGTAAAATCTTGGTGAGCATAAAACAGGCGGTGCCTATTATCTGTCTATATTATATATCTGTGGTACTATTACCAGATATCTTACCGCCAAGTGCTAATGTGCAAAAATCTCTATGCTCCGGTTTGAGGGGCAATGTTTCCAGATAAATTACCTAGCATAAATTATAACTATAATAAATATCCTGTTATTGTACCCAATCAGGCAATTTATTTCCGAATTCGGTTGTTGTTATTATAAACGTGGGTTATTTGGGGCATGAATCACAATAATAATACTAAACTGGCAAACATAATAATACTAGGCTAGCGAACATAATAATAATACTAGATTAGCGAACATAATAATAATACTAGGCTAGCGAACATAATAATAATACTATAGCAATGGTCGTTTGTCCATATTTGCAGTTTTTTATAATTCGCCTTCTTAAATAACGCAACTTCTTTAACCGAAAAACTTAAGTATCAAAATATATCAGACAAGCTTTGGTAATTCTCTATGGTTACCAAAAGGGGTAGTGAAGAAGTAATCCTTTTTTTCATAAAATCCTTTTTTTAGAAAGGGTTGCCAGGCAGATGTCAAGACGTTGCAGATGCCCAAAATTAATTACATTGGCTACTGGTTGGTTATTTTGTGAATACATTTTTTTAATTCCAGCCAGTTTGAATTAAGCACGTAGGTATTGATAAAAAGTAATTTATCTTATGATAGGTATGCGGTAGCAAAACTAGTACGTTCTTATAAGGTTTGTAGTTAACAATTGAATAATGTTATTTATTGTGAGAAGATTATATTTATGGCAAAGAGAAATAAAATTAATTGGTGCTGTCAGGTTTATTAATGTTTATTAGTTTTAATTGTGTTAAAAATGTTGATGGACATGCAAACTCATCAATTTGATGTTATATGTAAGGGCAAGTACAGCTATTAGCGAAATAGTATATTTTTAATGTTTCCAATATGAAAATTTTCTACGTGCAAATACGCTGAACAATCAATTCTACAAATGTAATCATAACTTTAGCAAATTTGCATTTAACAAACACATCTTTATTGACAAGAAAAATCAACTGGAACCAGAATACAGAAGTGATTAATTTTATCTGATCTAAATATTAGGTTGTCGTATGTAATATAAATACTAGAAATAATAATAAAAAAATGTGTGCACTTAAGACCGCACGGCAGAAGTGAAAACTAAAATAAGAAATACTTAACTATATAATTCTAATACTTAATTAAAATTGAAAACGAGTCATAAATTGAAATTGAATATACCTAGTAAGCACAGCAACACGAGAATAACATGTGGCGAAATGATTAGAGTATCTATGGCCAAGAATAAATTAAAAAAAAAAATTACGCGGTTCGGAAATAGCGTTTGACTAGCAAATTTTTAGTATTTGCTATTTATTTATTTTATAGACCCCCCCCCCCTCGGACCGCACTGGAGCCTGCTGGTAAAACACTAACTGATGGTTAATTTTCGCTTTTATGCGAAAGGTATTTTTGAGTCTAGAATTATTGAGGTGATCCCAATTTGCTAAAACTAAAACTGTCTTAGCTTTGTCTTTCTTTTCGCTTGAAATGATAGAGACAGCAATAGCAAAGCCTTAGCCGATTTTGTTAAGCGATAGACGTGCCGGTTGAAATTTGGAACACAGATAATAGTCTGAAATAGCACATGAGAAAATAACGTGAACCAAGCATGTGAAACCACGCGGCAATGTCAGTGATATTATAATTTATGAAAAAGCATCATACATTTGTCATATGCCGTATTAGGAAGACTCTAACTCGAACCATTTGACAAAAAAATTGTTGTCATTGAAACCTTATCGTATTAATTAACGTGTTATAATACAAAAACCGCAGAGTATCCAGGAAGCGGGACAAGACCCCATTGTGCCTTGGACACGTGTCGGGACCACACACGTCTCTCGGTGTTTGTAAACAGGGGCAATACGGGCCCGCGATAGAGCTGAGTGGCGGTTTCCTGCAGCGCCGTAACCTATCGAAGACGTCTGATACTAGCTGTTCCGAGTTACAGCTATTCAATCTTCTTTTACGCGATTTCTCTGTAATGTTTTCATATTTATAATGTAGTTTTATTTCATACTAACAGCATCCCGCCGATTGCCCCCAATTTTCTGATCACGGCTTTTACCCGACATGAAAAGTATTTCAAACTATTATTTGCATCTAACTTCAAAAGGCGCAGTAATGACGCAGGTTTTTATTGTTTGTTATTATGTTATTATTAAGTAGTTAAATTTAACTAAGTTAATTTCAATAAAATACGCGAAATTTGTGTGTAAACCTAACAGAGGAAGACCAAAACCAGCCTAGCCGAGTTTGGGTTCCACTTCCTATTTGTTAAATTGTAATTGTCAAACTGAATAAAGATTAATCTTATCTTAATCTTACCTAAACTATAAAATCTGTCCGTTTTCCAAATTTCAACTTGATCGGTTCAGCCGTTCTGACGTGATTTATCAACAAACAACCAAACATCACAATGTACAAACACCCATATATTGACATTTATAATATCTGTAGAAGTAGGATTCCGAATGACAGCTATTCAATATTGTTTTACATGATTTGTCTATTCGTCCGTATAAGTCTGAAAAGTACTATTGAATTGAATATGAAATGAAAACTTTAACAGGACTGAGTTCGTTTTGGTACGAGAAAACCTCATGTTATGAATTCGCACCAACGACATGATAGTTTACCAGCGTAGCGTAGAAGTGGCGACGGAGCAGAGAATCGTGCGTGGTAGACGTTTCTTCGATGACATTTTGTAACTTCGCATCTCCAATATGCGTTAATCTGCGGCTGTACCGGTGTATCATGCGACATTAAACGCACACACGAGTCCTAAAATCAGAGGATATGACGATGATAAAATGAGAGATATGAGCCTACATCGCACCATATGATATGATTGTTGACTTACAGTGCGATATAGAGTCCTCTCCACTAGTTTTACGTAATTTCCTCTGACTTTAGGGCTCGTGTGTAGAGGGTTTAAGTGCCGTTCAAAACTGATATCACTAAAAGTTTTCACTTCTATTTGGGAAGTGCCATCAGAAGTGAAATCCATTTTTGAAGTGTAAACTTCTTTTCGCACATCACACAAATTTTTCGTAAGCTGTGCATTGAGCTCTATTGTCACGCTCGTAAATGAAAGAAATCTTCGAAAGAACTTGGGATTCGGGACTTTGTGTTAGCATTTCTAGTTAACCTTGGTTAGAAATATGTCCATCTAGACTAGATGGCCATATATGCTTAGAAGACTTATTTAGACGACACTGTTTTGAAGATATACTCCAGACTAGGACTGCCCTCCGGTGTCGCCTGCGTAGTTTTCAAAGTGATCAAATTCTGAGTTATAAGTCACTTCAACTTCACTTCACTTTTACACTCTTTTTTTTAATTACCTACCTGTGTTGCAACAGTCATCATTGAAAAATTAACCACATCAAGAAATAGGCATTTAAACATAAACAAAGAAGGAACTCAAGAACACATCATTACCATCTTTGAATTCAGCAGTCGGGCTTCCTACCATCTGTCCCATACGGCGCCGATCTAAAAATACGCCATTCGCAGAAATCACGTGCGAGATTTTTTCTAAGCATGCAACTTGTGCCCGCATATTATTTTTTTGGCTTAGCACGAGCTACTTTATAAAGCTTCCTTGTGCTGGTGCCTTGCATCTGTCGGTGCAAGCTGTATTTCGGCTTTACCTGACCGAATTCAAAAGTCTTCGTGCTAAAACTGTTCTTTTTAAAAATAAGGCTTTCAATTTGGCGCGTTAATGTAATTTGCAACATGATGCTGGCTGGTTGTACCTGCCTGGCATCTGGTGCATTTCTTTTTTCGAATGTTTTTAAATATAGAACGTAATGTTTTGAAAGAGTGCAGCCGTCGCGTATTCCTTGGGATTAACTGATGGCACACATTGAGTTGCAAAATTTTCGTTTCTTTTGTTGTTTTAATCATTAATTCGAAAAACTAGTTTGATATTCCGGAAAAATAATATAAATCTATTAGTACTTATACCGTTCAACTTATAAAGCAATAGACGGTTTTGTAATATACTTGAGTTCATTGTTGGGCAACGTATTAATTTAATAGCACAATTCAAGATTCGAACACAAAAGTATACCGTTACGCAAGCTCCCATAGACATCACTTTTTTTTTCTTTTCGAAGACGCATCCTGCGATGACAATGGTCCATAAAGATCATGAAAACGATATGATCTACCAACAACCATTTGTTGTGGTTGAGACTTGAAAGCACATTGTGGTCGAGATATTGATCGATGCTGATCTGTGGAAAAAATCGATTTAGTTTATTGGACTTTACTTACCTATTGTTATCAAAGGAGATAGAAATTGCTTTGCTCCAAATGTACTTCTGTAATACTGAAAAAATACAAACCTCTTAAACTAAAAAGGATAGATGAATAGAGTGATGTTTGCGCATTACTGCTTGGCATTAGATTAACTGGCAAAGGCGCTTTTCCAGGCGGATTTTGAGTCCTACCCCTCCAAACAACTAAATGAGGTTTTGGGCTCGCGTAAATTTTGAGTCACTATTACGAAAACGGCGGTTACTCTATTTTACTAAATATGTAAGGTATCTGAGGGTTCATCACTTCAAATCTGGGGCAAACCGGTTCTTGGTAATCGTGACATCCTAAGCAATTAAAAATCTAGATGAAATGCGTAGTATTATTATCTGTTCAATGATTAAACGCAAACACGAATAAACAATTGAAAGAACTAAGCTTCAATACCGAGAAAAAATAGATCGCAATGTTTTAAACATTGGAATGGAACTGCATTTTCCCGAGCTGTTAGCGCCATACACGGTCAGAACCGTCTTGTTCCACCGAGATTTGAATCAACGGTGATGTCATAAGCATGTAAAGTGTAGTTAAGCTTGTCATACGTGTGATGGAGGAATAAATCACATTATTGCCTAGTACGGCTGTAAGTGGAGGTTGTTGAAACATTGCTAGCGAAGGTTCCAATTTGTTATGAGGAAACAAGAAATATGATTTTTCTGTCTTTAAAGCTGTCGCAATTGAAAAACATTGATACAGTTAGTGTTGTGTGTCGTGATAAGAACTTGTGGTTTCTGAAGATCAAATGAACCCTCATTTTTCTTTGAAAATGGAGACTTCCTCATTTCCCAATGAAATGAACCACAATTTCTGCATTCTTCTCGTGACCATTCCTGTCGTAACAGTGCCGAAACATCGGAAGGAAAAATAAATAAATAATAATAATTTAAATCGTGACTATGTCTTGTGCTATGTTTTCAAAATAGAAAGTATCCTACGCAAAAAGAAACACACCATAATAGCACGAAAGATACGATTTCTTTCCGGTGCCATACACAGATGGCCACAAACTAAACACAGAGATCTCTGATATATTTAATAATCTGGTAACATTTGGAATGTTCTCAAGCATGATCTAAGTATATGCGTAAGTACAACAATTAAGTTTAGGTTTTAGGTACGTTAACAAAGCACTTCTGATCAAGCTAATCCAAACTTGAGCGGTCAGTAGAAGTAATAAGCCATAAGTCACTTTAAAAAAAAATGTCAGTCATAGGAACTGCCTATAGAAATCAAAACTTATCACTTAGAATTTAATATCTCACTTTGGAAACGGATGAAACCGGAGAGCGTGGCCATGGCCATGGCGTTCTAGAAATACGTCTGCATTTCTAGATGGTCAATGGCCATGGTCCCGATTTCACACGAACATTTCTTATCGATCCCGAGCGTCATGCTAGAATTCAATTCACAGCCTATATCTGTTTATGGAACGCCAAAAAAGGTTTTCACTTCAAAAACAAAGGTAGATCTTATGTGGCGTAACAAAAATCCTTATACGTTAGGTAAAGTCATGATAAAACAATATAAAAGGGCTCCAAAAATGAAGAGGTTGTTAAGGAACTAAATAATACCTACTTTGAAAGGTGTAATTCAATGAAGGATGTCACATTAAACCTTAACACGGCAGGCTAAAGTGGTATTTAAACAAAGTGCTGCTGTGAAATTTAAAACACGTTGAAATTTGAGGCTCTGTTGATCGTTTCACAATAAAATTTCCGAGGTTTCATCAGTAACTTCAAGGCAAGGGCAAGGAAAATTCAGAAATTACGAAAGTACTTGTAAAACAATTGCATTAAGAATTTCGAAGTTTTCGAAATGACTGGACTTAGGTTTCGACCATGTATCTTCAAATTTCATTGCGTCCCTCAAGCGGAACGGTGATAGAACGAATATTCGTGTACGATAACATTATAGTAACGCAAAAAGTTTCATAAAATTGTATGTATGAATGTTGCAGTAGTTGAGGTATAGGATATAATAAAACCTAACTGCAAATCTCGTCATTCTAAACTATAACGAAAAAGTCTAAGCTAAGTTACGCGAAAATTGTATCAGCACACATAATTACAGACCACAAAATGTTCGCATTGCTAGGACTCGGGGCTTTTTTAGCTTTACTTCCTAAACATGAGATATGTACCTTTTTTTAACCGACTTCCAAAAAAAGGAGGAGGTTATCAATTCGACCCCTATGTTTTTTTTTTTTTTTTTTTTTTTTTATTTTTTTTTATGTATGTTACCTGATTTCTCGAGAACCTCTGAACCGATTTTAAAATTTCTTTTTTGTGTTCGGATGGGTATGCTTCCCGAATGGTCCCATATAAATCTTTTGAAATCGGTCAAGTAGTTTTGAAATATGAACCAAAAACTGAAAAATTGCGTATCTGGATGACGTTGTAGATTTCACAAAAGTTATGAATCTCGACCCTGTCAATACAAAATTGTGTAAATGCTTTAATAAAACTTGTTTTTAACCCCGACGAAAAAAAGGGTGTTATAAGTGACGTCGATGTCTGTCTGTGTGTCTGTCTATCTGCTGTGGCACCGTAGTAGAACTCAAACAGATGGGCCGATTTCGATGCGGTTTCTTTTATTTCAAGGTTAATACCATAGCAGATGTTCTTAGCTATGTCTGGTTAATGTCGATTCAAGATGGCCGCCTCCACAAAATGGCGGACAAAATATTTTCACAACCTACCTCAATTTGGGTATCAAATGAAAGGGCTTGACTAGTAGAGTACTATGTACTATAACAAATTTCAAATCCAAAATGGCCACCACGACAAAACGGCGAATTATATTATATTTTTCATTACTACCTCAATTTGGGTATCAAACGAAAGAGCTTGACTAGTAGAATACTTTTCACTATGAAAAAATTCAAATCCAAGATGGCCGCTTCCACAAAATGCCGAAATACATTTGTTTTTTCACAACTCCCTTTATATGGGTATCAAATGAAAGGGCTTGACTAGTAGAATGTTGTACAGATAACAAATCCAAGGTAGTCGGGGTTTAATCAAAATTTTAATTTTGTTCTTGTACACTAAAAAGAGTAAAATAAACAATTTTCGTACAAAAATTAAACCGACTTCAAAACCACAAATAGGCACTCAAAAGCGAAAAATAAACTAAAATCATTGTTATAAGCGCTACTCACTCATCTATTTGAAGTCGGTGCCAGCTAAATCTAACAAGTATAGGATAGATACTACTTACCTGTGCCTACATAGCATCAATCTACTAACTTTTTGACCTGACTGGCACCGACTTCAAATAGATGAGTGAGTAGCGCTTATAACAATGATTTTAGTTTATTTTTCGCTTTTGAGTGCCTATTTGTGGTTTTGAAGTCGGTTTAATTTTTTGTACGAAAATTGTTTATTTACTTTAAAATATTGTACGGTCTCTGACATAGATTTGGTATGTTTTTCATTTCTTCAAAACACGGGTAAAACTATTTTTCTCAAAATGAAACCTAGCTAAACCATTTTATTGCCTCTCGAAACCCAAAAACTACTCACTCGAAACACAACAAACTCAGCACACTAAATATCATGAAAATCGTTAAAGCCTTTACAAAGATTACCATTAAAGAAATTAATAATACCTAAATAAATATTGGTTGACTTTTCACACACAATACCATCTACTCTAAACTAAGCAAAGTAAATTCTATACATATGTATTTAATATATGCATATTTCTATGCATATACGTATATACATATAATATGGAAGTATAGGCATGTCGACTCATTCTTGTGCCATTTAATGTGCCATCAAAAGGCTACTCAATAACTGAAACAGGTGAAAGAATTACTTTGTTATCTTAAAAAAAATTCCCGTGATATCACGATTTTAAAATCACAATTTTGGACTCTCCCAAAAACGCTTCATACAAATCACTACAGAAATTCGTCACACTGTCGTATTTTCTATGCGTCGCGCGTAAAGTTTGTATAGTAGCAATATTAAATATTGCGTTTAGGAAACTGGTTTCATAACAAAAGTAACTTGAAATTGAGTGGGTTATCCAATGGTAAATCCAATCCAATCCAATAGATTTTATAAAAATTTCGTACTTTTAAAATGGACTTGCCCCTCCATCTTTGAATGATCATAAAGTAATTTAAACTAAAAAATATCAAAAATAAAAAATAAAGGTACATAGGTATTTTATTGTATTTAAATACTGTCATTATATCAAATAATTTAATATAATTGCAGGATCTGTCGTCACGCCTATTGTTCAATTGCTTGCTAAAGGTACTAGATAGATTATTCACTCATGTCTACTATCGTATGAACTTTGATGTTATTGAACCTAGTAGCATTGTACATACTATCCTTGGTTTCTAACCGTTCAACTGATATTTTGTCATGCAAATTACTTACTATCTCCTCCGTTATACGCAAATCACTTCAAGAGATCCAGTGTAGGATTCGCACAATAGCTTTGCAACCTCTGTCAAACACCCACCAAACATTCTCCGTAACTTCATTAACCTATTTGACGCGATTACTAACCTTGTTACATTGGTATAGAGAGGATTGGGTTAAAATTTGCCAGCACAATGAAATTTGTTTTTGATTTAATGGTATTTTAATAGAGTGAACTAAAACCGTCCTTGCTTTGTCCCATTGTGTTCGAGAGCGTTTCACAAAGATTGCATTGAGCTTCTTGGTCTCTCCTTTTAAAGATTTCAAATGGGTAGATGTCACCTGGCACTATTTTCTTAAGGTACGAATATGTACTAGACAAACCGATACATAGGACGTAACGTTAGAACACAAAGAGTACATGATTACGCGCATTAAACATAAACTATCAGAGCATCAAACCAAGCATCCTAAAATCCTTTTGGTGCATTCGCTTGGTTAAAGTTTTTTAACTAAAAAAATACCCCGTTAAAGAGATGAATACGGCTGGTTTAGTCGAGATAATGGCAAATGCCAATACGGAGCTAGTTTGAATCCTACTGCACCACTATCTTTTTGAAGTCATAAAGGAATTATTTACTGAGAAAATAATGAGAAAAAAGAATGCATTTATTGATTAGATGTAAAATCCAGATATAACTATTATGATGATATCTGAAGTTTTTTTCAAACGCAAACTATCTATGCATGTTATAAAAACCCTCCTAATTTTAATAATTAATCCTAAAGTTAATTTTCATATTTGCAGCCTTATAAATATCTTTAACTTATTGTTTGAACTTCCTCGTCTTCTTATTCTTCATTTCTCTTTTTCCAGCCAGCGGTTACCTGGAAGAGATCGCTTTTAACGATAAGGCCGCCAATTGCTACTTAATTTTTTTAAAGTTTTGTATATTTTTGTAACTTTGTTTACTTGTAAACTGCAATAAAGAATTAATCTATCTATCTCATTTTATACATTAGAAAACCATGCTCACGAACAAAACGTATTTATTCCAATATTTAAGTAAAATCTAGAGAGTGAATGAGAGTACCTACACAGGAAATCTCCGGTTGCCATTCAAAAATTAAGATCAAGATCAAATCTAAAATTCACCTTAAACTCCTTAAGTTACAGATGAAATTGCTTCGATAGTTGACAAATCAGCTGATCTTTCGTCTTGGCACACGTGTTTGGGTCAAATTTGCAATTTTTTTAACGATGCAAACAGATTTCTTTGCGCAAACGGCGTGGGAACGAAGGTTTTGAACACGTGTGTCAACATTTTGAAGATTTTTCTTACCTGAGATTCGTAAAAGAATTTTTATATAAAGGAATCTACCATTCAACGCTTTTAGTATAATCAATTTGGAACCTTATCGCTCTCTGGAAATTGTAACGCTTAGATACAAATGGCGAATTTTTTTATTTAGTTATTGTGATAAAGTTCTTAGTTTTGGGTTATTTTTCTTTTTCAAAATTTAAGATATACCTAGTAAGAAATCAATAGATAAAAATATTAATATTAACAGTTGACGACATATTTGATTGGCGTCCTGCAGAGTGCTGAATTTGGAAGAATGTAGTTTTGAATTTTAAGTTCAGTCATTCGTTCCTTTTGAATCACGTCTACTTAACATTATTTCAACAATATCTGTCAGTATTAAATTAGTATGGCAAACACTAAATTGCATGTATTAAGACAATGAATCCATAATCTAAAACGTATGTAGGTGGAAGTTTTTTTTCGATGTCTAGACACAAATACAAAGAATGTTCTTTACAAGCATACACACATTAAATTAAAACAAAACCCAACGCTATAACAAATTTGAGTTAATTTGTATGCTTACAAGTAAAGACCCATTATGGTTCTAAGATTCTTACCGAAGCTAACAAGAGTGCTAACAACTTTGAAACTGCTGAACAGAATTTGATAAACATAGTTAAAAACATTCTTGACAAACTCGTAGTTCGCCTTACAAAGAAAATAGCGATTGGTTCC
This sequence comes from Ectropis grisescens, assembly GCA_017562165.1. Lineage (NCBI taxonomy): Eukaryota > Metazoa > Arthropoda > Insecta > Lepidoptera > Geometridae > Ectropis > Ectropis grisescens. Next base: position 18,106,926 of record CM029773.1, read on the forward strand.
TTAACTTGGGAGCTATGGTACCACAGACAGATACACACATACACTAACAGATACATACACGTCAAACTAATAACACGCCCAGTTTTAGCGTCGGAGGTGGATAAAACTACGAAAATATTGTTTGCAGAATAAGAAAAAGTGTGTATTTTTCAATGACACAATAATTATTACAAGTTCACGCCGATTTTCCGTAAGGATCACTGCTCAAGGTAGATACTGATTACCAAACTTTTGTAAAAATCTAACAAAAGTTAGAGAGGTGTAAAACATAAAGTAATAGCAACCTAAGTCTAAAAAAAACTATTTCATTTTTCCACAAAAAACTGTTCAGCTATTAAACAGGATGCTTTCAGTTCAGTCTTATTTATTAATTAATTTACTTAGATTTCTGATTTATTAGTCTAGATTTGTAAACACGTGCGTTAAAAAGTACCTAGGTAAGTCTACTGGGTCAGCAATTTACATGAAAAATCCGAAGTCGGTTTTAATGAAATGTTGTTCACTCACATCGAACAGAACAGTTGAAATTAATTTCGGCAACACATAGATTATAATGTAGTAGATAGTACAAAGTACCACTATTTATCTCGAAAACTAAAATCAGTTTTCCTTAAATACGAGTATATACTCGTAGTTTTATACCATTTCTAAATTCCAACAGAGATTCAGGCATAAAGAATACAAATGGAACAAAGATTTTAGTTGATAACACATTATATTAAAAAATATATAATTTCAAAGAGCATTGTTCTAGTTTTCAATATTAGTATCGTTTGTCGTAATTGATATTTGCAAATGGAATAACGTTACAAATAACAGTCGAAACAATTGAAAATCGCACCAAATACCGCGCCAAATCGGGCATATTGGCTGAAAATTCGCTGTTTCGGTGTTCCGTACAAATATTTCGAAATAAATGTATTTGTTTCTTCGGAATAAGCTCAGATAGTATTAATACTCAGCCTGAAATGTTGTTGTTTATTTATCTAATCAATGTTATAAGATATGTATGATATATTTTTTGCAAAGTGACCTATTTATGTATCTCTTGGCTTCGTAAAGCCTCCTCTGACCTATATTTTGGAGTAGTGTATAATGATCCAAAGATTCCAAAGATGCAGGCGAGAAGTTCTCGCCACCAGGTCACTTATTAAAAGAAATAAAAAACATACATTTGTCAATTGTAATTCAACTTTGTTGTCATATCCGTAATCACAATCAAATATTAAGTATCACTTTTTTTCCCAAAAAATAATCAATCTGAATCAAGAGTTTATCTATTAGAATCTATTCGAAAAGTCAAGGATCCCCAAAAATCTTAATAAAATCGTCGCGTGCCTTTCGAAACGAATAGAACGTTAAGTATTTGTAGTTAAAAATATAGCGTTATTTCTAAACGAAGTGTAAAGAAGTGCTTTCTATCACGCTACGTTCCGGTATACGTAGGAGATACGTCTCAATCGATTACAAAGAATTACCATATTAATTAAAGTATTAATTATAATAGGCGATGGGGGAGTTTGTCTGTCCCGATATTTCTGTGCTGCTTCCTATCTTAACAGTTTTTGAGGAGATCTAGAACATAAACGGATAAAAACTGTTTCATTTGAGATAGGAAAGTACGGCTTGATTTTGTCTCTGTCGCTGGTCGAATTCAATGGTACTTAAGTATCATGAATCAGCTATATGACTACTTTTGTTTAGTTTGGGGCTTTTGTTTAGTGTAGTATGAGAAATATAAGTCTCGTTAATTTTATAAAGGTGAAAGTTTGTATGTTTAAATGTTTTTTGCTCATTCACGTCGAGACGGTTGAACGAATGGGATTGAAATTTGGAACTCAATTAGATTATAGTTCGGTATACGAGTATTACATAGGTTATTTTTCATCACAGGAAAATTATGGGACCGGAGAATACGCAAGTAAATAAAGTTATATATTCCACTAAGAGAGGCCTTTGCTGAGTAGAAGGCCACAGATGGCTGTGGATGATAATCATTTTCGTCACCATCGTCGTCAATCACCACCTCTTCATCGTTCAAGCAACAAACATCCAAATATCCAAACATTGACATTTATAATATTAGTAGGATTTATCTCTATGGTCCGTAATTTCTCTAGAAATAGTGCTCTTTAAACTGAAACACAGTGATGTCTTCACATCACTTACAATAACTAGCAACAGCATACCAGTGTGGTACTTCATCAGGCTGACTTTGCAGATTGTCCTACCACTTAATGTTTATATATTACGAGTATGGGGCTATGTAGATAGATAGATAGATTAACTCTTTATTGCACTTAATTTAAAACAAAAATCATAAAGACTTAAAGACTAAAATTAAAGTAGCAATGGGCGACCTTATCGCTTAAAGCGATTTCTTCCAGGCAACCGTAGGATGGAAAAAAAAGATACGAAAATAGGAAAACGGGAAGTACAAATAAAAGAGGTGCATACTTCATAACATTACTAAAATATAACATTACTAAAAACGCTAAAGTTATGTAGTTGAAGACTCTTCGACTTTTCAGTCTTCTCGTGACCGCGGCTGTTGTAACGCCTCCGAAACATCGAGGTAATTAAACAATGAATTATCTGTGATTAAGCCCCGTACATTATAAACATTATGTGTTCAAATCGCAAAAGTTTAAAAATCAATATTTAATTTGTTCTACCACTACTAAAAACGAGTCTTAATTAACGATCTAGCGCTGATATTATAAAAATTGGTTGCCTGTAAAGTCGGTATACGGGCGAAAGTTTTACGTGACAACGACTTTGAGTGGTAAAATAATTTTACGGAAGGGACGCGTGCCTTTCACTTTTTATGTCTGTCTCTCTCGCTCTCGGGCGGGCTAACCATGCCTGAGTGGAAGGGACGCGTAGACGCACTCGTTGTGAGCGCATAACGTGAGCGGAGCGTAACGCAGTTTCTTGAAGTGTCACCCGGCAAACCAATTTATAAGACGTTGTCACGTCAAAATTATTACAATACAATTTAATAAACCCTTCTGGAACACATCTTTCCTCCACAAAGTCACGGGCATCGACTAGTATGTGCCCTTACCACACCTAATTACATCCATTCTTTTAGTCTCAGTCATCACTCTAAACCATTTCGAAATGAAGGCATAAATTCCAACTTTGATGGACGAAATATATGACCCTCGAAACATGAATATCGTTTAGTTTACGCGTAAATTATGAGTTATATTTCATAATAATAAGGTAGTTTAAGAGGATAAAAGCTCATTTTGTCATATTATTGTAGATTAATCATAGTCCAATTATGTGGTCATGGATAGTATTTTGATATGCATATTAATTTGGAAAGTGCTTTCAGTAAAGCTGTTTATGCGTAAAAATGGTGTATGAAACTACATCGAAATATCGGTATCGGCTCTACCAGGCAACCACAGTAAAAAAAATTGGTTGCCTGTAAAGTCGGTATACGGGCGAAAGTTTTACGTGACAACGACTTTGAGTGGTAAAATAATTTTACGGAAGGGACGCGTGCCTTTCACTTTTTATGTCTGTCTCTCTCGCTCTTAGGCGGGCTAACCATGCCCGAGTGGAAGGGACGCGTGCCTCTCACTCGCTCTCGTTGTGAGCGCATAACGTGAGCGGAGCGTAACGCAGTTTCTTGAAGGGTCACCCGGCAAACCAATTTATAAGACGTTGTCACGTCAAAATCCCGTTATTAGTAGTAGTGGACAATCGTGATAGTTTAAAACAATGTATGTACCTTTCTTTATTTTCGTATGTTATTAGTACTTTAATAACTGTTTACACAAATGGTATTTACAGATATTTACATTTGTAAATACTATTTGATCTATCTCCCATGTACAGACCGCAATCCGTAACATTTTTATTATATGTATAGATTAGCAAAACGCTAACTAACAATCATTAAATATTATCAATAATATAACATTACTAGCGGCCCGCCCCGGCTTCGCCCGTGGTACATATATATAACCTACAGCATTCAAGGATTACGTACATATGAAAGAACGGTGAATTTTTTAATCGGTTCAGTAGTTCCCGAGATTAGTGTTCAAACTATATATTTGCTATAGGCTACTTTTGATCCCCAAATTATCGTGCTGGTTACTGGGTCAGAAGTGACACCTGTAGACAACTGGCGGGGATAACTAATTAAATGACGATTGATAAGTTATCGACCGGGGATGAAAAATGATTAAATTACTAAAATGGCTATTAAAAAATAAGGGTTGATCGTAGAAGAGTGAAAATTGAGGATTGTATGTATTTTTGTATGTTGTATCATAAAAAAATAGAAATTAAAATTTTTGTCCAAAAAATAAAAAATAAAATTTAGGGGTGGACTACCCCTAACATTTAGGGGGAAGAAAAATAGATGTTGGCCGATTCTCATAGATACCGGATAAGCACAAAAAATTTCATTAAAATCGGTCAAGCCGTTTCGGAGGAGTATGGCAACGAAAACTGTGACACGAGAATTTTATATATTAGATTGTGTAACGTCTGTATGTTACGCCCTTCATGAGATATGGAGTGGACAGAGTAAACTATGCTCCCAGTCTTTAACGCACTATATACATGTAATAAAAAACGCGCCAAAATGGGTACTTGATACATGTTTTTATAGTTAAAACACTTCATGTAATTAATTGTAATTTTATTGTATCGTTTCCAAGCTACATTCTAATGTCCATCTTAAAAGTCAAAACGGGCCTTTTGTTTTCTGAGAATATAGGACCTACGGTGTTTTATTAGCAAATTGAATTTGTTTAAAAAAAGGCTCAGCCGTGATAAAATATATATAAGCAGAGTTTACGTCACTCTATGAAACGTTCAGAGGCCTTGCCTTAAAATTTTTTTTAGACTAAAACTTTTTGCTCAAAAAATTCACATCCGAACGTACATCTGCAAAATCTATTTACCGTGCAGTTGAACTTTCAAACCAACTCGTTTGTAGAGCCTTACAATGTAGAGCCTTCATAAGCCTACCTTTAGAACCATTCCTTGAGTTTTTTTTCACATCTCTAGTACACACCGTCTTATCTAAAGCAAGACAGATGTATAAACGATTACGAGTGAGAGAGAGATAAAACTAGGATCGTTTTAACTGAAGCAGCTGCCTTATTCAGCCAGGTAGCGAAACGTCCATGGGAATCTAAGAAAATATCATCTATTGATTTTTTTAAAGTTTTTTTCTTTGGGAACCATTGAAGGTTCGAAACCTCGATGCAGATGATGGAAGAATAGATTAGCTGACGGCTGTTACGTATTTTAGGTTTTTTTATTTTAGCTATCGTTAATGTGACGTCTACTCAAGACGACATCAATTAACATACTAGCGGCCCCCAGCGGTTTTATCTGCGCTATCTAGTTCCCGTTTCAGGAAATTTTGCGGAATAAAAAGTAGCCTTGTGTTATTCTAGATTATAATCTGACTGTGTTTCAAATTTCAACTTGATCAGATTACGCGTTTCGATGTAATTGAGCAACGATTGCGTTGGAAGTGAAAATACATTTATATTTAATAGATGTATTTTCAGCATGCTCTACATAGACGACTAAAGAAGCCACACATAATATATGCATGTATAACAATATTAAATATGAATAAATGTGATGTGTATATGTATATTGTATAACTATACAGTTATTGTCAAACTGGGGATTTACTTAAGCTGTGTCAATTGTAGGAGCCTTGATTGTATCAAATATCAGCTTCCTATCGAAACATCCTGAGGCACATTATTTTGGTAGAGTGATTAAAGAAATAAAAGCTCTTTATACTCCGTAATATCATTACAGAATAAATAAAATAAACGGTATTAATTGAATTATGGGTACAGTTAAAATTTTTATTTTATTTCTCCTTTGCTCTCACAAAAAATATATCACTTTTGTAAATACTAGAGTCAGACTTGAATATTACAATATTTTTTATTAATATTTTACGTTGTACAGTTTAAGCTATCCCGGTATTATCCATAAACCAACGCTATTAAGTACTCAGAGTTGCAATATTTTTCAACATCAAGATGTATGGTGGAAAGAGTTGCAATCATGATAAATTTCTCCTTATTAATGAGACTTATTATCAATATAAATTGTTTATTTTTTTATTGTGATTTATAATAAAATATTGTGTAAGGTGCTACCTTTTTTCCGATTTCATAATGTACTTAGCGAAGTTATTCAATCAGAGCATAGATATTGAATTAATTGAGATTCAATGAACATTATTTACTTCTGTTTTTTCTTTTTTAATTCTGTGTCCTAGATTTATTTAATTATGGGTAAAACAAAAGGTTTCAGTTCCCACAAGATGACACGAATACGTTCCATTAAAGTCGAAGGCCGAATTTTAACCGCAAAAAATGGCACAAGAGTTTTTTTTTCACGAACAATGCTTTCCCACCGAATTTCCAATGTTGGATTGCATTATTGATAGGTATCGGTGGTGACAAACCACGCCTAAAACAATTACTCCTCTGACACTTTAACAGTCACGCCAATCTACAGAACAAATCGTAAAATCATTTCACACGGTTAAATCGATAATTAATCGAATTATCCATTCAATCGAGTCATTCGCCGAAGAGGTTATCAATTTTATATTACAAATTGCAAGAATAATGATGATTAATCACATGAAAGTAGAAATCGAATCGGGAACAACGGTAACACTTTCTAATCATCGATTCATCTTTCTTCATAGTCATTGCTCTGATTGTCAACGTCTAATAGTACTAAAACGTCGAATAAATCAAAATATGAAAGATACTGGCCGTCTTATCAACCTATTGTGCGGAAGTTCCTAACTCAAACTTCTTCGACCAATCATAGCGGACCATCTGCTTCAAGCGGCGCGTGCGCCGGTGTTTGATCGATCGCAGTTTGGCACTGATGCGTTAGTGTGCGTGCTTCTCACATTTTTTTTAATCTATTCCTTTGTAGAGAGCGTCTTAGATTTGGCAGATGGCACGTGCTAGCTACGTTTCTTTTGGTACATCTGTCGCTCCTCAAACCTTTTTTGTACAGATTTTTTCAAGATCTCCCGATTTTTTGGGTCCGAAACGACATGTGTCACTAAGATGCAAATATGATGGAAAAAGGTAGATTTAATTTTAAGCACATGGTGTTTGAAAAACTAAATCGTTCTATGCAAGTGCTTTGTGAAGGCATTTGCCATCTGCCTGCACCTTATTGTGAGCGAAGCGATTTGGGAAATTAATCTAAGATGAAGCTCGAATGTTCTAAGAACAGCATGTATGATGGTGTTTTCTCTGGTACATAGCTAACAACTGCCGTTGCTTTGCCGGGGTGCCTATCTCAGGACACTAATAAATATAACTCTTAACTAAAAATTCGTTGAGGGTAGGATAGTGCTGCCATCTTTGACATTCTCTGCTCAAACAAAGATCTTCATTTGGTAGATATAGATGTGCGGTATCTCAAAAGCAATTAGAAAACTTCTGAACCTTGAGTACTCCATACAAAGCGATAGTTTAATGTTAAAAAGATTGTTTTCATCAGTGCATCTCAGAGTATTACGTAATTTCGCCACCATTTACCATAACACAAACTTGAAACAATCAATAAACAGAAAGTTTATTCACCTAATAAGCATTATGAAATCCATGGCGAAATAAATCCATTACAGACGAAACATTTTAAGTCTATGATTTTCAAATTTTCATCCGTACTGTCGATGAATGGACATTTTACCATGAATCTGGTCACCTTTTCTTAATGAAGGTTATTTAAAGGTGAATGAATACATATATTTACTTACTGCTTGGTTAGTGCAAGTCATCTTCGGGCACAGCACCGTTACCTATGGTCAAATGTATGTGTAAACTAACCTTTATACATACCTTAAATATATTTCTGAATTCCGAACTGACAATGTCATGAGATCAAACTTCCTCCAACTCAAACCCTCCTTAGAAATCTGACACCAAGGTCAAAATGCACCTTCAATCCCGTACCCAGTTCCGTACCATGAGGTTTGTCGCGATGATTTTGAGAAACAATTGACTCTCAACTTTTTCTATATGGCATCCGCAAACCTAACTCCTAGACGATATGGCTCATATTTGCGGTACACGAGATGTTTCACGACGACAACCAGCCAAATAGAGGTTCATGGTACGGTGTCTGAACGTTACCGGAAGTCGCACAAAGCGCGGGTAGTCGCAAAAACTCGCCGAATCGCGCACTTCCGGCGGACAAGGAAACGCTTGCAGGATGCGAGCATGCAGGTTGATCGCGCATGTGCGAGAAGTGCTTTTCATTCAAATATCTCGAAAACTCCTTGCTTTAAATTCTGTTCTGTTTTTAATGGACTAATTAACTTTAACTTTATTTTCTGCAATGTACTCTTTCTCCCATAACTTCTTTTTAAAGGCCATGTACCGCATAAGAGCTCTTTATTATGTATATTGGTTATGTGTCAAATTAAACAGCAATTAATAAAGATTTGATTCATAGATTTGAAGAGTATTTGAATCAGCGAAATTACTGGGAAATTATGTTACCATTTGAAATGCTATGCTATCTATATGAAATGAAATGCTATAGACATATCCTTTCCTACAAAACCTTTTCTCACAGAGCGATCAAGCCTCTACCACAATTAACAAGTGAAGGTTAGCGGAGATTATTATATATTCTCGAAAGTGTAACCCTTCTTTAAACCTGTAGTCACCGTTGTATTCAATACGTCAATGGTAGTGACAACCAGTACCAGTCTGTATTTAGTCAAGTAATACAGAATAGTTGGTAGTCCTATTTTTGTATTGTACATAAAATTTTAATCGATTTAAAATAACATAATACAAATTGACCAATAAATAAAATAAAACTAAGATTTTATTAAGTTGAAACTCTTAACGTCCAAGTCATTTTAATGATGTCTTTTAGTTTATAATCTATCAAATTTATTTCAAACACACGCATAGATTTCATTAATGAACATGATTAAATAGCTTGCCTTTACATAAATACCTTTTAAGTAAGTTGTCTCACCTGTCTTTGCCTTCTTTAGCATTATTTACGATAATATCTTTCAACTAACAGGGGCTATGGCAATATAATTAGGTTTTTGTAATTAAAATATGAACTAAGTTGGACCCCCGATGTGACAACGTTGCTTTGAAATATCATAGTTATAATGTTAGTAAATTAATGCTATTCTATTTTCGAAATGTCATATTAAATGTTGACTCTGTAGTGGTAGGGATCTTGGCAGAGTCTGCCTGGGGAAGTACGACACCTTTGCCAGTTATTCTGTTGCCAATTAATAGTGTGGAAACATTACTAAATTGGCAATGGGCAACAAGCTGAAGTGGCAATGGGCAGGCCACATCGCTCGCAGAACTGACAACCGATGGGGAAGAAAGGTTCTCGAGTGGCGACCACGAACCGGAAGACGCAGTGTTGGACGGCCTCCCACTAGATGGACCTGGTTGCAGGTTGCACAGGATCGTTCGTTGTGGAAATCTAAGGGGGAGGCCTATGTTCAGAAGTGGACATCTTGCGGCTGATGATGATGATGATTACTGAATGCCGATTTGAAGGGATTTTTTCCAGAGAATTCAATGGCCTAAGAGATTAATCACCTTATTTCTCCGGGTGCTTCATGCTCCAATAGCTCCGCTTCATTGTGCTGTTATGAGCAGGCATGTTGCTTACCATCAGGCACATGTCGTGCTCGTCTTGTCACTCTATAGGTACTATAAAAAACTTCGAGTAACTGAAAGTTTTTCTTATTTACCTGAGTGATCTCTATTCACGAATCACACATCTGTCAAATATCCACACTTAAATTATTATGAAAATTTCTATTTCTAACGCCGTTTATGTTAAAGATACTAATATATATTTGTCGGTCAGTCTCCAGTTTGGCGTTCTCAAGCTGATTACCCAATTTTGACGTGACAACGTCTTATAAATTGGTTTGCCGGGTGACAATTCAAGAAACTGCGTTACGCTCCGCTCACGTTATGCGCTCACAACGAGAGCGAGTGAGAGGCACGCGTCCCTTCCACTCGGGCATGGTTAGCCCGCCTAAGAGCGAGAGAGACAGACATAAAAAGTGAAAGGCACGCGTCCCTTCCGTAAAATTATTTTACCACTCAAAGTCGTTGTCACGTAAAACTTTCGCCCGTATACCGACTTTACAGGCAACGAATTTTTTTTTATTTTTCAATAATTTGACTTGTATTTTAGAACATGAAACACACCAAAGATAGAATAGGTATCTACTTCCTAGTAAGTCAACTAAGAAAATCTTAGTGGAACTTGTTTCCAGAAGTATATCTTTCCAGAGCTTAATGAAATTATAATTTATGAACACATCTTTTCGCACTTACTTCACAAATCCTAACGACCCAACACGTAAATGCTAAATACATTACCAGTCATAAAAATAGTGATGTGACAATATGCAATATCGAACATCGATAGCTCAAACGAGTACACCGTATCGATGGATAGTAGTTTACATTAAATTCCAATTTTAAAAATGGAATGTGATCGTCCGCAAATGACAGCCGGTGGCCGCTGCGCACGCGACTGTCCGCCATTTATGGCCAGATGGAGACGGCCATAAAGGGCTTGCTTAATATTCGATACCTAATATTGACCGGCCTTCACCTGGTGTAATACGTAGTGTAAATACAAGTATTTTTAACGGGATATATGGTAGTTAGACTCAGATGACCTCTAGTCTTTTGGCTAGACCAGAAGACGCTATACTAACTTAAACGTATTACGAGTATCTTCCGTTATTACGTTTACGTGTCAGTGCATACCATCAATACATTAGATAAAGTAATGCTCATATTCAACACTCATAATATTAAATATGGTTAATAATAAATGTACTATACGGTCACCTGCAATACAGGCAAATACTTTAGGTTATTTATAACACGTGCTCTCGAACTGTTGAGATTATTTCAATGTTTATAACTAGAGGTATTCTCACTGGTGTATCTACATCAAGTAACTACAATCTAATGTTACACCATAACATAAATAGTGTCATTTGTTATGTGTACTTATGTCATCATCATCAGGCGCAAGACGTCCACATAGGCCTCCCCCCTAGATTTCCACAACGAACTATCCTACGCAACCTGCAACCAGCGGTATCTAGCGACCTTTGTATATATACATACCGATGTACCTCATATAACATTATACTTACGTCAAAGACAAGTACTGAATTGTTTGTTTTGTTTTTTTTTTTTTACTAACCAACAACTTCAGCAGTCCAGATAAAATTTTAGTGTCTATGAAATGAATATTATTTTTCATTCTTCGGGAGAAGTTGACTGAAGTTAATGTATAACAGACACTATATCCATAGTTATATTATGTTATGATTTCTATTTTTACCCAAATAGGACCTTAACACTATTTATCCAAAGCCGATTACATAATTTAGTACGCAAATTATTATAATACTAAATTTTACATTCGTCAAAAGAGTTACTTGTATTCATATCTGATCTGAAAATAACTTCCTGAACCATTTATGATGCACGTCTCTATCTTAAAACGAATTATTCCAATCATCCATGATCCAATCAAGAAAACGGAAGTAAAGGTGAATGCTTTTTAACTACATGTAAAAAACACGAACATCACAAAAGTTACTCTTACAGCATTTCAAAAAAGTGAATTTTAAACATCGGTTTTTGCTCTTGTCAATTGTGTCTAGTACGTGACAACTTTATGGTCAATTTGATCGATTTAACTGTCAGAGGTTTATTCAAATTTTCTGGAGTCTCAAGCCCGTTTTTGTCCATTACACGCCTAATTTCAAAGCTCGCGGTAGGTTGTTTTTATAGATTAAGTTTTTCGTAGACTCATCACAACCAAATTATTCGATTTAATTTGAAGAATAATCGTATATGTTCTTTGTTATGAAAAAACGGGGCATCGCGTTATGATGTCTATAATGATCAATAACCCTTCGTCGTGATGCACCAAACGAAAAAAAAACAACGAATTACTGGTTCGTGATTCTACCACTTAATCGTAGTGTGGCCAGTATCTCACGACTACTTTAAAAATAAAATGAATACCGATAGGTCCGTTCTAAAAAAGAACGCGGTGATTTTTTTAACGAAAGCTGCGAACGGCCAGCAGGTGTAATCTACAATGAGGATTTGAAAAAAGAGGTTTCAAACAGGAGGCCCTTTTCCCACGCCCCCGTTGGTACTCGAGACATTCAAATTTTGAACTGCGTTCTTAAATTTGAATGTTTTAAAAAGGGTTTAAAGGACAGGGCGATCATATTGGTTACTAAAATGGCAACGTTGTTTTTAAACTTGGTACCTATTTATGAAAATATATTCCGAATGGGATAAATATTTTACAATGAGCCAACATGTTGCCAATAAAACGCAAATAATATTAAACAAAGTCGTCAATATTCTCGACCACTATCATGCCCGAGTATTGCTTATTAAATTGGCACTGAACAAATATTGGCAAATAAAATATAGTTTTAAAAGCGCAATGTAAAATTGTACAACTTTACGTCGCTGCTACAGTTGCTGTGTACATTCCAATGCGAATTTGTAAGCGATCTTTAGCTTTGGCCAGTTGTTACACCGTATCGTATCATTCAAAAGCTGTAGTTTGAAGTGTAAACTTAGTTAGTAAGTTTAGCTTAATAAGTCTCGTTTTCTGAGCTGTATAGTTATATGAGCTCAATGCAGTAGACAGAGTAGATCTCATCTAAAGCCAACAAGCCATAGGTTGTAATTTGGATGGTGTTGATTTTTAATAGAGTTGTATTGAAGTGTTTAAAAATATGAACTGTCTATAAAAATATTTTTAAAAAGAGAGTGAGAGAGTAAAAATACATAATATACCATTCTAGTTAGTCCAGTAGCTAGTGAAAAATACGTGCCCCATACACGTTTTTTGTTTTATCATTAAGCTTCCGGAGTTGTGTTGTGTTATGGGGGAAGGGGTGTTGTTAGGTGGTTGTGACGTCACTTAAAACTTCTGAGCACTGTATCTTTGTAATTTTTCTTTGTTGAACAAATAAAAATACGCGTATAATTCCTTGGGCCAGCGTGGTGGATTTTAGCCCTGACTCTCTTCTTGATGACCCCGAGTCCCAGCAGTGTAACATTTAGTGGTCTGTTTATGTGTATGCCTAATTTGACGTTAAGTCATTTCGCACTTCGGTGTGACTGAGGACAGCAACATCTTGGAAATGACAAGAGGTCCGTAGTCCGTGACATTTTGCTGAGTAAAAACAACGGCAACAAGGTGCTTGTGTACTGTTATTTCATTGTTTCAATTACGGTGCGCGTGCGCAATGTGGAGTGTAAGGTGGTTCAAGGTGAAAGGATGAACTGTCTTCGCAATTATCTTGCGTTTGGACACTATGTGCGAGCTGCAAGGACATCATTTTGAAATTAAAAGATTTTTCAAGTTATTTCGACATTTAATCTGCTGTTCCACTAATACTATAATATGATGTTTCTTTTTCTATTATGGAAGAACTAAATTTAGTGGATCTGAACGTCTATTTTCTTTCTACGTAAAACGTAATTTCGAAATAAACACGACTTTCCTTTCCGGTTCTACGTCGTTCCATCGTTCGTCATCGTCGTCAAACAAAACTGGACCTGCAGGTCTACTACGAAGTCCGATAAACGATATATCGGCCGAACTTATGGACGTTTTATACCATGAAACACAATCGGTCGGTTGATCTGATCGGGCATTTCGTTCATCCCGACCGACACTGATTTGACATTTTTTGTGTCATCAACCGACCGATTGTGTTTTGTGGCATGAAACGTCCATAACCTCGGCCGATATATCGTTTATCGGACTTCGTAGTAGACCTGCTGGAGTAGGAACGTCCTGAGTTTATTTCGAAATTATGTTTTTCGTAGAAAGATAGTAGACGTCCTGGTTGAAATTAAAGACGTAGATTTATTTGAGTCTGAAATAGCACATTAGTTTTTCTTCGTACTCAAAAAAATGCAAAAACACTCGGTTCTTTTATAAGTTCTACGTGAACAAAAATGTAGGTATTTCCTAAATAATTCATAAATAAATACAAGTTCTATCAATACTAAGGTACACATCGTACATAATTCAATTTATAATCGTTATAATCAATACATATATCCTTATAATCTTTGACTATATAATACCTAAAATCATGAAACTCAAATTTGCTGATCATTTTAGCATTTCTTGACCCAATTTTTTCTAGTGTAGTTGTAACTTCGTCGTTACAACTAGCTTTCATGGTAAAGAAAAATTGGTAGTCATAGGAACTGCCGATAGAAGTGAAAACTTGTAACTCAGCATTTGATAGCTCACTTCGAAAACTACGCGGGTACAACCGGAGGCGCTGCTTGTCTGGATACCTTCAAACCATTGCCATCTACATAAGTCTTCTAACCATAAAAATGCATTTCTAGATGGCCATGGTCCCGAGTTCACCCAAAGATTTCTTTCATTTACGAGCGTGTCGCTTCTTGAAATCAAGTGAAACCAGTGTGGTTTTTTTAAATAAGTAGTGACGAGTCGAGCAGGGCATGTGCCTGATGGTAAGCAACATGCCTGCCACATAACAGCACAGTGACTTTCAGCTATTGGAACATGAAGAGCCCAAATCATTACCTAGAACTGCCCTGCGCTCATCACCCAGAGATCAAAGATGTTATATCTCTAAGCCCTGTAATTTCACCCGAAGATTTCTTTCATTTACGAGCGTGACTCTTGAAATCAATTCACAGCCCACGAAAATCTGTGTGTGGTCGCCAAAAGAATTGACGGCCTTGACTATCGTCTTATAGGAAAAGGCTCCAAGTCCCATCTGTGGAAATATAATATAGGTACTAATGTTTAGATATAGGATCTATAAAATGGAAGGATTTCAACAATTTGAACAGTTAAATTTGAAAGTGATTTGACTTAATTGATGGGTCGACATTTTTCACACAGCATCATCTAACCCCAATCTATGTTAACCATTTACTCTGTAAGCCAGGTACATGATATAATAAGTATGTACCTACTTATATTTATTATCAAAATATTTCTATTTTATATTTCTTATTTCCTAGATTATAAATGTGAAGTTTGAATGTTTAGTTGTTTGCCACACAACCATGTCGGAACGTCTAAACAGTTTGGCAAGAAATTCGAAAAACAGTTAAAATATACACTGAAATAGCACACAGGCTACTTTTTATCTAGATAAAATAACAGGAATGGAAACTATGTCGATAATACCGCATAGTGCTACTACTATAAAATAACTGGCAAAGGTGTTGTAAGTCCCAAGGCAAACTATAAGTATGCAAAGTGTACCTCTACAATTTTACTAACATCTCGATACTACGTTTTGTTTTGACTACTATTACAATATAGTTGGCCCAGTTCAGGTGTGTGACGAACCACAGACATGTCTCAACATCTGCCCCGTCCCGTTAGCCCAAGGCTGCGTTTCGCGGCCAAACAAGGATTAGGGTGAATTACGAGAATGCCCGCCTCAATGTCGACGGAAAGGTTAGTGGATAGACTTGTTTGTTACTTTCGCTTGTATTAAGCTCTTCATTGCATCGAAAATAGTAATTATACTGCTAAAAAAAGTTTGTAAATATAGCTGCAGATCGTTTAAAATGACAGAATTATTGACTTCCACGCAATTACACTTACGAAGCTTAAAAAATCATTAAAGGTGCTGTAAGGGGTTATTTTTAATGATTCTATTGTAAACTGTTTTTCAAGACGACTTCCGTTAAATGAAAACTGACTATAACTATTGGAAATAAGACCTTTTCAGAGAAAATATACCACGAGATTTTCATGCTTTTATTTATATATTTTGTAATTATTACTAAATACAAACTGTATCTCGCAGTGTATATAAATAGTTGAAAAGCCCGTTATTTTCCTAGAATAAAAATGAACTTGTGTTATTGCATACTATTCGTATTATCTACTCATGTATTCAATTTTATCTAGATCCCTACAATCACTTTTGCGTGAAAGATGACAAACATTTACAGGCACATGATACATATATAGACTTTCACATTCATAATATTAGCAAGATAAACAATGTTTTACAAAGTGTTCCTTACGTCTATTTAATAATCCACACTGGAAAGTAATTAAACGCTCCGAGGTTTCTGTGAGAAAGATGTTAATCTTTAAGATATTTGTCGAATTCGTTTCGCCATCGCTTTCTGCAGACAAATAATGCCACAATAAATAAATCGTATCGAAATGAGCGTACATGCAGATGAGTTAGGAAACATCGCATGAATAGAGTCAGGTGTTAAAACTTAATTGGTAACACACTTTCCTCGCATATGTTCAGTTGCGTAAGAAACGCAATTTTAAAGTGCCAATGGTTTAAGTTCACACTTAAGTAAACACTTCGCAAGTTCACGCGAGCATTTGCGTTCGTAGCATTACACAATCACTTATTGAGGTGCGACCTCAGTATGATAAAACTATATATTACGAGTCATTTGGAACTTATACCTTTTTTTTCTTGGTACATTTTTTAAAATAATCTAATACCTTTAATCGAACATTTGTTGGCAAGCTAGATATTTCGAATCAGTCTCGGAAACGGCACCAACGACTTTCATGACATTTGGTATGCAGGAGGTTTCGAGGCGATAAATGGATCTAGCCAGATTTCAATTTTAAATAAAAGTGGTCAAGTGCGAGTCGGACTCGCTCATGAAGGCTTCCGTAGTTCGTTTAGTTCGTTGTTACTTTAATCAGTGTTTTAACGATAGTGAATTTATGACGTATTAAAATAAAACTATTTAGTAGATCTCATTCAAACCAATTTTCGTTGAAAGTTTATATGGTAATGTACATCATATTTTTTTTTAGTTTTGTCATTCTCTTCTACTACTGTGGGAAGAGTCTCACGCGTAAACTATTCAGTTTAGAAAAAAAACTGTTAGGAACCTCAATATCATTTTTGAAGACCTATTCATACATAACCCATAAGGTTATGACGGAAAAAAATTGAGCTTAAGTTTTAAGCATGGGACACCCCTAAAATTTGAAAATCATAATGCGGCTCACAGAATACATCTACTTACCAAGTTCTTATAGTTTCGGAGAAAAGTGGCTGTGACATACGGACAGACAGACAAACAGACATGACGAATCTATAAGGGTCCCGTATTTTGCCTAAACCTACGGAACCCTAATAAGGTCGTTTTCTATGTTTTCAAGCAATGAAAAACTTAGAAAAGCTCGGTCATCCAGGTACTTTTAAATAGGTTTACACTTGACCGCCATCTCGCCTGATATTGAGCGACGATGCAGTCTACGATGGCGCATGCTTACCTAGAAGAAACCGAGACCTTGTTTTAAATTTATTTTACTAGGCTGTGCAGTTCCCGTTTCATGAATTTACTTAAAATTAATTATTATTTAATTAAAAATAGCTTGTGCTATTTCAGACTACAATTTAACTATATTTTCCATAACAACCCGATCCGTATTACAACCTTTTTGAGGTGAATGGGTAAAATACAGCCAAACTTGACTATGACTATATATATATGACTATGAGAGTGAATCGGTTTCTTCTATGTAAACAGGCTCCATCGTAGACCGCATCGTCGCTTAACATCGGGCGAGATGGCGGTCAAGGGTAAACCTATAAAAGTTTAAAAAAAAATAGTAAGATTTATGTAGGATTTTTTATAATATTGAGTGACTCGACGTTCAAAACGTGCGCCTGATGGCAAGCAAAAATCTGCCAAGCATTTTTTGAACAAGCAGAATTCCATTCACTACATATCAGTATAAGAATTTGTCTCTTTGACCTAGGCTGGCGTAGTGTATGACGAACTGAGACTAGATGGAGTGAAGATTTACGAAAGTTTAGTGGCGGCTGTAAATTTTAAGTATTAAGGTCGCTTGAGCAATCAGGACAGTACTTTGCCATTGATGGCTTTGTTTGCCATAAAATAACTCCTCCTTAATTGTGCTCCAAAACTGCGCTATGAAAGCCTTATAGATTAGGCTTGACCGAGGAAGTTGTAAATAAACTGGAAGGCATACGGTTAATTGAGTTTAGTTTTTTGACATCTTCATTTAGCTCTCATTTTATAAGTAGCAGTGCCCCACGGTTTCTCCGTAGTTCCCGTTCACGCTATTCAACCGGGATGAAACGTAGTATAAAATATGTGCTATTTCAGACTATGTACTACTGTATTCTAAAATTGAACCCGATCCAATCAGGCGGTCCAACGTGATTGAGCAATAAACATCTAAAACCAAATTTTTGCATTGTATAATCATACAGGTATTGTAAGTATTAGTATATCATTCTTATTAGTATGTATATTAATTTTGTATAGTACCTATGCATGCTACATTTAGTATGTAGCTTTAGTATACAAATGAGTATTTTCCGTTTTCTTAAAAAAACATCGTAGATCTCATCATCGCTTAACATCAGGCGAGATGGTGGTCAAGTGCGAACCTATTATGGTTATAAAAAAAAAAAAAAAACATTTCCTTTCTAAGTTTGCCTAGAACTGGATTGGCAGACGACCTCGTCCTGATGTCTTCGCAAGATGTATCCTTCTTGGAATACCCCGGTTTCCTCGCGATGTTTTTTTATACTGTTAAATCCAGTGGTGATACAGTTTCATTCATCTTGAAAAACACTCAAGAGTTGCAGACGGGATCCCAACACCACAATTGTGAAATCGGCCGTTCTAGCCACTTAGTCACCACAGTTCTCATAGAAAAGTTGTAAAAGTTGTAACTACGAACTCTAGTATTTTTAAAAGATTTTGTTTTCAACTTTTCTTCTGGGTTTAATGATTTGTCTTCCAAATATAATAAACCAAATGATTTTTAGTTGGCCTGGTTACATTGTTTTATGTCGATCCATTGTGGATAGAAGTAGTTGTTCTTGCCATCTCATCCGTTTTGGTAGATCGTTATTATGTAATCTCTTATCCTCGAACCCTCTAAATAAAACATTTTTTTGATTACGAAGATAATGCCAATGAAAATATATCTCACGAAGGTCGAGGGAAACCGCTGGTTGCTGGTTGCGCAGGACCGTTCATTGTGAAAATTTAGGGAGAGGCCTATGTTCAGCAGTGGACGTCTTGTGGCTGATGATGATGATGAAATTATTATTTAGTTTTTCTAGTGAATACGACCGTTTTATTGCGGCTGAATCGCCGAGAAAATAAAATAATAATTTGATCCCGATTTATTCTTACATGATGCTTTTAAATGTCTAAATCGCGAAAGATTTAAAACTGCACTTTTTCTATCGTACGGTCCGCAGCCCGAGAAAGTGACATCGTTTCATGATTGACGTTCAAACTCGAACGAGGAGGGTTTCGTAATAAGAACTGTTAAGGCTGTGGAATGCGATTCTTTAGTGTGTGTTATCCTTTGGATACCATACTCTGAGGTACTGAGACATCTTGGTGTCTTCAAATCGAGAGAGAATCGGGTTCTTCTAGGTAGGGATCCACCGTAGACCTTGTCACTTAGCAACAGGCGAGATGGTGGTTTAGTGCAAACCTATTAGCATAAGCATAAGCAGCCCACTAAATGTTCCCACTGCTGGGACTCGGGCCCTTCTCTCGCAAGGAGAGAGTTTAAGGCCATAATCCACCACGCTGGCCAAGTGTGGGTTGGTGGATGACACATGATCTCGAAAGATTCTAGGTACATGTCAGTTTTCTCACGATGTTTTCCTTCACCGTTTTTAAGTTAGCGGCATTACGCACATGACTTCAAAAAGACAGTGGTGCGCGTGGTGGGATTCGAACCCGGGGGCTCCGGATCGGCAGCCGCCGTTCTCCCAACTAGACTAGCCGTAACTCTAAAACAAAACGAACCTATTATTAACTACATAATAGGGCGTTAAATATCTTCAAACTGACCTTTCATTCAATTAAAAGTCAGCAAAATATCATCGGTTTCATTTTTATTATTTTCTTTCTAGATGGGGTCGGCACAGGCTGTTTTACTCTTTCACTTCAACCTATTTTGGCTTTGAAGAGCAACAACACTCTTCAAGAAAGAGACTCTTGATTATTAAGTGATCTTAGAAACCAGAGCCCTTAAATTAGCAATTGTAGTAACCTGGCCCTTAATAAACTCAGTAGGTAATCCAAGTAGCCTTAGTATGCCATAACATATAGCAAAATGTTTAATGTAAGATTTAATTGAAAAGAGTTGTTATAAAATAAAATTCGTATTTTTTTTTCAAATAAACCTTTTACTGAAATGTTACTTTATTCAATTATTTATTTATGAATTCCAATTATGAAACATTTTTTTCAATTTTATGTCTATTTGCCGTGCTAAACTTTAATGAAATTGATTTTCAACACTCGTTGAAACAATTACGCGAATATAGCGTGTTCATCGTAGTTTGAAACCAACTCATTTTTTTAAATATTTAACGATGAGAATGAAGCAGGTATGGCTTGTTTTGCTTAGAGGTTACGACAGTGGCTCCATCGTTTAATTCTGCAAATGAGTAGGTCGTATTGCTCAAGTCGAGTGATTTTCGGAGGGCTGCATTTGCGCTCCTAGTACGGAGGACACCTGCCTACACCACCTGCCGAACATCTGACACAGATGCAGGATAGAGATGGGTCCCTGGTATGTGGAATACGAGTTTGTCAATATCGATAGTTCTAAAAATGGGACAAGCAAAAATTACAAGTTTATATGACTTAAATTTATGCAAAAGATTGTCTTCGCACACTATTGCAGTTCGTCACTCATACATTTTTCATCTGACTAGTCATTTGACGTATTTTTTAGTGTTAATCAAATTTCGAATCCACTGAAAAAAGTATTCGTTTTGTGTGCTAATGTAGGTATATTTTTGGAACGAAGTCCCATGACAACACAACTTTTTATTTTTCCGCGGTCAAACAATTGATAATTAAAATGTGACCAAAATAAATTTAATAAACGGTTTGGTTTTACTATTGACGTTTCAAAGACTTAAACAGAGAGGTTTTACTTTAAAAGTGATAAAAAAATTGCCAAAGGTTGCCTGGAAGAAATCGCTTTCATGGATAAGGCAGCATGTTATGCATGCACTAGTTCTCATTGATTTTCTTTGTCTGTAAACTTGTTTTTCTTTTGGTGTGAACAATAAAGAGAACATCTATCTATCTATATTTACATTATAGAAATAAATGCATTATTAATAATAGATTATAATATATTATTACGAGTATAAGTACCTCGTATATTTCACAACCAGTATGATAATATTTTAACCCAGCAAATTTGATTGTAGTTTTTCGTGTTACATTTGTATCTATTTTTTTTCTGTCGATAAAGGGAAATAACCATCGTATTGGTCGACGCATCACTAGTGCCTCCTCGCACATCTCAGCACACTTGACGAATGCGCTTTACACTACACAAAATATCTTAATTACCGTTTACCACTGCGCATACACATCGAATAACCCAACATCCCGCTAACTTATCGAAAAGTCAAGTTTGATTGATTGCTAGAATAATGTATGAATCGCTCTTTGCCATCTCACATAAAAAAATACTTGGAGATCTTTTTATTAACTATAATGTTGGCGCCACATCGGGAATTGTAGCTTTTAGTTAGTAATGTAAATTTAAAAACAACTTTTTATGTTACTGTATTTATAGTTTTCTTTTTCACTCACCCATTTATTTATTATGAAGGACGAATATGGAATATGTGATGAATTACTATTGGACTCTTAAACATAAAAGGGATGAGGTAATGTAACCCATGTATTTTACAGATCTACAAAAGGTTTCAAAAGTGAAAATAAAAAGTGGTTATCGACATGAAAAAAAAACATCATAGTGCTGTCATAATTAAACTAATTTTGTAAATTTCTCTAATTGCCTTCCTATTGAACGTATATATTAAGCGTTATTTTTAGTTGCCTCATGTCTAATTATATTAAAAAATAGTACGTAGATTCTACTTACGTTTGCGTGTGCAAATGAGTGTTAAACTAACACGGATGTGAATGGTACATTCAAATATTGTTCAAATGCAGCTGCTCAAATAAGTTTTTTTTTTTTTTTTTTTTTTTATTATGTCCGAGCTTTGTTCAGCCCGGCTCGCATACAAGACCCCGACTATGAGCATGTCAGGACTTTGCTACTTAAACTTAAATTCTAATCACAAATTATAGATCCTTATATCTATCTGTCGTCACATTTACACAATATAATAATTTTATTATAATCTTTTCTTAATAACTATGCGTTTATCCTACACTTATTTTATCTTATTTTTATTACTAAGGTGAATTACTTATATGTTACAATATATGTAATCATCTTATATTATCTATCTATTTATTTCTAGCTATAACTATTTTACATATATTTGTACAGTAGTTCAGAAACTTTTGACATGCATTTTTGTCACTGACGATTTCAAAAACATTTTCGATACTTATCCTACTTCCTATTTCCTGCTCCGTGTCGTAACGTTCCCTACCAAACAACGGACACTCCACAATCACATGTATTGGTGTTTCCTCCCGGCCCGGCTCACAAATACATGATGGGTTATCCTTCAGTTTAAAACGATGAAGATATTGGGAAACCCACCATGCCCCGTTAGTAGCTGTGTTAATATACCTGTTGGTTTTACTTTTCTTATAATTTTGTGTGCTATAATAGGGTCGGGAAAAAACACTTTTGTTGTACCTGCCGTTCCACCCGTTCTATATCGTTCAGTCCATTCGTCAAACGTCCCCAAGCGTATTTGCCGTTTGACGAATGAAATGCTCAAATAAGTTAGACATAGACATCTCAATTTCGCCGCCATTGTTATCGGCCTCGTTTTGATAGGTTTGTTTTTAATTGTTCGAATTTAGAACGAATCTATTTGGAGGCATTTTTGTTTAGTTAGTACACTGCCTGCGTACTTAGCTTGAGTATTTAGGGCTACGTCGAAATTAAGCATAATTCCAGTACACATCCAATTTAAGTGATGCAAATTAATTTTAAATGAGCACGGGTAACTCACGAATGGTATAGTCAGTCCAGTCAAGTTTCAGCCGCGCCGTGACCGCTGCTAAGCGAGCAACGGTCTCGGGCGTGCCCTCTCCTTGAGAAAGGCCGCCGGACGCAGCCGAAACTTAAGTCGGACTGGACCGGACGTTAGTTTTCATACTAAAAGATTAAATAAAATAATTTCATTTCTTTAGGTTTCAGTGGAGTTATTTGATCTTTGGATAAAAATACCCAGGGCGTTATTCCTGACAATAGGCATGACGACTGATAAAAGTGTATAAGACAGCTGTCAGACCAACCCTGATGTACGGATCAGACCGCTGGACAACAAAAAAACCCCATGAACAACAACTTCATGTTACGGAAATGAAAATACTGAGATGGGCCGGTGGAGTTACGCGCTTGGACAGAATAAGAAATGAATAATTATGTTAGAGGGTCATTCAAGGTAGCGCAAATTACTGAGAAACTTAAAGAGTGTAGACTCCGATGGGTCACATAATGCGGCGGGATGACAGTTATGTAGTAAAGAAGGCTATCAACATTCCGAATAAACCCAGAGGCAGAGGCAGTCCCCTAGCTACGTGGTGGGATGTACGTGATGTGGAAAAGGAAGTGAGGAGCCAGTAACGACAAGCCAAGACAGAGTGTCTTGGCGCCGAGCAACGAATAGGCCCGACCCCAGCCAGATGAACTGGAAAAAGGAGCAGAAGAAAAAGAAGAAAATATGTATCAACTTTAATTTTGATATTTTTTGTTTAACTTACTTTATGATCACTCAAAGCTGGATGGGCAAGTCCATTTTAAAAGTACAAAATTATTAGAAAATGTATTTACCATTGGATAACCCATTCAGTTACAAGTGACTTTTGTTATCAGACCAGTTTCCTAAACGCAATATTTAATATACACTAACATACAAACTTTACGCGCGACGCATAGAAAATACCCGACAGTGACGTCACGCTTTTGTAGTGTTTTTGTATGAAGCGTTTTTGGGAGAGTCCAAAATTGTGATATCACGGGAAGTTTTTAAGATAACAAAGTAATTCTTTCACCTATGTTTCAGTTATTGAGAAGCCTATTGATGGTACATTAAATCAAAAATGAGTCGTCATGCCTATTATGCACATTTATAGAACACACTTCACCCATATCCCTTCAATAATGAATGCTTTAAAAAATAACACACATATACACGAACTTTCGCATTTATAATACTTATTAAAGTACAAGCTTTGCTTAGTTTGGGATCAGATGGTGTTGTGTGTGAATATCCACCCATATTTGTTTATTAGTAGAATTGTTTAATGTACGCATGCAATCAATAGGTGGATAATTTTTATTACATGTCGTAATATTAACGTAACGAACATTATAGTCAGTCTTCAATGGAACTCTTATCACTATCCTTATCACCCACGTCACTTCCTATTGCAAAAGCGTATTATTTGCGTTGAAAGTATTTAAATATATCAAATTAGGGCAATATAAAACGACGGCGCCAATGCGCTATCACGCGTGTTTGTATACACTTGAAATATACATCAACGAACTTTGTTAGAGACTGTATAGTGTATATGTTTCACTAATCATACTCTGTGGGTTTATTCGCTAATAGTACCTGCCTAGAATTTTTTGTAGTGGTAGAGCTCTATGCAGAGTCCGCCTGGGGAAGTACCCCATCTTTGCCAATTATTCTGCCGCCAAGCAATAGTGTCCAAACATTACTGTGTTCCGGTTTGAACGACAATGTTTCCAGAGAAATTACTGGGCTAAGAGATAAAACAGGCATGACATGTGCCTGATGGTAAGCATGTTGATGCTTACCATCAGGCAATAATATATTATTTTTAAAAAAATGCCTATTCAATGAGAAATTTACATTTTTTCAGGATAAAAGTTAGCCTATGTGTTGTTCCACTGTGTTGTTCGACTACAATCTATTTGGGTTCCAAATTTCAATTTGTTCCCATTCTTTTATGAGGTGATTGAGTAATTTATATCCTAACATCCAAACTATCACATTTACTATATTACTGTATAAAAACACTAACAGCGCTGGTGGTTTTACACGCTTATAACTTGTTCTAGTTATTTTCCCGCTATAATAATAATTACTGTTTTCAAGGCTACTGTTTTCAAGTCGAGAGTGAATCAGTTTATTCTAGGTAAGCACATAATATTGCATACCGCAACATCCCCTAATATTAGGCGAGATGGCGGTCAAGTGCAAACCTATTTAACTTTAAAAAAATACGTTTGTATGTATGAAAAGATGGATGTTTGTGACTTCTGACCACTGTTTTGTGACCACTGATAAGAACTAAATTTAAATATGTGTAACGTGTACGCTAAAATATTGTAGGTACTTACATAATATATATATTTTTATCTCAGGAAACTCTCAGGAACTATGTGCGTACTACATACGTGCGTAAAATCCCTTTTTTTGCCTGGTTATTGCGCGGTTATAATCGTATAATTTCCTGATAAAATTACTATAATAATAATAATTATAGCCATCGCCAACATATCTTAGACAGACTTGTCGTAAGCAATTCTACACCTTTTCGAAGTGCAAAACTTCCTTTGGTGCTCTACAGACTTAGATGAAAGAAATCTTCGGGTGAACTCGGGATCATAGCCTATTTACAAATGCACAAATAGACATAAATTATATTACAGAAAAATATCCCTAAAAATCGCAACGTCGCCGACACATCTTAAAAAATTCCACGAATCGATTCAAGCGATAAATCCTTATCAGATACGTCCCTAGTTTACATAAATTTCTGTCACCTACTACTTTATTACCACGTTCAAATCTTCTTTCCGCGAATTTTACCAAAACAACTTCGGAACCGGCAGTGGCTATTTACTGACCGATACGTTTATCATAATCAACAGTATTATCGATAAATAATCTACGTTATTATCAGTCTGGTCTGTTATCGCTGGTCGTTCGAACCTGCTGTATTTTCGGGAACTTGATAGCGGAACTTGCAAAATTCCACTCGTACTATAGAGATCAAGAGCCGTACTATTTTTGTCATACAATACTAGCAGTATCCCACGGTTTGACCCGCGTAGTTCCTGGCCCCGTTATTTTCGCGGGATAAAAGGAGCCTGTGTGTTATTCCAGACCATTATCTATCCATGTAGCAAATTTCATCCTTCAGTAGTTTTTGCGTTAGAGAGTCACAAACATATACATCCATACCTTTTTACATACAAACATTCATATACATAGCCGGGGAATAACCTCGACTTTGCAATGACGGCCACGAGATGAGCGCATGGGCCTATCACTTAGGAAACAGATATCCAGCTAATTTTGTTGAGTGGATGAAATATGTAAACTTTATCATTGAAGCTTTTTTAAATGTAGTGTAAACACAAAGTATTTTTATTATTATCGACATAGCCATATAAATATAGTGTGTAGCGAGAAAACGATTTCAAAACACACTAGAATAAGATTAATACTATTATAGAATGAAGGTTATTTAAATGCTTAGTTTAATTCTCTTGGATAGTAACTCTATACTACTCGTAAGTACTTAGTGGTCAAAAACAACTGTATCTATTCGTTTTCAAATCATAAAGGTATACAACTTTATGGGTCATATTATGGAGTGGAATTGAAAAAGGATTAAAAACAATAATTGGCAATCATAGGGACTGCCGACGGAAGTAAAAACAGTGAAAACTTATGACTCAGAATTTGAAAGCACACTTTGGAAATTACGCGGGCGAAACCGGAATGCACTGCTACTCAAGAATAAATCTTCAAAGCATTATTGTCTAAAAAAGTCTTCTAAGCAGGGCCATCAAGAAATGCGTCATCATTTCTAAATAGCCATATAGTCCCGAGTTCACCCGAAGATTTCTTTCATTCACGAGCGAGACGCTAGAGTTCAATTCACAGCCCACGAAAAATTGTGTGTGGTGCGGGAAAATAAGTTTTCACTTCAAAAATTCTCGAAAATTATATAGAATAAAGTATTTTCTCTTTTTATAGACTAAATAGGTTCGAAGTTATTTCTTTGTGATTGAGTTTATTAAACCAACCAGTTTATACCTTTTTA
The DNA here is from genome assembly GCA_017562165.1 of Ectropis grisescens. Classification (NCBI taxonomy): domain Eukaryota; kingdom Metazoa; phylum Arthropoda; class Insecta; order Lepidoptera; family Geometridae; genus Ectropis; species Ectropis grisescens. The sequence goes on from CM029773.1 coordinate 18,134,081, forward strand.
ATTTTGGAAAACCGATTTTTTTATTAACTCTCCATATAGTCTTAACGAATAAAAATGAATCTTCGAAATATTTAATTGGATAACTGGGCAGTCACGTATATATGGTCGGTCAACCCGACTCGAGTTTCGGCCGCATCCGGCGGCCTTTTTCAAGGAGTGTGCACGCGCGCGATTGCCAAACGGGCAGCCATCGGTCGAGTCGGATTGAACGACCATATATACGTGACTGTCCCGTTATCCAATTAAATATGTGTAACAACCACGTTAGTTTTAATACTAAAATCTTCGAAATAATCATATTATATATGTATGCTCATAAGTAGTAGTAACTAGTAAGTATATCGACATAACAGCACAGTAACATACAGTTATCGGAACAAATCATTTTCTATCACTGCACTGCGATCGTCCCCCGAATATCTTTAAGATGTTTTATCTCTATGCTCTGTAATTTTACTAGAAACATTGCTCTTGAAACAGAACACATTGAAGTTCTCACATTACTGCTTGCCGGTAGAATAACAGTACGGTATGTCCAAAAGTTGCGCTAGATACTATGTCGCGTTGTATTGTATTGTACATAACTATCACACGAAGAGTCTAAATTACTTCGTATTCAATTCTACTGTCATTTAAATTATTTATTATTTTGAACTTGGAGATTAAATCCCCAGAATTCTAATATCACAAATAAATTATTTACGTCCATGTGTGTGCTAAAAATCACAGGAAATATAGCTACCTTTTAGTATTTGCCTTGAATTATATGAACGTTGTGTGAAAGCATTCGTTCCCAGACTGTCGCCTAATCTTCGTAGTTGGCATTGCGTGTGCACTTCATAATTACTCACGTGTTTATTTATCATTACGAGCTTACACGAATCAGGCATGCGTCGAGGTTGGTCGAACAACGCCTAATGTCTGGTTTTGGACCTGAAGCCATCTTGGTATAGCTCTATACTGTACGAAACTAATTATGTACAGTATACAGTTTCAGTAATAAATAATAATAAGTAAATATTGGTAGACATTTCACACCCAACACCATCTGACCCCACACTAAGCAAGGCTAGTACTATGGAAGCCAGATAGCTGATACAGTAATTGTATATTTTTAAATAAATGCTTATTATACATAGAAAACACCCAGGCACAGTACAAATATTAAATTTGAATTCATCACACTAATTTATTGTCAGCACAAAACAAAGTTGTCAAAAAATACTATTATATTATAAATGCAAAAGTTGAGATGTTGCTTGCTCAATCACATCGGAAAATTTGAACGGGTTTGAACTTGGAACCCCATTAGTTTATAGTATGGAATAAAACATATATACAAAACACATAGAAAACCAATTGACTAAGATCTTATCTACCTTAGGCAGGTTTTATATCACAGGAAAATAACAGGAACGGGTACTACACGGCTAAAACTACGGGTCGCTGCTAGTAACATACAAAACAACAAAGACACACATAATGCACACAAAAGACGACTTTATAGCTTATAGCGATTTCTTCTACAAAATCTTTTGATTCTTAAGGAATTACGATAACGATTTGTAATGATTTGTGTGGTAGTTAGGGTAGGTGGTAGGTAGGGACTGAATAAGACGAAAATCAACCAACGGGACAAGGCCACTCAAGCCACACATTCCATAGACTAGACGTTCTTATAATGAAAGTGGAGTAAAAACTCATCGTTGCAACATCAAACATGAAACGATTTCGCTTTTATTAGTGAAGCCGCGGAGCTAGTTCTCATATAGTTACCGATTAAACGGTCTTTCTATTCCAACCCGCCTCCCAGAACTACAAAAAGTCCTCAACGTCTTAATCCAAAGTTAATTTGGGTCCAATTTTCCACACTGTCATCTCACAAAAAGGTAGTCACAAGCGGCAACTTTAATGTAGAAATAATATAACACACAGGGACAAACTAAGGTTACTGGCCTAATTTACGTTTCTCGCCTGTTGCGTATAATTTTGTTATGTTACGGCAATAGACGTACAAAAAAGTCGGACGTAGTCTCGCAAAACAAAAACTGTGTCACTATAGTCGGTCACATTTGCACGTGTGTGTTGTCAGGTTGTCACTGATTGGCTGACACGCACATATACACACAAGTAGCGCGTGTAATGACTCACTGATGTGTGCGTGTCAGCCTGTATGTGACAGCGCACACGTGCATACTATGTGGCCGACTCGATGGACACAGTTTTGTTTTAGCGAGACTACGTCCGACTTTTTTATACGTTCGTGGTTACGGCTGGTTTAGTATGTTACGGCTGGTCTAGTCGGGAGAACGGCGCCTGCCGATCCGGAGCCCCCGGGTTCAAACCCCACACGCACCACTGTCTTTTCGAAGTCATGTGCGTAATGCCGCTAACTTAAAACGGTGAAAGAAAATATCGCGAGGAAACCGACATGTACCTAGATTATTTCGAAGTCATGTGTCATCCACCAACCTGCACTGGGCCAGCGTGGGTTATGGCCTAAACTCTCTCCTTGCGAGAGAAGGCCCGAGTCCCAGCAGTGGGAACATTTAGTGGGATGCTCATGAGCGTATAATTTTAAAAACAAAAGGAAACTTAACTTCAACTGTTTGTATTATTGGAAATAATTCCTTGACTTTGTTGGGGACTGATATTGCCATCTCTAAACTGTGGCAACCAGGACCAGGCTCGTGAAAACCCCGGACATTTTTAATCCGGACTATAAACGAAGTACGGCCCGGATACTCCCCGGACCAACCCTATTGGTGACCAAAAAAAATTTTCAAAAGAATCTTCACACGATCACCGAACAGTTGGCATGATTACGTCATAAGAAACTTCCGTTTTGAAGGGCAATGTTTCCAGAGAAATTACAGGGCTTAGAGATATAACATCTTAGATCTCTGTATCACAAGCGCAGTGCAGTGCTAGGTAATGATCTTCATGTTCCAATAGTTGCGTGTCACTGTGCTGTTATGTGGCAGGCATGTTGTTTACCATCGGGCACATGTCGTGCACGTCTCGTCACTCTTTATTAACAAAAATGTGTTCAAAATTTCAGCCCAATCCGTCCAATATTGCGCCGTGATTGAGCAAGAAACATCCAAATATCTAAACATCCAAACATTGACATTTTTAACATTAGTCGGATTAACTGATTAGTTGGGATAAACAATTCAATATTAGTAGAATCTTGTTACGAGTTCGTTCCGTTCGCCGTGGAAACGGGTGGATCCTGGGGTTCTGAGGCGAGGGCTTTTGTTGCCGACTTAGGTCGTCTTCTTAGGACGTGACCCCGCTCGGGTCTCTATCTGGCCCAAAACATTTCATTGGCCATACAGCGGGGAAATGCCGCCAGTCTGATGAGCACTTTTGATCGGCGATTTGACAAGTGCGGAGACTAAATTGATGACTTCAAACTTGTGTTTGTAGTATTTAGGTTTTTGACATTTAATTTATTAATTGACATGTAAATTGTAAATTTTTATATATTAGTAGAACACAACATTTCTACGATGAGACCTCTCTACTTATACTGTCGATGAGACTAGCGCACAATCGGGACGAGCGCACACGCGATGACAAGGCTATGTGAGCAAGAAAGTCTTATGACGATAGATAGATAGGTTTTTGTTTTATTATCATCTTACCATTACCATACTTATGTTAGAACGCGCTAACATAATGTATAAAAATTGTTTCTCTATTTGAAAACGCCCAAATTTAATCCATCGGGAAATCCCCTCTCGCGTAACGTTATCTTTTAACCAGTGACATAGTAGGCGTAGCTTCTACTGATAGGTACAATAATTATTCAATGGGTAATTATAGAATTTACATTTACAACATAAGATAACAAATAAGGCAAAACACTTATAGCATTTTAAAAGCAACCTACTTTTTGGTTGGTTACTGTTGGAACTCAGAGCTCACTCCAGGGGATAGTCAAGGCACTCTCGCTGATCAAGCGCAGAAAAAACATATGTCCTAGAACTACACGTTTCTTGTTTCTTAGAGAGTGACGGTTTTCTCACCATGTTTTCTATTGTCGTTGAAGCGGGTTTTATTGGCGAACTTGCACAATGTACTGGACGGTCCAGCTGTGGACGACTATGTGCTTATTTTGATGATGATGACTGGCAAAATAATTTACTAAGCACTCCGCGGTATTTATCGTTTTTAACAATCCCGTTATTTTCCCGGGATGAGTAGATGCCCATGTGTTAATCTAGACCATAATCTATCTATATCTTAAATTTCATCCAAATCCTTTTAGTATTTTTTCAAAGTTTTAAAGAGTAACAACCATACAAGAATCCATCTGTCCTTCCATACATTCCAACAAACTTTCGCGTTTGTAATATCAGTAGATCATCCTAAATTTATTAAAAAAGCAGGAAAACGGCCCTTCATTGAACAGCCTTAGTGCGTCCCTGGTCTGAACTGCGTGTTTACCGAAAGGTCACATCATTTAATTTTGATTGATTGTCGGCAAGATGAACGCATTTCTTCTTTATGTTTAAGCTGTGTTATCTATTTTAACATCTACATGAAATACTATCTATCCATTTAATACGTAAGAACATAGGTATGTAGACATATCTGGTAATAAATAAGTACAAAAAAAAATTGTGCGTAGGTTCGCGTTTGGCCACAAACTGTCATTGGCTATCGAAACACAGTTCAGAAGAAGAAGAAGATTCCAGTTTAGAAGTTGGGTTCACAATTGATATTGAAATGCCAGATACTTACGATGCGGCGATGTTCACGACTTTGAACATCAAATCACTGCCTTACGTGATATTGTGCTCGACATAATAAAATGATTTATTTAATTTCCCTGTATATTTTGTGGAAACATTGCCCATAAAACGAAATATATGATTATTTTTTGCCACGTTTTGTTTTCGCCAGGCGCGGTCTAAAAGGGGGAGGGGGGACGGTCACAGGGGACATGTCCACCCCCCCAACTCGTATACTTTAAATTAAAAACTGAAAAGAAACAATATGTAAAAATACGAAGACTATTTTTAACCCCCGAAAACAACTGGAACGGCAATTACTAAGGTAAAATTGTAAGGCGCTACTAGTAAAGTATTTTTACTGGATTTATTGTAATTCTACTGGTGACCTCCCCCCCCCCCCAAAATCTGAGGCTGCGAACTGGTGAACCCCTTCAAAATTTGAGGCTATTACCGCGCCTAGTTTTCGCTTTGGTGGCAAAGGTGTGGTTTCCCCTGGTGAACTCTACAAAGAATCCTAACACTACAAATCTACATAAGGTACAATATTTGTTCTGCATTTGATGAATCCCATTCCAGATCAAATACCCACATCTCTAATCTTACTTGTACTTGGCCTCTTTCTTCAAACACTGATAAATAATACAAAAAAACCTTATCACTATGACATGATGTTCGTAATTAAACAGTGGCGCTGCCGGAAGTGATAACGACCGGATGCACAGACCACGCCCCCTGCGATTTAAAAAATTAAAACTTAGGGTCGGACCGAGGAGGTTTTAATTTCATAAAAGTTTCATAAAAGAGGTTGATACCATCGGATTACGACCTTTAATTAGGAATCGTGCTCATGGTTTACAGCGGGTATTTAAAAAAATTGCTTTCACGGCTGCTTGTATGCGAACGAACATTTTTTGCTTGCAATAATTACATAAGGAGATTGAAGATTGATGAAAGTTAAATTGGATCTTTTTACTAAGAGCAATAAAATTAATTTCACGCAATTGATCATATAGGTACATACATGAATTTCAATCCAATCCTAAGTTACATTGCTTTGACTCAGGGATTTAACAAGGTAAGAGTCAAGGTCATGCCTGTCTTGGAACACGCTTTCCCTCACTGTAAGTCTGCGGTGATTACAAAATTAAATGGGAATTATTTGTTTTTTCAAAAACATGAACTTACGATTTTGACCTACGATTTTGAAATTGCACGGTCACAATAGTAAACCATGACGGTTTTTTTAGTATACGGTCAGGTTTAGTTCAGATTGATACCGCTAGCGCCATCTAGTAGAAATCGGTGACACTACGTAGACATGCAATCGAAGTCTCTTCAGAACTTTTAAAGCTTATATGCTTAACACTGGGCTAATTTTCAATTTCAATTTGAATAAAAAAAACAGTCGATGAACGACTGAATTTAGTCGCTATGAACTGAATTTAGTGAAGTGTAAAGGCATTTAAAAACTAGCATACTAAATTCAGAAGCTATTAGCTATTATTATTCAGAAGAATTGAATCGACTTACCTTACCTCTGAATTCAGTCACTAAATTTTACTAAGTATAATAAGTCTTTTACCTGATTTTATCTGAATTTTATATGATTTTATTTTAGCTGAAGTGGCAATGGGCAGGCCACATCGTTCGCAGAACGGACAACCGATGGGGAAGAAGAATGTGGTTCACGGGTGACCACGAACCGGAAGACGCAGTGTTGGACGGCCTCCCACTAGATGGGCAGATGACCTCACAAAGGTCGCTGGAAACCGCTGGTTGCAGGTTGCGCAAGTTCGTTCGTTGTGGAAATCTAAGGGGGAGACCTATGTTCAGTAGTGGTCGGCTAATGATGATAATGATGTTGATCGGTTTTATCGCTTTAAAACTAAGAGTAAGTAGGTAAACAAAACAGTTTTCTAGATTAATTCGAAAGGGTTGAAAAATCCCATTTTTTCCACTGATTTGCTCGAAACGCAAAAATACGTCGATACGACGAGTACGTACTAAATTGAAGTAACATATTATTTATTTATTTTGAATATGGAACTCGATTCTGATAAAATATTTTAACCAATTTGCAAAAACTTTAGTTCGGTTCGAAAAAACAAAGTAATATTTTTGAATTCGGTTCCATTTGGTTTTTCTTAATCGGTTGTTATTTTAGGCTAATTGGGATGCGCCCAAAGTGCTAGCAAATATATCTAGTTTTATTTATTAGAGGGGCTTGGCGTTGAGACACTTACTCACACATATTTATTGTCTTTGCGTTATTAATATGATTGTAAACCACTTTATGAGCTTTACATCATTCAATAGGCTCCATAACGAGCGTACACGCCCTAAATATTTTCACATTATCGATAGGGTCACGCATCGCTCACGCAACGCAGCGGAATCGCACTCGATACGCACGCGGCAATGAGATACTTGTAGACCATGTCGAACAAAACTAATGGATACTCTTTTGTACGTTCTTCATATCAGTATATTATAACATTGACTCAATTATCTAACATAATTAAACTTGTTGGCATTTAAATGATATTTAACTGTTAAGCGATGATGCGGTCTACGATGAAGCGTGCTTACCTAGAAAAAATCATAAGAAACCTCAGGCAACTGGGCTCATCCGTGGCAAACTTGAGACTGGCGCAGAAGGCGTTAACTAACTATACTTACTTATGATATCAGGTACCTATGTAGATGGTACCTGAGAGCATACTTGAAAATATTTCATATACTTAACCGTATCATCAGAGCCTTACCGTCACTGATTAAATAGCCTGCTGATCGGTCATGAAACGAATCTGCTTAAATTCATAAGTCACCAGCGGGGACGCAGGACGAGGCAAAAAGCAGCGCTTTGATAAGCCGAATATCCGTGTCACGTGCAATGCAATCCACCAATGATCGGACAAAACGAGACAGAGTTAAGGTCAGAGCGGGATGCAAAGAAAGACATCAACAGACATTCGTTTTTTTTAATGTTCATTTTGCCACCAGCACTCTTTCGGTTAAGATCAAAAGGCCGACTGACCGAACTCGCAACAGGCATAGTGCAATTATGCTTATAAAACGCTAAGGAGGGACAGTCTTATGATCAGTCAAATGGGTATATTGTCTTTGCTTACCGTACTCGATACGTACTACACCTCGTTCGATGACTAGCGCATAAGTTTGTAGTGGTACGACTCTTGGCAGAGTCCGCCTGAGGAAGTACCACATCTTTGCCAGTTATTCCACCGCCAAGCAGTAATGTGCAAACATTACTGTGTTCCGGTTTGAAGGGCAATGTTTCCAGAGAAATTACAGGGCTTATAGATATAACATCTTAGATCTCTGGGTGACGAGCGCGTGCCAATATCTGCGTGTCACTGTGCTGTTATGAGTCAGGCATGTTGCTTACCATCAGGCACATGTCCAGACCGTTTCGTCACTCTTTATTTAAATTAAAAAGTACCTACCTCATATGATGCAGTAAAATCAGATGAAAGCAAATTGTGACTTGACGTACGGTCTACGACTCTGGTTGGGAGTCCGTAACACCTAGCGACTCGTAGAATGTAAATATTGATATACTAATTTTATATTACTCTGCGTTTTATTTATTCGGCTGACCATTTTTTTATGTAGAGTGATGCGACGAGCATGACATACGCCCGGTAGTAACCAATGCCAATTAGTATTTAGGGATAGCACTACAAGTAATGTATCTGAGTCGACTGACGACAAAAATGACAGTTACAACAGTAACTGACCCCTTCCCCAAATGCTCAGAATAAAAATGTAATCACAAAACTACCTGACCATAACCAACGGTCATTATTTTTTACGACAAATTATTATTTGGACGTTACAAGGGATTCAAGAAAGGGGTGAAATTCAACTAATATCTTATATTTATTGAAGGAATTATAAAGATAGCGTCATTATTATACGTTCACCCTTTGCGGTGATGTTATGTGTTTTGTGATGTCGACATTCGTGTAAGATACAATACAAAAACGCTTTATACAAAGGCACGGCAAACACAGTTTACATTAACACATTAAAGGCACCAAAAGTCTTCTACAATCATACAAATGTTATAATTGTAGATATTTTTACCTATGTTTGTTGCTCAATCGCGTAGGGAAAAACTTGAATCTAGCTGAAATAGAGAACTCATGTGTACATTAAAATTTGGAACAACACATAGGCTACTTTACCTGAAAAAAAAGTTCCTTAGGGAAGAGCCATTTTTCAAATTCTGCGTTGATACAACAACATACTGGTTAACATCACTTAACATCAAGCGAGATGGTGTTCAAGTGCGAACCTATTGTAGTAAAAAAATATATACTAGTAAGTTCATAAACTGCCGATATATAAGCTCCAGCTGTAAAAAAACAACTTATGTATTATAGTACTTTTACACAATGAAAATGGATCAGTTTCTTAGTGTGGGCACTTTGATGAAAATAGAGCATAACAAACGTTCTAAGCTGAAGTATTCCACGATATTTGGGAGCGTGTGTATCGGAACGCACGACGGATTGCCACGTGCTGGCGGCGGGTGTGCATTAACATACGTCGTGGCACCACGCCGTGCCACGCGCTACACGATCATTTGTGAGGCAGGGGTGGATTTAAGCTGCAGGTTCTGTCAATGTGAAAAAGTAAGATGGCAGTATAGTGTAAACTTGTAATAGTTAAAAAATGTGTGCTTTAGACCACACGGCAGAAGTGAATGCATTATAATTAATAATAACAATGACTATGTACATCTTATACCTTTAAACAACCAATTCTTGTAGGTATATAGGTATATATAGGGTAAAACTATGTAATAGGCCCCAATTGACAAAACGCCCCACCTCAACACACGCACACTAACACAACGTACGAAGCTCTCGCAGCGCACAAGCACAGGCGACAGTGACCGCGTGTCATGACCGATACTCGCAAGTGATTCTCTGCGGTCAATAAGAAAAAAAAAAAATTCGAAGATTTTTTGCCTCAGAACAATTTCTGGTAAGTGTCAGCTTTTTTTAAATACTATTTTTTCTTTGCTTTTTCTTTAAAATGTTTTGATACTACCGTAAAATACAATAAACAACCCTTCTTTTTCGACTGTTTGGAAAGTTATAACCTTAAAAGCGTCGTCTTGTCCTTGGTGGGGCGTTTTGTATACCCAAATTTACAATATGCCTTACATGTCGTTTTACAAAACGCCCCAGCATTGAACATAATTTTTATTACGTGTAAGTATTAGACATAAAGTATTTTTAACCCCCGACTAAAAAAGAGGTGTTATAAGTTTGACTTCGATGTTTGTCTGTCTATGTGTCTGACTGTCTCTGTATGTGGCGGTCTGTGGAACCGTAGAGCCCAAATGGATGGACGGATTTCAATGCGGTTTTTTATTGAATGGTTTCCGTGCGGAAGTTTTAGCTATGTTTGGTTAATATCGATTCAAGATGGCCACCTCCACAAAATGGCGGACAAAATATTTCTTCTCAACATCTCTCAATATGGGTATCAAATGAAAGGGTTAGAGTCTTTGACAAATTACAAACCTGATGTAGTTGGGGGTAAATCAACATTTTTATTTTTTTTCTTGTTATAGTCATAATCAAATTGGTTTAAAATAGGGCACGGTTACCTACAAAATCCCATTAACTCATGTCATGAAGAATTTTATAATATTATTATTGCAGACAATGTCCCGACAACGAACAAGCTTCTTGGACTGCAGAAAACCTTGAAGAGGCCAGAGAGAAAGTCAAGAAAAAAAACAATTAAATTTTAAATAGGCAGTAAATCTGTCGATAAATATTATAGATTACTCATTCTTATTTCTACATAGTTACATGTTATTCAATGAGAATCTGATTTTGTGCCATTAACTCTAGTTTGTGTCTTAAATATTTAATTGTTTTCGCTACAATGTTTTGTTATTGGTGTGGGGCATTTTGAAACTCTAGTGAGGCGTATTAGCCGACACTCCTATTTCAAAACGCCCCACATTCTTTTTTTTTTAAGTTACGATAAATGATAATTATTCCTTGCATAAGGCAGTAAATTCATTATAAAGTGTTCCCTATAATACCAAATAAAGTCCTTAAATAAAAAGTTTGATTATATTTCAAGTGTAATTCGTTTTATTGGATTTTAAAAAAAAGTGGGGCGTATTACCTAGTTTTACCCTATATATATATAGAATCTGAATCTCGGAAACGGCTCGAACGATTTTCATGAAATTATGTATACAGGGGGTTTCGGGGACGATAAATCGATCTAGCTAGGTTTTATTTTTTTAAAACATCATTTTATGCGCGTTTTTAGACAACCTACAATATCATTAGAATATGATAACTTATTTCATTTCGCCACTGTCCTTTAAGTCTAAATGGCTCAGACGGAATATGCTCACCCTCGGAGTCAACATGCCCCGGTTCGAATCCTGATGGTTACATCCGGGTCTTTTCTTTTTGTTCTTTTTTCTGAGAATTTTTTTTACTTAGAGCCTTTTGTAAACGCATTTAAAACGAGCAAAGCTCGGTCAACCAGGTACTATTAATTAGTTGATTAACTAGGTAATTGACATAGTAAACACAGCGACACAGCAGTGAAGAGCAGTTGACTGTAGCTTTCTCGCTCCAGCACACTCGGCGGTCCCGAGGTCACCCGATTGAGTCTTTCACCTCAATGCATGATGGATCAGCCTCAGTTACAGCTCAGTTACAGTTCTTTTCATGTCGAATGCTACTCATTTATGTTGCTAACAATCAAACGCACTTATTGTTCTTCTAGTTTCTCTATATTTTAGAAAGAAAAGGGAATGTAATCCTTTTGGCTTGGTAGTAGTGTTTTATGAAACTCTGTAAATGATAATGATAACTGCACAACAAAGCAATTCCGAACCAAGTCACGATTGATCTCGACAGGGAATCAAACCTCTCGGTCCTTGTTTTATCCGTTAAGAATGAGAGAGACGAGAATGTCATTCCAAATTTGAATTTGTATGGCGTACAGAATTAGTACACAGAAATCCTTATTAATTTGCGTAAGCTAAATAAATTTGTTCTAAGCTTTTCCCCTATTCCCCATTTCCCAAAAGATCCCCATTTAAAGTTCTGCTTGAAAACTTTTGCTTAAAATGTAATTAAAAGCCCGATAAGTCGTTAAAATTTAACAGTATTTAAAGGAAAAAACATACGAAAAAGTTAGAATTAGAAAAATACATATGTACCTACTTTGATATTGATTTAACGATTTTACGAACTGCCTCAATCCGCCCCCGTTCATAATCTCCTATGCAAGCCGGCGGGTGATCGTTTAATTTTTTCTACAAATTGGACAATCCTGACAATAGTCGGTGAGGTGTCAAACGAGCCAACCCTTTGCGCGTGCGCATATGTCGTGCTTCCGGTTGCGACTGGACGCGAATGTGCTTAGAACGCATGGCATTTGAATTTATTGGAAGTCTGGTGGTAATGTAATCTACGAAGTTGAAAGCTCTGTAGTAAGGCTCACATGCTCACAGGCAGACTCTGCCTGAAGAAGTGTCTGACTTTTGCTTAGTTATTCAACCACCAGCAGTGTGTATTCCAGTTTGAAAGTCAATGTTTTGTCAAAGAAATGCAACATCATGTCTTTGGGTAACTAGGGCAGCGCAGAACTGGGGAGAAATTTGGACTCTTCATTTTCAAATAGATGCATTTCACTATGCTGTATGCGGGATAGGTATGTAGGTAGGTGCCTATACTCGTATTGCTTGCTATTAAACCCATGCTCATCCCGTTACAGGATTACTAGGTACTTTACTTTAGGTATTTTAATCGTGATTCCCATATGAAATTATTTTCATAAATAGTTATTTATTTATCAGCCTGAAAGGTCTTAAAGGATATTTTAGCCTGATTTATTACCCTGAATAATGCTGAATTATATTACTAAATTATGTTATAATTCACAGAGTTCCTCATTTTTCAGCCATATTATACCTGTTAATATATGTAGCAAGAATAAGTCGGTTTCTTTTACGAGCGCGCGTCATCTACCTCATCAACGACCTCATCGTTGCATCAATCTTATGAGAAGATTAACATTTGTACATAGCTCATTTTGAACGTCCAACCAAATGCACTTCAAAACAACAAAAGATCACCTATTCATTGTACAACGGTGCATTGTGGTTGAATGTCCAAAAGGTGTACTGTTTCAACTATTGCGTGAACAGAAGCCTTTACAGAACCTTCCGTGGTGTAACTGACTGCGCATTTTGCTGTGCAATATGTTTCGGTTGCACATTTTGTAACAATTGTTAGAATTGCATTTGTTTCGGTGCAGCTTTCTGGTGTATAAGTACAGGAAGTGGACGTAGTTTGATTGATTGATTTATGTTGCAAGTAATAGTTTAATGATTTGTGTTTTTGGGGTTCGTGACTTGGATAAAAGAGTTTGTATGGTAATCAAAAGCACTCGCATGCCCAAACTGCTGAGACTCAAGATCTTCTCTAACAAATATAGAACTAAGGTCATAATCCACCACTCTGGCTGTAGTGCAGGTTGGCAGATTACGCACGTAATAAACTAGGAAGCTTCTGGTACACAATGTCTTTAGAGGCAATGACAAACTTGTACCCACCTCGTAGACTGGCGTCATAGTTTAGTTGATATAGTAAGTACGAAACCGAGGGTTGTGGGTTCTATTCCGGTTCGATTCACAGAGCAAATATTTGTGTGATGAATCCAAATATTTTATTTATTAGTGTGTTTGGGTGTTTCTATGTATTTCCAAACGTATTATATTGGCAAACGTAGTGTAGGAGGTTCTGAGACCAGATGGAGTGACGATATACGAAAGACGGCTGGTGGCGGATGGAAGCGCAAGACAGAGGATCGGGCTGCACTCAGCCCTTATTATGGGAGATGCCTATGTTCAGTGAACGAAAACATGATGATGAAGTATTATATCAGCTATCCTGCTTCCCAGGCTTTGCTTAGTCAGATGGTGTAGTGTTTGAAATGTCCACCAAAAATAAATGTCTACCACCAATATCTTCTAAAACTACTTAAGGTGTAGGCGAGATTTGAGTCCACAGGCACACGATTGCAAATCGCAGATCTAGCCAACAGAACACGGCTTTTTAGGTAAGAACGTCTAGGCTGTGGAATACGTTGCCTGAGTGGGTTTTCCCCGATGATTACAATCTTTGTGTCTTCAAATCGAGAGTGAATCGGTTATTTCTAGGTTAACAGGCTCCATCGTAGACCGCATTGTCGTTTAACATCAGGCGAGATGGCGGTCAAGTGTAAACCTATAAAAGTTAAAAAAAAAAAAAAAGCTATGAGAATAGGTCGTAAAGTATCCTTCCCCTTCTGTTTCCACCCTACGCTTTTTAATCGCAATTTATTTGGCACAGCAAACGTTTGCCAAGCTAGCAAATTATAATTACCTTTTTTGAACTCGATGGCTCGTTAGCTTTTATAGCTACTGTTATTTATTTACAATAATTATAATTCACATAAATATAGACTAGTTTTAATATTTTTGTGAAAAGTTTTAAATATCGTGTAAATCCATTTTTATGTAATTATGTAAATGAAAGTTATTACAGTTCTAAATGCATAAGTACATTCAACTTGCAAAGATAATTGTTATGTGAGGACATGTCTAACTAAAATTATTCAGAGTTTGCGTTATATCAGTCCATAATGTTAATTCCCATTATATATAATTCGCTTATACCAAATATCATCAATAAAATATTACGCAAAACAAAAATAAAATAATTTTTATTGTATGTTTAGAATTGTATATTTTATTAAATTAACCGCGATTAAATGAACATGAAGATTTCATACTAGCACTCCACTGAACTCGTCGGTAAAATAAGATGGTATCTATGTAATATGTATAGAATGCCATCAAACCGCAACATAACAATGTTTGTGCTTGGCGATAGAATAATTTGTAAAGGTACTTCACCAGGCGGATGCTGCAAAAGTCTCTATCACTTCATAATAGCTGTTTAAAATAAACACTCGCTAATTATTTTAGTTTTCAACCGACTTCAAAAAGAAAAGGTTCTTAATTAGACTATCTTTATGAGTGATAGATAGATAAACTCTTTATGGTACTAAAAGACAAAAAAACTTTAGAAACAAAAACCAAAAGAAATAGTAACAATTGGCGGCCTTATAGCTAAAACCGTGTGTTACCAAACAACTTTCGACTGCGTGAATTAATTGTGATAACTATTGTATTTGTAATAGTACTTTTAGACTTTTCAAATGGTCCCATATAAAGGACTAGATGTCCGCCCCGGCGTCGCCCGTGGTAAATATTTAGCACTCATCGAGATCCCGTACATATCCAACGGTGAAAGAATTTTTAAATCGGTTCAGTCATTCTTGAGAATATAGCTTTCAAACAAAAAACCTTTTCAGCTACCTGCAACGCCATCTGTCGGGAATTGGTCGTACCAATTCAGATTTAGAAACATTAGCAAAGGGAGGTGTTTAATCTGTGAGCAAAGGTGAGGTATGTAATCTATGGCAAAGGTTTATATTCAATGACGCCATCTTGACACATGCTGTCATGTGTCATGTCAAAGCACGAAACGTACAAAAACTCTCAAAAACGAATATTTTTCCCCGATTTTGTTACATTCTTGATTCATACTCCGCTTCTATTAATAGTATTGTTATGTTTTATAGCCTATAGCTTTCCCCGATAAATGAACTATCCAATAGAAAAACAATATTTCCATTCGGACCAGTACTTCCCGAGATCCTAGCGTTCAAACAAACAAACAAACTCTTCAGCTTTATAATATTATAGTATAGATATCGAAATCGGCTCACTGTTTTCGTAATATTAAAAAAAATACAATAATCGTAATAAAACATATTCGTAATGAAATAATTTATGAAGTTAAAGAGTAACGATATATGAGAGACAGCACGCAATGGATGAATACAAGCAGGCGTAAAGCTGATGCTGATGATAGGACAGAGTACCGAACCGAGGGAGAGGTATATGTCTAGCAGTGGAAAAGCATAACACTGTTTACTATTATACTTATTCTATTCCGCTGCTAATATTCGATAAGGTGCTATAAATAATATTCAATTTACTGCTATAAATAAAGGTGAGGAATTTAAAATTAAGTACAGACATTCTGCTAAATTATATAATGAAATCAACTAAACACAATATTTCAATAACGAAGTTAAACGATTACGTGGTCCAGATAAGCAAATTTTAGTTATTAGTCGACATTTCAAAAATGTCTACACCGAACAATTGGCGGAGCTTTCGTGTAACATACATACGAAAAAAACATAAAACCGAATTATCTCCACCTCCTTTTTTGAAGTCGGTTGAAAGTTAATTAGATACAAGTGGATATAGTTTATTATCACACAATTAATTTGATGAAAAGTTATAAACTGACATATTTTTAAGTTTTATTTTATTTAATTAGTTTAAAAGTTATAGCGTAATTACTAGAGTGATGTGTATAGTTATTTGTCACGCGTGAGACCACTAAATTCTCATGAAACAATATTACAAGTATTCTGAGTTACGCGGAAAAGTATTTAATAGTGTAGTGACAAGAACACTAGGGGGCACTGTATTAAAATATTTTATATTGTCGTAGCTACTATAGAGGTACAATAAGGAAACTCGACAGGTAAGTATAACAATAATAGTAGATACTTTAATAAATGAAAATTATCTATGCTTTCTTAAAAGTTTAACCTAAAACGCAAAATTAAACGTTTTGAGAAAAGCCACAACGCGACAGTTACGTAACGTAAACGAAAAAAGGCCAAAATAATTAAAAAGAAAACATAATAAACAAAATAAGCGAAATATAATTAACGTGAAACTTTAAAAAATAGATAACGGGACGGGTAAAGACGGGGCTTCCGTTACTTTTATGAATTTCATAAGTAAAAATAAGAATCATCATCAACTTCTAAAGGTTCCACTGAAAGTACCCATTAAGGGTGTAAGTATAACACTTAAATATTTTCAATTATTAACGTTTCGCAATCACTAAGAAACTGCAAAACTAGTTCATTTAATGGCAGCCCCGGCAGACATTATTATTCTAAGTTTAACGTAAATTAGCTCGCACTACATGTGTTTTTTGAGTTGGGGATTTTTAATTATTAATATTATATGAGTGTGTTAGAATCTGTTAGGATTCTGTGCTGTTATGACCCAATTTATGTCAGGATAGCCTTAATTCTGTGAGCTTAGATGTGTATGTGCTGTTATTTACTTAAAGGTAGTAGGATGAATAGAAAGAACCAATTGATGATATTTGAATGTTGTTTATTCTTAGTTCATCGTTATATTACTGACTAGCTTTAACCCGCGGCTTCGCTCGCGTTAGCAAGCAATAAAAAATCTACAATAAAAAACTTACTGTTTTTTATTGTAGATTCCTACTTGGATAGCATGAGCGTCAAATAATAACATAACTAATGCTCGTCTATAATAGGCCTAAGGGTAGTTTATGCGTTATTATTATTATGTATTTGAATTCCCTATATTACCATCTCAGGGGTTCAATTTTGGAAAACTAATACTCTCATTATTTTTAATGTTCGTGCAAATAAATGTTTTAACTGCTATAGGTTTACTCTTGACCGCAATGTCGCCTAAAGTTAAGTGATGATGCGGTCTACGGTAGAGCTTGCTATCCTAGAAGAAACCGATTCTGTCTCAATTTGTATACACCAGCGTTGCAATCATCATGAAAAATCAATTCAGGCAACGTCTTAGAGTATCTCTCCACTTAGTCTGTGAACGCCTTTCACAGCCTAGGCGTTATTGTAACAAAAGTAGTCCGTCAAAGCTCTTCGTTATAGTCTTTAGAACATGTCCAAGGGGTAAAAAGTTCGTACAAAATTTTATCCACTATTAAGTACCTAGTATGAATTTGAAAAATATCCTTCTTTCTTGTTTGCTTCATAAAATATATATATACTTACATTTTCACATATGTAAATACATGTAAATACATGTGTGAAAATGTAAGTATCTCCTGTGCGTAATATTATTTATAATAAATCAACTTTTCATACACTTTCTTTGGGATTAAATTTAGGAAAACTCTGTTTTACATAGCTCATTATTTTTTCCGTACTCATATCCTACAAAGTTTAAAGCAAATATTATGTCGCAAGAAATAAAAATGTTCACACAAACTTTCTTCCCTTATTTTACTACATTAGACGCTGTATTTTGAAAAAAAAAACACTGAAACACATAACTCATTACACGTATTAGTCGTACTCAATTTATACGAAATTTCATTCAAATATGTCCAAGGAATAAAAAGTTTCATAATACACACTTTCATACATATTTTCTTTAGGCGTTGAATTTTGAGAAATCCGTCCTTATTAAATATCACGTCATAAAAAGAATACGTGTGTGAAAATTTAAGAATGTCATATTATCCTCTTAGGGGTTACATTTTGGAAGTAAATGTACTTATAAATTATTTAGGCCGTACTCAATTTCTACAAAATTTGATGCAAATATATACAAGAAATAAAAAGTTTCATATAAGCTATGATAGTTTACCCTTATGTCACCCCTTTGAGGGTTGAATTTTGATAAATGTTGTAATATGTACCTCGTGATGCTAGCTGAAATCAATTCATACGAATATTGAAAATCCTTCCCTTGGTCGATGCCTACGTCATAAAAAGAATACGTGTGTGAAATTTTAAGTATGTCTTAAGGGTACGTCCTTTGCGTTATCATAAAACTTTCATCCCCTATTTTAAAACCTAGAGGATGAATTGATGAATTGATTTGAAAAAAATGTGACACATAACTCTTTATTTTGGCCACACTAAATATGTCCAAGTGTCCAAGGAATAAAAAAGTTTCACTAAAAACTTTCATCCCTTATTTCACCCCTTGGAGGGTTGAATTTCGATAAACGCTGTAATACGTACCTCATGATTTTAGCCAAACTCAATTTAGATGAAATTTCATGCAAATATGCCCAGGGAATAAAACGTTTCTATACAAACTTTCATCCCTTATTTCACCCCTTTGAGGGTTGAATTTCGATAAACACTGTAATACGTACCCCATGATTTTAGCCGAACTCAATTTATATGAAAGTTCATGCAAATATGCCAAAGGAATAAAAAGTTACATACAATCTTTCATCCCCTATTTCACCCTCTTGGGGGTAGAATTTATCAAAATCCTTTCTTAGCGGATGCCTACGTCATAACATCTACTTGTGTGCCAAATTTCAGCCTGATCCCTCCAGTGGTTTGGGCTGTGTGTTGATAGATCACTATGTCAGTCAGTCAGTCAGTCAGTCACCTTTGAGTTTTATATATTACTGATAAACCCCAAGAGGGTATTCTCATTATATTAAAAGACTCTAATACCACTTTCGCAAATCCCTAGACGACAGAGAAAGAAAGTGGCCAAGAAAACTCTGCGCCATCACATACATAATCTGTACACAAGTAAACCTTAGATAATAGTTATAATACTTATCTTTACAATGTGTCAACCGTTGGAGAACAAGAACAGCAAGAGATAACAATACATAAGAGCCAGCATAATAGCAAGAGCAATAAGTAAGACCAAGAGAATAATATACAAGAGGCCCGAACAGAACGACGTTCGCTTTTATACTAGTCGTGATCAACCCCACTCGCCAAAGTCATAGCGCCGCCCCTCCAACTACACAATAACAAGTAATGGCGGAATAGGCGGTGGATTTGACCACGTTGAATTACTTACTCGTTATTAATATACGTTATACAATATTATTTATTACTTATATTTAACCTTATTATTTATAACAATATTATACTTATTATATGATTCCGGAAATACATCAATTCCTTTCTTTTTACATAACTATCATATAATTCTCGATTTGATCGATAATAAACACACATTTATTCACTTTTAACGTTAGGTTGGGGTTCCTTGGAACCCCTAATCTAACACGGCCAGACTGACTGTGCTGCGTCCCGAAGCACGTGAATGCTCAATAGTTTACTATGTAGTTATACTAGCTTAGGTGTTAAATTTAACTAATGTATTTTTATACAAAAAGTTGTTAGTATGGATATATTACTTATAGTACATATACATAAGGTTTTATACTTTTTTTTCTTTCTTTCATTTCATTTCATTTCATTTCATTTCATGTCATTTCATTTTATTTTATTTCAGTTTAGTGGCATTTTCTTCCTGTAGATTGCTAATCAAGCCGGAGCAGTTTTCGTAAATAGTATATTCGCATAATTTTCCGTAGATGGCTTTGACAGCAATACCAGATGAGAACGCCGTGCCTCGTGTTTTTAGTGGCTGTACCCCATCCACAGAGTACTGTTCATACTAAACCAAGGTTTTATATTTTAATAATTAACGAGGCCTTACACATCCTGGCCAATTTGAACAACGACTGTAGAGTGAGAACACCGTGATGCCCCGTTTGTTTTAGTGGCCGAACCCCATCCATAGAATACTATTCAAACTGGTCCAGTTTTGTTTTTGTACAGGGGACTTACACGCCCGGCCAATTTGAAAAGCGACTACGGGTGAGAACCCCGTGATGCCCGTTTGTTTTAGTGGCCGAACCCCATCCATAGAATACTATTCAAACTGGTCCAGTTTTGTTTTTTGTACAGGGGGACTTACACGCCCGGCCAATTTGAAAAGCGACTACGGAGTGAGAACCCCGTGATGCCCCGTTTGTTTTAGTGGCCGAACCCCATCCATAGAATACTATTCAAACTGGGCCAGTTTTGTTTTTTTGTACAGGGGGACTTACACGCCCGGCCAATTTGAAAAGCGACTACAGAGTGAGAACCCTGACCGATCGTTAAATTCAATAGTCGAGATCAGCAGTATTCTGTCAAGTAGGTCACAAGTCCTTTTTTTAGTCGGCAGGTACAGGTAACCTGTATCGAGACCAGTAGCATCTACTCGCTGGCAATAGCATTACCTGTCCTGCCAATCGATCGGCCCTTCAGCGATCTCAGGGTTAGTAATATAATCACTTTACATGGCCTCTACACAAAACAGAATTCTGTGCCAAAACATGGAAAGCTTCCGATTTACAATATTCTTAACCTAATAATGATACCTAACACAAAAAGAGCAATCACAGTTATCGACTGTTGCCACTCAAAATCATTAAAAACTCTAGCAATATACATAAATATTAAATTTATTATATATTACCGGAACCTAGAAGATTTCTCGGCTAACAAAAGCAGACAACCGCAACAACTTCTCCCCCGTGCTAAATAACATTATAAATATAAATTATTATTTATTTTCATTATAATTCCATTTATATTTCTTTTTCAATATTTTTAATGCGATTCATGTTTATATTTTTTAAAATTAATCGATAAAGGTACTCAACTTATCACGGCCACAAAATTTCTTACTAAACAATTATACTGGAGTACTTTATATTCCGTATGACCATCCTGACTTATAGGTTTAACAGTTTGGTACCTGATTTTAGATGTGTGACATTCAGTAAATTCGTAGATCGCTGTACAATTGTTGTTGGACGCTCGATGTCATCGTATTGGCGCTTAATTTCTTCATATCTCCCGACTCCTTGGAACATGGGGCAGGTTGTGGAAACAGCCAGAGTCTGAAAAACACAGTGTTTGTAGTTTCGTTTCCACAACAATTGACGTTTCATATATCCATTTCTTTTTGAGGGAACATGTTTACTAAAATTGTTATGGGCACTAGTAGAAATTGGCAAAAGAAAAAAAATATATCTGCATCTACGAGAATACTAAACAGAAAGGAGAAACTTAAAATGTAAGGGCTTAAATTCGATATTTGACAACTTCAATTGCTACAATTTATTAATTGATGGTAACATTCTACATCTTAATTTGACATTGCTTTTATTATTAACTTTTTTTTTTATACCTAATATGTGAATACTTACTGAAAAAAGTGCTCCCACTAAAATTAAGATTAATAAATGCAACTCTATATTCTTAACTCCAATAA
Organism: Ectropis grisescens; assembly: GCA_017562165.1. NCBI lineage: Eukaryota > Metazoa > Arthropoda > Insecta > Lepidoptera > Geometridae > Ectropis > Ectropis grisescens. The sequence goes on from CM029773.1 coordinate 18,155,870, forward strand.
CGCCTAGTGAAACGATTGATATAATTAATTCGCTAAAGAATACTGAAAGTTGTGGGTATGATGGGATAACCACAAAAGTTGTTAAGTACGTAAAATTGATACTTGCACCAGTAATAACTCATTATTAATCTATGCTTTGAAAAGGGAACATTCCCTGAGAAGCTTAAAACATCAGTTATAAAGCCTATGTTTAAAAAAGGAGAACGAGACAAATTTATCAAATTACAGACCCATAGCCCTTATACCTATCTTATCTAAAGTAATAGAAAAAGCGATATATCAAAAATTTTATGAATATTTCGAAAATCAAAGCATCTACTCGTCGAGTCAATACGGGTTCCGGAAAATAAAGATGTAAATATGGCTATTTATGACTTTCTATTAATAGTTACTGATAATATGGACAAGGGCAAATTAACAGTGGGCCTTTTCATGGACATGAGTAAGGCATTTGATCGGGTTAATCATGAAATACTTCTCAACAAGTTGCAAGCCTATGGTGTTAGAGGGGTTGCAAATGATCTAATTAGATCATATATCAGTGATAGATTTCAAATGACTAAAATAAATGGAATTTGCTATGATTCCCTCACTGAAAAAATATACTCATCGGAACTCAGTCAAATAAACTCAGGTGTCCCACAAGGTAGTATCTTAGGACCACCTTTCTTCCTTATTTATATAAATGATCTTCCTAATGTGATACCACATCCCATAACATTATTCGCAGACGATAGTACTGTCTTATACACAGGTGACAAAAGAATATTATTAAGCTGCAAACGGAAATAAATGAATCATTGGCAAATACAATTGAGTTTTTTAAAAAACATTGACTTGAAAGCTAATTTAGAAAAGACTAAAATAATAAATTTCAAACAGAGGCAAAGCTGAGTGTATCGTCATAAACTTGACATAAACTATCATGGACACAAAATAGATGAAGTTGACTCAACAAAATTCTTAGGCCTATACTTGGATAACAAATTGAATTGGGACCAGCGTGTGGCACACCTCAAAACGCATCTATCAATTTTCACATGCTCTGTACAAGCTAGGTAAAATTGAAAACAAGGACACTACTGACAGCGTACCATGGTCATGTCACCTCAATATTGAGATATGGAGTGATATTCTGGGGAAACGCTACAAATAAATTAACAGTTTTCAGAGCCCAAAAAAGGTGTATCAGAGCTATGTGTAGGTTACGATGTAGACAAACATGCAAAAATAAGTTTATACAAATGGAATTATTGACCTTCCCCTGCATCTACATTAGTGAGGTGGCTTTAAAAACCCTCAACTTTTTCCTAAATATGAACAAGGTAGCAGAAAGAAAAACAATGTTAAATTTACATGGAAGGTAAAGACCACTCTAATGTTGAAAAGTGTGTTTTGTATGGCACCTATTATCTACAATAAAATTCCTCAATCAATCCGTAAATGGAGTGACTATGTAAGTTTTAAAATAGACTCAATGAGTTCTTAATATCTAAAGCATACTATTCGCTGAATGATTTCTTGACGGACCGGAATATTTGATGAACATGAAGTTGCAGTAAAATTGACATGTCTATGTGAGAGATAAAATTATGTATTGTTTTAAGATTCTAATTGACATGACTTATAATATATATATGATAATAATATTCAATATTACTAAAATTTCCCGACTTCTCTATTTAGTTTTCCTAACATGACATTGTTTGATGATTTTTATTATTGCTGTGTTGCGAGTAAATGTATTTTTAATTATATTACTTCTTAATTCTGGATTTGATGTCAGTGTCAAATTATTACTCATAATATTTTATTATTGTATCCTAACTATTTAACTGCAATTAACAGCTTGCATGCTGACAAAGCGGGAACTGGAGATCCCTATTACTATCTTTGTATCATCTATTTGTAACCCAGGACCACAAGCTAAATAAATTGTTTGATTTGATTTGAAAAAAGCATGTATAATTAAATTTAGGCCGAAATAGGCAAGAACGTGTGATACAAAACTCGAATTACTTCTGTGTACGGCAGTTAATGTATGTGCTATGACCATGTTTCTTACAAATAAACGATTCGATTCGATTTGATTTGAATACCTACTTAACCCTAGATAGCTAACGTTCCTAAGCTTCTATGATAAGCTAACCATTCGACTTTTTGACGACCATTTTTTAAACGTGTTTTTTATTAAAATTGTATACTATTTTAATCAGGTTTACTATATTTCTGGGCAGAATGGGATATAAATTAAAGATAATTATTACGTAAATGAATATTAATTTAACTTTTAGGTACTAAATCACAAATCTTAATGGGCACTTGTTTCTTTGAGATCATTAAGTCACTAAATCTTACAATGACTAAATTAGAACCAATTTTTATTTAAACTGTTTCTTTTTCTTTTGGTATTATGAAACTAACAGCTTAAAATTAATCATAAGTATAAAATTACATAGATTTTTTTGGCACAAGTTGGGCAAAAGTCGACTGTATGTCCACCACAACTAGATACTCTGCAACTATTACAGTGATGTTTTGATGCCAAAATGACGAGTATGCAGTAGATATCTCAAAAACAAAAGTACTTACCGGCTAAACGCGACCACCACGCGACGTAGTCTAGCCGTTGCTAAGTTGGCTCGAATCAGCGAGTGTGTAGGTAAAACCATTAGAAAGGGATAGGGAGATATTTATTAGATGCTCGTCATTTTGACGAACGTTAGCTATCTAGGGTTAATAAAAATAAAGAAAAAAAAAATCGAGGGTAGGCACAAAAAATATTTTAAAATTAATGAGAATATGATGTTTTGTTATTTTATATGTTACTTGTCAACTATGTTTGTGGTGTCAATAATTGTATTGAGACAGTTATGCTAAAAAACTTTTCTGAAAATTGTAAATCGTTTTTTTTTTTTTTTTATTCAAATTCCTATTGGTTCTATCATATCAATGGCCAAACATACATCAGGGTGGGCGTGTTTTAACAAAATACCTAGGATGGGTGGGCTATATCGGGTTGTGATAGGAAAAGTAAACGCAAAGTAACCCAATACAAAAGGTGTAAGAAAAAAATTGGCTATTCTTAAAATATTAGTCTGACATACTTAACTGAAATGATAATATAACAAGAAAAACTACACGTGAAAGGACTTAAATATCTAGTTAGTACAACTAATGAAAAAAAAGAGGGTTGGAGCGTAATATGTCAATGCGATATTAATGAAAACACGCTATATTTTTCTATTCTGAAAGTGGTAAATCTCAGTTTTTCCATTCAAACTGCTATTGTTTGCATAATATAAATTGTCGAACTGAGACACATCCGGCTGGGCGGGTTATAACGAGCTAAAAATGTGAAAGAAAAAAAAATCTGGGTATTTGTAAAAAAAATTTCATTCAGATTTTATCTGTATCCACATAATATTCTATATTGCTATGCCGAGTCATAATAACGTTATGTAAGCCATCTGGCTAGAAACTTCAGCTGTAGATTGAAATGTACTGCCCTTGTGATAACGAGCCATAATAGTAATTAAAAAAAAAAAGTACGTAATAAGTAGCAAACGTAAAAGAAATGAAAATGTGGGTAATTGTAAAATTATTAATTAATTCCGATTATTTGTAGGTATCCACAAAATATATACAATTTTGTTTTAACTAGTGTATTGAGTCATGATATTACATTATGTAAGCCAATCGGCTAGAAATTTTATACAGTTGTAGATTGAAATGTACTCCCCTTGTTTTACTCCGGGTGTTGGATGTCGTGGAAGATTCCACGACGATGTTCCAGCTGGCAGTGACATGGTGGCTGGCCAGGTGCAGTGAGTCTGATTCACCGGAAATCTTTTGTCGTCATTTCATCGGTAAACCCGTTGTCGGCAATTCATCGCGGAAATTACTGGATCTGAAACATTACAAGGCATAGAGCTTCCGTTCTATCCCACTTCTGATGTTAGAATCTGTTAGGATTCTGTGCTGTTATGACCCAATTTATGTCAGGATAGCCTTAATTCTGTGAGCTTAGATGTGTATGTGCTGTTATTTACTTAAAGGTAGTAGGATGAATAGAAAGAACCAATTGATGATATTTGAATGTTGTTTATTCTTAGTTCATCGTTATATTACTGATAAACCCCAAGAGGGTATTCTCATTATATTAAAAGACTCTAATACCACTTTCGCAAATCCCTAGACGACAGAGAAAGAAAGTGGCCAAGAAAACTCTGCGCCATCACATACATAATCTGTACACAAGTAAACCTTAGATAATAGTTATAATACTTATCTTTACAATGTGTCAACCGTTGGAGAACAAGAACAGCAAGAGATAACAATACATAAGAGCCAGCATAATAGCAAGAGCAATAAGTAAGACCAAGAGAATAATATACAAGAGGCCCGAACAGAACGACGTTCGCTTTTATACTAGTCGTGATCAACCCCACTCGCCAAAGTCATAGCGCCGCCCCTCCAACTACACAATAACAATTATACAACGCACTTCGTCCTCGAAATTAGTATCTATACACATGTAGTTACGCCTAAGTGACACCACTCTTGCACTATTTGTTGAGAACGCAGGTAGGGAGAAAAGAAAAGTAGGTGAGGGTAGACGTAGCTTGCCTCATCATTCTGTTCGTTCTATCTTGTCATTCGCATTTTAGTGCTCAACCACTCTGGTCATTTTTACTTCTTTAACAATTATAAAAATGCCAAAAAGAAAGCATTCCACGGACGTAGAAGAAGATTTTGTAAATTTGATGCGTAAAGTGAAAAAATTAGAACGAAAAATACATCGCAAAAGGAACAAAAAGTGTACCAGTGACTCGGAGGACTCCTCGACTCAGCAACCACCCGTACGCAGTACGGTGCATCGACAAGGTATTTATGTTATAATATATTTCACTCCTATACAATACAATATCTCCAAACCAAAATGCAATCGAAATTACCATCAGGGTTATTTTCACGCATTTTGTCATGCAATTCAATGCAATCGAAATAACCACCAGGGTTATCTCACGCATTACGCTCCATTGTATCGGTTGGAACTGATACAATTTATAATTTCACTGAGTCTTGACAATAAAATATCGATACTTATCCATTTAGTGTGCTCAAACATACCATATTGCAACCGAAATAGCCACTGGGGCTACTTCAATGCACCGGTTTTGTTATCAGTTGGGACTGATTAACCCGTATTAGACGCTCAAGTTCTATGAACTCAAAAAAAAAAAAAAAACTCTGAGTACCTGCACTTTATTAAGTTTTTAAGTTAATCATGGTCGTTCAAATTATATCTTAAATTTGCTTAACGTAAATTTAATTGCACAAAGACCAAAATCCCAATCTTACATCGACACTGACTCTTTCCAGTGTCGCCTCAACCTACATTGGACCCAGACGACTGGCTCCTAAAACCTACGAGTCCTGAGACTGTAGACGACGGCCATAAAAAATCCGACGCAGAGCTCTTAACAGAAATGACGGATAACGACATCGAGACTTCTGCTGAACCATCCGCAGAAGACATGCCCTACGACAACGCAGCTTCGTTGCCAATAGAGCCTCCAAAGCTAGATGATGAAGTTATGAAAATTCTAAGCGAAGACCCAACAATTGAACCCAAATATGCTAACAGCATCATAACAGAACTTGCCAATCGTCTTCAACATGTCGCACGGGAAGGCCTCAATAAAGACAATAGAAAAAACCTTCTGAGTAAATACCCAACTCCAGCTAATTGTCTACACATCGGCGCACCGCAGCTGAACCCTGAAATAAAGGTCGCTCTTATAGAGCCCTCAATAAAGCGCGACAAGGGAATAGAAGCTAAACAAAAGCAAATGGCATGTGCCATCTCCTGTTTGGCCGAAGTTATCACGCATCAGCTAAACTCGAAAGAGAAGAATAACGAGACACTTCAGAAGCTCATGGACCTCAGTCGAATGCTTTGCGATATCCAACATGGTGACTCGGCAACTAGGAGAAATTTTATATTAACATCACTGAAAAAAGACATGAAAGATCATCTATCAAACACGAAAATCGATACTTTCTTGTTTGGCGAAAAACTATCGGAAACAATCAAGTCTGCCAAAGCCGTCACAAAATCCGGCGTCGATCTCAAAGTGGACTCGGGTTTTAAAAATACAACAAAAAAGCCTAACTCAATATCTTCGAAACCTTTAAACCGAAGAACTCCAGCGCCGGCACGCAGGCTGCCGAGCGCGCCCCAGCGGAGCCGCGAGCCTGCAGCTCACCGAGCACCGCAGACCACTTACTACCGATCGCCGTGGCAGCTACAACCGCCGCCGCCGCCACCGCCGCCCCCGCCGCCAGCGGCCCCGCGACGCCGTCAATAACTCCAGTTAAGTATGCCGGACGCTTAGCCAAGTATTATCAACAATGGGCGCAAATCACTAATGATAGCACAATACTCTCTTGGATCGAAGGCTACAAAATTGAATTCACCTCACCAGCCTTTCAAAATTGCATACCTGTGTCACGAGTACACACGGATTTTGAAAAACAAGCCTTGGACGAAGCAATACAAAACCTTTTAAAAATCGGTGCTATTTCAGAATGCCAGCCCTGTCAGGGACAATTTCTATCAAGCATATTTCTCAGAGCAAAACCAAATGGCAAAACGAGACTCATACTTAACCTAAAAAACTTAAACATATTCTTAAAAACGGATCACTTTAAGCTGGAAGATTTAAGGACTGCCATAAAACTAATTAACCCGAACTGCTATATGGCAACACTCGACCTCAAAGATGCATATTTCTTAATAAAAGTCCATGACGATTCTAAAAAATATCTTCGCTTCATGTTCGATAAAAATATGTATGAATTTAACGTTATGCCATTTGGATTAAGTACAGCTCCGTTTGTATTTACCAAAATCATGAAACCTATTACAAGAATCCTACGTACCAAAGGCTTATTATCCACTCTATATCTAGATGACTGGCTTCTCATAGGGCAATCGCCTAGTCACTTATCCATAAATATAGAGGCAACTAGAAACACATTAACTTCTTTGGGTTTCATCATAAATGACGATAAAAGCGAACTAACACCCTCAACAGCTTGCAAATTCTTAGGCATGGTTATCAATTCCCATGAAATGACCCTAAGCTTACCTTCTGATAAAAGGTCACGCATTAAAACTGAACTAGAATATTTGGCAAAACTAAAACGATGCAAGATTAGGAAATTTGCACAAATCGTAGGCTTGTTAGTGTCGGCATGCCCTGCCATTGAATACGGATGGCTTTACACAAAAGAATTCGAACGTTGTAAATACCTGAATTTACAGAACCGAAATGATGATTATGACAGCATCATGAATATCCCTGATTCCTTGTCGCCTGATATTCAATGGTGGATCAGTTCCATAGATCACTCAACACACCCTATCAGAAATGACGTCTACGTCACTGAAATATTTTCTGACGCCTCAACTACAGGGTGGGGGGCAAGTTGTAACCATCAAAGGGCAAATGGCCAATGGTCTAGCAACGAACAAAAACAACACATCAACTACTTAGAGCTTTCAGCCGCATTCATAGCCCTCAAAATTTTTGCAAAGCACCTTCATAATTGTCAAATCCTCCTGCGCATCGACAATACCACGGCTATCGCCTATATCAATCGTATGTGTGGAATACAGTACCCACATCTTACAAAAATAACAAAAGATATATGGCAATGGTGCGAGGCTCGAAAGATTTTCATTTTCGCGTCCTATATAAAGTCATGCGACAATGTCATAGCCGACTTAGAGTCTCGAAAAATACACCCAGATATAGAATGGGAGTTAGCCAACTGGGCATTCAGCCGCCTAGTTTCATCATTTGGTCAGCCGGACATCGATCTCTTCGCAAGTCGAATTAATAATAAATGCGAAAGATACGTATCATGGCACAGGGACCCTGACGCAGTCGCTATTAATTCATTTACTATCAGTTGGACTGGGACATTCTTCTATGCCTTCCCTCCATTTTCAATGATCCTTAAAACACTTAGAAAAATCATATCCGATAAAGCATACGGCATCATAGTTGTACCGATGTGGCCTACACAACCGTGGTTTCCCATATTCAAAGCTCTTCTGATATCAGATATCATAACCTTCACTCCCCATGACAATGTTCTGATATCCCATTCCAGAACGCAGATCCAGTCCACCCTTACCCTGGCTGCAGGACTGCTATCAGGGAAGCGCTGTCAAACAGAAGCCTTCCGGCCACCTCATTAGACATCATGATGGCTTCGCTATCTGAAAGCACAACTAAACAGTACGACGTCTGTCTCAAAAAGTGGTGGACGTACTGCCAGGAAAACACGATTGACTTTTATAGGGCCTCAATCCCTAACGTGATCGCTTTTTTAACAAACATGTTTAACAGCGGCTACCAGTACGGTTCCCTTAACTCGCACAGGTCGGCACTGTCGATTATCCTAGGTCCTAGAATATCCACAGATGACAGGGTATTAAGATTTTTTAAAGGAGTATTTCGACTCAGACCCCCTATACCCAAATATAACGCGACTTGGGACACTAACACTGTATTAAGTCACCTGGGTGAGTGGTACCCTAATGAGGAACTTGATTTAAATAAACTTTCCAAAAAGACTATAACATTAATAATGCTTGCAACGGCACACAGATTACAAACGATCTCAAAAATAAACTTAAAAAATATAGAAATTAATAATGATAGAATCAGTATTAAAGTCCCAGATATCTTAAAAACCTCTCGTCCCGGTTGTAAGCAACCAATTCTCTTCTTACCTTTTTTCAATGAAAATCCGTCAATTTGCCCAGCAAAGGCCCTAAAAGTTTATTTAGACACAACCAGGCCCTTAAGAACATCAGACAACTTGTTTATCGGCCTGAGGAGCCCCCACAAAGCTGTAGGGAAACAGACACTCAGCCGCTGGGTAAAGGGGACGCTCAACCAATGCGGAATAGACATTTCCGTGTTCTCGGCACACAGTACGCGCCACGCCGCCGCAAGCGCCGCACATTCACTCGGGGTCAGTGTTGACACTATCCGAAACACTGCCGGATGGAGTCATAACTCCGCAACTTTTGCTAAGTTTTACAACAGGACTGTGTCCGGAGACAATCACTTATCCCTAGCCCGAGCAATTCTTAACAATTATAAGCCATCCTCTGTATAAATACTTAATTGATTCAAACTGATGGAACATACAATAACCAGCGTAATGTAATTAACTGTTATGTAATACAAACTGTACTACACAATAAATACCATGATCTCTAAGGATGATTGTGTCATTGACAATTCTCCCTAACTATTACTCTCAAGGTCTACATGTGTATAGATACTAATTTCGAGGACGAAGTGCGTTGTATAATTAATGATTAAACGAACTTACCTTAGTGACGTTCTATCATAATTATACGTAGCACTTCGTCCGAAGAAATTAGTATGTACTCCCTCCCCTCCCTCCCCCCCTCACAATAATAAATTGTACTTGTCAATGACAAACTATGTATGTACCTAAACCTATCTCTAAACTAAATGACAAGATAGAACGAACAGAATGATGAGGCAAGCTACGTCTACCCTCACCTACTTTTCTTTTCTCCCTACCTGCGTTCTCAACAAATAGTGCAAGAGTGGTGTCACTTAGGCGTAACTACATGTGTATAGATACTAATTTCTTCGGACGAAGTGCTACGTATAATTATGATAGAACGTCACTAAGGTAAGTTCGTTTAATCATTAAGTAATGGCGGAATAGGCGGTGGATTTGACCACGTTGAATTACTTACTCGTTATTAATATACGTTATACAATATTATTTATTACTTATATTTAACCTTATTATTTATAACAATATTATACTTATTATATGATTCCGGAAATACATCAATTCCTTTCTTTTTACATAACTATCATATAATTCTCGATTTGATCGATAATAAACACACATTTATTCACTTTTAACGTTAGGTTAGGGGTTCCTTGGAACCCCTAATCTAACAAGTGCGTTTTTATTGTAGATTTTTGCAAAATTTTAAATAGTGCTTTTTATTTTCAGATGATCGGCATCTAAAAATAAAAAAGCACTATTTAAAATTTTGCTAAATTAAAACGCCAATGTTGTTTTAGAGATTATCTATCGTACAAATAATACATTTAATTTATTTACAAACAATTTTTTTTGCAATTTGTTTGCTTCTATATAATGTAGAAACTTCGACTTGGTGTCATGACACCACATCTTTTTTTATTATCTACGCCCGGTCTACGTAACCCCGTGATTCCACGGTTCGTTACCCCGCCTAATGCGTAATGTCTGTCTGGGTTATGTCTAGAATATTTTAATAGGGCCGTAAAAATGTAGACTACCTTTTCGAATTATACTTATGACTGTAAACTAATTTTTTTTTATGACGTAAGATATGGTAATGTGATATTTAAAATAAAAAAACATGTTTAATAAATCAATCACACTTTTACGACCTATTTGCCTCCCAACTAGTATTTCAATACAAATAAAAAAAATCTCTGTTCCTTCCTTCAGTTCTAAGAAACATCAGTACCTATCTAAAGCAGTAGCACAGTCTTTTAAGTAGTATTTCTTTATACTGTGGCAGTATAGGTACTGTCGCAATTTTCACCCTACCTCAATTCATTCATATTTTTTCTTGTCGGTGGAGTTCCTTCCATGTACTTCTATACTCCGCCTTCTTCTTGACTTCCTGATACGACACTACATTTATCTTCTCCTTCACTTGGTTCATGTAACTTCTCCTAGGTCTACCTCTCTTCCTCCTCCCTTCTAATTTACCTTCCATTATGGTTCTAATGAAGTTGTCGTGTCGTATCAGATGTCCCAACACCTTCCTTCTTCTGTTTTCTATTGTTTCCATTAATGTTCTTTTCTCCTCTACCATCTTCAAAACTTCTTCGTTGCTCTTCATTTCCTTCCAGCTGATTCTCTCCATTTTCTTCCAACACCACATTTCGAATGCCTCTAATCTTTCCCTTTCCCTTTGAGTCATGGTTCACGTTTCGCTGCCATACAATGCAATACAATATGAAACTTTTTATTTTAACTGCTCCTAACGTTTTCCTTCGTTAGCGGCATTACGCACATGACTTAGAAAAGTAAGTGGTGCGCGTGGTTTTAAACCCTTAATGGTACCTGAATTGACCCTGAATGGTCTCTGTATCGGTAGTCGCTGTTTTCTTGTTAGACCAGCTGTAACTATTGTGACTCTAGAGATTGCCTCAAATAATTAAGGGGGTCTGTAGGAACACGTATGTACGTGACAGAAGTAGTATATAAGCGGATGGCAGATGAGAGCGAGCAGTCTCTCGCCTCGCATCACTTGTACAGTTAAGATCAATATAATCAGCTGTTTATACAGTGACGTGGTTTAATTTCATCTCCAGTACCAGTAACACCTACAGGCCTAAGCCCTCAGGTACCATCAACTGTCTACCAAACATTGGACTAAACTAGAACGTAAGTAACTGACCTAATGATATATTTGTTTTACACAATCATATTCATCATCTTATATACAATCTAGAACTTTTGAAGGTCAGAGTAAATTCTAAGTCAGCATGCGTCATCTTCGACCACCTTACCATCAAGCGAGCTGGCAGTCAAAAGCGTACCTATGCTTGACAAAAAGTACCTAAAGGAAACGTACAACATAGACGCACTCTCTTTGTAATACTGGTTTTGAATAACTAAAATACAATGAGAACTACACTACACTACATACCTAACTAACTACTTACACTAAGCACACCTGAATTATCCATAGACAAATGAAGGTCTAAAGATATTATAATATGTTAATTATGCATTGAAAAACATAACAAATAAATAACGAAATCAACCTAATGCGACAGATAAAAAAACCGGCAAAACGAACTTTGACGAGACATTTCATAAGTTACCCAACACCGAACTCCGCCCTGCAAGATTAAACACTTTAGACCGCAGTAATCGACGAAGACCATAATTTATTTAAATTAAACACTATTAACATATTGATAATCCAGTTGCGACGCTAAAAGGGCTTCGCACTCGTCACGACACTATGGCTCGATTGGGGATTTAATTGTATGCCGTGGGTCTTTGTCATAGTAACAAGATAAATTATATTTAAAAGTCAAACAAAAGTTGCGATTTGTTTCTTGTAATTAAAGCGGAAAATTGAGGAATTTTCTAATATTTAAATTAAGAACAAGCCTATTTTGCTTTAAAGCTTTATAATTCAGAGATCTTAGGTTTACAGAAATGTGGTCTACGGCTTGTAAATTGTAAGTCTTAGTTCTGTAAACGTAAGTATGGATATTTACATTTATTTTTGGATTAAACATATCAGCTATGTGGGTCCCATTATGCCTTCACTTAGTTTGGTGTTAATAAATGGTGGTGTGTGTGAAATGACTATCAGTATTCGTATTCGTTTGTAGCTGGACGATGAAGTTAGATCTTAACTTTGAAACGTGTCTTCAGTATTACCTAAACGTGATGTCGAAGTATTCCGCACATTTGCCCAAAGCTCTCCTAACTAAAACAGTTGTCTAATCTTTTAGTATAGTCAAATCAGTATAAACATTTTCGATACCATAGTTACGTCAAATTTCGTTATAAAACAGCCAAAAAAGGCGGTGTAAGGCTAAGAACTCATGGGGTGATTTTCAGTCGCGCCCGCCGCGATTTCGGGCTCGCAGTTTCTGTGGAATGCAGATTTTATATACTGAAAACACCACAGCTCACGGCGCGTTTTATGCCAACTAATTGTATTTTCTTACAGATTTCAGTTCTGAAACGGCTTGACTATTTATCTTTATACAAACGTTTTTGTAGACAATAAACCGAGTTAGTAAAGTTAATATTAAAGACATATAATACAGGAATAGGAAGAACATCTATAGCTTAACAGCTATAGATTGCTTTTCTATTCATAAACTGTTTCACATTTTAAAATAAGCTTTCGAAATACCTTAGTAATATTCAAAATTAACCATTGTGACCACACCATTACAATAAGAAAAGTGTCTAGTAGTATTTATTAACGTTTCAAGAGTATGAAAACTAACGTGGTTATTACACATTTTAAATAAATACACGGGTAACTCACGTTTGATATAGTCAGTCCAGTCCGACTCAAGTTTCGACCGCGTCCGGCGATCTTTTTCAAGGAGAGTGCGCGCGCATGTTCGCTGCTCGTTTAGCGCTGTGTTTGTGCTTACCCGTGCTTTGTTACCCGTGTATTTATTTATAACGTTTAAAGAATTTTAAAAATCCTCGACATGTTTTCACTCAACACCATCAAGTCTCAAGCTAATCAAAGCTTATAAGTCTGCTATGGAAGCCAAACAGGATATAATGAGGCCCGTGTTTTAAATTAAAAACTTACCAACTCACTGTATTGATTATGCCAAGGTTCTTTAGCATTAAATAGTATTTCGCGTTTATCTCATTAATAATTATAGTTGAACAATAAGGCACGCGACACGCACCGATCACGAGGGCTCGTCGTGAGGCGCGTGCGCATCTTATTATTGATATTACTTTCATACTGGATATGCAAACAATGCTATAATGTTTTAAACGCGTCAAACCACTCTCAGTAGCTTCGAAAAAATAAAAGTATTCCTTGGACATACGATGAAACAACTGCCAAGCAGTAATGTAGTAAGGCAAGGGAAAAAGATTCCTTAATAAAAGATGAAACGGGATCAAAAAAAATTGAAGCACAAAAAAATTTCTAAAATATTCAAATACATAACCACGCTTTCAAACTGCCAACACGATCGTGTTTGCTGTTTGGGAGCGCATCTCGTCCCATACTCTTCGCACTATTGCCCCATATATGTAGAAGTCTTAAGATTAGAAATAAATTAAATTTCCAGATTAAAAAAAAACTCATATAATGTTACACAACAAAAGGTAGGCTTAGTGTGGTATCCAGAGCATGCTGGTAAAACATTGACCCGGTACCTACTTAGTAGTAGTACTTTTGTGAACTTAGTATTGGTCTACACAAACGTTTTTTTAATATTTAATTAGAATGCTATTTAAAATGCCTAATTTATGTAAAACATAATGCAAGAAAAAGACCTTAAGCCTATCAAGTACCCTTAGAAGTTACATTTCCATCGTGCGGCAGACATCCCTAACTCGGACATTCATAAACACACCAAAATTTTGATGCACCTTTAAAGTATTTCACGTAAGTCATAAAATTGTACAGCAAAATAATCTATTCACTTTGCGATGAAATAAATAAGCTTGTGCTTACCATGAGGAAGAAAGATTTGAAACTTAATTAGGTGTGGCATCAATCAGGGGGTGAGAACACGTGTAGGCTGTCAACACTTTAACCGATGGGGAGACATTCTACGAATTCCGTAGATATGTAGGTATTTATCTATTTGTACTAGCAGTGACACGTGATTTTACCCGTATAGTACCCGTTCCCGTTATTCTCACGGGATGAAAAGTAGTCTATGTGCTATTTCAGCCTGTTTTCTAACAGTGTTTCAAATTTCAGCCGGAGACGTTTAGTCGTTCCGACGTGATTGAGCAACAAACATCCTATCATTAAAACATCCAAACTTTCGCATTAATAATATTAATAGGATAACAATTGCCACTGCCTTTTCATTCGCTGTAATAGTATATAATTTTTCAATCATGAGCATAAATCCATTTTTGTTGTTTCCAAAAGAAAGAAGAAAGTCAAGGCCACGCTAACCAAAAGCAGGTTAGTGAATGACGAAAGACGTATTTCTTGGAATACGTCACGAGAAAACCCTCTATTTTCCTTGACTGTTAAAACCGTTTAAAGTGAGAACAGACTCGTACATCAGAACTTATAAAAGAAAAATATTCAAAGGTAGAGTCGCAATTTGAACCTATGATCTCAGGAGTGTAAAAGCGAGTGAATCGAATGTTCTAAACCACCAGGGTTTTCTGCTATCCGTACTTATTTATTTTAATTTTAAAGAATGACAAGACGATCAGATCATGTGCGAGATGGTAAGTGCCACGCCTGCTCATAATAGCACAGTGCAACACAGCTATTGGAACATGAAGAGTCTAAATAAATCATTACGTATTAGAACTTTACCGCGTCGTATTCGTCCACTCGTCACTCCTAGATATAAGATCATTGATCTTTTCGTCCTGTGATTTCTCTTGGAAAACAGAGTAATTTGCAGACATTATTGCTTAGTGTAGAAATAACTAGCAAACCTGGTGTACACCAACAGCCGAACTCAAAGAGTGACTCCCAAAGAGTTCTGCCACTACAAAACTTCTAAATCTTGAACTTTCCTATCTTAACTTAAAATCTACATATTTAAACAAGACCTTATTTATGTACATTCTTCTAACTCACATATTTATTATCTTAACAAGCGACATAATCACGCAATTTAACGTCATACGAACATAACACAGAATTTAAACGTAGAACACGATGTCAGAATGTCAATTTAGATTCAAAATACGATGTCAAATGTCACCGGTGTCACTGTGTCACCTCCGTTAGCGACAATTATCGGCACGGCCCATGTTTACGATCTTCGACTGTCAACAGTTCGTAAATCCAATTAATAGCACGCCAAATATCGTGGTAAATGGCTTTCACGTTGAACTGGTAACTTGATAAATAGATTAAAAATTAATTGCACTTAAATAGAACATAATTTAATTTTCTACTATAAAACAAATACTGGCTTCAATTTAAAATTAAAATACAACACTCGGTTAAATTGCATAATTGTAGTGCAATCAACTGAACACATTTTTCCAATGATACAGCAATGGTAGTAAGGATTTTTGGAACGAAGTTCCATAACGCGCGTTGTGAAAGGGGGCTAGACGGAAAAAATTCTTACGAAAAGTTGTCACGACACTTTTTGCTATTGTAAGCTGTGCGGCGTCGCATGTTTCTCTATCTGTCTTTCTCTCTCTCTTATAGAAAGCAAGCCAGATATTTTCATTTCTATTTCGCATTGAACAGTGTGGAGTCGCGACGATTATTTTTGTTGAGTGTATACAGGTATTTTGTAAATAATAAATAATAATAATAATAATTCCTTCACTAATTAATCGAAAGGAACTTCGTTCCATCCGGGTGTCCCTTGACACCTCTCAAGTTTTTTTTGTCGATATTTCAATTTGCTGCACGGATTAAAACTTTATCGATATAACTTCTGAAGCTAATTCGATTCATAATTGACGAAGCTAGGGCGTTGAAATATGTAACATAGATTACGGTTAGAAATCTTACGAGAAGAAATCTTCAACTTAGGGAATATATGGGGAAGGGGAACAACGCAGGTAAAATGAGCGCTTTAAAAAAAATTTTAATTACACGCAGCGTGACTAACAATATCCACAGATCCAACTCAATTTGTTACACACACTTTTTCGCATCAATAACAACAAACTAAAATCACGTGTGTCGCCATCTGCTCCCTAATTACTCACATTTAATACCAAAACATTAGTTTTGCTTAAAACTTAAATATAACCGCCGAGAAAACAAATTATTCACACTCCAAAAAGAAGTATTTGTAGCGTGTTTTTTGTTTTGCTTTCTCAATTTGTGCTCTGTTTTACACGTTTGGATAATACAGCCATTAATAAATAAGTGTTCTATATATAGCGGACTTCGAAAGAGAAAGAGCAATAAAGTTGGATTGTATTTTTTCAGGTGAAAATTTCAATGAGCGAATTGGGCAGTTTTTGCTATGGGGAAATGTTTATTGAATTCGAAACACTGTTATCGTTAGGTAAGTACTGAGTATATCAGTATGGGTATACTCGTATTGTATAGATGGGCAAATTCATGAACAGGTACACATGCATGTTGGCAGCTTTTTGAGATAGGAAATATAAATTGCACTCTCGCGGCACTGTTACCGTTAATAACTCCTACCTATAAATTTAAATAAATCTAATAACTTGTACTATGGCGGCCAGATAGCTGATATAATACATATATAGTTTTAAATACATACTTATTATAAATAGAAACACCCAGACAAATGCAAACATTTGAATTCATCACACAAATATTTGCACTGGGTGGGAATCGAACCCACGACCCTCGGCTTCGCAGGCAGAGTTACTACCCACCGAGCCACGAGGCCAGTCTTTGTGTATCAGCGTCTCAAGGGTTATCTGACAATAAATTGAAATAGTATTTACGGGAAATATTTTATTCAATAGCTAGAATTGTGTAATTTCTTAGAAAAGAAGTTACAGTAAGTGTGTATAGAACTGTTTAACAAAACAAAATTATGTTACATCTGGTATTACCTCAGTTATTACCCAAAAATGTTAGAACAGTGTGAGAATCAAACTCACAGTCTAAGGTCACAGGTTAGCGAGGGAAGCTCGTCACTAACTGGCCTCATGCCAGTCGTTTAAAGTACAGTTGTTTGGTTTTTTTGTGTAAAAGTTCAAAGAATCACCCAAGGTTCGTGCGTGACTGTTCTGCAGCCAGTTGAATAATGCAGTCTCACTGAAGAAGAGACTAGACCCTAGTAACGATTTCAAGGAATAAATACAAAGTTGCTAGGACGCATTGCAATGGGAGTGGCCAGAATTGGTAAGTATTCTAATAACCTTGATTTTTTTTAATGTTATTCTAATTACCTAGATATGTGAAGCCAAAGTATTTTTTTCAGCGTTAAATTGTGTATGGGGGATTGTTGTTTGTTGCCATCTTCGTTTTTAATGTGTTCGTCGATATTGATGAAGACAAAATGGACTACTCTGCAATGGCGTAGTCGTACCCATTATTATTATACTAAAAATCAGTGACATACTAATATTGTTTCTAAACTTTCGCGATTTAAACAATGAATTATTCGTGATTAAGCCCGTAGGTACTATATAAACATTAAGTGACATACGAGTTTCTCCTCATGCTGTGAAATAGTAATCTTCTTCTACGTACCTACAACAGCATAAATACAAATTGTAGTAATAAACAAAAGAAAATGCACGCCTCATCTAGTGTGGAAAATTGAGTTCCTATAAGAAAAGAAAGTCCAACTCCAACTGACACCTACTTATTACTATTTTTAGATAGCGTTAAATATTTTACAAAAAATACGAACTACATTTTAGTTCAACTTTGACTCAGAATAGAATAAATACAGTAGGTACTATGGTACTGAATATCCTAAATCCTTGGGCTGAGACCATTTCTCAATGTTTTGTTTGTAGTAGGATCGCAGAGATAGCATCGACAGGCTCAATGAGACTACACTGCCTACTAAATAATGTAGTACTCAGCAGAGACCAGGAAAGAACCTATTGTTTATTACTTATTTTTACTATTGTGTGATAGCCCTAATACGGCTATGTAATAATACCTATATAGTGTTCTCTGAATAACTAAATAACCGAATTTAATTTCAAAATAAACTTGCTAATTCAGTCTACAAATTTTGATACAATTATTAATACCAATCTTTATATTTCTATTTTGTTGATATTACAAAATCCGCTCCACTGATTTTGATCAAAATTAGATGTTTGAACTATTTGGAATGTCTATAATTTCGAACAAAATAAAATATCAAAATCGGTTCACAAACATAAAAATACAGTCAAATTGAAAACTTCTTCGTTGTTTGAAGTCAGCAAAACGAGAAATACTGCAAGCAAGTGAATATGTCTCTTTAGGCGAACGTGTTTTACTCGACGTAAATAAACACGCATCGGTAGAATAGCGGTGAGGTACAACAAGCCCGGCGGAAGAATGTAAGAGAAGATCTTGCCAAAAGAACCAAAATTCTAATTCGAACGTTCATTCGATAATTCAAGCTCTCGAGACAATGACAACAAAACCAAGAATGTCTATTTAATGTCTTCCACATGCGTTGCATGCGTAGATCCTGGGCAATATATCGAGAAACCGAATTATGAACGAAGACGAAAATTGAGAGACCTACCAGTTTTACTGTCCTGTTAAAACATCATTGTTTGTGTTGGCTGGAGTATTGTACAATGCACGCCTTGCCACTTCTTACGCTTCAGCAAGCCTTCAAAGCCGCAAGGAGTGAGTGATGATAAACTCGTATTACTCGTATGTGCACTTGGAAAAAACATTGAGAAGTTCAATCAGAATTACAATCAGAATTAAAAACTTCTATAACCTTACGATTGTGTAATTGAATGTTTTATACACCAGGTCACCAAGGTTTATTTTCAAGTGAATATAAAAACATATCAAACATACAAGTTATTAGGTACTATGTTTTATTTTCACTTCACACTAAAATAGGTATTATTAACTAATCATTTTAGTTAGATGCTAAAAAGACCAGTCTTTAAAGCGGTAACATTACATACAAAGCCATAAATACATTACTTAAAGTTAAGAGTTAAATCAACTTTGTGACACTCTGATAAATGTAATTAATTACTAAACCAAACAAACTTACGTAACTTATTGAAATTATACAAATGAAGCTATTTATCAACCGCTCAGCTCATTAGATCCGTAACTTCCTTTACTTATTTCTAACAAATTAGATTTTTATTTGAACAAATTGTTGATAGTGTTGTGATTTAGTGTTTGTAATCAGTATTTTGTAATGAACCGATACTGTAATATGTTTTAATATCAACGGTGTGAATCAATTTTACAACACTTATTAGCATTTTGAATTATAGATAGACGAATAGCCCTACTCAATAATCCGTCAGACAATATTGATAAAAAGTGTTTTCAATTCTATAAATAACTGCTGTTTTATGAAACACTAGCAATGCCCCGCGGTTCCACTCGCGTAGTCCCCGTGCACTTAATTTTCCCAAGATTGAAAGGAGCCCATGTGTTATTCCTAACGTAACTATAGTAATCTATGTTCCAAACTCAAACCTGGTCGGTTCGGTCGGGTAAGGCGTTCCGACGTGATAGAGTAGCAAACATCTAAGCTTTCATATTTATAACATTGGATGATGTTAGTTCAATTTATATTAGTCTTCGTCATAAGAAATGTAATTTTTTGAAATTACTAAATTATCACTTATTAATGACCAAACAGACAGACAAGCAAGAAAAAAATGCAATTTCGCCATCAGTATCGACCATGGAGTACCTCAAAAAAAATTCAATATACTTATCATCAATATACAGAATTCGACCCGCTACAGTTTTATTATAAGTATAGATAGAAGATAAATTAGACACGCTTTGACCTTTTCAAAATATCAACTCAGTGAGTTCAAGATTTTTTCGGTATTTCACTCGACTTTTCCCTAGAATATGTATTTATTTTAATTGCTCAAAAATGCATGAGCACAGCGAAAGACCTTTAGCCCGTCTATATATGTAACTAGAAATAAAATTTGCAACAACTGCTTTTGTCTCCGTCCCACTATAGGTATGGGCTTATCTTAATTCGTGGAACCCATTAATACTCCTGACCCTAAAATATAAAAATACCATAAAATAAATTTCGAGTAACTATGCAATACCTTGTACAATATAAAGGATCTCCTATAGGGGGCGCTACGAACGTGACGCATATTAAAATGCGCGGATTACCGTAGGATGTGTGTTTTATGCGCGTGCGCAGTGCTGACAGAATATTATGGGTTTCAAATGCTTCAACGTGGTGATAATAATGTCTTTGTCATATGAAACAGAAACTGTTTAGGAACGGATAGACACGGCTAGGATACATTTTTCAAATATGTAAATATAATCGCGAGATGGCGCTCAAATTGAGTGTAGGTAAACCTAAAATAATGTTAAACGACCATGCGGTATACGATGGAGTGTGCTTATCCAGAACAAATCAATTCACTGTAGACAAGCATCTTAACCATATATTTTTATACATATATTATAACACCGAAGTTATATCCATCGACACTCTCAGCCTATTCTATGCTCTTAGGGAACGAAAATGTTTTTATTACAAAAGTTGAGTTAAACCTTTTCATACGAGGTTTTGAACGTAACGTTATCGCTTAGATAGAAACATTTTATTGACTACACCAAGTAAAATAATTTATAACTTGAAACCATTTATACATTTAACGTGTAACGATTGGTAGTCTTAGCGCAAATTAGCGATTTCGCTTTTTCGAGATACGACTGTGGTTTCACATTTATTGAAAACAGTAAAACTAAAACGTTCTCACATTTTCTTTTATTTCCCTCTTTTTTTATTCCTCATCTGGTAGGTACCAGGAAGTTTCAATTTTAGTATTGCATTTCATAAGTCGCTTTGTAATGTAGTATAATTAAATAAGTTTTAAATATGTTAATTACAGCGTAATTAGAATCTAGGCACGTCGTAGCATTGCTCAAATAGCTATTTGGTGAAATTCTCCGCGATTACAAATTGCGTTTTTATTTAGCGCTCTAATATTTCTTAACACTGTATTTTATTTGTTTGAAACATGCTATTTCGTTTATTCGCTAATTCCATTCCGTGTCCGACAACGTAAGTTGCCGCTTTAGCAGTTTTGCGTAAGCCCTTACAATAAATATGATGCGATTTTATTTATGGCCAGTGATATTTTTCATAGATTAATTTGATTTGCTACAACTGGACATGTGGCGCGTTTATTTGAAATTAAAATGTTAGTGTGTTAGTTCCATACTAGCTTATTGTTTTGTACGAATTAGAAAAAAAAAGTAAAATTACTCTCTTAAAATACAATAAAATTTCTGCATGTACTTTCATGGAAATCACCATAAATTTCTACGCAAACGTACATTCGACGTCTTTGGAAATCACATTCACATATTTCGTTGCAAAAGCTACTACAGATATTTTATGTAGTTGTGTTTGAGTGAAACACTATGCAACCGTCAGCCCGCAATGGCTGCCTTACGTACAATGCTATTAGAGCATCAGCATTGTGTTGATCATTGCAGTCGTTGCTAACTTAATTGAGCTTGACCATCAAGGACTGCAATCCTGACAGCATTGGGAAGATCACTGTCCTCGATCGGCGCTAAAGCACTTTCGACCCTCATCACTGACTCATCATGACTGGCCTCGTGGCTTAGTGGGTAGTAGCTCTGCCTGCGAAGCCGAGGGTCGTGGGTTCGATCCCCACCCAGTGCAAATATTTGTGTGATGAATTCAAATGTTTGCATTGTGTCTGGGTGTTTCTATTTATAATAAGTATGTATTTAAAACTATATAAGTATTATATTATATCAGCTATCTGGCCGCCATAGTACAAGCTTTGCTTAGTTTGGGGTCAGATGGTGTTGTGAGTGTATTGTCCACCAATATTTATTTTATTTATTTATATTTATTTATCATATCTCAAGTTTTAAGTTCGATCAAACTGCACATGGTGTGCATATCTAGTTTAGGAGTCATCGCAATCAAACAATGTGATGCATAATTTATTTTTGTTAAGATTATGATATCATTTTTACGAGACTTTCTATAACTAATGGTTTTGATAGAAAAACAAAATAAATTTTGACAGACTTTTACACATGTTGACCAAGTTGGTTAATAGTATCGATCAAACTAGTGCAGATCTTGACAAACTGTTTTCATTTTGTAATATGGCTTATCATTTATTTTGAATGAAATGCTTGTTCTAAATAGAAATAGCGTTTCATTAGTTCAAATGGATTAATCGCGGTACTACAAATATTGAGCTTTATGTAAAGCCATAGAATAGATAAGTAAAGCTTACACAAAGCACATTCTTCCAACAAAGTTCACTAGTACAGAACTTCTCAACAATTGTGATTTCAAACACAAAGAGATAAAATTGAATTTAAGACATATGTATTTTGTTATACGATAATAATTAAAAAGTAAAATAAACGTAGGTACGTCCTTTTACTGAAGTACGTTTATTTTATGTTTAATTTATCAGTTAAAATTGTCACACTGACGAATATTCTGGATTTGAATGCGTATTATAGACACCTATAGAATTATGATAGGTACTCTTTTATAAGCCCAGTAAATTTCATAACAATATATTGTTGTGAAAATTACTGAGCTTATAAATATACATAATATTTACTAATATAACATTTATATTTTACATAAATAATATAATTAAATATATGTACAGTAGAACCTCTATAAGTCGAACATCAAGGGAGATGCCAAAAAATTCGAGTTATAGAGTTTTCAACTTATGGAGGATTTCGACTTAGGCGGATTTTGATTCGACATAAAGAATTTGAGGTTTATTCTTATAACTTATTTTTGTTCGAACAATAAAGGTAATAAATTCCATATAACAAATGTAAGGTAGTCGGGGGTTAGTCAAAAATTTTAATTTTGTTCTTGTTCTCGGATTCAAATGAGATAGAAAATTTGAAACTTCTCAGAACATCTGATTATTAACGATGTTTTCATCACGATATGTGAAAAGAAAACCTTCAAAGACTACTTCATTTTTATAACGGGCTTAGCCTTTATTAATGAAACTAAATTACAATGAGAACTAGTAAAGTGCAGTGGCAGGACTCTTTGCAGTGTTTCGCTTGGGGAAGAACCACAATTTTGTCAGCAATTTTGCCGCCAAAAAGTAGTATGCAAATATCGCTGTGTTTCAGTTTGAAGGGCAACGTTTCCAGGGAAATTACAGGGTATAAAGATGAATCACCTTATATCTTTAGGGGACGAGCGCAGTGTAATGACACGGACCCTAAGGATGACAATACACTACATATTTTACTAACTTCTTACACTAAAGAAGCAAGCAAACACGTGTTTATGTGAGTCAGAAATTTATTATCGTATACTCCTAAAATGTTTTCTAAGAAACAATAGTGTACTCACATTGTCGGCAAGTTCTTAAAGTCGGTAAGTTATTTTTGTTCGAGCAATAGAGGTAATAAATTCCAAATGATCAAGTTGTAAAGGTTGTAAAATAAAACGTTGCTATGTTCGAGATACAGAGGTCAAATTTAATTTTTCGAGTTATGGAGTGAAAATATGTACCAAAATGGCTTGGAGGGACTCGGTGATTATTTCGACTAACAGAGGGTCAAGATTTCAAGTAATGGAGGTTTTGGTGTTTGAAGGGAAGGGAACAAAACATTTTTTCGAGATTTGGAGGTTTTTGACTTATCGAGGTTCGACTTAACGAGGTTCTACTGTATATACCCTTCAATCAAAGAAACGAAAATAACAAGGTATGAAATAGCGCACTTAAGAAAAAAATATGCTATTAGGAAAGTATGAAACAGAGAGATTAATTAAATATTTTTATTTCATAAAGTTAGGTATAATTTTTAATACGCAAATAAATGATAATTTTAATGAGAGAGCCGTGTCAATTCGCGTTATTATACTTAAAACCTCAAACAATGCTCCATAATGATAAAACATTTATGAAATTAATAAAAAAATAACTGTAATGAGGTATTGTTAACAAAGTTTTTTCTCATAAATGCAGTGAAAAGTAAGTAGCGGGATGTTAATGAGGCTATTGCCTTTAACTAACGTACCTAATCGTGGTTCCGAAACCTTTAATTGAAAATGGGCTTGATAGGCATCAGAAAACCTAAAACACGTTCCAACTCGCACGAAAAATGATCGAATTGTTATTTGGCCATAAATAAAAAATGTTGCCAGTTTTGGATGAATCCCTTCTCGCTTATAAGTTTACTCAATGCTCAATTCATATTAAAATTATATTTTAGCAATACTTACGTGATATCATAAACATGATAAACAGCTCACTAAATATTCCCACTTCTGGGTCTCCAGCATGCTGACTTCTCTGACAAGGAGATAGTTAAGGGTATAATTCACCACGCTAGCCCAGTGCGGGTTGATGGATGACACATGAGAATATGGCTTCGAAAGATTCAAGGTACATGTCAGTTTCCTCACGATGTTTTCCTTCGCCGTATTAAGTTAGCGGCATTAAGTAAATATTGGTGGACATTTCACACACAACACCATCTGACTCCAAACTAAACAAAGCTTGTACTATGGAAGTCAGATAGCCGATATAGTATCTACTTATACTACAGTACAAATAATTTGTATTCATCTCACTAGCTCACGTTTGATATAGTCAGCCCAGTCCGACTCAAGTTTCGATCGCGCCCGGCGATCTTTTTCAAGGAGAGTACGCGCGGGTGTTCGCAGCTCGTTTAGCAGTGCTAAAGGATTTCACCTGGCTGTTTTTCTCCCGTTAAACTTAAACCACAGATTACTAATACTAATTGGGATTATTGTCAATCCACGAAATGAGGGCTATTTTTTTTACTTTCATGATGCACGGCGTCGTTTATAACCACACTCTCATTTCATTGGAATCTCTTGGCGTCCATATGGTAACACCGTCTAATTACCATCCATATTTCAAAAACAAAGCGCCGAACGCACATGTTTCGAAATTCGCGTGACAAAAACACATCGATGGCGTGTCCGCCATGTTGACTTGTTCGTGCCAAACTTTGGTAGCATTCCGAACATTTAATAACTTTTATTTCCATATGTGTCTTGAGATTCAGAAATTGTTGTTAGACACCTATAACAATATAATATGTATTGCGTTTTGACATTTGAAATTTTTGATAAAATCACTATGTCGAAATTATATTTTTTTTGTGACGAGCATAGTGAAGTGCTAGGTAATGATTTAGACTCTTCGAATTTTTCATGTTAAAATGTCTTGGAACTGTTTGTGTACCTTGTACAAACACAAAAAGGCATTGTAACAGTTCATATCGAATTTGGTGGAATTACTAGTACATATGCGGATCATTTGTCGCTCACGTTGCAACTGATCTTAATCAGGAGACGTCACCTGATTTTACATTGTCATCGTTGAGGAGCGTGTGGCGCTTCTTCCGTTTTTAAGAGTTCAATGGTATTCACTACTTAAATATAAAATAGTCAATTCACAGCGAGCCTCAAACTAGACAAAGATCGCAGTTTAGGTTATGAAACTGCGCTGATTTGAATTTAAGTACCTACATATGTACCTACATGGAATTTATAATTACACGTATTTTGTTATAACTAAAGTTTTTTAGATCGCGATAATCTTTGAGTTTCAATCGCAAAACTTAAGTACTTTGAATTGTCAACACGTTCAGAGCGATCATAAAGTTGGTCCGGCACTGCAGTTGTTACAGCCATAGGACGGGGGCATTGCCCCGGCTGAAATAGGCAACCTTGACCGCTCGCTGGCCCGTTTACCCCGCTTGTAAACAACCTAAACAGCGGTTGTCTGGTCTTTAAGGGAAGACCATTTAAAAGTCTATTTAATTTTTCATTCAATTTTGGTATATAAAATTAACGTGGTTGTTACACATATTCCAAATCAATCCAAACCGAGTTCAAGGTCGGACTCGACCGATCATGTTACACGAAAGTTACCAGTGACTAAAATAAATATTATTTTTTCTGGAAACCCGGTTAAAAGTTACAAAATATACCTACTTAATTTTTCATAAAATCTATACAAGTATAACTAACACAATAACAACCCCACACTAGTGATATAAGACTAAGAACGCACCCATAAAATTCACCGAGTTTTTACCAGTGTAGTTGGTTCACATCTCCGTAATTTTTCCGCTATAAAAGTATTCTATGTAGAGAGTCCTAACTCCAGACTACAGTCTAACTGTGACTCGATCCGTTCAAGCGTTGTAACGCGATGGAGCAACAGTCATCCAAACTGTAAAATTATTTTTTTACTTTTAATAATATAATTTAATTTATACGTTGTAGAAGTAGGAGCCAGAGGTATACCAGCAAAATCTCTCTATAACCTGCTGAATGACCTTGGCTGGTCCAGAAGTGCAGTAAGTTCTATACTAGAACGAGTATCTAAAGCTGCACTAGTAGGTTCATATCATATTTGGCTGGGCAGGGAGAGAAACACGAGTAGTGAAGGTGAGTGTTGATGTAAGTCAGAAAGGGGCTTAAACCAACACCCGTGACACAAGACTGGGGATCTACACGATTTCTCTCTCTGCCACACGATGGACCCGGTACCCGCACGGTGAATCCATGGAATGCCAAGAAGATCGTCGCTAAGATAAAAATAGGATTAAATAGCTCTAACAAAGTTGGTGTGACCCTTATTTAGCCCCACCATCTCATATTACAAAAATATCAAATTAAGCCGGTTAATTACTCCGTGGAGTGCTGGTTCAAATTGTCGATAGTTGGATCGAGAAATTTAGAGAATAGTCAGATCATAGCCTAGATCTTAGAATAACAAACATGCTACTTTTTATTCCGCGAAAATAACGGGATTGGGAACTACGCGAGTGCAATCACGAGATGCTATTAGTATTCAATTTATCAATGGCATTATCTGTGGCACATTGTGATGCAACAATTAGATAAAAACAATCCTTGATGCGGATTACATATCATTCTAAAACGTCAGCTCTATCGGTGTAGAACTTTATGAGTTTTTGAAGCGTACATAAACCAACATAACATTTTTATAGATAGAGAAGATGTTGTTCCAAATTATAATGTACACAAATTTCAAATTTCAGCCCGACCCGTTCATACGTTACGACGAACTCGTAATTGAGCAACATCCATACATTAACATTTATAATACTAGTACTCGTAGGATAGTAGGATTAAATAGCTCCATAAAGTATAGGGAAGATCTTTGTATAGCTTTAACAAAGTCGGTGTTACTCTTGGCTTGCCCCACCGTCCATATCACAAAAACAAAAACATATCAAATGAAGCAGGTCAATTACTCCGTGGAGTGCTGGTCCAGATTGGTGATGGTTGCGGGGGTCTGTCGCGTGGGTCGGTTCCCACGGCCGCGGGGGACTCTGACCATGTGGACCGGGGGTGTTTTTGCGCGCCGACGTCATCAGGTATGTAAGTAATTCGATCACATGGTAGCTGTAGGTCAAGTCTGATATGATATATCATATCGGCCCCAAGTCTCGGCAGTATCAAAAACAGATTAAAGTGCTGGCTTATCGATCAAACTTTTTATTGCTACACCGAATTTTTAGAGAGTGATTGGCAAAGTTCCCATAAAAATGCAAAGAAATAGATTTGACATGAGTCAGTACAATTGTAATAAAGACATATTATACTCGTACATACAATGCTTGACAGTTATCTGTACAATAATTATTATAATACAGTAGTTATTACAAACTTTGAAAATGCATACACTTTGTATGCTCTTTCTTTTGTTTTTATTTTTTATTAATTGACGTGTAAATTGTACATGTATGAATAAAGTACTTTGACTTTAATAAATCTTATTAATATTATAAATGGTTGGATATTTGTTGCTTAATCTCATCGTAAAGTATAAACGGATTGGGTTGAAATATCTGGATGAATAAATAGGCTACTATTGATCCCGGGAAAATAACGAGAATGGGAAATACGCGGGTAAAACCGGGGGGCGATGCTAGTGTATTATATTTCTGATTGGCGGGCAGCGTTAGAACGATCGAATTCACAATCGTGGATAAATTTGGTTCTTATACAAATTAATGATTTATTTATATTTAATTGACACATAACACATAGACTATTTTTAATCCTGGAACAATTAGAAAATACGCGAGTAAATCTGCAGTTTTTTTACTACTAGTTTTATAGTTACGCAAATAGTGTGCGATCATGCATTCAAACTTCAAACCCTACTTGCACTAATGAGTATTTTTCCTAGTAGGTGTGTAGGTTTATCATCAGCGCTGGTTTGACGAAGAAAGAAAACGATGTAAGGAAACAAAATATTCTAAAAAAAATATTTTGAGCTCATCATTGTTGTCTAATTGCCTAATAAGTATGTAACACGCCTTCTCAGAAAACAAAAATAAATTTCCTAAGTTACAAGTTTCCATTTAATCGAATATTGAGTCGATAAAATCATTTTTACTTAGATTAATTATTGATACGAATTCAATTTATACTAACTCTAGAGGCCGAGCAATAAATTAGAATGAACAGATGAACGTCTGGAATAGTCTGGATTAAACGACTTGCAACTTTGTTGCCCCATACCAGTACTACAGATGTAAGAATAACTCTGTCTTCGGTAAGTTAATAAAACGCACGTAAAAGTATTAATGGCATCATTTATGCTCAGATGACATTAATAAATAATCCGCCATAAAAATATTAATATGTAACAATGTACGCTTTTATAGTACGTTTTGAATAACGGAGTGTCCAAAATATTCTGGTGTCATCCAATCGAGAGTGAATCGGTTTCTTCTAAGTAATCACGCTCCATCTTAGACCGCATCGTCGCTTAACATCAGGCGAGATGGTGGTCAAGTGTAAACCTAAAAAAGGTCAAAAAAGGAATTTCACTGTATTATTATTTCAATCAGACCTTGGCGACAAACAAAAGTCCAGTGCGAGCCAAAACCTTGTCAAATTTTTGGTATCAAAAGGAGAGGATCGCCCGAAGGTCAAGTTTTAATCAAATTTTGTTATAGGTTATAAGTATGATAGTTGCAGTTCAATCAACTAGAAACATAAACGAAGTTTCATCATTTGGGCAACGTGAGAAAATGACAACCTGACAAGAACAAAATCAAAAATTTTGATTAACCCCCGACCTACCTCGGATTTGTTATCTGTACAACATTCTACTAGTCAAACCCTTTCATTTGATACCCACCCATATTAAGGAATTTGTGAAAAAAGAAATGTATTTCGCCATTTTGTGGTAGCGGCCATCTTGGATTTAAAATTTGTCACAGTGCATAGTGCAAAGTATTCTACTAGTCAAAACCTTTCGTTTGATACCCATATTGAGGTAGTAGTGAAAAAAAAAAATTTGTGGTGGTGGCTATCTTGGATTTGTTTTTTTTATTGTATAGTATTCTACTAGTCAAGTCCTTTCATTTGATACCCATATTAAGGTAGGTTGTGAATAAATATTTTGTCCGCCATTTTGTGGAGCCATTTATCTTGAATCGATATTAACCAAACATAGCTAAGAACTTCCGCACGGATATTAACTTTCAAATAAAAAAACCGCATCGAAATCGGCCCATCTGTTTGAGCTCAACGGTGCCTCAGACACACAGACAGACAGACAGACAACAAATTTATAACACCCTTTTTTTGTCGGGGGTTAAAAATCAACTGTCAACAAAATTTTACCGTTTTGACAACGTGGGAAATAATTGTCTGTATAAATGAAGTTTAACCATTTCAACTTGCTGAGAACCATTTTCGCCATTTTGGCAACCTTAAGAACCAATTATGTATTATGGCTGCGACATGATCTACAGATGACTAGAGAATGATCAGAGCGAAAGTATATTGTTTCTAATATAGAGTACCACTTTATTATAAAACAAGTAAGAAACAAGTGAATACAGTACAAGATCACGCAGCTATTTTATCATGAAGAGTCCAAATCAGTACCCAAAGGTATGTGATGATTTATCTCTTTGCGCTGTAATTACTCTAAGTTGTGTCTAATATTTAATAAAGTAGTAATGTTAAATAACATTAGCTTAGCTTAATATTAAAACTTACCGAATGATATCACTGTTATTAGAAATCTACTTTTAATTCAGGCTACCTAAAGTTTTCAAACAATCTTTTGAACAACAACCAACAATGTTTTGGTCACATTATTATTGAAAATAAATTAACTAAGTCTTCTGTTTTGTTTAAATCATTTTAACCCCCGACCAAAAAGGGGTGTTATAAGTCTGTCTTGGGGTTAATCAAAATTTTTAATTTTGTTCTTGTTTAATTTTTATTCTTCATCTGTGAGCTGACAAAAATAATTTAACACAGCTGTCACAGAATTTAAAAAAAAAACAGTCAGAAACGGCGCTAAAGTTAGCGCCAACAGTTTGCCAAATTTAAACTTGGAACGCCTGTTACAACGACGACCATAGACAAGCTATTTCAACGCTAGCAGCTAGGTTTATTTTGGTTCTATTTATAAACTAGGCAAAGAGAGCAATTAGAGGAACGAATACGATATAATTGTTTTGATCATTTTGTTTACATTTAATTTAAATAACTATAAAACGTTTGTTTTTAACATTTGTTTATATTATTTTGTGCTCTGATTACAATTTCAAAAATTGTTTCGTGATTCATCCGGTTATGGCTTTCTAAAATTTAGTGGGGTAGTTTCTAAAAAAATAGTATTAAAAGGATAAATTTGAGGAAATTAAACAAAAATAGAAAAACCATAAAAAAACTCAAGATTTGAATTCCTATCTGAACAATGGAGTCCACGTATTTAGATGTTTTCTTGTAAAGAATTTTAGTATTATGCAGAGGTTTCAATAATAAAAAAAAATGGTTGCCTGTAAAGTCGGTATACGGGCGAAAGTTTTACGTGACAACGACTTTGAGTGGTAAAATAATTTTACGGAAGGGACGCGTGCCTTTCACTTTTTATGTCTGTCTCTCTCGCTCTTAGGCGGGCTAACCATGCCCGAGTGGAAGGGACGCGTGCCTCTCACTCGCTCTCGTTGTGAGCGCATAACGTGAGCGGAGCGTAACACAGTTTCTTGAAGTGTCACCCGGCAAACCAATTTATAAGACGTTGTCACGTCAAAAATAACAATATAATTTATAATCTATTCTCAAGTTGGCCACAGACTTTGACTATTAACATATTATGAGCATTTATGTGTATGCTAAATACATGGTAGAGATTGTAATTTTATGTATTGATTTTAATTTAAACTTAACATTCTTTACTCCCTCTATACACTTAGACGACTTGCAGGGCCCTGAGGTTTTACCGACGCAATTCCCGTTTCGTTTGTTTTTCCATAATACTCGTAAAAAGTAGACTATGTTTTATTCCAAACTATAATCTAAATGTCACGTCCTGATCGTCTCGCCAATCTTTATCTAAAAAAAATGTGTTCAAAATTTCGGCCCGCTACGTTCACCCATTCCAAAGTGATTGAGCGACAAAAATACAAACTTTCGCATTTATAATATTAGTAGCATAAGAAGATATGCGAAATTTCAAACTCTATTACTCTATTACTGCTCTATTCGCGCAATTTTCGTTAAGGGCGTGTGGGCCGTAATTTTGAATTTTTAAAACAACTTTAAGACCTTTAAAATTGTGTACTAAACTCTGAAAAAAATATATGTATTAGTTAAGGATCTAATCTAGTGCAATTCGCAGTCAATAACACGATTTAATGAATTTTACTTGATAGGAAAAAATCCCAAAGTTACCCCTTTTCAAAAAGTTTTTTCAAGTTTATGACTAAAGTAATGAATTTTTTTACAAAATTTTTGTACTCAACGAAAGCCACTAAAAAGTTATAGATGCTTTCGCAGAGTTTGACTTGATAAAAAGTATCAGTTATTCACTATGTTTTAATATCTACCATATATATAGCGCGCCGTTCGGCAGGCCCGATCAGTCGCGTTTCGGCGCTCACGGACGACGGATCTGTGCTTGATTTTGCAATTTTGACAACTGATAAATTTTAAAAATTACGATCATAGTGCCACAGTATAACAGTACCTATAAGTAGGTATTACTAGTGAAGCACGCTATGATCTTGATTTTTTATACCGTTTTCATTGGAATTGCAAATAGACGCTGATACTAATTAGTACGCTGTTTACTTTATGTTGTAGACCAATAGAGGAGTCTCAAAAAACTGACGTCGATAACACATCAGTAAAAAATTCAATGCGGATGCAATGGAAAATAGATAAGTCGAGAATAAGATCGGTAAAATATTTGTCCGTCAAATCAGAGATCGGGATAAGGAAATAATGAGAGGGGAGAAATCCCCTGCGCAAATCCCCTAATATAAATGCAAGTTAGGTATCATTTATGATACCTTACATTTATATGCTATTTAGGTACATTCTTTGGTAGTAAGGTACTTAGTACTTGGAAGAAAAGTCCTCACATACAGATTTCACCACTTTGGAAGAGACTCTTGCGCTAACTATTCAGTTTAGAAAAAAAATGTTAGGAACTTCAATACAATTTTTGAACACCTATCCATAGATACACGTTTGGTTTTGATATAATTTTTTTTTTTTATTTCTTTTCCAAGTTTGTGACACCAAAATTTGTTGTTTTTTCTTTTTTTGTATGAAAATGTTAATATTGTTCATAGAATACATGTACTTACCAAGTTTTAATAGTAAACTTCTTATAGTTTCGGAGAAAAATGGCTGTCACATACGGATGGACAGACATAACGTATATTTTAAAATTTGTCTACGAATCCCTAAAAACCCAACTTCGTTCATTTAAAACTTATTTAAAATGAAATTTAGACACTCGACCAAATGTGATAAGAAGCCTTTTAGGCAGTAAAATTACTCGTAGAATTTAACTCTGTACTAAATTTCCGATTCGCATTTTTTATACAAGGTTTAGAATCATTTCTTGAGCATAAAATTACAAAATAATAACAAATCCAGGTGGAGCTTAAAGCGCCAGCTCGAAAAAACGTTTTTGGCCGATATTCCGAAAAAGTTATAAAGCCTATTATTATTGTAGAAAATAAAATTTCCCATCTTTTGTGGCCAGGAAACTTTTTTTTCGAACTTATCGATTACGATTTATTATGTTCAATTTAATGATAACAATGTGAAAAAAAAATAAGATGTGAATTCTGTTCCCAGTAGCATAAACATGCCCCTTTTTACCCGAATGGAAGAAGGGTTGCCAAACGGCTGGATGGATTTTGGTAACTAAGATATTGTGAGACTAGTCTCATTCGCCAAAGTGTCCTTAGATAGTAGGTAATATTTTTTTACGTGTAGATTTTTTTGTGGTCGGCGTTTTTAAATTAAAGTTATTCTATGATATTGCTCGTTGCTCGAAAAAACAGCACCGTTCATCATCATGATTGAAGAGTTGAACGAAAAGTTTGGTCTCCATTTTTGTAATAAGAACAACTAACCTGTGAAACGCATTGTCAGAGTGGGTTTTGTCGATGGTTGGAACTTTGGGGTTAAGAGGTACACATGTGTCTATTAGAGAAGCAAGTTCCATTGTCATTCATCCGTTATCATCGGCATCATCGCAACCGTATCATTAAATGGGGGCTATAAATCGTAAACAGTAAATTTTACAAAAAAAGTTTACTAACAACAAAAGATGCAAAAATTTATTTTCTACAATTGTTGTCATATATATAGTTTCCAAAATATCGGCTA
This sequence comes from Ectropis grisescens, assembly GCA_017562165.1. Classification (NCBI taxonomy): domain Eukaryota; kingdom Metazoa; phylum Arthropoda; class Insecta; order Lepidoptera; family Geometridae; genus Ectropis; species Ectropis grisescens. The sequence continues at coordinate 18,190,036 of CM029773.1, forward strand.
AAACAGTTTTTTCAATTGGCGTTTGAAGCTCTACCTGGATCTGTGAGATTTTGTAATTTTATGCTCAGTAAGTGATCTTTACTTCATAGAAAAAAATTGGATTAGAAACTTAGTGCAAAGTTGACTAAAAAACCGTCTATTTTTACTGGCCTTTCATTACGTTTCTGCTCATTTTTTTTAATTTTTGACGAACTTGTGAATTATTAGGAAACATTTTAAAAAGATTCATGTAATTGGAAAAGCCGTTCTCAACGTATAGTGTGACCAAAAAAGAAAAGGTTTTGTATACTTACGAGTATAGATCAATTTAATATTTCTTCGTTTATATAGCAACAAAACTGTTATCATTAGTATAAACAAATCTTGAACAAAAATGAGTTTTAATTACATTGTCCAATATTTTAATGTTATTTCTGCACTGTGGCACCGATTCCGCGGTCGGTGACGGTCGCGAGAACAAGACAGCGCTAAATGCCTACTTTGACAGAAATACCTGGCCTTAAAAAGGGTCCAAAGTTTTACAGTTGTTGTTGCTAGTACGAATATTTCTCGAGCCTTTTCTTTTTTGAAAACCATACCTACTTTCAGATATGAATAACTAAATACGCTGCCATAGTGTCATAACCTCCTCGAAACTTCTACCAACTTACACCACGAACGGGCTTCCCCGCTCGTAACAAAACTTAAAATAAACATGGCAAGCTTCGCGAGCGTCTTGCCAAAGTTTTTAAAGTATTGCTGCGATATTTTAGCGTTTATTCGCTTGTGAGGTAATTTTGGTTGGCTCTTGCTGCCGTATTATATCCTAACTTCGTCTGGAGCGGGATTTGTTTCCATTATATTTTGAGCCGTCTTTGTAAAGTTTGATGATAAAGTGTTTTTTTTTTTAATCAGACCAGTAAATTTTTGATCGGATTTTTTTTATGGGCTTACGTCTTTAATATGCTTATGTATCGACCTAGCGTTGGAGTGGCGGCGAAGCAGTGGCGTGGAACGTGCGCGTACGATCATTGGATGGGTAAAATCTTGTGATCTGGCAACACCGACATTCGTAATAGTAGTATATCTGTAGCTACAGAAGTGACGTATTTCAATACGTCACCTCTCTAGCTAAATACTGCTGTGTTGTTCACAACACTAGTGCCGTTTATTGCTTAAATTCTAAATTATAAGCTTACACTTAAATTGGCACGGAATCACTACGATTGCTATTTTTTCTTTAAGAGTAATAGGTTTGCACTTGACCCTTGGCCACCTTCTAGTCTGATCTAGATAAGGATAACAATGATGCAGAAACCGGCGTCTTTCAAAGAACAATTGTGTCATCCGACAAGCTACACTTGGCCATCGTGGCGGAATATGCCATTTGTTCTTCTTCGATTCGTGATGTAACCATGATTTTCGTACTGCGTACATAATGTGCCTAATACGAGTTCAAATCGAAAAAGTTTAAAAATTATATTAGAAGTATACTTATTTTGTAAGCTTTTGTGTTACTCTACCAATGTCGTTTACTGTACTAGTATTATTAACTACGGTTACCTACCAGTGAACATGGTCCATGAAACTGCATCGTAATACCAGGGACTTGCTCCACCACATAGCTATTGTTAGCAATATTAGTAATTTATTTAAGTTGGTATTGAAGGAATAGTAAGAATACCGAAACACACTCTATGGCAACCCTAAATTTCCGGGTATGATTTGTTTGTAGTCTGTGGGCGGTGACAGTTTTGGCGGGAAACAATGAAGCTCTCGTTTTTCTCGTCAGAACATGATCAATAAAAAACCATATACAAATACGGCAGCAAGTCTAAGCGAAAGGTTTTATTTAAAAGTACTCGGTATTAAAAGTAATAAGTAAATATGTAAGTAAAAGTGATAATTGTACATCTGGTACTGAATTTAAGGTACTGTAAAGCGTTTTTGTTAATTAATGTAATGTGTACACAAAATGTACTACTTCAGCTGCACGAGGCAGCAATAAGTTGGCATGAAGGACTGATTCCGAAATATAATGCTGTAGACTGATCATAGCTGTTTTATTTATGGACTAATTGTGTTTTTAATCTAGAATAAACTACGTTCCCAACACTATGGGAAATAACGCGTAACTATTCATATTAGAGTAGCCTATTTTATTGTCCCACAGCTGGGAGAGGTCTGGTGGTCTTTTCTCATAAGTAGAGTCAAGGCCACAATGCACCTACACCATATGGGTTGTCAGATGTGCTTGAAATATGTATTTATGGGAACAATTCGGTTTCCTCGCAGTGTTTTAGCTTTACTGGTAAAGTTAGTGGTGATGTTAAACTTCTGGAAATGTTCTCGAAAAGTCATGTTAAATAGTTAGCTTGTGTTAAGTAGGTATATATTTAGGTATTTTTCCTTTCTACCGACGGAACTAAATTATAACCCTCTTGTCTGACCACGAAAAGCCTTACAATGTCAGCCCAAGATCCCAAGAAAGGCATTCGTCTTCCTCTTTGGCCATTCTTTCCGGCCGTTCTACCGCCTAAGTAAATCGGCTTTCGCTTTCCTATTGTGGTCTCTATCATTTCAAGCAGGAATCTCATATAAGAGCTAGTATAATTTGATAGCGTTCACTTTCAATTTCATCATAGCAAATCACTCATCTACCTTTAACATTAGTGTCAGGAGTTATAAAAGAATATTATAATTATTATTATCAATTAATTACAATTATAAATTATACACAGCTAACAAAAAATATACCTATATGTATGTACCTACCTAGCATATACCAGAGAAATTATAGGGTTTAGAGATATAACATCTTAGATATCTGGGTGGTGAGCGCAGTGCAGTGATAGGTAATGATTTGGACTCATCATGTTCCAATAGCTGGGTGTCACTGTACTGTTATGTGGCAGGTATGTTGCTTACCATCAGGCATATGTCTTGACAGTCTCGTCACTGTTTATTTAAAAATAAAAAGTATACGACCCTGTTAGAGCGTAGCAATTAAGTATAATTATATGGAAGTAAATGACTTGATGATCTTTAGACCTTTATTGGTCTATGGATAATTCTGATGTGCTTAGTGTAAATAAGTTACGGCTGGTTTAGTCGGGAGAACGGCAACTTCCGTTAGTACCTAATGATATGAAGTGTGTTTGAAACACATCGGAATCATTCTAGGAAAACATTATGAAGCAATAACTTTTAATTTATTAAAAAATTGTCAGTCATAGAAACTGCCGATAGAAGTGAAAACTTATACTTAACTTAGAATTTGATAGCTCACTTTGGAAACTAACTACACGGGTGAAACCAGAGGCTGTGGCCATGACCATGGCCATGGTCCCGAGTTTACCAGAAGATTTCTTTCATTTACGAACGTGACGCTTGAGCTCAATTCACATCCCACAAAAATCTGTCTGTGGTGCGCCAATAGAAGTTTTCACTTCAAAAAATAGGCTATACATTATATAGTACGGGCGGAGCCGGAGCGGACCGCTAGTTAAGCAATAATGTAGCACCATACGTTACCTGTATAGCTGTTGAAATACCGCTATAAAGCATTACGATTAAAATTTGAGTTGATTTCATTAGATTTCACTCACCCAAAAACCGACTTCAAAAGTACCGTCTAAATCTGCTTTGGTTTTGCTATTCTACCTCTATAATTTCAGGCGAAATGAAAAGAGAGAGCAATACCAAAAAGCTAAGACAGTTATGGTTAGGCGGTAGACTCCTGCCCTTCTACCGCCTAACTAAATCGGCTATTGCTGTCTATCATTAAAAGTGAAAAGAAAAGAGAGGGAAATATCAAAGCTATTTATATAGACATTTTTCGTTCGGCGTTAGACGCCTCGGAGTGTCTGCCACCAAGTAATACTGTCTTGGCTGTGACACTGCGCTCTCTTTTCGTTTCGCTTGAAATGATAGAAACAACAATAACAAAGCCATAGCCTATTTAGTTACGCGGGAGAAGAGAGGGGAGTCTAGCGCCTAACTGTCTTAGCTTTTGTATTGCTCTCTCTTTTTTTTCGCTTGAAATGACAGAAACACCAATAGCAGAGCCTTTGAGCAAAAGCTGTTTCGACGCTACACCTCCATGCTGCCGCCCGACATTTCGGAAGGAACCGGTGCAACCCCAAAATATTTTCTCCTGCTAATAACTGTTAACACGGCTAAATAATTGGAATTTTAGCTTCGATCGATACGTATACAATCACATTTACTGTCATTTACTAGTCTGGATAGACAATAAACAGTGGACACGTACACCGCTCCACATTAGTATGCGAAAGGTCTACCATCGCAGCACGACCAAAGTGTACTGTTAGCCCGGCGCATCTCCGCTGCCGACTGTACTGCAACTGTTATTACGAGTAAATAGAATAACAGCGCAGTTTACTTGGAACTTCTTGAAATAGAATATATTTGTCCGCTTAATTGGGATGTCTTTGAAATAAAACAGATTTATTTTCTGCACTAGCAGTGTTCTGTACTTTTACCCACATACTTTCTGTTCGCGATAAAATGAAGCCTATGAACTATATGGATATTTTCCCACAACATTGTCTCGCCTTTTTTTGAAACGGAACTATGGTCGTTAGGCTCTACTGTCTACCGAGATTGGGGCAGCGTAAAAGGCGCACGGTCCTGCTAACTCTTACGTAGATTACAACTCAAAACTAATATGCAATACTCGGAGCATATCTAAAAGCATTCCTTAGGCTTACCATACCTATTCAATGAGTACAAGAGCACAACAGCTTGTACAACAACTAGCGCCTAGCACAAGGCACTCATATGTATGTGTATAATAATTTGCCTAGCCAAGTTCTAGAGTTTAGGTAGATATTTGTTTTCGTGATAGTTTGTTTTCGACATCGCAGCTGTCAGTGTAGTGGCCTGACTCTTTGAAGAGTCCACAGTCCGTTTTTTCTTAAAAAATTTAGATTACATATTAAATTTATACTTGACATTGGCGAAATTGTGAGGCTAAACCGCAATAAAAGCCATAAACCAAGAGTTGAAGTTGAAGTCCACAGTCCGCCCAGGGAATCACACCTTCACAAGCTACTTTACCGCTAACCAGTAATGCGCCAATTGAGTACTTACTTAGTACTTAAGCAAATATCCCACTAAATGTTCACTCTGCTGATATTGCGGAATTGCGGTCTTGTCTCACACGGAGATAATCATCATAATCCACTACGCTGAGCAAATCCGGGTGTAGCCAGATGACGTGTCCTCAAAATATGTCAACCTTGGAAGTTTCTTACAGTTTCCTAGCGATATTTTCTATCACCGTTAAGCTAACAGTAATGATAAACTTGCATATCTGCACTTCGAAAAATAAAAATAAAATACTTGTGTCTGGTGAGATTCAAACTATAGACTTCGACAGGGTTGCGAAATCGTATGTTCTTTGAGGGTGTGACAAAATTTTCGCGTTTGAAAATTAAAAGATATTTTTAAATTTAAAATTGACTATAATTTTTGTATAGGTACAATAATTAAAAATAATGAATGTTTGAACCTAAATAACTTTATTAATACATGCACATACTAACGGCTAAGTAGAGGCTACTCATGCAACTATTGAAATCCGATGGCGAAATTGTCGCAGTACTTTTATACCATGGCGTTCGTTTATCATGAAAATAAGACTGCAGGGCCAATGCCATATCTCTATATTACAAGGAAAGTTCTAGGCAGTAATTTGAATTCTCCTTGAGAAAATAACAAGAGTACGCTCTTGAAAACAACCTTTGAGACACAAAATGAAACGGGACAGTTAGTCGGCATGCATGCTCTTGATTTGATGATTAGGTGGATTATCATGCAGTAAGATGGGACCGCTATTAAGAAGTTTATTATTTTACTAGCAACGCCCCGCGGTTTTACCCGCGTAGTTCTCGTTCCCGTTACTTTTCCGGGATAAAAAGTTATTAGACTATAATCTAACTATGTTTCAAATTTCAGTCCGATCCGTTCATACGACATCATTGAGCAACAAACATCCAAATATCCATATATCCAGACATTTATAATATTAATGGGAAAAAGAAATAGGATAGCAGGATTAAGACAGCTATTAAGGAAGATTCTTTTGAAGAGGATTAAAGTAAAATATACATATATTGTACGAAATATATCAAATTTCACACCAACAGGCGGTTTGGTGATCAAATGCAGACTTTGAAAAAAGTAAAAATGTCTAATTGTTAAAATCCGTACCACTAATAAAGTTATGTGGCAAAATTTTGAACTAAACATTTTTGTACAATGCTTTTCGTCAAAGTCTATAAAATGCGATAGAAGCGTCATGTATCAATTGTAAATGTTGGTGGATCGGCTCCCAGTTCCCCAGTGACAAGCCCAACTGGTCAAAAACTGGTCACGCTGACCTCGTCGTTAATTAAGTTATTCAATTCGCGTGTGTCAGGCAAACCCATGGGAACAGTATGAATCATTTGACTTCGTTTGAATTTTCGCAGGGCCATTAAAATGATCACATTGGACTATTGAGCCATGACACTCGATCAATTGTAAATTTGAATACCAAGGTCACGCCCTCACGCCCATTTCCCGTGTATAATGAGATAGAATAAAATAAATAAAAATAAAATGTACAATTTTGTTTACTAATTATATATTACAGACGATTGGTTTCTCTATCCTCAGCTTGTCCTTCGACAAAGGCCTCCTCTAGAGCTTGCTTAGATTATGCTTATTCTATCTTTGAGATAGAATAAGCATACTCTAGCCTACTTTACCTTACCACAAGGGCATTAGAGGGCTCGAGGCTTCCTCTATAAAAATAAATCAGGAATTCAACACGCTCGCCAAGTGCGCGTTGTCAGATGACGCATGACAAAGCTAAGTTGTCTTACTCCTTCACAAAATTTATCTTGGATCATGCCGGTTTCTTCACGATGTTTCCTTTCACTTTTAAAACCACTTAAGCTTTTACATTTTCACTTGGAAAAAATTTCAGAGGACCAAAAACGAAATTGTAAATCTTGATTGTGAAATTGGATGTTCAATGTGAATAAGCACACATGGCCCAAAATTACAAGAGTAAAATTAAAATATTGTTACAGTAGGTACTGTTGACACAATTACAGCTTGAGCAGCTTCAAGAGTAAGCTCAAACGCTGGCTTATCGAGCAAACGTTTTACAGTTATGAAGAGTTTTTAAAGACCGACGGTAAAATAATCATTAAATAATTGAAAAGAATTGGTACTATTTTATATCCCATTTGACATCATTGTATTACGATTATTTTTATTATGACACTAGCTGAACCCGCTACTTCGTTCGCGTAAGCATGCTACGGACTTATACATTAGTTGAAAGTACGACAAAATATTTGGGGAAGTAGCCATTGAAAAACCGAGTGAATATGTTTTTCCACGCAAAAAATTATTTAATTTTATCATCTTTATTTACCTTTTTTTAAACAAAATCCAACATACTTAGTAAGGTTTCGTAGTAGCGAACATAGCCGCAATTGTTAAGTTTGTAGGATTTTTATAAGATACATTATGGAAAGTCTGAAGCTGTTGTGCATGATCTGATACCTACTTATCTTATTTTTTCTCTAGCTCTTACCCGCGACTTCGCCCGCGTAAAATTTTGAATGAAGCCATTTATCATTTTGAAAAATGATAAAAAATTGAGTTTTAATGTTACGCAAGCAAGTTGAACCCGTAAATCAAAGCCAAATCTAAGTGAAATGTTAATGTACCTATACATTTAATTATTTAATCGTAACACAGAAAAAGAATCAAAGAACGAAAGAATCCAAATTCGGCATCAAAATCATTTTAGCAGCAAACAACTCATTGGTACAATTTAGAATACCAGTAACGCCACCTAGTGATTAAAGAAAAAATACATACCACAATAGCAAAACATTGATCTAAATTGGCTTTAGTGCTTTAGATTTAAACTGACATTAGCGCTATCTAATGAGAATATAACGTTGCTTGTTATTTTGATTGTGCACGCAAAGCACCTGTATTATCTACGCCAAAACGGGTGCATTATATTTAATATAATACGGAGTTAAATGAAAATATAGACCCCATGTGAAACTTTAGACTCTAAACTATCTGCGTTTCGGATGTCAAACCAATTCGTTGTGTCGTTTTGACGTTAATAATTGTTTCCTTAGGGCCACAGATTACATACCTCCTTAGGGCCAATGCTTTTATTCGGGTTGATAGGTAGTATATGTGGTATTTCAGACTATAAGTTATCTCTGTTTAAATTTTCTACCAAATTTGCTTAGTATTTCTGACGTCACAGTAACCTATAAGTAACCGATTTGCTATTTTTGAGTACAAACTAAGTACGTGTGTTTCGAATTCCTTCCAAATGTGTTCAGCCTTTCCAACGTAATCCTGTAAATATTATTATATTTACAGGACTATGAACGGAACGTATTTAGTGATCGGGTTGAAATTTGAAATACAATCAGATTATAGTTTGGAAGAACACATAGGCTAAACATTGCTACTTAAGCTAAGCCAAGATATAATGTGTTTCAAATTGTAACTCAATACATTCAGCCGTTCCAACGTAATTGAGCAGCAAAAATTTAAACATTGGCATATTTATATTATATTGGTAGGATAGGATTTTACAAAACTTTAGAAAAAATAAATGCAAATCCAACAAACAAAACAAACAATGCAAAAGTGGTACTCGCGCGCGAAGGGTTCCGAACCATTAGCAAATAAATGGCTCTAATTGTATGGGAGCCCCCTTAATAATTAATTTCATTTTATTTTAATTAATTACATTTAAAGAGAACATAAAAAAGCGTCTGTAACAGGTACGTTATTAGTATCGAGCAAGAAACGGCAAAATATATAAAAAAATTTAGTGTTCTTTGTTAAACCAGCAATAGAAATACATCATCTGTGAGAATTTCAACTGTCTAGCTCACACCGTTCTTGAGATACAGCCTGGTGACAGACGGACGGACGGACGGACGGACAGCGAAGTCTCAGTAATAGGGTCCCGTTTTTACCCTTTGGGTACGGAACTCTAACAACGGTATGCTTCGGTCACCGAAGCTTGTTGAACACTTTCTTTAAATTTTAAACAGTATTTGGATTGAAATAATACGTTTTCTAAGTTATGGCTGGTCTAGTAAGTTACAGTTGACCTAGTCGGGAGGACGCCGACTGTCGATCCGGAGACCCAGGGATCAAAACCACGCGCACCACTATCTTTTCAGAGTCATGTTCATAATGCCGGTAATTAAAATGGTGAAGGAAATCATCGTGAGGAAACCGAAATGTACCTAGAATCTAAGTCATATGTCATCCACCAACCGACACTGGGCCAGCGTGGTGGATTATGGCATTGACTCTCTCCTTGCGAGAGAACGCCCCGACGGCCAGCAGTGGGCTTAATGGGTTGTTTATAATGATAATAATAATAAAAGCTGCCATTTTAAATACGTGCCGCATAGTCCGCAAGTTTCTCCAAGAAGATTTAAATAATCAACCTGTTACAGAACATGAAGTTCACTTGGCTTAGGCCCGTGACTTTATAATTATCACCGAAGTGTCTTAAACACTTTGAGAGTAAAATATACAAGAACAGAATAAATAATAATAATAATTTATTTATTAGTACAAAAATGTGACTTAGTTAATTATTATCTTACAAAAAAATGATGGTGCTATTACAATTCCAAAATAAAAATAGTGCAATAATTATAAATAAACGTGATAGACTTACAACTACATGCAAAATTTATGGGATTACTCTAGTATAATAATAATTTTAATTAGTTTTAATTCATTTAGGCATTACTTTGGTGCCGAAGTCATGAGTATGGTATGAGTAAGATATTCCTAGCTCCCACACTAGGATTCCCTGTAGGTGTCTGTGGGAGCTATTTCTCTTCCGAGGTGTATGTTTAAAGTGTTTTGGTGCGTGTTAGGGTTAAATACGCTAAGCATTATAACTTCATTATATTAATATGCACAATAGGTAGTTTTCTTTTTTTATATTATTTGTGTATTTATACCTAGGTTACATATAGTGCTACGTGCGTGTGTGTGTATGTAAGGGTGTGTAATAGTATGTGTGTGTTAGGTGTGCGAGGGTGCAAGTGCGGCTGTGAGGGTGTGTAAGTTTGTGTAAGTATAGACAACGTATGTGTGTGTCTCATAGGAAGCATTTTTTTATACTAATGGTTTTATGAACTCCTCTGAATCTCTATAGTTAAGTGTTAAAAGAAATTTCTTAATCTTTTTTTTGCAAATGTTTTTTTGTGTCGTTGACTATATCAAGCTGTTTATTAAGTTTGCCATATAGATAACAACCCAGGAAGTTGTAACTTATTTGTCCAATTTTCGTTTTACTCTTGGGTTGGTCCCACCTGTGGGTTCTTTTGGATTTACTAATTGCTAGTGCTATTTTATGAAACTTTAAGACACGCTTTTATGAAGAGATGGCGTATGCGGAGTTGTTTGGTTTCTCGGTGTAGGTCATCAGTAGGATATCTGAAGTTTTTATTATGAGCTATTTTCAATATTAGTCTTTGTGCTCGTTCGGCTTTGATGAGGTGTGTAGAGCATGCTGAACCCCAGGATGTGATACAGTAGGTCAAAATTGACTCACAAAGGGCATTATAAACCATATTGATCGTTTTTGTGTCAGCAATACTTCTCAATTTTTTAAAAAACAAATATTACTTTTCTGAGCCTACTGTGTACCGTTTGTTTTATGCTGCTACTTATTATGCTAATATGTTTTCTCCTAAAGAACAATGAAGTGGCCAAGTGCGAGTCGGACTCGCCCATGAAGGGTTCCGTTGCAGCACGTAACATTATACATATAGTACACATGGTTGTACACACATCACACATACACATACACATCTTGTAGTTCGTTGTAGCTTTGATCGAAGTTTTAATAATAGTGTATTTAATAGTGTGTTACACATTTTACCACTTTGGAAGTGTCTCTCGCGCAAACTATTCAGTATACAAAAAATGATTTTAGAAACCTCAAAATGATTTTTGAAGACCTATCCATAGACACTCCGCAGGAATGGGTTTGATGAAAAAAATTTTTGAGTTTCAGTTCTATGTATGAGGCAACCCCAAAATTTATTGTTGTTTTTATATTTTTGTATAAAAATCTGAAAAATGCGACTTTATAGAATACCTCTAGTTACCAAGTTTCAACAGTATAGCTCTTAAAGTTTCGGAAAAAAGTGCCTGTGACATACGGACGGACAGACAGACATGACGAATCTATAAGGGTTCCGTTTTTTTGTTTTACGGAACCCTAAAAATCTAATTCAATGGCAGGTAATTTAATTCTGTCATTCGATTTTCTACCAAACAAAAAAGGAATTATCAAAATCAATTCACAATTAGCGGAGTTATCGCGAAAAATAAAACCAAATAAAAAAACATGCAACCCTGATTGAGAACATCCTCCTTGTTTGAAGTCGGCTATAACCGAATGATGTTGGTTTTTCCACTCAAAAATATATTTTTGATAATTATTTTTTTCATTCAGGACGACGCGACGCGATCACGTGGGCACGTTCTACAATCTAGAATCTAGATATTCTGTGGATCGTCTGTGATAGACAGAATACTTTGAAGTTAGTATGTACCGAACGCGTCGCGCGTGTAGTTATTATTTAATGTTTGTGTAATTTCCGAACCACCTAACCGATAACGTTCAAATTTTGACGGGACAATATAAAAAATGTGTTCTTTCTAATAAAAAAAGAATTAATGAAATTAAACAACGCAAACATGAGTTACAACCAAATACACATTCTGACTTTCACCTCCTCCCGCAAGAAAACCGATCAGAATTTGGGGATCAAAAGTAGCCTACAGCAATCTCCTTCGTATAAACTAAAATCATGCCAAGTTTCAGCTGAATTAATTCAGTAGTTTCGGCGTGATGCGTGATCCCTATACAGAAAGACAGACAGACAGACAGACAGAAAGACAGACAGACATGAAAGAAAAAAAATGCAGTTTCGCCATCAGTATCGACTATGGAGTGCTCCAAAAAAATTTTTTTTTAAATGTCTTCAATGTACAGAATTCGACCCGTTACAGTTTTATTATAAGTATAGATTGTCTGCTCAATTTTAAATTTGATTTATATTTATTATGACATTGTCTAATTATTACTATTTTTTATTTCACAATATTTATATTCCGTATAATCTGGGGGTTACTGTTATACAATTTATTATACCTGACTTGTAAGTGTATACTTATCAGTTAAAAACTTTGACTTTGACTTTATGTATTTACAAATTTACTGAAGTAACATCATTCATTCAACGAAAGGGCTAAATTTAGACAGGTACGAACCCTAATCACCCTTTTACTCAAACAAACTTGGAGTCTCGAATTATAATATCTAACATTGAAGCAACAGATGACTAAGAGCTAAAAACCGATCAAAATGATAGCTTATTTTGCTCTGCCTCAGTCGGGTAATAAAAATCTCCTTTTAAGCGTATTCCAACCTAAGCAAGCAAGTGTACTGAGTAAGCGTGAGAAAACGTCCACGGTAGATTACGATTGTCATTCGTCCTACACACTCCTAAGTTGAGTTGTAAGCACTGATCCAATTATTTAAATGTATGTAAGTACTTACTTAGCTGATTTAATCGGGATAATCTGATAGTAACTGGGAACTTCATTTGTCGGTCGACTGAATCTCATATTTTAGTGATCTCCGTTTTGCTATTGATAGGTAAGTAATGGAATGTTTTAAGATGTCGTATATTTTACGTAGACCTTCCCTACCTATTTCTGCGTTAAAATATTTATAAAACCAGTTTTTCACAAATCAAATGCATTTTTTCTAATCGGTAAGCGTAAACGAAAATAAATAAATATTGGTGGACAATTCACACACAACACCCCGACCCCGAACTAAGCAAAGTTTGTACTATGGCGGCCAGATAGCTGATATAATACAAAAATATGTAGTTTTAGATACATACTATAATAAGTATGTATTTAAAACTATATATTTAATGTTTTTAATGTTCATCTCTTCGTATCTGGTCTCATCTCGCATTAATTGCTTCATAGTCTAACTCCTGAAATGGGCAAGGACTACTTACATCTAGTTTATTTTACTTTTTATGATTCCAGATAAATTTACGGATATAACTAACGTGAAAAGTTACTGTACCTAGTTCAATGCAACTTGTTACTTTATCATCATTTTGCATTTAAATGTTACATCATTTTAGAGGAAAACTTACTTATGTGTATAAAGAATTTTCATAATTTTGTAAGAGGTCAGATCTAAAGAAGATATGAGAGATAAATTAAATTACCATATTATCTGAAGCATAACAATTTTTTTTACAAGATAAAGCAACTCCAAAACTTTGAAATACTCATTTAATCATTTCTGTTTAACTAAATTAAAACGCATATTTTGCCTATTTTGCTTTTTATTTGAAAACACAACTACACATAACATAAAATTGCTTAACGTCACATTAAATAACAATAAACAATGGGGGGGTTTTCCAGATGTTTGTCCAGATGCAAATTTACTTGTCAAAACTAGTTCTGAATTTTGTGTGTAATTTTTTTCAAGTGTAGCACCACTGTTTGTTTTTAACCCCCGATCAAAAAAAGGGGTGTTATAAGTTTGACGTCGATGTCTGTCTGTCTGTCTGTCTGTGTGTGTGTCTGTCTGTGGCACCGTAAAGGTCAAACGGATGGGCCGATTTCGATGCGGTTTTTTTTTATTTCAAGGTTAATATCCGTGCAAATGTTCTTAGCTATGTTTAGTTAATATCGATTCAAAATGGCCGCCTCCACAAAATGGCGGGCAAAATATTTCTGCACAACCTACCTTATGGGTATCAAATGAAAGGGCTTGACTAGTAGAATACTATACACTATAACAAATTTCGAATCCAAGATGGCCGCCACCACAAAATGCCGAATTGTAGTACTTTTTTCACTACTACTTCACTATGGGTATCAAATGAAAGGGATCGACTAGTAGAGAACTTTGCACTATGACAAATTTAAATCCAAGATGGCCGCTACCACAAAATGGCGAAATACATTTCTTTTTTCACAACTCCCTTAATATGGGTATCAAATGAAAGGGCTTGACTAGTAGAACGTTATACAGATGATGCGAGATCCGAGGTAGTCGGGGGTTAATCAAAATTTTTAATTTTGTTCTTGTCGTGAAATTTCGCTAACAAAATAAGACATTGGCGCCACCTATGGTGAAATTGGGAACTGTCTTTGACAGATCTTTTTGCATCTTGAAAGCGCGCCATTGTGTACTAAGCATTTTTGAAGACCTGTTGTATTCAATTCAAATCTTTCTACATACTAAATGACATGAAAAAAGTGAAAAAACAATGTAGGCTACTACAAAAAGTATTGACTCAGGAATCCGTGAATTTCGATGCGATTTTTTTATTTGAAATTTAATATCTGTGCGGATGTTCTTAGCTATGTTTGGTTAATATAAATTTAAGATGGCCGCCGCCACAAAATGGCGAACAAAATATTTCTTCACGACCTACTTCAATATGGGTATCAAATGAAAGGGCTTGATTAGTAGAATACTATACGCTATAAAAAATAAATCCAAGATGGCCGCCACCACAAAATGGCGAATTATATTATTTTTTTCACTACTACCTCAATGTGGGTATCAAACGAAAGGGCTTGACTAGTAGAATACATTGCACTATGACGAATTTCAAATCCAAGATGGCCGCTTCCACATAGTAGCGAAATACATTTCTTTTTTCACAACTCCCCTAATATGGGTATCAAATGAAAGGGCTTGACTAGTAGAATGTTGTACGAATAACAAATCTGAGGTAGTCGGGGGTTAATCAAAATTTTTAATTTTGTTCTTGTGGTTGATATAATGCGTCGTCGTGCAATTTTTTTAAGAGAAATTCGAGGATAAATAACAATCTCCATTTCCAAATAAACTCATATTCTTCAATGTTCTCGTGTCCCTGGCCTTTGTAATGCGATTAAAACGTCAGTAAATCTTTAAACATATTCAGATCATTAGTATTCCATACATTTGCTCAAAAAAATTGCAGAAAACTATGAAACTATAAGTTTTCGATTGAAATGGACAGACATTTTAGACATACGTACGGGAAACAAACTGAAAGAAACCAATTTGAACTTTTCCAAACGATCATGTTTTTAATACAGCCTAAAACCATTTATAATACTTTCAATGAACGCATTATGTGAGTAATCGGTATTAAAACGAACAGTAATTGAGACATTAAAGGTTATTTGTAAATCCCAGACTTATTTGTCACATGAGTGGGTGACAACAATACGGCGATCGGATATTATGTCCACGAACTCTTAACACTGGGTGAATGGGTTAGGTTCTGTCGGCTTTGCATGCTTGTTGACCACCGTGTGAAGTAATGTTTATTGTGGAAACGATATTATATAAATCGATTTGAGTGAATAGACAAAGTAGAAAGCAGTTACTATAATGCGAGGACAGACGTAAAAAATACAATATAATAATTAAAAAACTAATCTTCGAATAATAGACTACAGGCCCGTAAACACAATTTATGGGTCAAATGAACCACCACGAGACCTATGTAGGATGATAAAGGGTATCAAGTAATAAGATTCAGCACTGTGCCGTCACATGTAAGCTGTCCAGCTGAGTGCGGTTGAAGAGGAGGGATTGCAACCCACGATCATTTCTCCTTGTCCTTGTCGCATGATTTTTGAACTGTATGGTAACAATGCCGGAGTGGGAGTCATCCGTGTTCTCCCTGAGCATGCGCCTTTATTTTGACAGAAACCATTTAGCCTGTGTCCCCAACAACCCAACGTCTCCACGGCAACTGGTACAAATTCGTGCTGCGACACAAACATACTCGTACCATACTTTTGCTTCTTCTTATTAGCGGCATCCTCTGCTGCGACTGATGGTGAGAAAGCAGTTTATTTCATTTTTTAAAGAGAAATGGCTCTACAATCCTAATCAAAAATGTTTTTTGTCACTGTCAGCTACTTTTCTTTCCCACAACTAGGACTCGGTATCTCTCTCAAGGAGACGATCAAGGCCGTAATTCACCATGAAGAGTAGGTTAATATGTAATGTACTATTATTCCTTATAAACTACCTATCTGCGTTCCAGACTTCGATCCAATCCGTTCAGTTTGGTTCAAATACAGGTAATTTATTGTGTTTAACAAGATACAGTAAGTAAGTATCTATTTAACATACTCGTAATATCCTCGGCTGGTTTGGATAGTGGAGTACAATATACTCAAAGAGCATTGAAGAGTTCAAACAATTTTAACAAAAAAAATACGTTTTTCTTAGTTATATTTTTTATATTAGTATTAAATTATAAACGAAATCAGTGCCAAATAATATTACATAATTAATTGACAATATGTTTAGTGCAATTAGCCAATTATGCGTTAGAAGGAGATTTTAAATGTCTGGTTACATTTTTTTTATTGGCCTCGAATATAGAAAAAAGTAAATCATTACGCCAGTGCCTGTAACTAGTAGACGCAATTTTCGTAATAAAACATAACATGCAATCTTCTAATACTTTAAGGTGGATTTTTCTTACTGCGATTAACGCAAGTTCAAAATCAAATCGAATAAATCATATTTTAATCACTTGATAGTTCGAGAACGATAACACTATATTGATTTGTTTTGCCATGTACGTACACGTGTCGAGTAGAACCAAGTTGTTGGTACTGTAGTCATATTATAAGACTAAAAAAGTTGAAGGACACGAACATAATGTAATGTTGTTCAGATAAATCGATAGTGGCTCATTTCTCAAGTGCTAAATAAATTTGTTAATGCTTACCGGTTACTGTTACCCAATAGCTCCATAGATGATGGTAGAGGTCGTGTTAGCTAAACGTAAAGACGTAGTTTCGTTAGCAGTTACAACACCTCGACATACAGACATGAGGCTTGCATTGTTTGCAAACTACGCAAATTATATTCCGTGTTCCCAAAATTAGTTGAAAATAAACTATTTATACTTTACTAACTTTTTTTATCTAGTCTTATAGTTTCACCCGTCGGTATTATATAGCTTTCCAGAAAATTGAGCTATTAGAAGCCGAAACAATTTTGTCGATTCTACTGATACTAGTTTACAAGATTAGAATCTATTCAATAAATAAAGTTCAGGCTTTCACATTTTAAGATTTGTTATTATGGTGTATGTGTAAGATTACGTTGGACCACAAATTATAATAAATAGTAATAACAAATATTGGTGGACAATTCACACACAACACCATCGGACCCCAAACTAAACTTTAGTGGCCAGATAGCTGATACGTGTATGTGTGTATAATACTAATATAGTTAAAGTTAAAGCAAATATATACTTAATTGTTAACAATCAATAATTAGACGAAGATGTAACATGGTTATTCATTATTTTCCAGTTATTTTACTTATTTTCCACGACTATCTTCCAAGAGCGAATTTCAAATATTTACTCCGAGGCTTACAAGAGTCTACATTTTGTGAAATTGTTGAGTAAAGATTAATCTGTTCTCAATTTTTTGTGTGTGTGACGTCAAACGAACTCAAAGAAACAAAATTGACCTTAAGTCTAGTTTTGATGATTTGTGTCTTTTGCTAATTTGGCATAATCCTAAAACAGGCTACTCAACCTCAGCTGTTGACAAAAAAGTCGCTATTTAACCAATAAAATCGCATTAACAAAACCGTCCTCTAAATCCTTGAGTTCGCTAGTTCAGTATCGAAACTCTTGAGGACTGGGTCTTGCAACGGCAGCGCAACGTTCGCCTTGCAACACTGCTTGGGCAAGCGTAGTGCGGAGACAGTGACTGGAGTGTGTGAACGTGTGATGGATCGCTTGTGTATCTTCCTGCTTCTGAGCTTCGGAGTGGAGTGGAGCTGGCAATTACTCCCCTTGCGTAAGTAAAGACAGACAGAAAAACGACTTGTGCTCACCAGAAAACTTACATTTAAAAACTATTTAAGAAAAGTTACTTTATGACTAATGCCACATAAATAGCGGCTTTTTCGCTAACAGCGGCTTTCAGGCAAACATTGGTAGCCGGAAAGACACATGAAAAGAAAAGCCCTGCTGTTGATCTTAGGGTGACACAAATTTGATCTTTGTCACGCGACTGTAAGGAAAGGATCTGTTCTGAAGATATTTCACCACAAAATCGATATTTCAATATCGACAGCTTATAAAAACACACAAAATTGTTTAGTAATCTTCCGACGTTAGACTATATTATGATGGAATTCTTAATTTTACTGTAACAGGTTTTTTTTTAATAAAGTGTGACGTGACGAGCAGGACATGTGCCTGATGGTAAGCAACATGCCTGCCACATAACAGCCCAATGACACGCTATTGGAATATGAAGAGTCCAAATCATTACTTAGCACTGCACTGCGCTCATCACCCAGAGATCTAAGATGTTATATCTCTAAGCCCTGTAATTTCTCTGGAAACATTATAAAGATATATCCACATGAGGTGGGGTGCCTTTGTAGAGTTCGAGAACTTCTTTAATTAAGTAGATTTGCGTTTGCAAGCATACATCCTACTAAAATTATAAATGTCAATGTACGAGTATGTTTGGATGTTTGTTGCTCAATCACGTCGTTACGTATGAACGGATCGGCAACACAGATTACTTATCTTAATATATATAAATCTCGTGTCACAATGTTTGTCCTCAATGGACTCCTAAACCACTTGTCCGATTTTAATCAAATTTGGACACCGTGTGTAGATGGATCTAACTTAAAAGATAGGATAGTTTTTTATTTCGATTAATGGGCTTTATGTGACAATATCCGAGCGAAGCCGGAACGGGCCGCTAGTAGTCTATAAAAATAGGTTTTTCATCTAGCCAAAATGACGGGAACGGGAACTACACGGGTAGCACTGCGTGGCGATGCTAGTATTTTATATTATTATGTTGGTTGACAATAAGCATCATTCTAAAATGTGACACAGTTACCTAGAGAGAACCTGTTTACCACATCTCGGGTATCTTTACTTCAAATCCTGGTATCCCCACAACCATATATAAATATTTTGTTCATGACATTGTTTGTATATCTCGTGACAATAAGGGGATTTGGAACTATCCATGTCAAATCGCGGGGAACAGCTAGTTATAAAAAACATTTTTTTACTTTTGTGTTCTTATGTCAAAAATTTTAGTAAGAGACTCACTTAATGCTTTTAAAAGTTTGTTTTAGTGGAGTGTAGTCTAAGTTACAGCTGGTCTAGTCGGGTGTAATCCGGGTGTAAGCCCCACACGCACCACTGCCTTTTCGAACTCATGTGCGTAATGCCGCTAACTTAAAACGGCGAAGGAAAACATTTTGAAGAAACCGACATGTACCTAGAATCTTTCAAAGTCATGTGTCATCCACCAACAACATGTCAAGCGTGGTGGATTATGGCCTTAACTCTCTCCTTACGAGAGAAGGCCCCGAGTCCCAGCAGTGAGAACAGTTAGTGGGCTGTTGATGCTGGTGATGATGTTGATGGTGATGATGGTGAGGATGTTGTCTCGGGCTCGGTGTTTCTTGAAAAATAAAACAAAGTTCTTAATTAGTCAACACGTTCTATTATTACACCACATAATCACTTGCTAGAAAAAAAAAAAAAAAAAAAAAAAGATGAAAATCGATGATGCGCGACACTATGCTGTTATGAGCAGGTGTATTTCCTTACCATCAGGTCATGTCCTGCTAATCTTATTGTAAAAAAAATGTTGAAACGCTGGCCCGTGTCGAGATAACAATGTTCGTTGTAGTGAAATCGTCTATTGAGTAGTGTCGGCATCATTGTTTGCTAATATCTACCAATTATCTTAAAATTATAATCAATAGCTACGTGATCGATGATCACTTAAAAACGATTTCACCGATTAGGTTATTGTTTTCTTTACATTATCAGGATTAGTTTTGAATGAAGGAAAAACGTTTTCGGAAAACGGAAAATTCACTTTCAGTTTTTCAATTCGGAATAGTTATCTGTATATGTAAGTATATGATTTCTTAATAATTTGTGTAAAAAATTTGGATTACCAATTAAAATTTATTTCATTTTTATTAAGGATCTAGAGGTATTTGCACTGTTTTTTACGCCCGTTTCCTTACAGTAGATATATATATATATATATTTTTAATAAAGAGTGACGAGACGATCAGGACATGTGCCTGATGGTAAGCAACATGCCTGACACATAACAGCACAGTGACACGCAGCTATTGGAACATGAAGAGTCCAAATTATTACCTCGCACTGCACTGCGCTCGTCACCCAGATATCTTAGATCTTATATCTCTAAGCCCTGTAATTTCTCTGGAAACATTGCCCTTCAAACCGGAACACAGTAATGTTTGCACATTACTGCTTGGCGGTAGAATAACTGGCAAAGGTGTGGTACTTCCCCAGGCGGACTCTGCCAAGAGATATATCTAATTTCTTTTTCCATTCCACGGTTTGAAGAAACCTTTTTTAACGATAATAACCACTGAAAGAATAATGCTGTTATCTTAAGTTTGTTTTTGAGTGCAATCATGAGTATAACTATAAAACAAATACACGGTATTGTATTTCTAATCCAACTAAGATAGTGTAGGTTTAGATGTAAAACCATTTTAATATGTCTTGCTCAATTAACAATGAAAATGAAAATAAGTGACATTTGAAACATGTAAAGGTTCTATAATAGATAACTTTTTAATCCGAAATATGTTTTTTTAAGCAATAATCCACGCGAATGAAGCCGCGTGCATATGGTAATAATACTATATAAGTTTTCGTTTAACTGGTTTTAATCTATAATATAAATTTGAATCGCAAAATGTGTATCGCAAAAAAGAAAAATTCAAATAATTGCCGGCAAACCCCTAAAAACAGCCCTTTTCCTTTTCCCATACAAACGATTCGCAATAATAAGTCAATTTGAACTTTAATACCACATCATAAAGTTCAAGTGTTAGTGGTGTTAGTGGAGAGGTTCCAGCAAGTCAAAACAATTGAGAGACGTTATGACGTAAACAGATATTTATATGATGGCACAATGTCATTTGAGATATAAACGTATTTTGTTGTGCATCTATACTAATAATACAAAGCTGAAGATATTATTCGTTTGAACGCGCTAATCTCAGGAAATACTAGACCGATTTAAAAAAATCTTTCATCGTTCGATATGTAACGCAACGTAATCCCTAATTGCCATAGGTTATATACGTAGGTATGTACCACGGGCGAAGCCGAAGCGGACCGCTAGTTATTTATAAATATAACTAAAAGGTTCAGATTCTGTTAATTTTTAGCGATGTTACCTTACTAAAGCGTGTAAGCAAAACTGAGTGTTACGTCCAAGCTACACGAGGCTAGTTTTTCAAGCTACATAGGATAGGAATCTAGTGTTAGTAAGTTAGCAAACTAGCACTTCTAGCTTCGTGCAGACAAAACTAGCGTTGCGTAGCGTTGTCTACACGAAGTTAAATGTACTAGCTTGCTAGCTTGCTTGTGTACAGATAGAAACTAGTCTGGAATAACACATTGGCTACTCTTATCATGGCAAAAAAAACGGGATCAGGAACTATTGACCTGAAACTGCGGGATGCTACTATGATATAACTATCATAATTGCGTTAATGCCTGAGCTACACGAGTTAGTTTTTCAAGCTTCGTGTAGACAAAACTAGTGTTGCGTGCGTTTTCTTCACGAAACTAGAAGCTTAGAACTAGCTTGCTATCCTAGCTTGAAAAACTAGCCTCGTGTCGCTAGGGCATTACGGCTGCTAAGATTCCCACCTCCGGCGCTCACTCGATCACGTTACCTTTTTTAAAATGTTATTATTATGTTCTAAACAGCGGACTACATCCACCCGTGTGCAGACCTCAGTGATGAATGCTTCACCAAAGCCACGCTAGACGCCATTCCCGGGATCGTCAAGGGCATTCCCGAAGCCGGAATCCCTTCCTTGGATCCCTTATACCTGGACAGAAACATCAGCATCGTTCTTCCCGGGAACTTGAAGATGACATTTCACGATGCGAAGCTTGTTGGTCTCAGCTCGTTTAAACCTAACAAAGTATCGTAAGTGACACAATGCGAAGCTTGTTGGTCTCAGCTCGTGTAAACCTAACAAAGTATCGTAAGTGACTAATAAATTAATTTTTATTTTATTAGGATAAGTAAATATAAGTCTGTAAGTACAGCCTGTCTGTTAAGATTACACTAGATATGTAATTTGCAGTCGTAGAACTCATTGCTAAGTTTGCTCAGTGAAGTACTTTTGCCAGTTATTCTACTACCAAACAGTAATGTGCCAGTATGAGAGTGATCCGATTTGAAGTGCAATGTTTAATAAAGTTCAGACCATTGACATTTATAAAAGACCAAAAACGGACCCCGAAGACCGTACAGTGGTTAATTTTAATTTAAAAAATTCGTAATATATAAAAATATTACAGGTATAACCCGAAAGAAGTAGCAAACTGATGCGTTACTTCGCAATTAATTATTTGGAAATAATTGTGAAAATAATACATTGCAAGTAAAAAATACAAAATGGGAATAGACCGTGACCAATAGGTACTATCTATCTTTATATATCTTCTTCAATATATCTTTACGATCTTATACGATCTTGGCTTCACAGATTTTTATAATTTTTGTATGCTTTTACAAATTATAAATGTATAAATTATCTTTTTACAACATTCAATATTTATATTAGTATATTGTACTAAATTACTATATTTACGACATTTTTTAGGTCTAATAAAACTAGTTTTGATATTTCAACATAAAATAAAACCTATGCTAATCTGAGCAACCTTCACATATAATTGCATACAGGTTCATGTAAAATTTAATTCCAATGCTGGTGCAACAATTCAAACCGCCGTGAGACAAATCTGAAAAACTAAACCACATTTTAAAAATCATGCGAACTTCATGTCAATTTGATATTTTTATCAATAGGCCAAGCACCAGGGGTTTTTTTTGCAACGTCCGGGACCTGGTTTTTTTGGAATATGTTCAAGGGTGTCCCCTGAATGTAACTCCAACCAGGCGCGGGGGGGGTTCATTTCAACTCATTAGGTCATTCCGATGTAGTAGTAGCTAATTTGTGCGGGGTACCTTGTCCAAACATCGAATTTTCCAGATGTTTGCTATCTCAGAGGCAGTAAGATCGACCGATCTGCTATATGTGCCCTAGTATCACAGATCCAGCTTTTGTGGGAAATGGAAAATCTAAGCCATCTTTCAACTCCCGCACCCTAATTTTGTATAGCTGTTAGCGCGTACTTGGGAGCTAGGCACTAATAAGCTCATCGCTACTAGTGTGGTACTACTTTCGATCAATTCGGTCACTGTAGTGTCTCTTGCACAAAAGCGCTAGCCGTATTGGCAACCCCACTAGCCTCAATAATTTTATACGTTGGACATTATAAACCGCCAATGTCCCTGCCGTACTCGAACCGAGGGGTTTGCGCGTGACAATAGCAAAACACCTGACGACATGAGTATTGCGCCGTGGAAGACTCCTACTATTATGGTATACAAGTTTTTTTCATAATTTATCGAATCATATAATGACGCATGACAGAGGGTTTATTCCGTAGAGCTGGTGAAACGATTAACTCTGCTTAGCATCTGAAACGGCAAAAACATGCAAACCTCCCAAGCAGTTACCATTGTATTTTATTTGCGTTAATGAACACTGCTCATAATAAAAAATAATGATAACTGAGAACAAATAAATAAATTTTCATGATTATGAAATCATATGTTCTCACCTCCTCGGTTTCTTTGCAATAAGATATTTGTCTTATAATATGCTTTTGATATTTAAGATAGGTAAAGTCCCTAGTACAAGCCTTAGGTAGGTATATTAAAACCAGTCTTACATTTAAAAGTCATGTCGTACTTTGCCAAATACTGTGTTTTAAATACACATAATTAGTCAATACAAACAAAGTTATAAATGGTCAACCTTGCCAAAACCACAGCGTTAAGGAAATCTGTCGAGCGCATACATGTTAGGGAAATTTGTTGTATTTTCACTTAAATTACATGATTTAAAATTAACAGTATAATGTTAAAAGTTTTCTATAATCGAATAATTAAAATTGAAAATAATTACTAATTAATACTACTAGATACTGCGAAAATATGAAGTAAAAGTTTGTGTGTTTTTTTAACTTTTCAAGGTTTACACTTGGCTGCCATCTATCTACGTTGGAACATGTTTACGTAGAGGAAACTTTTATACGTTTGTGTGTTTGTTCGTATCTCTGTTACGGTTAAACATAGTAAAAATACATTATAAATCAAAGATATCATAAATATATTATACGTATTCACTCATTTATTCATTTTCTTAGGTTTACATTTTTACAATATTGGTATATAAAAACAACATAATAACATTATAAAAACCTAAACCTAGTTTGCCGCCAGCAGCGGGGCAGGACCCAAGCTACCGGTGGTTAGGGCTGCAGACTGAGGAACCTCCTGACAATGCGCGCTGTGTCAAGAATTACTGCCTTCTGCATCTGGCCCTTAACCCAACCGTCTAGCGAAAGTCTCTTGCGATGTTGGTCGAGACTTTTTTCTATAAGGCTGTTTGCCGACACGACTATTGGGACTATGATCGTCGAATCAACATCCCACATGGCGGTAACCTCGTGAGCCAATTCAAGGTACTTGCTAAGCTTGTCCTTTTCGGCTTTCACGAGGTTCTCGTCATGTGGTACGGTGATATCGACGATCACAGCCCGGCGCTGAGACCGGTCTACCAGCACAATATCAGGCTTATTGGCGACAATAGTCCTGTCCGTGATGATAGAGCGGTCCCAGTAGAGCAACGCACGACCATTCTCGAGAACTGGCAGAGGTGCGTACTTATAGTAGGGCACCTCGCACTCGACAAGACCGTATTGAAGAGCAAGTTACTGGTGGATGATCCTGGCTATTAAGTTATGCCTGTGCAAATACTCGCCGTTAGCAAGATGCGAACAACAGGAAATAAGAACGCAGTGATTCGCCTGGACGGAGGCATGCCCGACAAATGTCGACCGTACCGTCCTTCATTATGTATTTCCGGTAATTGTTCGTCTTGATAACCTCGTCAGCAATTGCACAGGCAAAGCCCTCGGTTTCTCCGCAGAGGTCCCCGAAGCGTTCACCGACGCGAGCAGATTCACATCAGGTCCCGTCAGGGCCCGATAGAACCGCCCGTGCAGTTCCTTGCTTTTCCATACTTCCTTGTGGTCATCAGTGCTGAGCACCGATGGTTTGCGCCAATTCTCGTTTGCCATTGAAAGAGGCGTGAAGCTCCTGTCAACTACCACAACATCGCGATGCATCCCAGACGCGCTGTTGCGGAAATAATCCCTGAGACTTTGTGAGATTGTGAAGGTTCTTGGCATTTAAAAAGCCTCGACCTCCCCATTTCCGCGGGATATACAGTCTTATAACAGACGAGTGCGAGTGTAACATGCGGTGTGTTGTGAGTAGTTGACGGACCTTTCGGTCCAGGGTGTCGAGTTCAGTCTTAGTCCATCTCAGTATGCCAAAGGAGTATATCAGCAGAGGCATTACCCAACCGTTGATGGCTCGTCCCTTGTTACCGCCTAACAGAAGACTTAAGTACTTTTGTCAGCCGGCAAAAGAAGCGCTCCTTCACCGATTTCTTAATGTCATCTGCTGATATACCCAATGACTGTGACATACCGAGATATTTGTAGGTCTCGCCTTTGGAGAGGGATCTGAGAGTTATGGTCTCGGAAAGTTGTAAATTCTCTGAATTTACTACTCTCCCTCGCTGTACATGCATGACCGCACACTTGTCTACACCGAACTCCATCTTGATGGCGTTACTAAAAACCTCTGTTTTCAATAGCTCCAACAAGTCTTGGCGTTTCGGTGCAAAAAGCTTGAGGTCGTCCATGTACAACAAATTAAATATAACCTCACCTCCTCTACGAAGACGATAACCTAACTCTGAATCCTTCAGCAGAGTGCTGAGAGGATTCAGACTTAGGCAAAACCACAGTGAACTTGGACTGTCACCCTGAAAAATGCCTCTTTCACTCTTTATTAAGTCCTCCGAATCAAACGAGCTGTCTACGCTACCTGGTTGACGGATTTATTTTGTTGTACGTTTTTATACGTATTATTGTTATGTAATCTAAACGAGTTTTTACGTCTTTCGCAGACCATAAGTGTAGTAAGTTGACCATTGAGTAGAGTTAAATTTTAAAATGAAATAGTCGACCCCAAAACAACCTTAAAGTTTTTGTTTAGTTCTAATTGCACCTAACACATGTTTTTATAGATTTTTTTACTTGTTATAAATTTGTTTTGACTACTGTCGTACTTATGCCAGATCAGCTATGGGCAAAAACTACCATTGACTTGATCCCGGAGGGTAAACGGCCACCAGATCGGCCCAGAAAGATATAGAATATCTGTTACTAGATGTCCGCCCCGGCTTCGCCCGTGGTACATTATATAGCACTCATCAGGATCCCGTACATATCCAGCGGTGAAAGAATGACTGAAATCGGTTCAGTCATTCTTGAGAATATCGCTCTCAAACAAAACACCTCTTCAGGTACCTGCTACGCCACCTGTCGGAAATTGGTCGTACCAACTCAGATTTAGAGAAACAAATTTGACTAGCAAAGGTGAGGGCATGTAATCTGTGGCAAAGGTTTATATTCAATGACGCAATCTTGACACATGCTGTCATGTGTCATGTCAAAGCACGAAACGTGCGAAAACTCTCAAAAAGGAATATTTTTTCCCGATTTTGTTACATTCTTGATTCATGCTCCGCTTCTATTAACAGTAGCGTTATGTTCTATAGCCTATAGTCTTCCTTGATAAATGGACTATCCAATAGAAAAATAATCTTTCAATTCGGACCAGTACTTCCCGAGATCCTAGCGTTCAAACAAACAAACTCTTCAGCTTTATAATATTAGTATAGATTTGCCAATAATGCAGTAACAATACGAAACTACATCATTGCTATACCAGAGCATTATACTCGTATATCAGCCATCTGGCTCCCATAGTACAAGGTTTGTTAAGTTTAGGCAGTTTTGGACAAGATGGTCTTTTGTGAGAAATGTCCACCAATTTTTTTTTTTACCACCAAATAGTTCTTAGTTTACTTTCGGAAAGAATTAAAAATAAACAGTATTCTTGTATTTTGTTTCATAGCTTCTTAATTAAGCACAACGTTTCTCGCAAAACCAGAAGCAAACTTGCTTGCAAAATTGTTTAACTTCAATTACTTCCGAGGGTGCTTTTCAAGGTGAATTTGTCTTGCGTCCTTCTTGGCAAAAATGTTGGGTTGACTGTTTAGGCTACATTTGACATGAAAATAACCCGTTATTTTAAAAAAATGTTAATTTGTTTCGGAATGTATTTTAACAACATATTTTCTTTTCTGTTTTGTTTTCCATGAAACGTTTGTACTTGGTTTCCTCTCACTTCCTTCTTTACAATAATAACGCCGGGAAAACTGAATATATAAATATAATGTAAAACTGACTGGCTTATTAGGTAGTAACTCTGCCCGCGAAGCCGAGGGTCGTGAGTTCGATTCCACATATATTTGTGTGATGAATTCAAATGTTTGCACTGTGTGTGGGTGTTTTTATTTATAATATGTATGTATTTAAAACTATATAAGTAATATATCAGCTATCTGGCCGCCATTGTGCAAGCTTTGCTTAGTTTGGGGTCAGATGGTGTTGTGTGTGAATTGTCCACCAATATTTATTTATTTAATATATATTCGATTTTATAGAATCGTTTAATATTATTATCAAATACACTTCGAAGAGTGTGCAACTAATCTGTATGATCTAATACCACATTGTTTATTTTCTATTGGAATGCTCGGAGCTCGTAGTAGGACGACAAAGCGACATCGTTTCATAGTTGATCTTCCAAAGACGTCGACGATCGTCGCTTAGCATCAGGCGAGGATGGCTATGAAAGTTAAAAAGAATGTTAATTTGTGTCTGAATCTATGTTTTTTTTGCATGAAATGCTTCTGTATATCTGATATATTTATATAGAAACAAAATAACAACACACATTGTTTACTAGTCCTTGAGCTGCGTTTCTACTTATTTACTTTTTAATACAGCGTTTGTATTTGTAGTCTAATATTCGATTTTATCATAAATAAATCTAACCAAATTAGCATATAATGTAACTGGGTTGTAATGTAAAGCGTCATAAAACTCGCCTATATTACATTTTTTAATACTTCCTGAAAGCGGTACACCGGTGTTTAATTTGTAAAATAACAGTGGTACTCTGGGAGTTCTGCAGTGAAATTTTGAACAGTAGTTATTACGTACATACACAATATTTGTACACACTTTTAAAAAATGGTGCCAGTAACGGTAAAAGCGTCGCGAGTTCAATTGTTTTTCCTAGCATATTAGTTTGACATTCGACGTGGTAATGGGGATTGTGGGGATGGGGATTCAACGTGGTGATTCCACAGATTACCGTTCTTTTAGATTAAGTATACATACATAATACCTAAATAACATTAATTATATCACAACATTTGTAAATAATACATGGTTTAATTTTTGTGAAAACGTGTAAATGATTACCCAAAAAACCAGTTCTTCTTCTAAATTAAAACAATACTTCAATTTCTAAGAAAAATCACGTTACTTTAAGAATGTTTAAACAAATATTTGAAAGGACGACAAAGAATTTTGCGGAAACCTGTGAGGGTCAACACAAAATGGCGTCGTCCTCCATTCACTGGTTTCACAACTGAACCCAGTCATGCGCAGCGGAGTTTTGACAAATTGCACTAACAAAATACATTTTAGTACTTTTCTGGTTATTAACTGGTCAGGTTTTGATCAATGTACACAAACCCAATGCACTATTTGTGGAAATATTGTAAAACTAACACGGTTTGCACTTGCACTTGTATTAAAGGTTAGCCCTTGACCGTTATCGTCATCTTGGCTGAGGTTAAGCGATTAAATCTAAGGTGGTGCGTACTTACTAACTTACGTACTACTTAGAAGAAACTGATTCACATCGATTTGAAGATATCAAGATAGTATCCAGCGGGAAAACTCCACTCAGACAACGCAGTCTAGACGTTATTATTCCGAAAGTGGAATCGAATCTCTTTCGGTTTTGGAATGTCAACCATGAAACGATGTCGCTTTCCGAGGTATGAATTCAGGCTGATTGAATAGCATAAAAGGGCAAGGTGAAAGAAACCGAAAAGCGAACTAATTAACGACAGCAAAACTAAAATTACAAACAACTCATTCAGCCCCCTGTAAGGTATTATAAGATACGAGTCTGTCGCCCAAACAGCGTACGCAATCCAAATAACAATTTTCAATTTAGTTTTTCCTTTTACTTGTCAAAAAAGCCAGCGTTGTTATAAGGTCCGTATTAGTTTGCACATTTAACAACTAAAATTTTCCTCTTAAATATCTGATTGACTGTGTCTCAAGATGAAAAAGGCCAATAACGAGGGCAGGCGGGCTGGAGGCAGCTTCACATTCGACGATACCATCGCTAACCATCTGGCATAATGTTGGTGGATAAGCGCGAACCTATTTACATTATTTTATACTACTTACTACGTTCTTATTATTTCAAGATTTTGTATTTTCCAGGTCCCGACGCGATGTCCGTACGTTCACATTCGATATGCACTGCAACTTCACCGTGCGAGGAATTTACAGTTTACTGGGACGCCTACTGCTCTTCAATCTTGACACCGAGGGCAGTGCCAAGATCAAAATCGGTAATCCATCATCCGTATTACAGTTGTATGTATTTCCCCTCTTGGGAAAAGGAAACAAACATAAAACCTGATTATTTTGTTTGAGGTTACGAGGTTGTGCGTGCAAATATAGGTCAATGAAAAAACCAGCCATATTATAGTCTGGCTAACGAAAGTTGATACTGACAAAGCGCGGCAAATTTAAAATATGTCAGCATGGCATCCCTAAACTGAAAAACTCGCCAAAAATAAACACAAGCCAGCTACTACGAAACATCAAAAACACGCCATTTTGTTGCATCAGATATAGGGATACCATACACTGATTCTACCAAATCTTTCGGATTATCGCCAAAAATGAATTTCTTAAAAACTAAATTGCACAAGCTTTTCTCTTTTAAATAGCGTAATTAATTAATATATTTATTAGGCCAACTTAAGGCTTAGTGTTGCTCATGAAATAATCACGTACATACGTCGCACTTATTTTTGATGAATACAATTTTAGATCACATACGATTTTTTAAAACTTATTTCAATAATGTTTAAATCAGTTTGTTTTAAAAATGCTTTTTGCAATCAAGTCCCTAAGTACTTTCTGTTTAAAATACCCCAATTCGTAAGATAAATACCTGATGGTAGGAACACTGAAGTATTGTCATATAATTTTTTTTCAAAAAAATCCAGTTTCTACTTTCGTTGGCCAGACTCTAATCCTTCATACAATTTTTTTTTTTCTAAAATTTTATTGCTCTTGACACATTTCTCGTCAGATAATCTATGCAGAACATTAATGTATATACTTGTTTCAAACCCCGTACTTCGGATTGGTACCAATAGTAGTGCTCTGAAAAATTTCATCAACCATTTCCACCATTGACGGACCTATGTACGTTCTTCTACTTTGCCACGCTTCAATACCATCAATTCTGAGCGTAGGAATCTACGAATCATCTGCTGTTGTCACGACACTGTAAATCTAACTGCCTATTTTGATTGCTTGGAGTATGTATGTATGTGTTTTAGCAATCGTATGTGTTCAAAAAAATTTTAATATACCACAGCATAATAACCATGTATAATGAATGAGGTGTTTGCCAGACTGAAAAAGACTTGTCAAAAATAGTTCTAAATATCACCAGGGTGACACCACTGTTGATTTTTGTGAAATTTCTCTAACAAAATAATACAGTGGCGCCACCTACGGCGAAATTGGGAACTGTATCTGACAAGTCCTTTTACGTCTTGAAACGCCCCATTGTATATACTATTCTATGTTTTCCTCATCCAGTGAATCAACACATTCGTCTCGACGTGGCGGAACGAGTGGTCATAAAGGATTCAGGAGAGGGACATTACAAGATAAACTCTTACAAGTACAAGGCAGACTACGGAACTGATCTCAAGCTGAATCTCACCAACCTCATCAGAGGAAACCCTAGGATTAGTAAGTTTTATTACACTAATTAATTACTATTCTTTATTATTACAGTCATTCGTAAGTGATGGGACTTCTTGGAGAATCCGCCAGTAGAAGTACCACATCTTTGTCAGTTATTCCACCACCTAGCAGTAATGTGCAAATATACTTGTAATGGTAGGACTATTCATAGAGTCCGCCTGGGGAAGTACCACACCTTTGCCAGTTATTCTACCGCCAAACAGTAATGCGCAAAGATTACTGTGTTCCGGTTTGAAGGGCAATGTTTCCAGAGAAATTACAGGGCTTAGAGATATAACATCTTAAATCTCTGGGTGACGAGCGCAGTGCAGAGCTAGGTAATGATTTGGACTCTTTATGTTCCAATAGCTGCGTATCACTAGTTTCCAGATAAATTACAGTGCATAGAGATAAAGGTCTCTGAGTAACCAGCGTTGTGCAGTTCTAAGTAATGAGTTGGACTCTTCATGTTCTAATAGCTGCGTGACACTATGCTGTGCACAGACGTGTTGGTTACCATCAGGCACATATCCTGCTCCTCCCGTTACTCTATCCCAAAATAAATCTACTACTTTAGTTATTTTTTAGAAGTGTTACACTAATTGCCGTATTCCACATATTTAAATATTTGACCAAAGTCCTGGCGTCACTAAAATTTCGACGTCTATAAGAAACTCAAAGACAAAAAAATAAGCTTAGGTATTTTACACGCTGATGATACATATGAATGTATAATAAATAGTCTGAAGTTAAATCATAAAAGAGAGGTTGGATGAATCAGATAGAGAGTGGACGAAAAAGATAGCTGTTCTAATCAAGATAAGTCTGCCACACATCGAGATACATTAATTTTTGCGTCTTCAAGGTCAGAAATAGCACGAATGTCGTAAAAACACGTGTGATAAAATTAAAGATGGCATTGACTTGGCTGTAATTGACTTGCATAGGAATGATTGTAATTAAGCGCAGTATTTTGGTCATGGCCACAAGTTCATGGACACTTCGGCTATCTACGAAATAAATTACGCTTTTGCGTTTTTTTTTTAATTATGGTACACAAAACAGGAAATGTACAAAATAATACAAAGACAGAAAACATAATTGTACTGAGAAGGTAAATATCCCTAAGCATGTGAACACAGCAAGATTACATAGTTAAATTACAAATAATGTGAAATGAAAATGAATAATCGAAATACAAATATTGACAAGCATTTTCATAAGTTATCTTATGCACACAACAATCCACACGAGCTATGTAAATATCAAAGTCCCACTCACCAAACAAAATGTGTATATTATATATATTTTTTAAATATAATAATAGAGTGGCGAGACTAGCAGGACATGTGCCTGATGGTAAGCAACATGCCTGCCACATAACAGCACAGTGACACGCAGCTATTGGAACATGAAGAGTCCAAATCATTACCTAGCACTGCACTGCGCTCGTCACCCAGAGATCTAAGATGTTATGTCTTTAGGCCCTATAATTTCTCTGGGAACATTGCCCTTCAAACCGGAACACAGTAATGTTTGCACATTACAGCTTGGCGGCAGAATAACTGGCAAAGGTGTGGTACTTCCCCAAATTGGACAAATTACATAAATGTATACCAGGTATAAAGCTACTGTTACCATTGCAAAACACATAATTATAAGTTAAAAGTGATTAAACCAGTACCTGGGGCTACGCGCATTAACTGTAATCCTCTTATAGGTTGACTTTTTAACCCCCGACCAAAAAAGGGGTGTTATAAATTTGACGTCGATGTCGGTCTGTCTGTCTGTATGTGTGTCTGTCTGTGACACCGTAGAGCTCAAAGGGATGGGCTGATTTCAATGCGGTTTTTTTATTTGAAAGTTAATATCAGTGCGGATGTTCTTAGCTATGTTTGGTTAATATCAGTTCAAGATGGCCGCCGCCACAAAATAGCGCACAAAATATTTCTTCACAACCAACCTCAATATGGGTATCAAATGAAAGGGCTTGACTTGTAAAATACTATACACTATAAAAAAATTCAAACCAAAGATGGCCGCCACCACAAAATGGCAAATTATATTATTTTTTTCACTACTACCTCAATATGGGTATCAAACGAAAGGGCTTGACTAGTCAAATACATTGCACTACGACAAATTTCAAATCCAAGATGGCCACTTCCACAAAATGGCGAAATACATTTCTTTTTTCACAACTTCCTTAATATGGGTATCAAATGAAAGGGCTTGACTAGCATAATGTTGTAAATATAGATAACAAATCTGAGGTAGTCGGGGGTTAATCAAAATTTTTAATTTTGCTCTTGTTACTCATCTTTATAGACACACATAAACAGCCAATTAAATGTTCCGATTGCTGGGACTTGGGGCCTCCTCTAATAAGGGAATCAAGGTTATAATCCACTACGCTGGCCCAATTTGGGTTGGTGGATGACACATGACCTTGAAAGATTCTAGGTACACGCCGATTTCCTTCACCATTTTAAGATAGCGGCATTACGCACATGATTTCGATAAGACAGTGGCGTGAGTAGGATTTGAACCGATCCCGTTATTTTCCCGAAACAAAAAATGTGTTTTTCTAGACTACACTCTAAGTTTGTTCCAAATTTCAATATGATGCTGTTCCAACGTGATTGAGCAACAAACATCCAAATATCCAAACTTTCGCATTAGATACTGATATTATATTAGTCGTAGCAGGGATTTAATTTCTGTTTTCGTTTTCAGGTGCTCAAGTTTTACAAGTCTTAAACGCAGACGCGCAGACATTTGCCAAAGAGTTTGGAGACCCGATTCTAGACTATGCTATTGGGTACGCCATGAACGTCACACAGAGGTTCTTCGACGCGTATACATACAACCAACTGGTACACGTGCCGCTCACAGACGAATTCTTTGAAAAGGAAGATAGTGGGAAGAATTAAAAAGAGAAACTTAAGACGAAGATAGTTTTAGAAATTGATTGTTCTTGCATTAGTGTCATTGAATAGAGGTACTTAGATAGGTATCTATGGTAAATTTTAGAAATGGTAAGACTCGTTGCATAGTCCAACTGAAGAAGTACCTACCATATATTTATTTTTACGTTATTCTACCGCCAAGTAGTACCTAACGAACAAGCATTACTGAGTTTCAGTTTAAATTGCAATGTTTCCAAAGAAATTACAGGACATAGAGATAAGTCATCTTATATGTCTGGGTGACAAGTGCAGTAGTAGGTAATGATTTGGACTCTTGGTGTTCCAATAGCAGCGTGTCACAGTGCTGTTAAGGGCACATATCCTCGTCCAGTCACTCTATGCTGTAAAAATGTACAGTTTACCCATGACCACGGTGCATGACATTGCGTCATAATACTGGAAATTGTATGGTAAATATACCGTAATTAATGACACTAGTGCTGTGAACAACCGTGATAGCTTAAAACAATGATTGATAGTTCTCTTCCGAATAACTAAACCAGTTGATAAAGTGTTGTATCGATTTTATTAAAATATCTGTAAATTTTACAAATCAATGTAGGTATATTTATAAACATAGTTATATTTGTAAATATTGCTTATATTTGACGCATATTCTGTTCGTTCCATCACACTACTCGATAAAAAACTTAACAAATTGATTTTGAAACAAATAACGGATGTAACGGGATAACATACCGTATACGACCAAATTTGCTTGAAATAAATCATTAGATTTATTATACTACCAAATTTTTTTAGACATCAAAAAAGTTGTCTCGTTGTCTTTTTTTTTATTAAAACAGAATGAAACTTACAAAAATTACACTGGACATTATTTAGGACGGCAACTACCTACTGGAGTGGTTCTAAGAGAAAGGAAAAGGACATTGGAAAGGTAAAGACTGCTATAAGGTCCGACGTCTCGCCTTAATTTTTGCGAAAGTCATATCAAAATCTATTTTAAAAGTATTCAATTGAGGTTGAATTTTGTAATGCTAAGCTTCAAATTGTCAATTTATTATCTAAAATAGGTACAAAAACAGGAAATGTTTTATTTTAAAATCGTTTGGATCCTTTGCAAAAACGACTCGATAGGTCCGAATGAAATTACATAATATATTATGTAGATTATAGTCTCGATAGCCTATGTAAGGCTACTTTTTACCGTAGAAAAATTACAACAGCAGGGACTATGCGGGTAGAACGGTGAAGCTTTATTAGCACTTAATAAACTGCATTCTTTTTTTGAAATCTTTATTCATGCACTTTTGCATTAAAAAATGCAACTGGAATGGTATACATACAAACGAATGTTTTAAATACATTTTGCAATAATGACCTTGATTTATTGTAATTTAATTTAACGAAACGAAAAATATAAAAGTAAAATTGGTCAGGGATTTTTATGGTGTTTTCGACATGGGACCTTTGATCTAACTTCGAGTTTGTAAAGAGTATTTTAATTTGTACAGTAATAAATTAAGATTTTAACTTTATTGTGTCTTTTATTTATTTACGTAAGTTTTTGAAGTGAAACTGCTTTAGTTTAGAAGCGTTGAGAATGTACGAGGTATGGTACGAGGAAATCTTATGGGCTCGTGTCACCAACATGTTAATGTAGTGCGTAGCATCGGAGTGGCGGCGAAGCGGTGGAGGGTGACGTGCGAGCTATATGCTTTTTGGTCGGGTGAGATATTGGAATTCAGGCTAGTATCACATGCGCAAAGAGTTTACATATACTACGTATAGAGTTAGATGTTCCGCACGGTTCCTTTGTGTCAATCGTAAGCAGATGACGTGCATACTTTCTATGGCAACAGAGTGTTGTGCTGCGACAAGAGTATAACACTTCCACAAGAGTGACAAGGCAAGAAAGACGCTACCCGTGCTTTCGGCGTAAAGCGTTTGTGACAACTCTATACGTAGTTACATATATTTTATAAACTCTTTGCATACGCGTAATAGCAGTACTTATATCTATAGCTATACAGATGACGTGTTTTGGTGCATTAGTGTTACAATTACTCATTAAAATTCTAAGTTATGTGTTTTCATCTCTGTTTCTTACTCAGAAAACTTATAACTCAGAATTTGATAGCGCACTTTGGAAACTACAAGGGTGAAACCGAAAAGCGCTGCTAATCTGGAATAAATATTCAAAGCATTGACGTCCAAATAACTCTACTCAGTATGGCCAATCAGTACGCCCGCTCTTTGCGTTTACAAATTTGGCTGGAAAACGGGTGTCAGGTAAACATTTTCGCAATTTGTCAAGTAGTCTAACAACTACTACATTAATAATTTATAAGGGAGACAGTGGTTTTATAGGTTAAATGTGTTTATATACGAAATAACAAACTCGAAACACCAAAAAAACTGCATTCGCTAGGACAATTTTTTTTTTGTTTAATTTATTTCAATACTTTGGGACCATTTTACCGCCAAAAATGTTTTTTTTTTTTTTTTAATTACGATTTTTCTATGTAAATTAACTCTAATTTTAAAGTGGGTTATATCAAAATAAAAACCGGTTCAAGTAGACACTATTAAACATAAATTTATCGGTATACCTTCCCAAATAAAAAACGAAAAAAAAAAATCCCGCCAACACCCCGTCTGCAAGGTTAAGTTTGTTTCTTTTCGTCATCAACCAAGTTTTTGGGTACTATATTACACACCGGTGTATCAAGCGGGTAAATGATTGTCTAATGATAACTATGGTAACACGCCATGGCCATCTAGGAATAGCATAGGAATAGCAATCATAGTACCAAACATACCCGAAGATTTCATTCATTCACGAACGTCACGCTTAAGCTCAATTCACAGCCCACAAAAACTATGTATGTGGTACTCCCAAAAGAATTACTTCAGAAAAAAATCGTGCCTCTTAGATTTCCACGACAATTTCATACATGAATCGGAATTCCTATGCTGTTGTATTCTGCCGCCGATGTCCACTACATCCAGTAGAGTTTAGGGAATGTTATTCCTCCTCAGATATACTCATAGGAATATAGTTTGGAGTACCTACTTCAAAAACGAGTGCTGACAACGTGCCGAACATACCAGTAATGCTGCAGGTATCCATAGGCATCATGATAACTTAATCGTCAACTTTAATAGTAAGTACATATTATGCACGGCGCATCTGCCCACAATAATTGTGGGGGCACTACTAGTACTGTTTTTTTACTCAACAAACTCAACATATTGTATTTTTATTGGTGACTTGAATCTAAAATCCAACAGTTCGTTAGCCGGTGCCGTGATTGAAAATAAGAAACAGACAGAAAAAAGTACAAATTAAATAAGTTTACTGAAAATGCAATAACAAACTCCATGCTTTGCGACCCAAGTTTTACGCAGCTAATTTTCTCCAATAAAAAGAAAATAAATTTCGAACTGCGCTCGCGAAAACTATTTCGATTTTCAAAAAACTTTTATTTCTTATTAACTGCCAGTATGCGGTACAAAGTTTACCAAATTTGAATTTACATAGCTTTCTTTAGGGTTCGTCGTACGGTTTATTTGTTTGTTTAGCGTCGTTATATGTTCCGTAGAGGTTCCGTACAATAAAATAAAATGACAATCAAAGTTTGCAGACGATATCTCGGCCGTTGCGGGTTAGGGTTGCCAGTTCTAGAGATTTGTGCAATTTTATGATATTTACTTACAAGGGGTTTTGTTTATTGTAGTGGGAATCGAGTTTTAGAAGTTTGTAGAAGTTTAGTTAAGGATGAACGTAAATAGGAGCACTAGATGGGTACCGCCGTTGGTTAAGCGTGTTACTAAAAACTACGAGTAACTTCTTTGTAGCAAAAAAGAGTAATTTTGTTTGGCTCTATTGGCGCAATTGAACGAATTATAATTATATAAGCCAGACATTGTAATCTAAATGAAATTGTATTAAGATAGTATAAATCAGAATATATACAAAGCATTGTTATTATTGCTATAGATTGGTACGGTACATTAACCGTTTATGGTCGAAAAATTCAAGAAACCGATTTTAATTTGAAACCTAAACTCGTTCTCTAATAATTTGTATTATATTTGTAAACCTAAATTTAATGCTTAGGTTATTCACAGTTAAAATACTTATCCAAAATGAAAGTGTAATATGAGGTTTCAAAGTAAATGAAAATTCCATCGATGTATATATAATTTACAGATTTTTGTTGATATTTCAAAAAACTACTGACCGATATATTTACTGATAAAATGTACATGGGAAACAATAATTTTCCAAATCGGTACAGGCGTCTTCGAGTAATCGGTGAAATAATTTTAGTGACATATAGATTCAAATTTTTTTTTGTGCTTCGTAAAAAATACTCTATTTCTATAGAATAAGGCATAAATTGGCTCACGTGAGCCAATAATATAGTATTATAATAATAGTAGTAATATATGCCAATAATAGTAGTAAGTAGTACTTGTAGTAGCTGTAAGGATCTGCATTTTATGGATAGATAAGTTTTGCGACTATGAATATGTGTTAGAGTATTTTTTCAAATACAACTAGCAACACTGTCTATCGCTCGCGTGACTCGCGATCGTGGAAATTGTGAATAGTTGACAGAAACGAATCGGTTTCCGAACGCAACCTCCATAAGAAATGGTAAAATAAATGGAATTTAAAAGTGGAATTGGCTTTTGGACGAATCAAATTTATAGTTTACGAAGGTAGTCTTGATTGAAAAACCATTTGGTTTAGGTAGATTTATTGAGTTTTTTTCTTGTAGAGTTTGATAACCGATTAGGTAGTAATTGGGTTCACGGGAGTTCATTCGAAAACTTTTTGATGTTATGCTTCTTTTGGCTTGTTAAGAAAACATTACTGTGTTCCGGTTTGCAGGGCAATGTTTCCAGAGAAATTACAGGGCTTAGAGATATAACATCTTAGGTCTCTGGGTGATAAGCACAGTACAGTGCTAGGTAATAATTTGGACTCTTCATATCCCAATAGCTGCGTGTCACTGTGCTGTTATGTGGCAGGCATGTTGCTTACCATCAGGTACATGTCTTGCTTGTCTCGTCACTTTTTATTAAAATAAAAAGGTTTACAATACACGTGTGCCTACATCGTCACGAAAAACCAACACTTTGAAGTTAGCCTAGTCAACATTTTAGTAAACATTTTCAGTAACTGAGTTTCTGAGGTCTACCGCCTAACTAGAACGGTTTTAGCTCTGATTATTGATTCTCTTTTACGATTTAGACTTAGACTTAGACTTAGACTTAGATTTAGACTTAGACGATTTAGTTAGGCAGTAGAAGGGCAGGCTTATACTTCTTGCATTGGAGATATTATCCTACTTACTAGTAATATTAAAGAGGTAATGTTTGGATGTGTGGATGTTTGTTGCTCAATCACGTTGGAACATCTGAACGGATTGGGTTGAAATTTGGATTAAATTATAGTCAGGAACAGCGCATATATGCTACTTATTATCACATGATTCTACAAAAACATTTGCTTTATTAAATACAAAAATTATAAATGGCAATGGTCAGCACCGTGTTTTGACAAACATGTTAAACACAAATTCTAGTGTGTAATGATTTGTATTCGTATTAAACCTACACTAAGCATAAATCACCAGTAGTATCATTGGATATCAAATTCGTACCATTATCAATGCATAGTTATTGATGGCGGTAATTAATAACAGCCATTATTTGCAGCTGAAACATGAGTGAACGACGTACTAGCTCGCTCGAAAGTACCATAAATTGAATATCTTTTTTTGAGTCGTTAAATTTTAAGTTGTATGTTTGAAAAAACTAGCAGAGAACTACTTCACCGCTAACCCCGTATTTAGTAAATCAACCAACATCTCTGGGTGAAAAGGGCAGTACAATGTAAGGGAATGATTTTTTTGTTTCATGTTCCAATAGTGGCACTGTGCTATTACGGTCAAGCTTGTTGCTTACCTTGACATTTCCTGATCGTCCTGTCATTTCATATAAAACAACCATGAAACGATGCCGCTTTTTCAAGCTTTACCTACACATATTTTGATATGTTTCGGGTAATGCGGTGTTGAGTGAAACATATTTACGAATCGCTGCAGAAATCAATGGCGACTGACTGGAATAATTCATTCACGGCCATGGATACTAGTCCTTCAGCCGCATCTGTCACTGTCGGGTCCCTGTGTTTACGATGTTAATTTTATGTCTAATCATTTTTAATTTTAATTATTAAAATAATTCAAAAGTTTTAATATTTATGTCTTACTAGCAGCTCCCCGCAGTTTTACCCGCGTAGTTCCCGTTGTATCCGGTATTTTTTCGGGATAAAAGATAGCCTTTTTTTTGCAGACAAAAATATAAGTGTTCCAAATTTTAGCCTGATCCGTTCATATATTACGACGTGATTGATTACCAAACGTTGACATTTATAATATTTGATTATGATGTATGATTATGATATGAGTATGATTTTAGTTTTCACTTCTACCGTGCCGTCCTAAGCACACACATTTTTTTTACTTGACGTAAAACTGAAATGTTTTGATTAACAATATTGCAGAAGCAAAGTTTTTGTTTCCGGCTATACAGCCATTAAGCGTGCATCGGTGTGCAGACTCCGCTATTGATCTGCTAAATACGGCGCCGCCATGACGCCAATCATTATTAATTGAGCATTTTCAGGCTAATGGGAAATCCATACTGCGCACCATTACAGACTGCAACGTACAAGAATTGTGGAAACGCAGTGAATCACATCTGATTTAAAAAAGAAAATTGATAGCAGTCGTTGATTGAAATTGACTATTATTTGTTATTTTATATTAGCCTAGACTGTCCCACTGCTGGGCAAAGGCCTTTCTTTTTCCGTCGAGATGGAGTGAGCAGTGGTTTTGGTGAAACATGTTTTATCGTGATATTATAATGATTTTATTAAAAATATTCGATTGACTGGCCTCGAGGCCTAGTGGGTAGTAACTCTGCCTGCGAAGCCGAAGGTCGTGGGTTCGATTCCCACCCAGTGCAAATATTTGTGTGATGAATTCAACTATTTGTACTGTCTGGGTGTTTCTATGTATAATAAGTATGTACCTATTTACAACTATATAAGTATTATATCAGCTATCTAGCCGCCATATTACAATCTATGCTTAGTCAGGGTCAAATGGTATTGTGTGTGAATTGTCCACCAATACTCGTACTCGTATTTACTCAACGCGTACATTGTCTGTAATGTTGTAAGCTATTTAAGTTAACGATTTTGAAAAGAAACCCTCAAATTGTGAAATAATAAGAAGATCAATAAGGCAATACTATATAACACGTGGAGGGTAGGCATGACAAGTGTCAACATAACATTAGCTCCTTCATATTTAATTATTTTAAAGTGATTTTCTAAAGTTTTTGTGGTGGAAAGTGCTAAAGCAGCTTTAATCTAGTAGTTTATTAACTTGTGATAATAGTCCATCCCGCTCATGTGGTAATTCCAAGTTGTATATCTTCTGGCATAACCTCTACTCCAACTGAAGTTTACAGTTATAAGATGGCAAATGTAAGTGATGTTTTAAACACACAGCGACAGATTAAAGAGTCTCTGCTTAGCAAAATGGCTGGATTCGAGAAGCAATTGGGGTCTACCTCTCCTCTTAACGCAACAAACCTTGAAAAACTCAAGCAAGAATTCAGTGAATTTAAAAAGTCAGTTTGGTCCATTTTATCACTATTAAGATCACTTGTTGACTCACTAACAGCACGTGTGGATGATCTGGAAACTCAAAGCCGCTGTAATGCACTGATGTTTATGGGTATTCCAGAGAATAATAGTGAAAACTGCTCGGAGACCATTCTTGATGTTATTAAGTTGAAGATGGGCTTTGTTGATTTCCAGGCTCTCTCCCTTCAATCGTGCCATAGGCTGGGAAGCATCGCTGATAATAGGACTAGGCCTATCCTTGTACGTTTTGTTAATATTGTAAATCGCAACATGATTTGGAGAGAAAAAAGGAAGTTAAAGTCTAGTTCAGTTGTACTTGGCGAATTTTTAACAAAATCTAGGCAGGATATCTTTTTGACTGCTCGAAAACACTTTGGCGTAGCCCAATGTTGGACTCAGAGTGGGCAAGTCTTCGTGAAATTGCCAGACAACAAGCGCAGGAGAGTCTCATCCTTTGCAGAGGTAAACGATCTCATTGCAAAATTCCCCAGTAAAGCCGGGACCTCGACAGCCCCCACACTCAATTTTAAATGATCCTAAGACTCCAACATATCTCAAAGAATTCGTGTCTTATTTTTCTGATACTCGGATCAACCCTTCAAGGGGCAGTAGTGTCTTGCGCTTAAATTGCCCTAGCCATAGCACTTCATTTGCTAGTGACTCATTTAGAGTCGCAGCGGTCCGACTCTGGAATGAGCTCCCTCTGGGTATTCGTCAAGCTCCGTCCAAAGATACTTTCAAAAGGCATGTACGGGAGCACTATTTGAAGGAACCATCATCTTAGTTAGTTACTCATCTTTAATAAGCTATCTATACCTATGTTCTCTTTTTAGTATGTGTATTTTTATATGTATTATAATTATAGTTATATAAGTATTTATTTTATTTATTACGTATTCTATTTTTTTTTAATATAAGTAAGTATATAGTATTTAACAACGTGTACATAATAATAGTATTTTAAAACTTTTCACACATTATTTTGTTTCAAAATTATTTTAGTTTCTACTATTTATATTTGCCTACATAACATTTAAATGTCCTACTCAGCGGGTAGCTGGTAGAAAATGCGCCCTAGCATTAAGCTTTCCGTTTGTACATTATTTTTGTTACTGTGCAATAAATATTAAATAAATAAATAAATAAATAAATACTGCTTGAGGGTAGAAGTTCCCTAAGTGGACTCTACATAGAGTGTGACCACTACAAGATAACTACAGTTGATTACAATTTCTGTTCAATTTGGAAAACAGTATATTATATACATTTTTATATACACAATTTTTTATACGTTTTTAGGTACCTACTAATAATATAAATGCAAATGTTTAGATGTTTGCTGCTCAATTCAAACAGATCGGGATGAAATTTTAAACGGTTTTGTAGCGAGATGCCTACTATCGGCCTTGGTTGACTGTTTTTCATTTTCATAACCTTCAAACACATAGTCTCACTATGCCTACTTTTTAGTTTTTGTTACTGTCATATCGCAGCTTGCTGTACTTTGTGAAATATAGTTTCGGGAATGTTAAGATGCCTAATTTAATAAAGTCGTGTTAAAAAGTCTTAAAAGAAGTAAATACCTACATACTTAATAATGTCGTGTTATAATTTGAGTATACATTGCATACAAATGTTTATTTAAAATCATAGGCTAGATTATAGTCTGGGGTAACACATAAGCTACTGCTTATCACCAAAATAACTGGAACGGGAACCACGTGGGAAAAACCGCGAAACACTGTTTGTATTTTATATGTTTTTCGATTTATAAGTCAAGCGTAGCGGACAATCACTGCAAAGTGCTCCTATTAATGCAACCAATGTTTTAAGTTTTAACAACGTCTATGATACAGATTCCTTTGTACAAAAACTATAGAACAATATCGTCTTAAATACGTTAAGTCTCCCGTCTCAGTCACGTATCACCAGCGATCATTAGTGTCTCCACAAAAAAGCACCCGGGGTCCCGCCGCCAATTCATCTTCGCTTTAGCTTCGCACCCCATCACTGCATACCTACGGCTTGTCGGAAACGGCTGTCAGTGAGCACTGAATTAGGGGTGTGATTTGAGGGGTGGTTTATTTACTGGCATAATTTTTGTTCTACCTTGAAATTTAGATGCGTTGTAGGGATTACGAAGTGATTAGCGGTTCTCGTCGAAGTTTGTGGCACCGCCTTGGTATGGCTTCCAAAATATTTAGCTATTTAGGCTGGTTTTATTTAAACGCAAAGTTTACACATAGATTTCATACAGGTATCACTGCGAATTGCAATTTGTTAGTATTTATTGCTAGTTATTGATAGTTTTTGGTTTTATATAACATAAAGAGACGGACGAGTAGGGTTGGTGCCTGAAGGCTAGTAAAAGGCGTGCCCATTACAGCACAGAGCCACGCGTCTATTTGAAGAAATGAGTCTAAACCACTCATTGCCTTACGCTGTATTGAGCTCATCTCGGAGATATAAGATAATTTATCTCTTTACCCTTAATTATTTTGTGAAACGGAAAAAACAGTAATATTAATTTTGTATATAGCGTTAGAATAACTAGCAAAAACGTGGTACTTACACCGGCGAACTCTGCAATGAGTGCTTCTATTACGACAATTCTGGAATCAGTGAGTAGGCAAATTATTGCAGTGTGTTACAGGGCAGTGCTGCAATGAATTTGTTTATTCACTAGTAGTATTCCGAGTGCTGGTAGCAAATTTTGGGTATTTGGGGCAAGCTAAAAACTTGTCACATGGTTAATATACCCCACCACGGAGGCGCAGACCTGGCTGATAAGAGGAGGGGCAAAATAGAGTCAAACATTTCTATAAT
This sequence comes from Ectropis grisescens, assembly GCA_017562165.1. Taxonomy (NCBI): domain Eukaryota; kingdom Metazoa; phylum Arthropoda; class Insecta; order Lepidoptera; family Geometridae; genus Ectropis; species Ectropis grisescens. The sequence goes on from CM029773.1 coordinate 18,234,834, forward strand.
TATTGTTAATTATTTTTTTCAGTGCATATGTTTGAGGTAATACGCAATTTTCATTAATTGTAGTTTAACGTTTATAGAATAAAAAAATAGTAAACCAGACGATTTAGTGAGGATTTTATAATAAATATAAAAATATATTTGCGGCAATTTGAAATTTTAATTGGGTGTTATTTATAACTAAAAATACCTAGGGATTATCAAAAAGAGAACAATTTGGAAGGACTATCTTTCTGCCAGGTGATCTAAATTGAGGGATTCATTTTGTCCCGCTGTTCACCAGCCAGGTTGTGTCACCTGTGTGTTGGGGTATAAAAGGAGAGCTATGTAACAAGTTTTCAGCTTCCCTCAAATACCTGCCCAAATATTATCACCAGCTCTCAGAATACAGCGGTTTTACCCGCGTAGTGCTCGTTCCTAATATTATTCTTAATATTATAACCCGTCTAGATTATAATACATTTCGTCGGGTTAGGAGCTTTAGGACTAAATCTCGATATGACTAGATAGCGGGTCTGACTAAATAGGTATAAGACTAAATCGCGATATGACTAGAACGCGTTAGGATTAAGTAGCTGTCTGACCACATATCACTACGATTTATTATCAGATTGACTTAATATCGATATGACGTACAATTATATTTAAAAGTGGTACATTAGGTCAACCTCACATTTCAGCACTACAGAGTTATATATTATTTTACCTTGCTACCAGAAATGTAGGAATGGTATACAACTCCTAGGAAATGTATACAATTCCGACGCTATTTAGGAAAAGTATAAAATTTGGTTTTCAAAATTACTTAAGGCATACATATCCAGGGAAATGTTGGAATGAAAAGGGAAACTTTTCCTAGGAATTGTATATAATTCCAATATCGCATTAGGAAATGTATCAAAATAATGTTTTTTTGCAACAAAACACGTTATTAAAATGTCAAATTAGGATCTATCACTGATATTTGACTCCAGGTGGGTTCCCGCCAGAAGCTCTGCGGTCAGCCCTGAATATTGCTTCACCATAATCGCTCCACTCAGGACCTCTCTAGAGCTTCTGGCTCCCGGATTTTTTTAATACTCTCTTGGGGTAGTAGCTACAAGACTAGGTGAAGTTAGGGCGCTCCGAGTCGGGCTATCTTGAATGTTTTACTACATTTCAGATTGCCATTTAGGGAGATGTGTCTAATATAGTTTGTTTAAATTGTTTTGAGAAACACAGGACAAATAACTGTTGAAGAGGCATGGCAGAGGCGCCGTCGTCTCAACATGCGCATGCTCTACAAATATACGACGCTGTTATTTTTGTTTAATTTAAAAAAGGATGCTCAGATTCACGGCAAAATAAGCCAACATGCTTAATTTGTAGTTAACCGAATAAGGAACCTCATAATATCTTCTATATAAATTCGCAATTATAAAACGGAATCAACTAAGCTCGAGACACGAGACATTACACTATTCGTGTTTTTAAAAAAATGTCAGTGATTTAAAACTTAAATATAAGAAATAATATTATTTAGCTATAATACAAGCAACTATTTAGAAAAAACTGCATTGTTCGTATTTATCGACGTAACTGTACTTTAGAAAACAAACGACAACTTAGTCGTTACACTATCTGGTCATTTCGCGATCTAGTTCAAAAGCGATGTGGACCTAACGCGATGTAGTCATATCGAGATGGTCAAACCCGCTATCTAGTCATATCGAGATTTAGTCCTAAAGCTCCTAACCCATGCCTGCCATATAACTGCACAGTGACACGCAGCTATTGGAACATGACGATTCCAAATCACTACCTAGCACTGCACTGCGTTCATCACCCAGAGATCTAAGATGTTATATCTCTAAGCCCTGTAATTTCTCTGGGAAACATTCCTTCAAACCGGAACACAGTAATATTTTCACATTACTGTTAGGCGGTAGAATAACTGGTAAAGGTGTGGTACTTCCCCAAGCGGACTCTACTAGGAGTCCTACCACTACAAGTATATACTGTGATCCAAATTTCAACCGATCTGAACGGACTTTCCAGACTTTCCAACATAATTGAGCTGCAAACATCTAAACGTCCAAACATTCACATTTACGTATTAGTGGAAATAATTGTGTGTGCGAATATTGACACAGCTGTATTTTCTTCGTAACAACCTACAGAATGGAAAGGTTCATTCATTGTCAGTAAATAGGTTAGTGAAGAAGTTCTCAGTCTTCGTGGACAAATTGCTGAAACCTGAACAATGCGCTCAATTTATATTGACCTGGATTTTCTCTGCCCTCGTTACATGTAAGACAAGAAACAAAGCGGACCTGGGTGTCTACTCTCTTTGTAGGAAAAACGTGATTTCGAAATAAACTTACGACTTCCTACTCCAACTTTGATCCGTCGTTCCATTTAAATGTTCTAAGCCCACTCTAATTAGAATAGGAATAGAACATTTAAAAAACGTCAAACAATGTTCAGACTAATCGGAAGAAACGAAGTAGAACATTAATATTTAACTAGCGACCCACCAATGCTTCGCACGGGTGCAATGCTGATACTAAATATTAATACCTACTAATAAAATTCCGGTCCGACGGCAAGACGTTTCGTTTTACGTAGTCACATAAGTCACAGTTTTTTGTGATGGATACTTTTTTGGCGCGACGGACGCACGCAATGTGTTCATTGATGAAACGAAACGTGCTTCACACCAAAGATGGCGACAGCGGTTTGTTTGTCAGCGCCATCAGATTTAACGAAATTCTCCATAATCCGAATTTTGTGGACATATTATGTTGTCGACTTAAAATCAATATTTTTTTATGTTTTGTTATTCATATAAGGTTTCGGTCAAATCTACCGTACCCCTTGACGAAATTATTAATTTACGAAACTAATATAGATTACCTCGACGTTTCGTAAGCGTTACAACCGCCGCAATCACGAGAGGACTGTGAAATCAATATTTATCTGTACTGATAGCACTAGGGCCCTTTTCCCGTTATTTTCTCACGAGGAAAAATTGTTTATCTGAATTTTTAGACTATATTCTGTGTTTTGAATTTCAATCTAATCCGTTAAGTCATTCCAACGTAATTGAGCAACAAATATTCCAAAAATCAATACAAATATGTTGCTTTGTCAAAGTGTACATTAAGTGTTTGGAAGCCGTGGTGACCCGTATCTCGAATGTGCAATTTACAATCGTGGGGTTGTAGGTTTGAGTGGGTTCGAATCCAGCCGACTTCGGAGTTTTATTCAACAAGATGGACAAGTTGTCACCAATACTTGCTTTAACGGTGAAAAAAACCTAGTAACCGAGGTCATATTATGTAGTCTGTCATATAGACTATTTATTTATTGAATAATAGGCGAGCAGAATTAGCTGATATGCTTATATCTCAGTGTTGAAATAACAAATCATAGGTTTATTTTTTATGTTTTAGATTCTTTCTCATATGTACTAGTTTGTCACTGATTTACGGGTCACTGATAACAGTGTAGTAAAACATCGTAAGGAAACCAACAAGAATGAAATCTTTCGAAGACATCACCAGACCACAATCTTGACACTCTTCATGTGAAATGTCGGAAGTATTGAGTCTCAACAGTGCGAACATAAAGTGAGCTGTTTAAGATAATTAGAGATATATCCTACCTCCACTAACGGCCCGGACCATCTTCTCGCGGATATTGTCATATAAAGAACATTAATCGGAATGAAAACTATCCTATCTCACAAGACTGTCTTACATCATAAATATCAACGTATATCAGTTAACCTGGTGAATAGTTCCCTGGGAACAAACATCATCAGGCTAGCACTAAAATACGAAATACAAGCTATGATAAAAAAGCTAGGTATGGAAATGTTGTCTTTGATTTTGTATTAATGTTAAAAAAAATCTTTCTTCATTACTTATGTATAATTTTTATTAGACGTATAATTTTATATCAAACATATAATTTATTCTATAACATAATTTATAGTATAATTCCATAGGCATATCATTTGTATTAAATTTTGGAAAAAATAATTAACTTCAAAACATTTGACTTGCATGTGACACAATGTTAAAAAGCTATCAAAAATGTTGTATTTGATTATGTATTAACGTTCAAAAAATTTTCTATGAATAATTTTTCAACTGGCATATAACTTACTCAATAGCTATTTTTATAATTCCATATGTCAGAGATCTTGGCAAAATAGAATGATCGCTTAATTAATTTTTATCAACATCTTAATATTTCACTCTATTTTGTATGGAATAAATTTCATTTAATTTCAAGAGAAAAAATAAATCTAAAAAAACGGTAAATTCTGGTGAACACCTTCAAGGTGTCATATTCCCTGACGGCTAAATCGTATCTCTTTCAAAGTCTAAATCGGTCCCCAAAGAACAGATCAGAAAAACAGTATTCATAAATAATTTCAGTCATAACAAAATCGTCACGTAAATGAAAAACACGTTTTTCGGCAGCTATTTTAAGTTCTTTGTCGGTGATGTTCGTAAGGGCGTTTTTTAAAGATACTTTTATACAATACATCAGTAACGCAATTTAAAATGATTCACCTTTACCTTACCATAGCATAAAGTATCAAAGTTATCATAATATTCTACTAATATTATAAATGTGAAATTTGTGATGTTTGTTGTGTTCAATCGCGTCGGAAAAACTAAACGGATTGGGGAGTCTACCGCAGAACAAAAACTGTCTTAACTTTGATGTTTCTCTCTTTTTCTTTTGTTTGAAATGATAGAGATGGCAATAGCAAAGCCAAAAGCCGATTTAGGCGGTAGAAGGTCGAGTTGAATTTTAAACCCAGTAAGATTAAAGTCTGCAATAGCATGTAGGTTTTTCACGGAAAAATTACAGGAACTAATGTTAAACTGTATAAATGTTAAAATAAAACTATGCAGGTAAAACCGTGCGCGCCGCTTGTATAGCAGATATATGTAATAGACACTATTAAATTTGAAATGATAAATATACTAGATACTATACCGATGTTTTTATTCCCTCACTACTACACAACATTACTGGTTTTTTTTTTAACTTTAATAGGTTTACACTTGACTTTATCTCGCCTGATGTTAAGCGACGATGCGGTCTACGATGGAGCATGTTTACCTAGAAGAAACCGATTCACTCTCGATTTGAAGAAATATGTTTCCACGTTTGGAAAAATATGTGTGCCCGTATGTATCAAGCTGAAACAGAACCATTATTTGTTAATCTTCCCTTACTGTTTCTATATAACGTGCTACTTTTTTTCAGCTAGTTTGACATGCGATACATTTTTTCTATCGCGATCAGTAACGTTTGAATTTCGTTAAAGGTAAAAATACCGGAACAAGGATACAGTCATCTTTCGCGAGGACGATATGTTATCGACATGGTGCCAGTGTATCTCAAAGTTTAGTTTGTATTGTATTAGAAGATAATTTAAACAAATTATTTTTTACTCTGTATTGTCACTTATTTTTTCATCATCCGCTTGGGTGTTCCAAAGTAAGCAATTACACATTAAATTGTTCAAGTATTTCCTTCTATTCGTTTAAAATGAAGTATCAAACAAAGCCCATTCAAATTGGCATTTCTGATTCATTGATCCTGTGTAGTGTTACTGCAAACTCTGAAAATTTCAAAGTTTTTAAGAAATATCCATCTTTGTCAAGTGATATATATGTAAAGTTCCTTACTAAGTCGCGAGTAGATGCTAGTTAATTTATAAATTAATGGTTATTTTTATGATCATAAACGTCTAATTTCTGATGTTCATGTCATCTGTTAAAGATTTAACAGATGGCTTATCACAAGCTGGAATACTCCAGCTTAAAGCTGAAAAAACAATAAGAGATCTATATTAGACACCTACTCTTTTGTATTACCTTTTTATGTTCCAAAATTTTGTCAAATCATTTAAGTACAATGTTTGAGAAACCCTGAAAAGGTAAGCTTTAATCCGCAGTGACAACTCCTCTGGCTTGTAAAGACATCCGTCATTCTACGCTTTGCAACGATTTAGCCACCCCCTGTGTTTTCACACCCCTACTTAACTACCCCTCCAAAATAAGTAGACACGTCAACTTCTACATGGTGTTGGACAAAAAATGGTTATCTAAGCTCTTTACCGAATGGTTTTCATGTCGGTATTTTAGGAGATATAATGTGTCATTTCCGATAGAGATTTTTTAAAATTTTAATGTTTGAACGTACAAGAAAATTAAGATAGACTGCTTCTACTATATGTGACCTAAAATCTCGTTCTGGCGTAAACCTTCCCTTTCTGTTCCCACTGTAGGGACGCGACGCCACTTTTTGGGGATTCTCATAAGGTAAAACTCAATCCTGTAACTACGGATGTATGAGTGAATGTAAATTCTACAAGGAAAAGGATACATACAATTTAAGAAAATTAATAATATTAGTGATACAACTAGCCTTATCGCTAAAAGTGATTTCTTCTGGGCAACCTTGGGATGTCACACGCTTTCGAATGATATTTTGCTTAGAACATTATAGTTAACACAAGACAGGTTTACCTACATATGACCGCGTTTTGCCAATTATTGAACAATGTCATGGCCAAGAAATGTAGCAGGTTTTTTTATTATGTAAAACAACTTCTGGTAAGCAACACCCAAACAGTACAGTGCTAGGCAGAATGAAGTAACATGTCAATTTTCTCGCATTGTTTCTTTTACCGTTAAAGTAATTTTCACCGTAGCATGTCAAAAGAATGCAAGATGTGATTTGAAAAAGACAGTTGCCGCGTATATTCGTTTTAATATTCGTTGTCGTCGTCATCGCACCCCATCTCCACTTGGAAGGCCTAGGGCGTCGGACGTTTAGGGCTGTCCGGCCAAAGATATTGCGTAGCAAAAAAATATTAAAATCTATGTGTCCGGCACTCTACCTAGGTATAGGCCCTCCCGAGGCGGTACTGCATCAAGTCTGATATCAAACGTTCTCGTCAACAAGCCATAACGGTTACTTATGTCTGAAAACTCTGTCTGTTCTGGCTTGTATCGGTTTTTAAAACGTCTAATTACTTCAATTCGATTTTTTATCTTTGAGTTATGACAATTACCAACGTGAAAACTGCGAAAGTTCCTATTCCGGTTTCACTTTACTCTCAAGAACTTATCAAGTCTAGTCGACAATTTTTTTTTTTATATCGACTAGACAAGAAAATTACTAAACGTCTATAAATACTTTTCTTATAGCAAAAACACCGGAAACATCATAACATTCCTGGCGGTCCACGGGCGTTCTGTGATGAGGAATTATCACAAAAACAGCATATCGTCTGCGTGTACTCTGCAGACCCGTCAAAGAAGATGGATGGCGGAGTGCTGACGTGGAAAACGGCCCACTGATTTACTCTAATGGCTGCAGATATAGAATAGAATGTGCCCGTAACATGCGCTAATGGGTTTAACAGACGGAATCGTCCCCGCTACATCTATTGAATTTTTTTTAACTAGTATAGGTTCGCACTTGACCACCATCTCGCCTGATTTCAGTATTTATTGGTAAAACGGGATATTTTTCGCAAAACATGGCGAGATATACATTGGACTAATTGCAGAGACCGCTTGTGGAAATACCCTTTTCATCCCATCTATTCGTACAGCTTGGTTCGCCTTTAAGTGTATTCAGAGGTGTTTTCTATAAGAAACTTTTAGCGAGAAGTAACAAGTTTTCTAGCCTTGTTTGTAATTGCGCTGCAATTATATTTTTATGAGTCGTATCCGGCGCCGAACCTATATGGGTTCCGCGACGCTCTACGGGATGTCTCTATTATTGTGTTCTCTTCTCTTTCTCTAAAATTGTGCAAGTAAGTACTTCATACAGACAGATCAACAATTTTGTTATACACAACCTATATGAAAATAAAATTAATAAAAGAAAATGAAATAAAATTCAAGTACAAAGCACACGACACCAAAAAAATTGTGGAATATTTTACATTTTTCAATTTAGCTTCAATTTGTTTAAATAAAAATGTTCATGTTTTATTTATTTGTTTCTATTTATTATCTGAACAAAATTCAATCTCAATGCTTAAAGTTCCAGGCTTAGCCTGAAATTTTGTGGAAAATCCTAAGTGCGTGCGTCCAAAATGTACCATGTATCTGCGAATTTCTAGCAATCTAGTAATAATGTTAATAATTCTAGTACCTAAATAGTTGTATGACAATAAAATAAATTAAACACGGAAATATAACTCGCGTTATGTTCTCGGAAGCGCGGCGCATGCGTGGACTTACACTGCATGACGATGCGTGCACGCACTCTAGACTACAAACATGATACCTGATTAGCGTTTGCTATGAGACCTAGGTATAAAGTACACCTATATTTAGTGAATATGTTATGAAGTAATATTATTGTGGACTAGCTGAACCCGCTACTTAGTTCGCGTAAGCAGATGTTACTGACTTATAGGTACATTAGTTGGAAGTATCGTAGGACAAAATATTTCGATAAGTAATTAGTCATTGAAAACCCGAATGAATTTGTTTTTCCGCACAAAAAATGTATTTAATTTTATATCTTTATTTTTCTTTTTTTAAACAAAATCAAACATACTTAGTAAGGTTTCGTAGTATCGAACATAGCCGCAAGTGTTAAGTTTGTAGGATTTTTATAGGATACATTATGAAAAGTTTGAAACTGATGTGCATGATCTGATACCTACTTATCTCTTTTTATCCGCAAGCGACTTCGCCCGCGTAAAATTATAAATAAATCCTGTGTGGAATCAAAATGATTAAAATTTTTGTTTGATGTTTAATGTTACTCAAGCAAGTTGAACCCGTTAATGTAAGCCAAATCTTAGTGAAATGTTAATCTATGAATTTAACTATAAGACAGAAAAAAATTAAAGAACGAAAGAATCCCAATTCGGCATCAAAATCCTTTTAGCAGCAAGAAACTTGTTATGTAATATATTTTAGAATACCAGTAACGCCACCTAGTGATGCAAGAAATAAATACATACCACTATAGCAAAACATCGATTTAAATGGCCTTTAGTGCTTTTAGATTTAAACTGGCATTATCGCCATCTAATGAGAATATAATGTTGCTTGTTATTTTGATTGTGAACGCAAAGCACCTGTATTATCTACGCCAAAACGGGTGCATTTATTTTTCATTTTTGGCTTTTACCTTACCATCACATCAAGTTCCTTACGAAAATATATACCTACTTCTATTAATATGGCGTTAAATTAAAATATAGACTTATTAGCGCATGTGAAATTATAGACTCTTAACTATCTGTGTTTCGTATGTCAACCCAATTCGTTGTGCCATTTTAACGTCATATTTAATATTTGTTTCCATAGGGCCCTTGCTTCTTTTCAAGTTGATAGGTAGTACATATATGTGATATTTCAGACTATAAGTTATCTCTGTTTCAATTTCCTACCAAATTTGCTTAGTCTTTCCGACGTCACAGTAACCTATAAGTAACCGATTTGCTATTTCTCAGTACAAACTACGTGTGTTTTGAATTTCTTCCAAATATGTTCAGCCGTTCCAACGTTGTCCTGTAAATTTTATGAATGCCAATGTTTGGACGTTTGTTACTTAATTATAGTTTTAGTGTTTTTTTGTTAAAGCGACAATAGAAATACATCGTCTGTGAAAATTTCAACTGTCTAGCTATCACCGTTCTTGAGATACAGTCTGGTGACAGACGGAGGGACGGACGGACAGCGAAGTCTTTGAATCCTCTAGATTGGAAGATATCAAGACTGTATACACCAGGAACATTTTTTATATTGGCTCTTTACTGAGTCCGACTGGGATAATACCACACCTTTGGAAGTTATTCTACCGCCAAGCAGTACAAACATTACTATGTTCCGGTTTGATGCAATATTTGCAGTCAAATAACAGGGCATAGAGATAAAACATCTTATATCTCTGGGTAACGAGCGCAGTGCAGTGTTAGGTAATGATTTGGAGATTTTATGTTCCAATGGCTGGCCTCTAACTGGCTAACGTGGCCTCTACGATAGAGAAAATTGAGAACCATTGTGCATGGAGAAAAATCATTTTATGTCTGTGACTGACGAGCGCAGTGCAATGCTAGGTTTTGAATTCCAATTCCAATGGGTCCGTAATTATGTGCTGTTATGGACAGGCATGTTGCTTACCATCAATCACATGTCCTACACATCTCGTCACTCTATCCTATAAAATAAAACCTACTCAGGCAACGCTTTCCACAGCCTAGACTTATCCGAAATTTATAATAAATTGGTAATAATAATAACCGTTTCCTGAAGTAAATACTCAAAATATTAGTAAGTAGATCAGTAATATAGCTAGTAAACAAAAGCAAATATCTCCACGTGAGAGGAAAGTGCCGGTTCGCACGGTGACTCAAGATGAACGCTGATTTGGATGTGAGCGTAATACTAACTACGTAGTTACCGGCTGCTTGAGTTAGCAAGACTGGTGGACTTTGTCTAAGTCATTATTTAGCTTGAACATCCACGTGAAGATGTTCAGACGATTTATCGAGCAACTTTGCAGAGGCACCCTTTGATTATCAAAATGATAAAAATAAACATGTTATTTTTCCAAATTATTGTCAAATAGGTCAATGCAAAAGTTTGACATAATAAGTAGAGAGATACATTGTGTTTTGCTCTTAAATTAAAAAATAAGAAACCTAGCTAAATGGTACAGTAGAACATTACTGAAATGAGTATCAATAAGAACCGCTTTGGAAAATCCTTAAAAAACGACCAATGACTTTTTGTTGACGAGAGAAATTTTATCTTCGTAACTCTATTGACCTGCCTCAGTATATTTGAAGGGTACTGGGATCACTATAGGAGTTCATCATTAAAGTTCAATACAATTAATTTAGCACCAATCCCAGAATAGGATAAATAGACCTCTAGAATACATGTGTATCACATTAATGCTCCGTAAGCCCACACCCTAGGCAATATGAGCCAACAAGATGATGAAAATTGTTTTTTTTTTCTAAATAAGGACTGACGAGAACAGTAAGCAACATGCCTGCTACATAACAGCATAGTGACACGCAGCTATTGGAACATGAAGAGTCCAAATCATTACCTAGCACTGCAGTACGCTCGTCACCCAGAGATCTAATATGTTATATTCCTATTAAGTCTATCTTGATTATCCGAAAAAGGCTTATGGAGAAATTTACTTAAGCACATTTTGGCAGTCATCTCTTTCACCTGTTAATCTAACATCGAAATAATCCGTAAATTGAAACCAGCCCGTTCCTTACAGCGACAAGGTAGAAATCATATTAAATAGGGCATCTAAATATGCGCAGATGGGTTGTATTCGTTAGTTTCGTCCGGCGCGTGATTAGAATGCCGAATGCAAATCCGCGGTACCATCCCGTGGGAGTCCCACATACACCGCTCGGTGGGTCGCGGCCGTCATGTAGTTAATCTGACTCGATCTAAATAAATTCATCAGCAGTAACAACACACACCGCCATTTTTTAAACTACTTAAAAAAAGAAGGAGTTTTTTAAATTCGATCCTATAGGTATATCTTAGATATCTGGGTGACGAGCGCAGTGCAGTGCTAGGTAACGATTTGGACTCTTCATGTTCCAATAGCTGGGTGTCACTGTGCTGTTATGTGGCAGGCATGTTGCTTACCAACAGGCACATGTCCTGCTCGTCTCGTCACACTTAATTAAATATTTTTTTTTAGAAAATCACAGTTAGCTTGGGTAAGGTTAGTTAAGTATGTATTTGTATCAACAATAATGACATGAAGGGATAGAGTAAGTAGACATTTGCCTGTTGCGACATGTCTGCCTATAACGGCACAGTATCACGCAACAATTGGAACATGAAGAGTATAAATCAAAACCTAGCATTGCACTGCGCTCGTCAGTCAGTCAAAGACACAAAATGTTTTTTCTCTATGCGCAATAGTTCAATAGTAATAAATTGTTTACAAAGTTAACAAAAACAAAAGATTGAAGGATACTCGAACAAACATATCATAAACATGTACCTACTTACACAGAAAAATATAACATTTTCGACATCAAATCAAATTGACAGCTTGCAAGGTAACTTAGATAGGATAACCTACCGAAACGATTGCATAATATTAAATAATGTCATACAAGTAGGTTTTTCGTAGATCAAGTCGACTCAATTAGTACCGTTTTGAGCATTAGTTTTTCATATATCTTAAACAAATATGCTGCTTTGGAATAACGAAAAAATTATCCACATGTTTTCAACCCCTAACTAATCATAGAACTCTATTTTTTTATGTAAATATTGCTGTTTAGGCGTGGTGGCTTAGTGACGAGAACGTCCGATCTCACAATTGTAAGGATGTAGGTTCGAATCCCGCTTCTCTCGAGTACGTTTTCCTACCGCAGTTTGTTATCACTACTGGGTAAAGAAAAGGTAAAAAACAAAAGGTAAAGAAAGGACACCGACGTGTTCCAAAAGTCACTTTTTTGTACGGATTATAGTACCTGGCACTTAAAAAAAGAAAAACTTTCATTAAAAAGCCCCGACTGCAAAAATCAAAAAAAAAATCTGCTATAATATTTTATCTAAGGACACTTGGGTGATTGAAACAAATCAAACGATATCTTAGTTGTCAAAATCCATCCAGCCGTTTGGAAAATACGTACGGGAATAAAAAAAGTTACCAACATACTAGATACGCGTGAAAAACATAACCTTCTTTTCAGTCGGGTAATGGGTAAAGAGTAGCAATTGGCATAATGCCAGGATCAAAAATAGACCATTCTAATTAAACAATCAGGTAGAATATGAACAAATACGTGACACATATTATTTGTTTCATCAAATTATAAAAATCAATAAAGATATATAAAATATACAAACTTCCGGATTTGAGGGTGATTAAACGTGACAGCTCTGCTATCGAATTTTTTAACCAATTACATTTATCATTTTTGTTTTCCACACAAAGTAAAAATACATGTACAATATTTTTTTTAATCTATCTGACCGAAAATATTTTTTTTAATCACCCTGCCTATTGTACTTACGTAGATACGATGCGATCTTGTACTCACTACTTGATAGTTGTAGACAAGTTTGTTGTATACTTTTTCCGTGTAACCTTTTTTATGGCATTTAAGGTGGCAGTAGAGTGACACTAATTAGCTTGCTTAGCGCCGACCCGCGGTGGGACCTCCGGAGTGACAGACAGACGGCAAGATGCGACGGTATGTCAGGAATGCCTTTGTAATATGATTGCATAACTTAGCCTTTGTGTACTAACCTTCCTGTTTGGTAATTTCTGTAGTTAGTATCATGTGGTGTCAATCAAAATTATTATTCGATTAGAGAATTTTTTGATTTCTCTATTCGCCAGAATATTATTTGCCAGTCATTCTACCGTCAAGCAGTAAAGTACCAACATCACTGTGCTCCAGTTTGAAGGATAATATCTCCAGATAAAGTACTGAGCGTAGAGATGATAATTCTTATATGGCTGGGTGACGAGTGTAGTACAGCGCTAGATAATGATTTGTACTCTTCATGTTCTAATAGCTGCGTGTCACTGTACTGTGTTAGAGGTAGGTATTTGGTTTACCATTAAGCGCATGTTCTGGTCGTCTCGTAACTTTACACTATAAAAATATGTTTCCAAAGAATTCCCAGGGTATAGAGACAAAATGTTTTATATTATCTCAATTTTCAATAGCTACTTGACACGGTGCTGAAATAGGCAGGCGTGTTCATACCATCAGGCACATGCCCTCCGTTTCGTCACTCTTTTCTGCAAAAAAACGTACCTACATCGATTACTGGTAGACAATTGAACCATTGATGTTTGCAGGTCAGATAAGATGGTACAAAACATTAAAAGTTGACCCATACAAACTGGCATCTTCGAGAGGCATGCAAAATTGCAATATGTCTGGCAAGACATTTTGTTTTAGTCTTAATATATACAACGATAAAAATTAAATAACAGTCAGCTGCTTAAAGTCTTCTTCGTCCTCGTCTTCTTTTCATTTCTGGTTTTTTATTCGGTTGTTTTTACGAGAAGTGCCTATAATTAACAAAAATCTAAAGTTTAAAGTGACCCACTCTAAAGTAACACACCTGATTCCTACCTTGGTCGAGTTGAAATTTGAAATGCAGTTAGATTATATTCTGCAACAACACAGTCTACTTTTTATCCCGAAAAAACAACGGGAACTACGCGAGTAAAACCTCGGGGTGCTGCTAGTCCTACTAATATTTATTATAAAGTCAATGTTTGGATGTTTGTTGCTCAATCACATCATAAATTGTGAACGGATCGAAAAGCTGAAATTTGAAACACAGTTAGATTACATGTAGTGTGGTAGAACAGATAAGGACCAGGAAAATAAACTACTAATCTGGAGGCTCTGGAATCGATCTGGAGACGTGTCAAAAGGTTCATAATTTTGTTTGGGTAATTTTGTGATCAAAATGTCTAGGCTGTGAAATGTGTTACCTGAGTGTTTTTTTCCTGACTGTCAGTTTTTTCTAGATAAGCTCGCTCCTTCGTGAACCGCATTGTCGTTTAACATCAGGCGAGATGGCGGTCAAGTGTTAAACCTACAAAATTTAAAAAAAGTAAGTGTACAATGAATCTCAGACAGGTGTATTTGCATTCTGCAAAACCCGCATTTCAACAAAATTTATAGGTAGGTACTAATATTATGGAGCTGAATAGGTTTTTTATTTGAACGCGTTAATCACAGGAGCTACTGGACACATCGCAAAAAAAATTTACCGTTGGATATGTACGGATACCTGAGTACTATAGGCTACATAAATTATAATGTACTACTGGCGAAGCCGGGGCGGATCGCTAGTCTATACGTACTAATATTATAACCTTGTTTTTTTAGATTTTTAGAACTACTGGACCGATTTCAAAAAAAATCTTTCATTGTTTGATATGTACGGGATCCCTTAGTGCTATATGCTATAAATTTTGCACTACGGGCGAAGCTAGGGCAGACCGCTAGTAGTACCAAATAACTTTAGCAATCTTCTTGATCAATTTACGAAAGTGACATCTATGAGCGTTTGTTTGAAATAAAAAGTTTCCGGGCTAGCGCCATCTGCTGCTTTTTTAAAGAACTAAAACAAAGTGTCGTTGCCTCAATGGTTCGACAGATTCTGTTAGTATAGAGATAAAGTCATAGATGGCGCTAATAATGTATTGGACTAAAAAATCTTTGCATTTCCTACTTATATAAATATACACCTCTAGACACTAGCGGTAAACTCTTCAGTTCCATAATATTAATGTAGATACAATGTATTCCGAAAACCAAATTTTGGCTAGGTATTAGAGACAAGCTAAATACTTATCACACAATTTCTCCTATCCCCCAACTCCTGACCTGACAGATGTGGCTGGTGAGTACCAGGACAAAATGGATTTTTGGTAATTTTTTTTATTTGTTCAGTAAAAAAATTTGAGGCAATTTGCAATTTTTGTTTCTTGTAGTTTAATTGCTCAAGAATTTAAATTAATAATAAGCCAGACGATTTAGTCGGGATTTTAATATTGCCAGACGCGGCAAAAAAACATTTGTAATAAATACAAAATTGAGGGATCTATTTTGGCCCGCAACTCAACAGACATGTCTACTACACCTCCGTGTTGGGCTTACAACACGAGATACATTTGACGAGTTTTCAGCTTGCTTCAGTAAACAACCTGCCCAAAATGTATTGCCAGCTCTCGGAATGTTATAGGTAACTTCGTTGAAAGATTACACAACATGATGACGAAAATCGTGAAATAGAAATAACAGTTTTATTTATATCCAAAAAACATATTATACATAACAATTACTTCCAATAACCTAAGCTTACTGTAAAAATAGACTTTCCTAAATTTATCTGGCAAACTAGCAGACCTCCGTAATCCAAACTTTTACACAAGTCTTACGAGAGCCGATAAACTGTATTTTTTTAATAATTTGAAATCGGAAAAAAAATCTTCGACGTTACCGAAATCACAACTTTGCTGAAGCGCTTTTTTGGATTCGGAGGCAAGATACTTTCTGAAGTAGCGCCTGATACATGTAGAACCAATGCACCTTTTTACAGTTGGACATCATACTCTACGAATACTTTGCTCCGTCTTTTCGTAAACAGATTATAAAGTTCATGTATAGACGTGGGAATAGTTCTGATTCTTCTAATTACTATACTTATATCGAGTAAATGCCGCGAGCATTCCAGTTCTCGGAAGCAGCACCTGTTCACGAGTATGACGCATGTTGTTACGAGTACTAGCCATCGCTCTGCTCTACAGTATTTTAAGGATAAGGCGACCCGACACATTTTGCCGTCGCAAGAAAAAACGTACAGCGAACACGAGTGTTCAAGCCATAGGTACACGCAATTTCTAAAGAATATTCCTCTCTTTTTTAGTAATTACTTAGGTAGTTCAGATCACTACGACATCGTCTTCACCATTGCGTCGTTCCTATCTTCCCTCAAATATTTCAAAGCTCTGTAAATCCTCTTTGACGCTACAACTGTTCTAATCCATTATTCCGCAATGCCGTACAAAAATCATACATACATAAATACATACTGACAAATAGGTACTGTGTTCAGACGAAAGTAACCTTTCTGCCTTTCTGTTTTACAAAGTTCAAAAAATAATTCTGAACTCTATATATACATGTTGGGGAGACAGATGGATCGCCCGACATCAGTGAGGGCGTATCAGCCCTTTTCCGTCACGTGAGGTTATGCCTGGTTTCTTCAGTTGCGGGTTTATTGTTGCTTACCATCAGGCACATGTCCTGATCGTCTCGTCACTCTTTATTTAAAAAAAAAAACAATAGTTGATATGAATCAGCGGAGTTATATGTTCCGTTTTACAATTTGTACAAAAATTACAAAAATCTAATTGTACGAATTGTACAAAAATCATGCGACAAGTAGAAAAGAGCGAGAGTTGGGACCCCCGGCATAGTGCTGAATCCTATTATTTTATACCCTTCTATCATCCTACATAGGTATCCTGCTGTATTATATGACCCATACATTTTGTTCATGGGTCTGTGCTCTAAATGGATACATTGTTTTTACTGTTTTGTAATTATACTAGTGAATGTGTTATGCATAGTGATCGACTGATCGACTATTCAAAACACTACTCCTATAACTCTACTCGTAACTTAAGCCTGGTAATAACTCTTCAAAATTACAGTTCAATCAATCAAGCTATCAATATCTGCGATCATGGCAATTCGATACAAATTAGTCCTAGGTGTAATTTTAAACTTTTTTTGGCATATAGCCTGATGCGACGATGTGATCTACGATGGAGCGTGCTTACCTAGAAGAAAACCAATTCACTCTCGATTTAAAGACATCAAGGTTGTAGCAAACATTGTATTCCATTATTGTATGATGTGGGCTTTTTTTTGTGTATAACTTTTTCAGATTGCTATAATATAATTCTAGGTTACGGAAAGGAAGGGAGGTAAGAAGAGAAGGGAAGGGCATATTTTATAGCAATAAAAAAACAACTTTATAATAATTATTTATTTACTAGCTAATTACTACTATCTAATTTATTGGTATAATCCTAAGACTAAACACGCAACCTAACTGTGGGTAAATATTTTCTAGCTATAATACAATTGTATTGAATTGGCTAACCATAGTATTAATTATCGTCGTCGTTGTATCGCCAATATCGTTAAAACAAAAAGTAAAAAGTTTATGCTAATTGATTTTCAAGCCTCATTGTAGCATGCAGTGTTACTCGGTGGCACATGAATTAAACGAGCAACATCCCGCAAGATAAGTACTAATAATCTTTAGCATCTAAATTACAGACCACGACTGAAGTCATTATTGTGTCAGCCTATAGAGCCTATAGAGGTACATATATATTGTCCCTTTGTAGAGATAATCATTATATCCCTTCCTCTCCCTCTTCTATATCTCCCTCCACTTTTACCGGTCCAGAGCAACAGTCCTCCGATCTCCCTAAAAGTGTAGAGTTCAGTCCGCCATCTTACTTCTCCCTACTTTTATCAAGTTAGACTATCACCACTTTGAATTCGTTTTTATTAGTTGATAATTTCATCCAAATACCCCTACAGCTCAATAAAGATAAAACTAACGTATTGTCCCATATTTCAAATTCAAAACGGGGACTTTTGCAAGGCCCCATTTTTTACCATTGAAACGTTTTCGCTTGATCTTCTCTGATGGTCATGTGGTGTACGATAAAGCACGTTCACCTAAAGAAATCTATTCACTCTAGGCTTGAAGATTGTTTATTTGTGAACAATGCATTCCACAATCGGGTTCGTTTAAAACAGTGATATCAAACTTCTATGTTCGGATCTTTGGAATTTCAATCAAACTACTCAGGCTCCGAAAAAGAGTCTGATAGAAAAAGGTTAGATGAAATTGAATCAATTACATCAGTAGAATAGTCGCGAAAATTTATTCGTTAAAAATCGTTAAAGCCAAGTAATATCTTTTGCTTGGTGCAGCTTATAAATTAAATTCATAAATTATCATGACAATGAATCTATAATTCCATTTTTTTCTAAGTTAAAGAAAAATACAATTTAATTTTGACCACAAATTTGTAATTCCATTTTTTAGAAATAAAAAAAATACCATTGAATCATAACCATGAATTGTTAATTCCAGTTTTTCTAAACTAAAAAAAATTACCCGCCCCCAATCTTTTACCTTCACATTAGTATTGGAAGTTCATTTGCCTTATGTGTGCAAATCCATTTGATTTTATCTATCAACTTTTAGGAACTATCTGCTAAAACTTTTTTGCAATTTTTAGGATTTTTTTATCCTTTCGACCGCCATGTCTCCTTTACCAGAAAAGCGCGTGCAAGGCATATTTTTGCCAATGAAAAAATAGTTTAGTATAGTGTAGTAATGAGAATATTTTTACTTAATCATACACATATGTCTTGGGGTATATTAAAATTAAAATTCTCAATGAGGGCGTTGAAGAAATAGTTTTCAAAATTTCGTTTGCTTCCACAAAAAAAAATACAAAGTAAGTGCAAGTACTTACTTTGGAGCTAAATGTTGTTGTGTAAAATGTGGAGACATTAATTCAATATAATTTATTTTGCAGGTTACGTCAGAGCATCTAAGCGCAGTGGTCAAAAAGTTAAACACTTGTAGTCGATGACATTATGAGTATTTCTAAGTTCGGTCTGTGGTCGGTTATCTACCGACGTCTGACTTCGTTATCTGCAGGGGCAGGGGCTCTCGTAGTGGTGGTTGTGGTGGTGGTAGTGGTGGTGGGGGGGGATCCAGGCCTTTGATCTCGAACTGGCCCTTGAAGAGCGGCCGGAACAGGCGCAGGAAACTCTGGTACCGGACCGCTGAATTCTGAAACGTGAAGCAGATAGAATCAATAATCAGGAGACCGGAATTTCGTTCTTGATAGATACCTCCTAAACATTTCTGTTATATTAGTGTTATCGTACTTAGACTATGTTGACTAAGGTCACCTCAGAGGTATCGTGTAGAGCCATCGCGTGGCACCTCACAAAGAATCTTGCGTACGTACTTGTAATACAAATACATTGAAACCTTCGTAATCTAAAAATTGTACAGGAGTAGTTTTACTGTTTTATATGTCTACTAGCTGAACCCGCTACTTCGTTCGCGTAAGCAGATGTCACTGACTTATACATTAATTGGAAGTATCGTACGTCAAATATTTGGATAAGTAGTCATTGAAAAACCTTTGAGTTTGAATGAATTTGTTTTTCCACACAAAATTTTATCATCTTTATTTTACTTTTTTTAAACAAAATCAAACATACTTAGTAAGGTTTCGTAGTATCGAACATAGCCGCAAGTGTTAAGTTTGTAGTATTTTTTATAGGATACATTATGAAAAGTCTGAAGCTAATATACATGATCTGATACCTACTTACCTATTTCTTTTTATCCGCAAGCTGTTTTCTAGATGTTACCCGCGACTTCGCCGGCGTAAAATTTTGAACGAAGACTGTGTGGAATCAACATAATTAAAATTTTGAGTTTTAGTGATATTCAAGCAAGTTGAACCCGTAAATCTAAGCCAAGTCCTAGTGAAATGTTAATGTATGAATTTAATTGTAGGTAACACAGAAAAAAATCAAGAACGAAAGAATTCAAATTTGGCATCATAATGGCAGATGTACAGGTTACGCCTGCCGATGGCGAAAAAACTGAGAAAGGGTCTACGGCGCCCTCTCCAGTGGCCCAGGGGGTTGCGGCTTCGTCATCGCCCATAGTACGCAAATCTACTAAACAAAGACTTTCCGATGACAAGTGGGAGACAGTAACTAACAAACGAAAGAATAAATCTAGGTATAGATATTTAGGCGAAACGGGTAAGGCTCCCGAGACGGGGAAATGTTCGTTCAAAGCAGCTGATAAGAAAATACCTATTTTTATTACAAACGTTCATACCGCAACTTTGGATTCCGATATAATTAATTACATTGAATCAAAAACTCAACAGAAGGTAGTTTTGGAAAAAATTATGACTAAAAAACCAATGGATCATAAAGCGTACAAATTCTTTGTGACGGAAACAAAGGTGCCTTTTTATTTTGGATGAGAATATATGGCCACCCGGTATCATATTTAGGCGTTTCGTTCATTACAAAAACCGACGGACGGACACGGCAAATGTACAGAACGGCTTTATAAAAATAAGTAATGGATAGTATGACTTACAATTACAAGTTTGCCAGTTACAATTGCAAGAATATAAAGCGCGCTCTGCCTGACATAAGAAGCCTATGCAACGAGTGTGTTTTATTAGCGCTTCAGGAAACATGGTTGTTGCCGGAAGAACTGGCTTATCTAAACAACATCGATAGTCGATTCAGTTCTACGGGAACGTCGCCGGTAGATACCTCAAACTGCTGTTAGGTCGTCCGTATGGCGGGACTGCGTTATTGTGGAATAATAAAGTGTTTCCGTGTGTCTCGGTGGTGAAGTGTGATAATCCGCGAGTGTGTGCGATACGTATAGTTACACAATCGAGTACGTTTCTTGTAGTATGTATTTATATGCCTACAAACAAACAGGAAAATCTGGTCACCTTTACCGACTGCATTGGAACTGTAAGTGCTATCAGTAGTGATTATGAAAATGAACCTATGTTTATTTTAGGGGGATTTTAATGCACACCCGGGTGAATTATTTTATAATGAATTAAATACTTGTTGTGACGAATTGAAATGGATAAATCTTGACATTGAATATTTAGGTATAACCTCTAACACATTTACTTATGTTGATCAAGCGTGTGGGTCTAAACGATGGCTGGATCACTGTATTGCCTCTGAATCTGCGGCTGCTTCTGTATGTGACGTGTATGTTAAGTATGATGTGCTGACATCGGACCATTTCCCTCTTTTATTAGAGTGTAGATTGGATTGCTTAACGAAAGTTACTAATGACTTAGATATACCTATGAACAGGGTTGTGTGGGGAGACAGATCAAAACCACAAATTCTTGTATATCAAATGGAATGTCATAATAATCTTAAAGTGATAGACTTCCCAGTCGAGCTGCAAAAGTGTAGTGATCGGTACTGTAGTGACTGTACTCACAAATGTGTAATAGATAAATTGTATAATGATATTGTTCTTGCACTTTCTTCGGCATCTCTGAAGGGTTGGGGAGGGGAGAAACAGAAAAAACACAAGTACAGGCCTATTGTGGGTTGGAATAAATATGTCCGTGAAAGCCATAGGAGGGCCAGGGCGAGTTTCCAGCAGTGGGTGAATTTTGATAGCCCTACATCTGGGAAAGTTTATGATGAGATGTGTGAGAAAAGGAGAACATTCAAATCGCGTGTAAAATGGTGTCAAAATCACCAAGACCAACTGAAAATGGATATTCTGGCCTCTAGGCACTCTCAAAAAAAGATTTTGCTGGATTTTGGAAGAAAACTAACTGTATGGGGAATCGACCTGGTCGTCCTGTGAGTGTAAACGGCACAAGCGATGCTAAGGGTATAGCTGACAAGTTTAAGGAACATTTTACAGTGGCCTCTCCATGGGAGAATACCTTTTCAATAAGTACTGACAGGAGTGCTGAAGTAGGTGTTGGGGAATGTGTAGAAACCAAAATCACAGCCCGAGAGGAGGCAATAGCAATAAAATCTATCTCAAAAGGCAAGTCCCCTGGTCATGACGGATTAAGCATTGAACATGTGGTAAATGCAGGCCCCCATATTTATAGATTGCTAGCTATGCTATACAGTTTTTTGTATCGCACATTCATACCTGCCTATGGACTTGATGAAAAGTAACGTTGTTCCTGTAGTTAAGAATAAATCTGGAGACTTGTCAGATATATCCAACTATAGGCCAATTTCGTTAGCCACAATAATCGCAAAAATATTTGATAGCATTCTTAATACACAATTGAATAAATACATAAAGTTACATGATAACCAGTTTGGGTTCAGGCCCGGGCTGTCTACAGAAACTGCAATATTGTGTATGAAGAGTGCTGTCAAGTATTACACTGACAGAAAAACACCTGTTTACGCTTGCTTCCTTGACCTTTCTAGGGCCTTTGACCTGGTCAGGTATGACATCTTGTGGCAGAAAATGAAATCCTTACATTTACCTACTGATATTGTCAGAATGTTTATGTATTGGTATGGAAATCAGGTTAATCATGTAAAGTGGGCAGGTATTCTGTCTGATCCATACAGGTTGAGGTGCGGGGTGAGACAAGGGGGGTTGAGCTCGCCAAGTATCTTCAACTTATATGTAAATGGGCTGATCGAGGCTCTCAGTGACATGCACGTGGGGTGTCATATAGACGGAGTATGTTTCAATAATATAAGTTATGCGGACGATATGGTGCTTTTGAGTGCCTCGGTATGCGGTCTAAGAAAGTTGATAAATAAGTGTGAGATGTATGTGAAGGAGCACGGTTTGGTATACAATGTTAAGAAAAGTCAGTGTATGGTCTTTCAGGGTAGTTCAAGAGGGGTGACAGATATGCCTCCCGTTGTGCTAGACGGATCACCGTTAGATAGAGTAAACATTTTAAATATCTGGGTCACTTTGTCACACCTACCCTGAAGGATGACATTGACATAGAGCGGGAGAGGAGGGCGTTGGCATTGAGAGCCAATATGGTAATCCGCAGGTTTGCTCGTTGCTCAGTAGACGTTAAAATAACTCTATTCAGAGCCTACTGCACAACGTTCTACACATGCAGCCTGTGGACAAATTACTCGCAGAAGTCGTACAACGCCCTCCGTGTCCAGTTCAACAACGCATTCAGGATGCTGGTGGGGCTCCCGCGCTATTGCAGTGCTTCTGTAATGTTCGCGGAAGCGCGCGTTGATTGCTTCTACGCGACATTGCGCAAGAGAGGTGGCTCGCTCGTGCGGCGCGCGCGCGGGAGCCCTAACAGCATGCTGGCTGCGCTCTCGGCTCGATTAGATTGTGCTCCTATTGTTCACAGCTGTCATAGGCACGTTACATACAGAAAGCACAAAGTATCTGTCTAGCTAAAAGCAAATGACATCAAATTCATTAAATATTATGATTGACATTGAGTTTTGTGTTGAGTGTATTTTATTGTATTTATTTATTTTTTATTTTAATTATAGCGTTATTTATGTGACTGTCCTGAAATTGTAATTGTGTTCCATTTTATGAGTGTTTATAACTTGAAATAAAAAAATGATTATTATAATCCTTTTAGCAGCAAAAACTTATTAGTACAATTTAGAATACCAGTAACGTGATGAAAGAAAAAATACATACCACAATAGCAAAACATCGATTTGAATGGCCTTTAGTGCTTTTAGATTTAAACTGGCATTAGCGCCGTCTAATGAGAATATTATGTTGCTTGTTATTTTGATTGTGACCGCAAATCACCTTTATTATCTACGCCAAAACGGGTGCATATATTTTTCATTTTTGGCTTTTACCTTACCATCACATTAAGTTCCTTACAAAAATATATGCTTATATTAATATGGAGTTAAATGAAAATGTAGACTTATTAGCCCATGTGCAATTTTACACTCTAAACTATATGTGTTTCGTATGTCAACCCATATCGTTGTGCCGTTTTGACGTGATAGTTAATATTTGTTTCCTTAGGGCCCATGCTTCTTTTCAGGTTGATAGGTAATAAATACATAAATGTGGTATTTCAGACTATGAGTTATTTCTGTTTCAATTTTCTACCAAATTTGCTTAGTCTTTCCTACGTCACAGTAACCTATAAGTAACCGATTTGCTATTTCTGAGTTCAAACTACGTGTGTTTCGAATTCCATTCAAATATGTTCAGCCGTTCCAACGTTGTCCTGTAAATATTATGAATGTCACTGTTTGGATGTTTGTTACGTAATACATAGAGTACTTATACATAGGAAATGTTTAGCCTATGTGTTCTTCCAGACTGTAATCTAATTCTATTTCAAATTTCAACCCGATCACTTGATACGTTCCGCCATGATTAAAGCGGCAATAGAAATACATCATCTGCGAAAATTTCAACTGTCTAGCTATCACCGTTCTTGAGAACAGCCTGGTGACAGACTGACGGACGGACGGACGGACGGACGGACGGACGGATAGCGAAGTCTCAGTAATAGGGTCCCGTTTTTACCCTTTGTGTACGGAACCCTAACAACGGTCTGCTTTAAATTTTAAACAGTATTTGGATAGAAATAATACGTTTTCTAATAAGTTACAGCTGGTCTAGTAAGTTACAGCTGACCTAGGCGGGAGAATGGCGATTGTCGATCCGGAGACCCAGGGTCAAAACCACGCGCACCACTATCTTTTCAGAGTCATGTTCGTAATGCCGGTAATTAAAACGGTGAAGGAAAACACCGTGAAGAAACCGAAATCTACCTATAATCTAAGTTCTAAGTCATATGTCATCCACCAACCGACACTGGGCCAGCGTGGTGGATTATAGCCTTGTCTCTCTCCTTGCGAGAGAAGGCCCCGACGCCCAGCAGTGGGAACATTTAATGGGTTGTTTATGCCGCTACTTAATATGCTGATATGTTTTATCCAAAATACAAAAATCTACTTCAATGACAGGTAATTTAATTCTGTCATTCGACTAAATTTTATAAGAATAACTATGTCGTACAGATAAATCTAAGCTCATTTTAGTTTTTTGTTAATATTTGAAAAACTACCTCCCTGTTTTCGATATCTAAGATCACTAAGATCAAGGATATCTAAGATCTGAAGTATTTTCTACCAAAAAACCAAACAAAAAAGGAATTATCAAAATCAACTAACAATTAGCGGAGTTATCGCGTAAAATAAAACCAAATAAAAAAACATGCAACCCGATTAAGAACATCCTCCTTGTTTGAAGTCGATTATAACCAAATGATGTTTGTTTTCCACACAAAATATATTTTTGACAATTATTTTGACATCCAAGACGACGCGACGCGATCACGTGGGCACTTTCTAGAATCTAGATATTCTGCGGATCGTCTGTGATACACAGAATACTTAGAAGTTAGTATGTACCGAACGCGCCGCGCGTGTCGTTATTATTTAATGTTTGTGTAATTTCCGAACCAACAGACCGATATTGTTCAAATTTTGACGGGACAATATAAAAAATGTGTTCTTTCTAACAAAAAAAGAAGTAATGAAATTAAACAACGCAAACATGAGTTACAACCAAATACACATTCTGACTTTCACCCCCTCCCGCAAGAAAACCGATCAGAATTTGGGGATCAAAAGTAGCCTACAGCAATGTCCTTAGTATAAACTAAAATCATGCCAAGTTTCAGCTGAATTGAATCAGTAGTTTCGGCGTGATGCGTGATCCCTATACAGAAAGACAGACAGACAGACAGACAGACAGACAGACAGACAGACATGAAAGAAAAAAAATGCAGTTTCGCCATCAGTATTGACTATAGAGTGCCCCAAAAAAATTTTTTTCAAAATATCTTCAATGTACAGAATTCGACCCGTTACAGTTTTATTATAAGTATAGATTTATAGCCAGTATTGTGTTACTCCTGATGCAATTAAAAATAGGTAGTTTGACACTTTTGAGGTCTAAATTAAACACAAAATGCTTTTGACTCTAAAATAGCCAAATATGACAATAATATTAGGTATTACCTATTTGATTACTTTTTAATAATTTTCCAGTCTGGCACAGTTTGAACGTGTACTGAATATGAATTGATTCCTTTTACTTTTAATTAAAATTAAAGTTGCCGGGTGTTAGTGCCTGAAATTTTATTGAGAGCAAACAAGCGGTGAGTAATTGCGGATATACTCTACTATACTATTTCAATTGCAAGTGGTTTGCTATATAATATACAAACATATTGTGAGCATCTCATTGGTTCCTAAACCATTTAATATATATTTATTATGAATAGACCTACCTACATATGCTAAGAGTATGAGACTAATACTATTTTACCTCGTGCAACATGCAATTTCTGGATTTAACTGAGCACTAAATCATGTTTGAACGCATAATTGCAATACAATTGATAAAAGTTAATTTACCTACCTACTTTGTAAAATATACGGTTATACTGAAAAATTTACAAAGTCGAACCATTTCGACAATTGATTTATTTTTCCAAACAATTAAATAAATTACACCAGAATGATACTCGTAGAATACAATATTTATTTTATATCCCACACCTTTAGCAGTTATTCTACCGGCACGGCAAGTAGTTCCAATTCCAGTTGTGTTCCAGTTTTTCGTAGAAATTTTCCCTGTAGATACACTTACATAGATACCTACATAAATGGTGAGCGCAGTGTAGTGATACTCAATGATTTTGCAACTCTTCATGTTCAAATAGCTGTTTGACACTGCCCTGTTATGGACACGCATTTTACTTACAATCAGGCCTATGTCTTGGTCGTCCCTTGTAGGTATACTTTAAAAAAATATATGTAGGCAAATTTTAGTTTGACACACGCATCAGCAGCATAAAATAAAATAAAACTATGGAATAGTTGCTTTTTTGTTCATAATGATGACTACAGACATTCCTTTCGCTTACTACGTAAACCTGTATAGAAAAAAAAATGTACCTGTATAACGTCTCCAATAATCTTAGTGGTCTTGATGAGGAGGGACACGGACGGCCCAAACAAACTGCCCGGGAAGTCCAGGCTCACTTTGTTCCGGTCGAATTCTGGGATGTCGTCTGTGGTGGTGGCTTGGCGCGGCGGTCGAGAAGTACTGTTCCGTGACAACGAGCGGCGCACCGCTGTAGCCTGAGCCCTGGTAGGCCTCAAGGCCTCCTGGGCCGCCGATGGCCTCAAGACCTCCTGGGCCGCCGATAGCCTCAAGGCCTGCGCCCGGGCCCTCGACGTAATGCCAGTCTGTGAGCGGGATTGGGGGTAAGCGAGGTTCGTCGCTAGCCCGGCCTCTTTTTTGCGTGTGTGTGCTTTATGTGTATGTAACGTTATTTATATAGGATATTCGGACAAATAAGACTTTGTGTTGATTATTTATGAATGTTTTACTATAAACGATGCGCTAGAACTCAATATTAATTTAGGATATTGGTTTTATATTTCATCAATATCTATCAAATAAAGCGAAATTAAAAACTGTTTAAAAACAATATTTGTTAGTAAACCACTTATACATTTCAGAATAGGTGCTTGCTGTTTAGTGCAATCTTTTATTACCGAAATATTTATTTATTTACCAATTAGTGCTGATTTATTGAATTACACTAATCAATAAATTCTACTGATTATTCAAGTTAAAATTATATTGAATATTTCAGTTATATAAATAACCATGATAGATTTGGAAGTTCTAATAGTTTTGAAAAGTATTGTAGAAGAATTTATTTTAGTAAACGTTTACCTTTCTTAACTACTTAAGTCTTTTTTTCTAAATAAAAGTTTATTTTGAAAGTAGATTGATCTATTCCCTAGAGAGTAGGCGTAGAGTAAATCTGTTTTATGAATGTTTTAAGTTATTTGTATGTAGAGGTTAGTGTAATTGCTTTGTTACCTATTGCTTAAGAGACTACTAAGATGAAGAGGAGAATAGCAAAACTTTTTTGTCAAAACACTGTTATGATTTGTAAATGTTCAAATGAAAACGTTTTTTAGAATATATTTTTTTCAAAATGTATTATCTTACTTTTAATGTCAGTCGTTTCCACGACAGTGCCAAGTCACCAAGTAATATTAATTACGTTTATCATTCTAAACTAAGGTCACGTACGTTACACAAAGGCTAAAAATCAGTAGGGTGAAAATTTGGAAAAACAAATTGTAATCAAAAATTTATTATATCACCATTTGAATACATAAATCATCGATTCGTTACAAAAATCTTACAATCTAGATGGCAAAACATTTTTGTGAGAAAATCTTGAGGAGTTTGACGGGCTTAAGGATAAAAAAGGGATAATCAATGTGTGTTATGTCTACTTCGAGAAAAATAAACTAACTACCAAATGATTTGTGAGTAAGAAGTGTGAGTGAGTGCTACGAGTTTTGGGATGCTACAGTGAGGCTACGGGCTACGAGCTACTAATTAAGAGTGCTACGATGACCTAATTCAATGAAAAAATACATGCACAGACAAAGTATAAAACATACCATTTTGTTTGTCAACTACGACGAAATTGAAAAGAAAATCTACTTAAATGAAAAAAATCAGTCAGATATTATAAAAAAAATATTGTTTGAAAATTCCAAGAAAATATCAATTACATACAAATTATATAGAAAAGAACGTAGAAGTCAGTTCGTAAGGTTGTGACATATTTTTTAAATTTTAGCATAAAATAATTGTGATTTAATTGTATTTTACTGTACTCTTCCACGTTACATGACACGACAATCAAAATATACGAATAAAGGAATCAAAATTATTATTACAATAATATTATTACAATTTACGATTAATTAAAATTATAAATAGGTTTGAGCTTTATTGAAGTTGTTTTTATATTTTTTCAATCATCGCTTAATACGTCTTCAATTTTCAAATGTACATAAAAAAAGTAAATGGATATTTCTACAGAAAACTCCAAAAAATCTATAGAATAATAGTTTTATGACATCTGAAACTTTTTACGTTTTCAGATGTCTTAAAACTTTTCAAAATTAAAATATATACCACTGAAAAGCTTCTACAATTCGTAAGATAATGTCTATTTTCATCATAAAAAGTTAATTTAATAAAATAATAAGGTTTACAGTGCCTTCCAAAAAACCCATCCCACAATTCTTTTGAAGCGCTTTTTCTTCTTCTTTGTAGCGGCGGTTTCTGAATGGCGGTAACAATCTCTACGTTTCGTTTTAATTCTAAGCATACATTTTTGTATCCTTTCCTTATGACTTTCTTGTAAAACAGTATTAAACAAGGTAACGATCGACCGCCACCCAACACTACAGAGCTCCTTACGGTCTGACCTCCACTCGAGTCCAGTTCGGTTGCTCAATATTACCTCAAAATGAAAGGAACTCACCTTCGCGCGTACATTAACACGTAAGCACCGGTATTTACACTCATATACATATATACATGTGTATAGGAAAATTACGCGGCAACCACCGATCTAGATTGCTATATCACTCATTCAATCAACCTTGATTTTTTTCGTGTAATTCCAAGCCGGTAAACAAAAATTAACGTTATTAATATCAATTTACTCGTAACTTCACCGTTTCCTAGTATTTCATAAAGTACAAGCTTATTAAGGGCATAACGCGATTCATTGTAACTAAATCAACCTCTCACCATTCTGGACCGTAATTCCCGTAGGCGTAGCCAAAACGCAAACACGCAACTGTATAATCCGACCTACGATTGCGTAATATACAACGTGGTTTTGGGTTAATTTATACTTTTTATCAAATGTGTTTTAATCACTGGCCATAGGCAATACAGCCCTTGTTCATTTATGTATCTTAAGTTAGACGCTTTAATTTAATAATAAATAAAATGTACAAATTAGTGATGAGTATATATATACACAGAAAAAATTGAGTTAAACGTAAAGTAAGACTAAAAAGAAGTAGGAGATATAAAGAAGGTCATGGCTCAAAGCAAATCTACATATATGTTATAGAGCTAATGGTGAGAATTTCTCAAACTGAGACAAAACAGACTAGGAGAAGAACCTATAAGAAAAAATACCTATCTAAACAGTTAAGGACTAGACGATAGTAAAGCGAAAAGTTTAAAAGCTAAAAGCAAGTTACAAATAATCTATGTAATAAATAGCTTATGTTCCATACTTAAAGGACGTTTTCTTTTATCTAATGGAATTCAGAAAAAATATCGATCGATATCTTTGCCCACTCGTAAGACTTATCGTTTCAATGATTTATTGTTTGCTAGTCAATGGTTTCAGTGGCAGTGGTCCACCACATTTATTTTTTAATAATTGATGAAATTGTATTACAAAATTAGTAGAATATATAGACGTATAAAAAAGCCGGACGTAGTCTCGCTAAAACAAAAACTGTGTCCATCGAGACGGCCATATAATATGCACGTGTGCGCTGTCACATATAGGCTGGCATGCACACATCAGTGGGTCATTACATGCGCTACTTGTATACATGTCTACGTGTCAGCCTATCAGTGACTACCTGACAACGAACACGTGCCAATGTGGCCGATTCTAGAGACACAGTTTTTGTTTTAGCGAGACTACGTCCG
The DNA here is from genome assembly GCA_017562165.1 of Ectropis grisescens. Taxonomy (NCBI): domain Eukaryota; kingdom Metazoa; phylum Arthropoda; class Insecta; order Lepidoptera; family Geometridae; genus Ectropis; species Ectropis grisescens. The sequence continues at coordinate 18,265,571 of CM029773.1, forward strand.
ACTTTTTTATACATCCATGGTAGAATATAAAAAATATATCTACAATTGATTTGGGTTTTTAAAAAGTAAAAAAAACAACACAGAACACAACTCCCATCCATCAATCTGTGGTGTAAAATAAGAGTTACCATATCGACTGTTATTTTCAAGGTTATGTAAAAAGAACGAGTTGTAACTGTTGTTCGATGCCTGGTTTCTAAGGACGCTAGCTAATTCTGCTATACGGTTTTATTCGCTATAATTGTAAAGGCTTCTTTGGCTTTCAGATAGAGAAAGATTTATTCAAAATTCCCTATTTTTGATAGTTTCTCAGAGATAACAGCATTCAAACAAACGGAAAACACATTCTTTAACATTATATTAGACTTTGTCTGCGTTGAATTTAGAAAAGAAGTTCTAGTAAAATTGTTTTCTTTTTGGCTAACGAATGTAATGGCAAACCGATCACCGGCATGATTACTATAACATCAGACAGTATTTAGTCTAAGCTTATCTAAAATAGAAACAATTTACTAAAAAACTTCGAAATTAGCCGTTTTGTTTAGTTCTAACCGACATGAACCAACAAAAAGCTAAAATCATATTATGAGTTTGATCAATAGAAGATAGATATTATAAAAAAATAAAACAGCAAATAATTAAATGGCATTAATAATTAAGTTGACTACGGCAGCTGTACTACAATACTCTACAAGGTGTATATACTACAATAGTGGGTATCACAGGTACTACAGGTGCGACATGCAATGTGCAGTAAAACAACTTTTATAGAAAAAGTATTTAATACCAGCTCTCACCTAAACCTATTTACACATTAAATACATACAAATTAGAGAGAATGTGGGGTGGTGAATCGCAGACTGTACAGGCGATCGAAGGGAAAGGAGGGATCAGGAAATGGACAATGAGACGGAATGGAAAAGGAAGGAATAAGATGGGGGTGGGAACGCACCGCAACTAAAAAAGCTACATCTTACCATAATCTATTAGAGAATTCTTACAACAAAGGTAAAATACATTGCTATATTGCTCCTACTCATTTTTTCTTTCGAACAAATGACAGAATATTTAAGTAACTGCTATAAGAATGCTTTAATGTTTTATGGCTGTTTTATCTACCCGCAACGCTGATTTCATCAGCGAGCAAGATTCTGGGCCTTAATTACTTATTTAAAATGGACGCGGTTTAATCGCTCACCAAAACTACTTAGAACAATTATATACAGTGAAAATTTGGCAGACAAATAATCAGATTTTAATCAACAAAAAAACATAACCGTTGCACCCAAAACGTCTGAAAATTAGTTAACGCTTTGGGTTTTAGCCTCTTGTTAAATTTGTCAATTCTGATGAGCCATTGACCATTTCCTCTGAAGACATCCCATTATAAATGCGGGAGAAACTTATGTTATCTACCTATCAAGCATGATCAATATCTGGCAATGAATTAAGCAACTTGATTGGTAGATCCCGATCACGTGTTTCACTCACATTTCTAAGGAGCGTTTTCCTAAAAGCTACGATGCGGTGCGGATTAAGGAGTCAGGATTCACGAGTCATCCTCCTCAGAGGAGTCGATAGTCTCGACCGTACCACCGGCGCCGCCGCCGCCGCCTGAGGACGACCCTGACAGCGAAGTCACCAGCGAAAGGATGGAGCCAAGTCCGCCCCCACCTGAACCACCGGAGCCAGATCCACCTGAAGCGCCTCCCAGTAGACCTGACACCGCCTGGATCTTAGGTCCGAGCAGCTGCAGTTTAGGCCCGATAACTTGTCCGATGACACCGGTCAGCGAGGCAAGTCCGCCTTCCGACGGCGCTTCGATTCCGTACTGCTTGTTGATCTCAATGTTCTGCCGGTCTAGCTGATCCACGTACCGAGTCTTCGCGTCAATCAGTGAGTTGATTTTCTAGAAGAGAGAGAGCGCGTTAGAGCGGGACAGACAGACTGAAGATCGCGCTACTCGAGTCGAATACTTACTCCAAACAAGAAGCCAAGGACCGCATTTTTGATACCGAATTTGGCCTGGGTGACACCTTCAAGCTTGCGCTTCTCTCGCGTCTGTTCCGACTCAGCTCCGCTCGCGTCCTGCACACATACACGCGCCGTCAGCTTCGTCACACACACACACCCTCACCCAGACACCACTACTCTAGGAAGCGCCCGGTCACCGCCACCCGTTAAAGAAAAGTCCCAAAAACTGAAACGTATGCCAAAAATGGTTGGTAGCGGAGCTATATAGATACATAAAATACATGTAAAATAAATGCGTTTAGGTGAGCGCTGTATATTGTAGGTGCAATCGACATGTGTTGGTATTCATAATTCGCAAAATGTTGAGTAATGGTAACGTAACGTCTTTATTGGCACATCGCAGATAACAATTTAAAGCTACGAGAGTGGCTTGTTAGGAAATAAAAACAAGAATAATATTAAGAGAGGTTTATAATAAACACGTATGCTGTTCGTATACTTAATCGTTTTTTAACTTCATGGACAATTCATAGTGGAAATAGTCCAACAACTCCGATGTTTATTTATAAACAAAGATAAATAAGAAGATCTTTACAACGACAATATTACCTTCATTAAAATGAATATATGCAATTGAAATAAGTTATTATGACATACATATAATAACATCCCACACTCGCGAAAAAAATCGTCTAGTAGGTACTTGATTTGTTTGGCGATAATAATATACTGTCTGTACAATCTAGATTTTTTTCTCAATTTTGCTTATATCAACCACTAGCACCGCCCCGCGGTTTTACTCGCGTAGTTCCCGTTGCTTGGCCGGGATAAAAAGTAGCCTATGTTTTCTTCCAGACTATAATTGAGATTGAGCAACAAATATCCAAATACGAGTATCTAAACATCCATAAATTTATAATATTACTAGCGGCCCGCCCCGGCTTCGCCCGTGGTACATATATATGACCTACATCATTCAAGGATTACGTACATATGAAAGAACGGTGAATGATTTTTTTTAAATCGGTCCGATAGTTCCCGAGATTACCGTGTACTAACTATATATATGCTATAGACTACTTTTGATCCCCAAATTATCGTGCTGTTTACTGGGTCAGAAGTGACACCTGTAGACAACTGGCGGGGATGACTAATTAAATGACGATTGATCAGTTTTCGACCGGAGAGGAAAAATGATTAAATTACTAAAATGGCTATTAAAAAATAAGGGTTGATCGTAGAATGGTAAAAATTGAGCATTGTATGTATTTTTGTATGTTGTATCATAAAATAATAGAAATTAAAAATTTTGTCTAAAAAATAAAATAAAAAATTTAGGGGTGGACTACCCCTAACATTTAGGGGGATGAAAAATAGATGTTGGCCGATTCTCATAGATACCGGATAAGTACAAAAAAAATTCATCAAAATCGGTCAAGCCGTTTCGGAGGAGTATGGCAACAAAAACTGTGACACGAGAATTTTATATATTAGATTGTAGGATTAACGTAGCCTATAAATCAAGTAACTTTTTCTACAAGATACCTATTTAATTAGGGCTGTAATAAGACACAATGTGTGCTACAAAAACTATGATTGTAGTATCGTAATAAACTAGTATCGGCGTATATCTGCTTCTAAGCAGCAGTCCCACGAGGCTTTAATGTCGCGAGAGGCGATGTAGAGCGAGACGAGACCCGGTGACACGGTTCCATCGTGAGAGAGCAGATACGTAACGTATTATATCACGCTGGGAAGCACGTGCTCTCGATATTGCTACCGATATGGATACGAGTATCATATCGCACGTCACTTTCAAATATTGGAAATGAAAGGATCTTTCGACACCAGTGAATGTGGCAGTAACTTTGTGCAGTAACTGACAAATCGAACCGATAGAGAATTAAGACAGTTTGATGATCAAGATCTAAATGATGACGATAATTGATACAACTTACTTACTTTTACTTTTCAGTTCGGACTGATATAATAAATATCTAGCTGTCCTATATTATCAATACTAAAGTTTGGATCTTTGATACTCAATGACGTCGGAACGGAACGAACGAATTGTGTTATATATGTAATACGGTTATTTATTTTATAGTTTTGAAATACATAGACTTTTTTATCACGGGAAAATGATGGAAACGGATAGAACAGGGGTCAAACCTCAGGGTGATACTAGTGCCTAACGAAATCGAATATATATGTGGTTCAATGTTGATGTATTATTCAACTTATTTTAATGTATTATCATTCTATATTTCTAAATAAATGGAAGAAACAACTTGGAGCGATTACTTTGCCCTAATTTGTTCATGTTTTAACTTCCTAATATCAGTTCGTATGTTTGTTGCTCAACCATGTCGGAAAAACTAAATCAATCAGACTGAAAATTAAAACTGAGGTAACGTTTAGCGAGGAATATACCTTTACCTACTTTTAATCCGAAAATAATTAAGGAAATATCCCTTTTCTAAATTCTATGGAAGTCGTATTACTTTACACAAATCGGGGCTATAAATTATACATCATAGCAGAGTTATTTAACTGTTTACTAACCAAGTAGAAGACTACCTAAGAAAAATTGTAGTCTTATCTGTCAAAGAAAATGTAACACATTAGTGACAAGCCAACTCAAGACAATAACAAAGGCAACACGATCGGCAATCGCTCTCACCCATTAGGCAAAACATACGCCTCACTGCAATAAGATGGTACCTAACAGTTTAACTTAAGAGTAACAGTCGAATTGCAAAACATCACTTAAGTTCAATTTTGCCTCTTTTAGCAAGTTAACATCACAAATTTCGTAAACGTTTTAATCAATTTGATTTTGACTTAAACATTTGACAGGTTTTTGGTTTACAAGCCTTCTCGTGTTTTTGAAATACGGCAATAAGTCTTTAACCATACTGTACTAACTATAAGGAAAACTCACTTTTTTATGTAGTAGGGATAGAAATACCAACATAGTAGCAATATTGGTTGAAAACTAAAGACCAGAGCTGAGAGGATAGTGAGAAAACAAGCTATGTGGTATATAATGGATAAAGCCCATTGAGTAGTAGGCTTTAGGCTGCTGATAATGATGAAAGATATCGAAAAGGTCAATGATACAAACGCTTCTTTTTACACGCTAACCTCGCGTTAGACCCTAGAGGTCAGTAGCAATGACATGATTGAGAAATTACTATAAATATGTGGACACTTCTAGCCAGATTAATAGTTGATTAGCCAATCTTTATAACTCGTGTGGATGTGAAGGCCAATTAACTCGAGCGTGAGCATTTAAAATTCATAACCAAAACTTTTTAACGCTTAATTGCTCAAATTATGAGAGCAAGGTAAAGCTATCAATCAAGTGTCAGACGAACATTCGATTCACGAAATCAAGTTTAAAATATTGTTATGTTTGTATCGGAAAAGCCACGCATTATTCACGCCAGAAACGCGAAACTTGCCCGAAAAGCTAGCTATTACAGTAATACATCAGGCAGCAACACCACTCATTCCAGCTAAGCCACGCTCATACCAGCTAAATCATATCACTCATACCAGCTAAGTCATTTCACTCATACCAGCTAAGTCACACCTGATATCAAAATCATTAATGACAGCATGCCCACTTTTACTTTTGACAGGCTCCTGATGGTGCCTTGTCTCATGTTAGTAGAATAGGAAATGTTCAAATTAATCTATAATTGGTTGCTGCCCGTAGTTTTGCTTGTGTAATTCACATTCCCGAAATTTACGTCCGATACCCAAAAATCCATTCTGTAGAAGTTGCTTGAAAGAGTAAACAAACATCCATCCTTGCAAACTGTAGTCAAAATCATATTAGTAGAATTATCTCCTTGCTAAAACTATCTAACCTTTGGGACGGAACACTTTACATACTACAAATTCTTGATGTTAGAACAAACAGCAAACATGTAGAGCACTGCACATTTACCAGCTAGCTCTAGTCAGTTGGTGACAAAGCTCCAGCAGGCTATCAATTCCATTCAGTAAGTATCCTGGTGATATTCAAACCAAATTCAAATTTAAATCTTAAAATATTAACTCCGCAAGTTACTTGAATTTTTGCCAAGGTTCATGTGCAAATGAACCAACAGTTTAAAGTAAGTAAGAGGTTACGCGCTGGTGCAAATCCACTCTCTTATCTCTCTTAACCAGAACCCGATGAACATAGACAAAAATACCGATAATAATTGGCCGGAATTCATAAAAAATCTCCGAAATTTATGACGCTGCCAAAGATATCAACCGGTAATACATGATCACCCCAATACACTTATCTTAAATTGTCAGTACATCAATGACATAACGATTTGGCCCAAGTATTATAATTTAGTGAGCGGCGCGACGGGTCGAGGCCGCCTGGCTGCGGTCGCGTGCCGGTGCGACACGCAGCGGCACGGAGCGGATGCTAGGATCACTGCACCGTGGTTATGGTTCAGCCACTTATGAATTGAATGGCTCATTAGCTTTGACTTAAATACATTGAAATCCAATTTATGACAAATTATAATATACGATGTAATACCAATTTTATTGTGCTTCGTCTAGGTGTAGAGCAGGGGTCTGCGCGCGGCCCGCAACGCCTTAAATAATTTATTCTCGGTTCATACAGCTACATATACAACTAAATAAATGTATTTATCCGCTACTTATGCTATCTCAAACGCAGTTTTTGATGAGTATAATATATTATAAAATCACTTATGCGCAAGTGATTAAATTATCGACTCCAGATGCAAAAATTACAAGCTTTCAAAAGTGCGGCCCGCTTTTATCTTTTTTCACATTGTGGCCCGTGGGTTCTGAAACTTTGCCGACGCCTGGTTTAGAGTGACAAGACGAGCAACACCCCTGCCCTTATAACACAGAGGTACGCAACTGTTGGTACACAAAAAATCTCTTAACATTGCACTACGCTCGTCACGCAGAGATATAAGATGATTTATCTCTATGCCCTGTAATTTGTTCAGAACTATATACCTTTAAAACAGGAGAACATTTATATTATGTTTTTGTGTGAATGTATGAGAGAACATTTACGCACACTCATTTTTTCCTCTCTCATTCACTCTCTCTCAAAATTGGTATTACTCATATTTGAAATCACGCAGATACTCACAGATATAATAAGCTACGCTTTTTGTAATGTGCAACCGTGATAGCGTATTAAACCGCGAAGCAAACCGCTTGCTTGATAGTATCTTATACTGTAATAAGACTTTGAGCTAATAATGGTATTTCTGCGTGGAGTAAATTTTAATAGGAGCCTAATAGCGTCCTCGTGATCGATAGCTTCGCGGTGAGCGTAAACCACAGTATAAATTCAATAGTCATTAGGTACCGCATGTTGGATCCAAAACCAATTTATGTGAAGGTACTTATCATTGTAAATATTCATCATACTAACATTATATAGGCTGCCCTGGTGGCTTAGTTGGTAGTAAGTCTGCCTGCGAAACCGAGGGTCGTGTGTTCGATCCCCACCCAGTGCAAATGTTTGTGTGATGAATTCAAACATTTGTACTATGCCTGGGTGTTTTCTATGTATAATAAGTATGTATTTAAAAATATAAAAGTAATATATCAGCTATCTGGCTTCCATAGTACAAGCTATGCTTAGTTTGGGGTCAGATGGTGTTGTGTGTGAAATGTCCACTAATTATTTATTTATTTATAAATGTAAAAGCTCACGTTTGTTGCTTCATGAAGTAGCAGCCTACTTAGGATCGCGTTGAAATTTGAAACTCAGATTATAGTGTGGAATATCATATAGGATACTTTAGAACGCGGACAACGATGAGAACGGGAATCACACGAGTAAAACCGTGAGACACTGCTAGTTAATCATAGCTTTATTCATTATGTTTAGTTTCTGTCTGTTTGTAAAGATAAATAATATGCATGTACCTACACAGTGATGGGAAGCATAAGGCATATGCAATGGTAAACATTAAGCTTAGTCATATATAAGATAAAAACATTCTTTATTACCAGCCACATACATTTTCAACAATGCGCTCATCCGGAAACAAACGTTCTATTTATTCCCTCTTAGCAATATAATTTCTTTGGAAATATCGGCGGAAGACAGAAATACTCGTACATATACAATACATATTAGTACTTTACTACTTGGCTGTGGAATAAGTGAAAAAGTGTGATTTTGTTTTTATGAACATAAAACGCTCCACACACGAGTCCTAAAATCAGAGGAAATTACGTAAAAATAGTGGGGAGGAGCCTACATCGCACCATATGATTGGTGATTTATGGTGCAATGTACGGTCCTCCCTGCTGGTTTTACGTAATTTCCTCTGATTTTAGGGCTCGTGTGTAGAGGGTTTTCATGACTTAAGCACGTTCTAAAGTATTTTTTCATTACTTCGACGTGTCCGACTGCGTTACAACCGCAGTGGTCACGAGAGTCTTCTCGTGTTGATTAAATAATAATTGAGATCGTGATGAAATCCTGTGTTGTGTTCACAGAATGAGTTCAAATCGTGAAAGCTTAAAAACTATACTGTACTTTCGCAAATGGACTCTGCAATGAATCCTGCCACTACAAAGTATTATAAAAAACATACATAAGTAAATCTTATCAATTAAAATGTTGTAGCTTTCTTATACCGTTTTTTGTGAAGTCTAAATAATTATGTTCGAAATCAATGAATTTGTATTAAAAGTTGTACTTTTTTTGTAAGTTTAGCTTTAGGTACTGCATGGACAAAATCCTTTCCAAATTCCTCCTCTTCATGTGCAAAATACACTAGTTTGGCTACTAATAATTATTCGGTCGACGCGACGTGTGAATTTTTTCACATTCAAGCATTAATTCAAGCTATCAAGAAGAACGTGACGTGGAATAGTCTTGGTCTTATGAATGACTAAGTTTGAGCTTGCGTGGCATTTACAAACTTATCTTACACAGTAGCAAAAACGCAGAAAACCAACGATACTAAAAAGGAAATCACACTGAAACCGATAATAGCGACGCCTTTCAGCTGTCCAGATAATTTTGAAATATCTGTTGCGTAAAAGCGTGTCGAGACAACGCGATTGTTGCTGTTCTGTGTATTCACATACTGTTACAAATCACTTCCGAATCGTGCAAAAACCGCTCTAATCGCATTCAGATCGCTTAAACAATGGGCCCCGTTTAATTATGCGATCACTGGATTTCGCCATGCGAATCTGAGCAAATGCAGATCGTGAGATTCCTTGGTAGAATTAAAATTAAAGTGGTTTCATAAATATACACAAGTTACGACTGGACTAATCGAGAGAACGACAACTGCCAACCCGGTTCAAATCCCAACACTGCCTTTTTGGAACGGATTGGGTTGAAATATGGTAAATATTTAGGTTTCAAGTTTCAGTAGTGGTAGGACTCTTAGCAGAGCCCGCCTCCGGAAGTACCACACTTTTGCCAGTTATTCTACCGCCAAGCAATGTAGTGCAGGAAAGTGCAATTATTACTGTGTTCCGGTTTGAAGGGAAATGTTTCCAGAGAAATTACAGGGCGTAGAGATATAACATCTTAGATCTCTGGGTGATGAGCGCAGTGCAGTGCTAGGTAATGATTTGGATTCTTCCTGTTCCAATAGCAGCGTGTCACTGTGCTGTTATGTGGCAGGCATGTTTCTTACCATCAGACACATGTCCTGCTCATTTCGTCACTCTATACTATTAAAAAAAAAGTTATCGGCTGAAGTAGCATATAAGCTATTTTATTCTGAAAAAAGAACGGGATAAGCAGCGGCAAGAGAAGCTGCTTGTGTAAAATAAAGGCTCAAGGTTAGACAGCTATGCAGTCTCTCGTAGTTTCTCATTAATTATTCAGATGGTACTCTAATATTTAAAAAAAAATGCCCTAGATTTAAAAACACCCAGGTTGATATTGTAAAAAATAATACACAGAAATCAGTACAATGCTTATGTTTGTGATAAATATGGATTCAAAGCGCTTGTTCGGGTTTTCTGAATTGACGTAATCTTCGCGATATAACCCATATTGTTACAATTGCACGAAGACATATAAGACACTAGCTAGCGATCCGCCCGCTTCACCTGTTGTACATATTATATAGTCTATATCACCTAGAGATCAGGCATATATCCAAGGGTGTAAAAATTTTTGAAATCGGTCCAGTAGTTCCTGTAATTGGTGCATTTAACCAAAAAACCTCTTCAGCAGTAAAATATTAGTATAGAAAAGTATATGTATGTGCTAACCTGTGTCTGCGTAAAAACTTTAGTTAAGATGAAATAACGTTTCGAGTTATACTGTAATAAAGAATGGATTGAATCGAGGTTATTGAATGTAATATAACTCTTATATATAGATATTGCGACAGAAAAGTTGCTTCACATGCGGAATGGTAATACTCGTATAACCATCCTGCGCCGATAAAAAGTTTTACATGTATCTATACATATGTATATTAAAGGTGTACTTCAGTTATATACTATTCTACCACCAAGTAGTAATTTACAAATATAACTGTGTTCCGGTTTGAAAGGCAATGTTTCCAGAGAAATTACAGGGTATTGAAATAAATCATCTTATATTTTTGGTTAGCAAGCGCAGTGCAGTGCTAAATAATAATTTGAACTCTTCATGTTCTAATAGCTGTGTGACACTGTGATGTTATAGGCAGGCCTGTTGCTTACCATCAGGCACATATTCTACTCCTCCCATCATTTCTTTACTAATAATGTGTATATATTTATATCTAGAATACATAGACTCCTTTGACATCCATTACCGATAAATCGGGCTAGTTCTGATATATCCTATACACCTACGTACCTCATCACAATTAAGTTACATTAAGTGCTTTAAACTCATTTTGAATAATTGTAGAACGTGAACTTGGTTAAATATTAGTATTAAAACTTACTTAGGCTTAATAGTTTACAAACATAGACGTCTATTTTAACTACAGGTCAAAATAATTACCTTGATGAACATGAATGGCGGACTGGTAGTCCTTGGTTCAGTTGGCAGCTGGTCATAATTTACTGAATTTAAGAAGCTAGGACAGTTGAATTAGCACAAATTGTTTAGCTATGTAGCTAAGCAATTTAATAGACATAAAATTTAATGTCTTCGAAAATAAATTTTATGTTTTCTTGTTCAAAGCTGTAGATAATCCTCTTTTAGTAAAGAAGAACTCTACATTTTGTTGGGATGAAGTGACTTCTGTGTTATGCTAATCCATCTATTTCAGGCCAAATTTCATTGCGATCCATTCAATTTTTACGATTTGTATAAGCACCAAACACGCAAGCCTCCACATTTACAAAATTAGTTAAATGCTTAAACTTGATTCCCTTTTCATTTGGCTTAAGGGGCAATATGGTTTAAGATGAAGATTATGTAGAATAAATCAATTTTTCATTGGATACACTTAACTTGTATCTGTCTGTGAATACCAATACTTATATGTAAGGAATGGTATTCCGAGTACATGCTACTGTTCTTAAATCTAAACTGGAGCGTTGTTCGAGTTTACATGATGACAGCTACAAACTGGTGTCAGTTTTTCGAGTTAAATCTGTCTGATAGAAAAGAGGCATGGTGATGTTAGATCATTTTATTATAATCTGTAAAACAAACTAGAAACTAGCAAATTAACCAGTTAGGTAACACGCTCACTGTTACAAAATGAGTCTAAAGAGAACGTTTGGTCTAGACAACAAATTCAGTCAATTTCAAATTAATTTACCTATTAATGTTATGAATGAAATGATTCTAAAAAATCAATAATATGATATAAATAATAAATATAATAAATAAATAATTTAATTACTACGGTCATCAATTACTACTTATTTTTTGTTTTTTTTCAATTTACGTTGTACAAATAAATAAATAAATAAATATTGGTGGACAATTCACACACAACACCATCTGACCCCAAACTAAGCAAAGCTTGTGTGATGGCAGCCAGATAGCTGATATAATACATATATAGTTTTAAATACATACTTATTATACATAGAAACACCCAGACACAGTGCAAACATTTGAATTCATCACACAAATATTTGCACTGGGTGGGGATCGAACCCACGACCTTCGGCTTCGCAGGCAGAGCTACTACCAACTAAGCTACTAGGCCAGTCAAATAAGAATCACCGCCATATTGTAAATCGTATATATCACAAATATCAACATTTCATATTTCGATTTATCTTTGTTTAATTTTTTTTGGTTTTTTAATAGGTACATAGGTTCAATAGGTTCATGCCAATTTGAAATTTAGAATAAATGTATACGGTGGATAATGTACCCTAATCAATATGTAAGTATGTAATCTATCGAATTTGATGTTCAAAAAATCTAAAAATAACCATGGTATCGATGGTTATATATCACGAGCACTTAAACCAGCTACGTTTGAAGATTTGGAATGTTAAAACGAAACGAGAAGAATATTAATATCAGACTGACGTAGTTCGAAGGTGTATTGCCAAACCGCTGCACGGAATATGAAACAGACACCGCCGACGTGGAATCGAGAGTGGCGGCCGGCGCAGGCGCAAGTCCTTGTCGGGGTATCGTGTGCGGTATCAATAATAACAGTTTATACAGTTTTTATTAGAAAACTTTCTCCCTTTACTAGATTGCGTCAATTTACAAGCATACATTACTTTCAAATAATTTCAATTGTTATTGCATACAGTCTCTTTTTTTGGCGTCATTTGAACTACAGGGTATTATTTATGTTATTATTTAAAAAGTGATCATATTCAAGATATTAATAAAGATTTGTTTTGTACTAGTTTTATTTATAAAATAATTGTAATCAGTTCTAATCTAATACTTTAATCGGTTCAATAATTCAATTTTTGCTCGTAGAAAATCTAAAAACAAAAAGTAGGTTTTGTTCAATAAAATGTAATTTATATGTAAGTCACAAACAACAAAATGTATGTTTTTTTACAATCAATAAATAATCAGTCATTTTGCTAATAGCGTGAGTGAAAAAAAAATACTAGACCAACTAAATAGATTAACTTTTTAATGTCAAATTGTTGAAAAAAAATAATGAAAAAATAAATAAATTAGGAGTTATTGTAAATTAGTGTAATTTACAATAGTGCACCCGAATTCAATTAGACGTTAATCTTAGTCATTGATCTTAAACCGATAATAATGAGCAGAATGTCTGCGGTCATCTGTCAAGGTTGAATCCCAACGGCTTCTACATGACTGGAATACGTTAGTCACAACACTACTCACAAATACTTAACATCAAAGACCTAAGAGTCTACCGTCTAAATAAAACTCTCTAAGCTTTGATACTGCTCTCTATTTTCTTTTCTCTTGAAATTATAAAGACAACAGCAAAGCCAAGGCATATTTAGTCAGATGCTAGACCCGCTGACACTATATTTTATACGAGTACTATACCTATCTAAGCATTAAGACTTGGATCAAAACATTAGGTTTTTAGTTTTTGTTTGCCTGGTTTTACAAATATTTGACCGACTTATTACCCGAATTAAATTCAATTTTATGTCTATAAATTAATTTTGTATCACAAACATCGAAATCTTTTATGTAGAAATGGCTTCACTCCAAAATATGACAGTGTTTTGGCTAGCGAAACTCTTCAGCAAATGCTTAGAATAATGAATAATGTTATATACATTAATTAGGAAAAATACTAAATTAGGTATCTTTGGTTTACTGTTTGATCTAAAACACTCTGGTTTAATTGATGTTTTTCTATATTTAATGGCTAACTATAAACAAAGCCATAAATATTTAAAATAAGGATTTGAATTAAGCTGCGGAAGAATATAATACGTACAGACGCGTTAAACAATAATAGATAAACGTTTCCTACCATTTTCGTTTTTTCAAGAACAAAGTTATTATTCTGAAATTAATATAAGTGTTTAATGAATAAAGCGTGGTTAAGGTGTTTTTGTAAAGCAAAGAGCTGATGGGGATTAAGATGATGTGATGCATGGAGACACACACGCTGGAGGTAGGCCGAGCTAGATGAAAAGAATCGGAGTAAAATTAAGTACGATATTTGTATTAAAGATATTGTGTTCTAATGTAGTGATAATTAAATAATTTTACTCCGTTTCAAACAAATAAAATATAAACATCATCATACATCCTATAACGCCTTTTCTAATGAGAGGTAATAAAAATACGAATCAAACGTGTTTGATGATTGCAGATTTAACTAATCTGACTGAATATATACTTGTGAACAACGTACGTTACAACTCAAAGTTTCTTTCAGAAGACTTTGATATTTTAATGCAATGATTATTACAAAACAAATACAAAAGAAGCTTTACAAAAAAAACTCCTTGACTTTTTGATTAGAATCCCAATACTATGAAAGCTTCTTTTGTCTCCAAAATGTGTTTGACAGATAATATCAAAGATATTGGTAAAAAACGTACAATCATTTTTATACCTGACACAAGCAATTTAAAGTTTTAAGATAACATCTTTTTTCTATTAAAAATACTATTATACTTTTAATAAATTTTGATAACTGGAATTTAATTTATAGTATGGAATGTATCTATAACGGAGTAAAAAACTACTTTATTAGCAATCATCAAACTAAGACATATAACAAAATAAGTTTTACGATCCCACATAGAAACGGCGTTTCAAAAATAGCACAGTAACAGTTATTACACCTAAATGTTAGTACATATTTATTTTCATACAAAATTAATTTACACCTCCGTCATTATACATCAGAATGTAGTTCAAATGTACACGTAGTATTTACTGTACATTTAGCTTATCATACAAAATAAACAAGGATTATGTTGAACGTATTGTGTGATGTGTAACTTAGTAAATCGGTGTTAGACTGGGAATCCATTTGGTCTGTGCGAGGTAGTAACGTACTGTGCGAAAAATCCGCACTTATAATATTACTCTTTTTTTACTGTGACTCAATACAAATTGATGGAATTTAAACGAATAAACGAATTTAAAAGAACGCGATCGAAAAATTTGCGCGAAGTTAGTGAACTACAATAACAGACCGCTAATTATTATTTATCGTTGCTTAGATTTGTCTCCGTAAAATGCTAGAACCATCAGTTTATAATACAAAACGTGAGGTTATGAAGAAACTACATATGTTAGTTTGATATCTAATGATGGTGGATTATAGTTAGACAGTTCCGCAACATCGCTACATATCCTGTACTAGCTACCTCGCATAGTTTAAATGGATGCTAATTTTAATGTGTCAAGAATGGATATTTTATGTGTTTTGTTGTCGCACGACGCACCGCCATATCGTAAAAGTGTTTTATTGTAAACGTCATATTGTATAAATTCTTCCATGATTTAAAAAAAAAATACAGTTTTTTTTTCCAAAAATTGTCGAAAGATACTTTTATTGTCATCGTTATAATCAGTTTATAGCTACCATCCGGTATTGGCCCACCACAAAATTTTATTTTCTAATCCTATAGTCCCAAGCAAGAAAATTTTAGCGGCAATTAAATCTCGCCTTGAATATATTTTTAACTACAGCTGATTGCTCGACATTGTGCCATCTTGAACTATTGCATGTGTACATAATCATGTGAAACTGCGAATTACAGTAGATTATGCATAACGAGTTGTTGTAATAAGCAAGAGTATGCCAAATTAATTATGAAATGACTACAATAGAACATTAAAACCTCAAAGACTAGAAGGTAATCATCACTCTCATCAGCCCGTGATCATTCTGGTATACGCAACCCTCTCCCATTTCAGGAACATAAACCCTCAGGCTCTTCCCTCACAAGAAGACATTTAAGATCATAAGTAACTATATCTAGTTAAAGTGGAAGTAGGTAAATGACTCATATCTACAAAAGTTACCATGATTGGAACGTTTTGGTTTCCTTACGACGTTTTCTTTCAAAGTCAAAGCCAATGGTGATCACAAAGATGGACGCCATACATTTGAAAATAGTCTGAGGTTCACGCGGGCCTCAAGCTTACGATCTCATGTTTGTGAATTCGAACCTTTTCGCCATTAAATAAAGAGGCTTCAGAGCCCATTCAATTTTTACGCTCAATATTTCCTGCCATTTTATACATGTGCTCGATATGTTCGCAGAACATAATCACTAGCATTTGTTTACGTCAAATAAATGTATAATTTACGACGTGATGCCAGTTTTGTTGGTAGCTTTGTTATTTTAACTGAAAACATAGTGACCTAACATACTTATTTTTATTGATAATCGTCTAGTAATGTATCCCGAAAAACGGCAATCTATCATTGTGTACGAAATTAAACGAATGCGCGCATATGGACATTACAGGGATGATCACTCTATGAGCGGAGAATGAAACGCTGCTTGCATTTCATCCTCCTCTCACAGTTACTAAAAGAAACATGATCCAAACAAAACGAATGAAGAGGGTAAGCGACATCTAACATTGTATTTAGCTAGCCTTGTGGATTATTAACTTTTTGCACGTGAGATAAAGTCTCGAGTCCCAACAATGGGAACCTTTTCACCGCGCTTTATTTTTGGAATATTTAGACATACATAATTATATGAATTGCACTGTAAAAGCCGTGATGGTTTATGGCTAAAATTACCGATTTCACAATCGTGATGCTATTAGCCCACGTCCCGCTTGCCCTTCTGAGTTCTTTTACCACATTTCTTTTGTTTTTTTTTTTTTTTTTTTCAAATTTTGCATTACTTCTGGCTTTAACGGTAGATTAGAATCATGAGGAAACTGGGGATCTACCGCCGAACGAAAAATGTCTTAGCTTTGATATTTCCCTCTCTTTTCTTTCCGCTTGAAGTGATAGAGACCGCAATAGGAAAGCGAAAGCCGATTTAGTTAGGCGGTTAAAGGGCGGGTGTGTTCCAAGGGTATATTTCGAGATCATGTGTCATCTGATAACGATTTGTAAAGTGCAAAGTCAGATTTTTCTTTATATTTAATTTAATTAAGGTGACATTTCATATTATGACAATTTGATGAATAATTACCTAATATTGACAATATAATGAATGTTAAACTTTGGATAAAATAGAATAGAATAAATATTATAATAATTTTGTAATACACTGTGATCAATGTACATCTCTGTTACCATAGAAAGGAACTAGCCACCAAGATACGGGTTTTTAACACCCAGTTTGGTGGATAGAGTAACATGACAACTTATATGTACTATTTTTGGATCAATAAATGATTTGATTTGATTTGATCTGCCAACCCACCATTTGCATGTGTGGTGAATTATAGTATTTATTATCTCTCTTAGTGAGAGAAGGTCTCGATTTTTAGCAGTGTGGACAAACAGGGGGCTGTCTATATAATACTAAAGGTTCACCGCCTAACTGAAACTACATTTGATTGGATATTGCTCTCTCTTGTATTTTCGCTTAATTTTATAGAGACAACAATAGCAATGCTAAAGCCGGTTTTGTTAGGGGGTATAAGGTTGATCGCTATGATGATATCAAAAGCTTTCACGCAAAATTCTCGTTTACGGCGTACATTTAACCTGCCTTGGATGCCACCGCGCGTCGCAGTGTTACGCAAGTTGTCAGAACCACTAACCTTGACCCGCCACATACCAGCTCTGTAAGTTATTACAAAAATCTTTGTCCAAACCATTACAATGCCCGTGTTTGTTCATTTTTATTTGTTTTTAGGAATCTACGTTTGTAGCGATTACGCAACAGGATATCGACGAAAACGTGCACGAAATACGGGCTAAAA
Source organism: Ectropis grisescens (assembly GCA_017562165.1). Taxonomy (NCBI): domain Eukaryota; kingdom Metazoa; phylum Arthropoda; class Insecta; order Lepidoptera; family Geometridae; genus Ectropis; species Ectropis grisescens. The sequence continues at coordinate 18,283,320 of CM029773.1, forward strand.
TTAAACTGGCATTAAATGGATTGCTGTATTTTGTTGCAATTTAGACGGAGTCTATTGAGAAATTTATAACTCAAATAGAGTAATGGAAGTGAAACTGGCAACTTTGTTTATATCCTGTGTTCACCAATTTAATTTTTATTTTATGATACCTGCATATTGTGTCAATTAAGTTGGTGATTGTAATTACTTAACTTGAATGCTTTAATGTACCAATAAACATATGTGATTTTCATATTCTTAAACACTATCAGCACACCGCGGTTTTGTTGTTCTCTAAATTGTATTTTTCCGCTATGAAAAGTAGTCTATGTGTTATTCCAGACTATCTATTTCAAATTTCATCCCGATCCGTCCAGCCGTTCCGACATCATTGAGCAACACACATCCAAGCATTCAAACTTTCACATTCATCATTATGTAGTACTTAAAGGTACAAGATAATAAATAAGGCGGTCAAATACGAGTCCCGCTATTACAACAAGGGTTCCGTACTACTCAATCATTTTTGATGAAACTAAAGTTTATGACAAACGCCATTTATTTGCATCTGGGTTTTGCTCAGCCTAGTCCGCAAGTAACAATCGTAGGTCGTATATTTGATCAAGTCTTACGCAAGCCAGAAACCTGTCCAATGACTGATTCAAGTTGATGTGGAAATTCGAGATATTTTGGGTATAGGTAATCAAATTTGGAGTGACTCAGTTTTTTCAATGGTAGCTTGCCCCAACAACCCAACATGGACTGCACCGTTACTTACCATCAGATAAAAAAACATTTCTGTTTTCAAATAACATCAAAAAGACAAATAATATTGACCTCCAGTTTTTTTATAAGGGTGGCTAAACACCGACTACAACCATATAAGCATAAAGTCCACCTTAAGTTTCCATTACTGTGGCTATGACTTATCTCACAATGAGACACTCAAGGTCATAATCCACCACGTGTAAGCTGGCGGAGCATGTCCCTAAAAGACGCTTATCTAGGAACATGCCTTTTTTCTTACTATAGTTTCTTTCACCAGTAAAGCTAATATGACAAACAAGTACATATTCACTTGAAACAATGCTTGAGGATGCAGGCAGGATTTAAACCAACAACCTTGCAATTCTAAAATCGGTTTTTTTAGCTACTTCTACGGTTTTTTGTCTGCGGGTAATACAAGACTATGTCTTTTTTCATTATTGTATCAATGTTATAAACGCGAAATTTTGTAAGTATGGATGGACGGATGTTTGTTACTCATTCACGTAAAACGGCTGAAGGGATTTGGATGAAATTTGATACCTACATAGATAGATAATAGTCTGGAATAACGGTTAGGCTATTTTTTTATCCCGAAAACATAACGGGATCGGGAACTACGCAGGACAAACCAAGGCGCACTGCTAGAAACACACTAAAAAAAGTATCACAATTTATTTGACATCATTTCTCTGTCGGTTTCATGCGCCGAATTTAAAAGTATCAATTTCTAATCACTATACTGTAGTAGTATGAATGACAATGGTTGGCTAAGCAGTCAGTTACCTAATCGGATGCTTTTTAAGCCAACTATTATATAATTACATCGATAACCGAAGTGGTGCTGTCTGTATTATGTTCCTCATCGATTGTGTTCATAATAATATTCATATGCAACTACTATTGAATCTATACTAATATCGTACATTTGAAGAGGTTTATTGTTTGAACGCGATAATCTCAGGAACCATTGAAAAAGCGAAGCCAGGGCAGATCGCTAGTATTAAATAAGACAACATAGTTAAAAGTATTACAAGTCAAACTTCTATAAGAAAACAATAGTTGACATTAGGTCAAACACACAACGTACTAACCCCTGCCCAAATGTGCCCAAACTTCTGGTTTCAAACCAGCAACAACATGAGCGTTTTTTTTTTCAAGATTGAAAGATGGGGCGAGATAGATGTACAACTCATGAATGATTTGAGAAACACCCTGGAATTTAACTTGGATTCTTAAATTTGGGAGAAAAGAGAGAGAGAGAACTTTTGACTATCACACCATCAGATCTTCTGTATCAATATGTAATATGATCAGTACTTAATTCAAGCAATACTGATAGATAGTAATGTCCAGAATGTCAACAGCCCCCCTGCCATACTATTCGTTTTTATTTTATCTAGTAAATGTTTCGTTGTAGCTAAGCTACGAGTAACTCAAGAAACAAAAAAAAAAAACATTGTAATTGTTTGCATACATAGGATTGGTCTTAACCCGACCTTCAAACATGAGGCAGTAGATTCAATCCTTACGTCGTAGGGAATGGGACATCTGTCAATCGCACCTGGCATGTGGCTTGGCCTTGACCATCTCTTACGAAAGTCCCAACTATGGGATCAAAAGATATAACAAGTGTAAGCCTAAAAAAGGTAAAAAAGACATAATTTGCTGACCAGATAAATTACAATAATCTATTACAGAAATGTTTAGCTGAAAGGCGAAATGCATAATTCGTATTTGTTTATGTATAGCAGATATCGCGATTCTATCAAAGATTGTCTATCGTTTTGATAACAAAATTGAGATGATGATTGTCAACATTACCACACACATCTTGTAATATTTAATTAGTTGAATAATTATGTATTTCAAATAAACAAGTAAATCCACTATTTTAAGTTGAGGCACATTGAAGTCATGAATAAAAAAAAAATTGTCTATGCTTTGGTATATTGTTGTGGTGGTGTACGGGTAAGGTTTGCAGTTTGGCGGGAAACCGCAGCGAGTGACATAACATAACGCCAGAGGTCGTCGTAGCTTGACCTCAAGTTTACCCACACTTATTACGCCTACTTAGTTATGCTATGCATAAACTTCATGACTGGCATTCTTGTCAGTTTAGAAGACCATTTCACAATTTTGTGTGACTCAGCAAAATTTGTTAACCATTATTATTTTAGAGTGCCTATCTATAAAGTAAAATATACTTTATTCACAAATAGGTATCATTACAGTACATTAAACTACAGTACAGTAACTTTAATATTAAGGGTGACAAACTGCATTTTACAGAGTGGTTACTGATATTGACCGTTATCAGTAACCACTGATACCGGCTGGTGCTATATTAAATAAGTCAATTTAAAGGGTTGACATCATCAGGCTCATCGTGGTGCATGCGTGGTTCATGCATGCTTACAACGGACTACAATAGGACAAACGATAAAGCATAGGATGTATCAATGGTTCAAAACGTTGACAAAAATTGCAGGGAATGTGGACCAAAAAGAGTGGGTCTATAATACCATTTCAGAATTCAGACAACACTAAGTCTGTATTATGGAAGCCAGTTAGCTAATATAATACGTATATAATTATGATACAACAACACCCAGACAAAAGAATATTTGTAATCATCATACAAATATGTGTCCTGGGTACCGACCCCCCTGGTTTTCCGGCTCTGTGGACAGATTTACTACAAACTAAGATACGAGGCCAGTGAAAACCATTTACTAATATAATACTACTTAGAATGATGTATAGTAGAGTGTGGTCAAAGTACGGTAATTGGCATCTTTAGCTCTGTACTTGACATTTAAATCGGGGCCAACCGATGGAGCTAGGCGGGGGTGCTTGCAACACCAACCTATGAGGATTGAGTAGTTTTCCGCAGAGAACGTTACAAAAAAAGTTGATTATATCTTCATTGAATTGTAAATTCAGTTTATAGCAAAACGATTAACCCTTTTGATGAGTCAAAAATCTTAAGTAACATTTCGTAGAACTTCTGTTTGGCCTACTTTTACAGTACGTATAATTGCATTTAACTTTTACTCTACCTTAATTAATCTTCTTGATCTTGATTATATATAGATTTTAATAGATCTAAAGCAATTTAAAAATGGAATGAATCCAAATCGATACTGGTATTTTAAAGGGAGAGTACCGAGTTTACAAATTTTTGATAAACTTTGAAACTACAAGACATATTTGAAAACTTTTCTAATGTATTTTTTTCATATTGTAAGTAACATTACACTAATTGTTTAATTTTCATGTTAGAAATATTTGTGCCATACATATGTCTTAACATAAACAGCATTAAAAATCATGGGTAATTGTTGCTACGATGCGCTGGCGTAGTAATGACGTTCACAATAAATTTATCACATATTTTACTGAATAAATTTCACTTTCAGATAATTTATGGTTAAGTTGTGTAAAATCAATGTGATATTGTAATTTTATAATTTAATTCAATGTAATTTAAATGTATTAAAAAAAGTGTACGTAATTGATATAAACTGTACTCTATCAGTGCAAGAGTTACGTTTACGGCGCGGCGGTGTGTCGTGTGTAATGTTTACGTTGTACGTACATCGAGCGGCTGCAGCGTGTCGTCATCGGCGAGCTGTCGCCTGAGGCGGTGGTGAGCGGCGGGCGCCACCAACGGCACGAGAAGGAGGAGGGCGAGGAGCGCGGCGACGGGCGTACGTGTGCCCTGCATGGTGGCTGACAGCGAACTGAAGTATCGAACCGTTTCCCCGCTTCAACCGCCTCGTATGCGCCTGCGCTGGTGGGGAACGCAGACCGATCCTGAAGGGCGCTGCAAAGGCCGCTACGTACATTAAGGATCTTCAGCTTGTTAAATAACATTTAGAATATTTCGAACAAAAAACAGGTTCTTGATTTAATTTAGTGTTGATGTCTATACTAGCTGTGAACCGTTTACAAAACCGCTTATTTTAATAATTTAATTAACACACAACTCTAACTTAGCTCTGTGTTGTCTTTTTCAGTTCTTTTAACGTTACAAATACAACTATTTATATAACGCTCGGTCTGACTTGACCAAAAAATTAGACAGTCTTTTGATTGATATTTGGAGTACGACTATATTTCTCAAACTCATGTTTAGATCTGTGTTATTTAAACTAGTACAGTAGATTAGGTTATAATGCATGTAATATATAGGTACGTATATTATGTACTTTTAGTATTGTAGTTGATATGACTATCTTCACTTTGATGTTTGCGTAAACGAGAGTGAGTCGATACATCCATGTATGTATATTTTATATGAGATTGAATCGGTTTCTCCTTAATGATATTCCTCATGTACTACATCGTTGATTGACATCATACATAATGGTGGTCTAATGCAAACCCATGTAATCCATATTAAAATGTTAATTGACAAATACATAATAACTTATTAATCGGTTATAGTACAAAAACACAAACAAAAAACACATTCTTGTAGCTAGTGAATAGAATGTCGACCTTATCACTAAGAGCCGCCCCTTCTATGAAATAGGTTTCTCGATTGAAAGTTTGAGAGGAATATTGAATAGGAAAAATAATGGCTCAAAGTGAAGCAGTGAAGAAAATTATACACGTACGAGGTACATTTTATTAAAACATACAATCTTGATTATGTTTAATTTACTAAGAGTATAAAAATAAATTGCATCGTAATACAACAAAGAAACACATGACATTTACTTAGAAAAAGCAAATGTGTCGGAATATATAACAAAATTATGACACTTTTATTCGTAGAAATAAACTTAAAAACCGTAAAATATCACTTTAAGTTATTCGTTTTCTCTGTTGTTATTTACAGTCTATTTTCATAAGGTAAGATGAACTTATTTGTTCAATTCAAAAAGTATTACATTAAAAGTTCGAAACCCCTAGTAAAATATTTCGGCAATGTTGTCGATGATACTGTGATGCTAGATTTAACATCTTTAAAACCTACTTCGCTATATTTTAATACAGCAACGAACATTAGTGGCAATAATTGTTCGTTGTTCATATACCAAATGAATTCTATTTCTTTCTAATATATTAGTAGTTTTTCTAGATTTGTTCCTATTGAATAATTGATATTAGACGCCAAGAAACTCAATGATGACAAGCCCAAGTACTTGAGTCTCAGAGAAAAGATGCAAGAAAGTGTGTGAACGCGTTGATATCTTTTATATGGACAATGTTGAGAACAATTTTACTTTTTGATTGAGATGCGTTTTGGTGTATTGTATTTATTATTTTAAGTGACATTTTCGTATTTTGAGTTAGTTTTATCAATGGCTTAGGTCATTAGCTTAAAAATTATAACGACTTGGAATGCAATTTTTTTACCTTTTTCAGATATACATATATGTATTTACGTATATTAAATTATTGATTTGTCTATTTATTACCGCCGTACCTATAATAAATTCTCGAAGCTTACGCAAACTAAAAACCTGTCAAGTTTAAAACATGTCAAGTCGGTGTAGACAATTTTAAATTTTGCAATATCAAAGACAATGACAAAATATTGTACCAACGAGTATATCAAATTTTTGAATGCTGAGGTAAGACTCTCAAATGTTAAGAAAATACATGTAATATTAATATATTAACTTGATAGATTTCATTCAGATTGTGCTTAACTTGAACATCATAACTAAATACCAAATAACCTAAATGTAAAGTAGCAAAACTTGAACCTATCACTAAGAACAATCTGTGTCAGGCACCCAATTAAGTTCTAACGCCCAACATTTGAATGAAATTAATTGAGATGATAATTTTATAAGTTTTTAATTTAGTATTATTAATATCTGTACCTGTTTTCGACGCTAAATGTCATAACAGCTATTTTTTGGTTTTTGTTATACTTGCAAAATGATTTTAATTTATGTACATTTCAAATTTATAACATGGAATACCCCGCGGTTTTACTTGCGTAGTACCCGTTTCCGTCGTTCCCGTTTTTTTTTTTAGAGAAATTATGTAATTAACCTATCTATTTTTCCAGACTATCTAAGGTTGCCTGGAAGAGATCCCTTTTAGCGGTAAGGCCGCCTAATGTCTCACTAATTTACTACATTTTGTTTATTTTTGCTATGTATCTTTTTTTTTGGTGTGTCAATATAGAGTATCTATCTATGTTCTAAATTTCAGCCCGATCCGTCTAGTAGTTTTTACGTAACAAGAAATTAAAAATTTTGATTAACTCCCGACTACCTCGGATTTGTTATCTGTACAATATTCTACTAGTCAAGCCCTTTCATTTGATACCCATATTGTGGTAGTAGTGAAAAAATTTTTTTTTTTTTTTTTTTTTTTTAACTTTTATAGGTTTACACTTGACCGCCATCTCGCCTGATGTTAAGCGACGATGCGGTCTACGATGGAGCGTGTTTACCTAGAAGAAACCGATTCACTCTCGATTTGAAGACACCAAGATTATAACTATCGGGGAAAACCCACTCAGGCAACTCATTCCACAGCTTAGATGTTCTTATCACAAACCTCTTCGTCCGTGTCTTTGGAATATCCACCATGAAACGGTGCCGCTTCTTTGAGTTCCGAGAAGTACGATAGAAAAAAGGGCAAGGAGGTATTAGATCATGCAGATCAGTTGCACACTCTCCGAAGTGTATCCGATAAAAAACCGATAAGCTAGCAATCTTGCGGCGATGTTCAAGACTTTGAAGTCTTTTTCGCGCTAGAATGTCTTTGCCTATGAGCCTCTTGGCACGCCTCTCGATCGATTCCAGAGCCTCAAGCTGATACTTAGCCGATCCATCCCAAAGGTGCGAACAGTACTCCATACAAGAGCGAATCTGTGCTTTGTATAACAAAAGTAATTGTTCAGATTTGAAGTACTTTCGCACCTTTGAGAGGACACCTAGTTTTTTGGCAGCTAATTTAGCCTTGGACTCGATATACGAGCCAAAGTTGAGCGTAGAAGTTAAGGTAACGCCCAAAAGCTCAAGATGATCAGTAACCGGCACGGATACACCTCGAAAAGTAGGAGTCAGTTCAAATTGACTCCTTTTAGCGGAGAACAGACACGCCTGCGTCTTTCCCTCGTTAAACTTGGCCAGATTGGTTTCGCCCCATTCAGAGACTTCCTCAAGGGCCATGTTCAAACGATCGATCATACTCTCTCTCAGTACCTTAGTATGCTGTCCACTGGCTCTCGCGCTAGATATGTAACTCTCTACAACGGTGCTATCAAAATAATGTAATTCGCCATTTTGTGGTGGCGGCCATCTTGGATTAGAAATTTGGAATTATGTATTGTATTCTACTGGTCAATCCCTTTCATTTGATACCCATATTGAGGTAGGTTGTGAAGAAATATTTTGTCCACCATTTTGTGGAGGCGGCCATCTTGAATCGATATTCATCAAACATAGCTAAGAACACCCGCACGGATATCAACCTTCAAATAAAAAAACCGCATTGAAATCGGCCCATCCGTTTGAGCTCTACGGTGCCACAGACAGACACACACACAGACAGACAGACAGACACCCCTTTTTTGGTCGGGGGTTAAAAAGAGTAACAAACATCCATCTAAACTTGTAAACTGTCGCGTTTATAATATTTGTAGGATTGTGGGATATTATTTTTATTTATTTTAACGTATCATGAATGAAGGTTTTCATTGTTTTTTAATATCGTTTTTAAAAATAGATGGCATATCAATCATATCTACCAGATAGCAAATAAAATGTAATTAAGGTGTCAAATGTAGAATAAAAAAATAGAACAAAAGTCATTCGTCATTCTACCCGAAACATAAGAACGCATACATAGGTAACGAAGTGGATAGAATATCACCGCTGTAACGCAGTTTATGCGATGGGTCCCAAACCAGGCCGAATCGAATTGAATAGACGCAATGGTAACGTTAGTTTTCGTAGTTGTTATAAACTGTATTCAATATCATAGTTTCCGGACAAATCCAGCGAAGGCAAGTTACCTAACCATTTGGGCATCCTTCGACTGTAATTGCTGCCTTAAATTACACATTAGCGCCGTGGAAGTAAATAAGTATATAAATTAGACGAGACAAGGTTGCCTTGCACCCCGTACCCCTCACCTGGCGTAGGTCGAACGCTCTTAAACATGCATTAGCGCAAGGAAACTTCCTTTCTAAATCGCCGGTGAAGCGATAAATAAGCAATATCTAATACATATCGTGCGCATACGTGAAAAATTTAATAAACATTCATTAAACTTCAAATTGTTTTACTAACCCCCACTCTTTGATTGATTACCTGAGCCCTGAACCTTAGATAGAGAATAAGTAAATAGATCAGGTTTCTCCGCACGCTTCCTTTGTACCAATCGTAAGCACAAGACGTGCATACTTTCTATAGCAACAGAGTGATGTGCCGCGACAAAAGTATGACACTTCCACAAGAGCGACATGGAAAGAGCGATCAGGCCTGTGCTTTCGGTGTAAAGCGTTTGTTCCCACTCTATACGTAGTATATGCAAGCTCTTCGCCCTGAACAAATAAAAGAAATATTTTCTTTTTTTTAATTTACAGTTTGTTCTGTAACCGATTACATAACTCCCTCATCTAAATGTAAAGGTAAATTGGTTGAAAATGTGCATCGGAAATTTAGTTGCAAACGCAACATGCATCACTTTTATCAGATTACGTTCACTTTATAAAGTTGTAAAGTATGTAAATGTGTACACAAATATGTATATGTGTCACTGTAAAATTGTAAATACTTTTTGTAATCTAGGGAAGTTAAATTACAAACTAACCTTATTTTGTACATTTAAGAAATAAATTTACGCGCACTCTTCAACTTTTCAGAAGCAGAAGCAGGCCAGTAAATGTTCCCACTGCTGGTATTCCAGGCCGTCTCTCGCGAGGAGATAGTCAAGGCCATAATCCACCATGCTGCCCCAGTACGGGTGTTGGACGACACTTGACCCCGAAAGATTCTAGGTAATGTCAGTTTCCTCACGATGTTTTCCTTCGCCTTCTTATGTTAGCGGCATTACGCATATGACTTCGAAAAGACAGTGGTGCGTGTGTGTTTTGAACCTGGGGCTCCAGATTGCCAGTCGCCGTTCTCCCGACTAAACTAGCCGTAACGTAGCGGAGATAGTTTTTCCAGCTTTTCGAAACTTCAAATTTGAAACAAAACGATAATTTCATAGGTCTATATTTATGCAGGTGGATAGTCCTGAAAGTTCGATGCCCCAGACCCTCCAGTAGAAAGGGAATGCGAGTCAGGGTGCCTTTCCGGCTCAGCTCTGTATCTGCTTCTGCCTCGTAAGATGAGAGAAAAATCATTGCTTCCCCTAGCTCTTACGCCTCACAAGACCTCGCACTGTTGAGCATCTCCGGTACAAAAATGATCGGCAGAGAGAAGTCCGCTGCATGACCCGGCCGCAATTCATTCAAACATTGCAGCCTCCACTTAACTGCGTTGCCGTAAACTTAGAGGGCAAAGTCCTGGTGAGTGACCCCATCTTAGACAGAATTATCGCCGAGGTAAGTTATTTGAAGCCCCGGGTGTATTAGTTGAATATTCCCAAATCTATATAAGTCAACCCGAACGAAGTCGGGTCGGACCGCTAGTAACCGATAGCCCTGAAACAATAAATAATAAATCGCCTACATTTATTAGTCAATTCTTTCACATGCTTTTGGTCATCTAGGTTATTGCAATCTATCGAAAACTGGCATGACCAAATACTTTGAGTTCGGTTCCAAATACGAAAAACACCAAAACAGTCAAAAATTACACATTTCTTTGCACACATTTACTGTTGCAAACAGAGTACGTGTAATTAACCTTGACGCTATGTTTACAGATTCTTTCGATAGTACCTATTTTATTCCTGTATCACTGTCTAATGTAATGTTGTCAATTCTACTCTCGGGGTGCCCAAAATACAGGCGCAGCTTAGTTTGAGAGCCATCATATAAACTTCGGAGCCAACTGTAACATTATTAGAATTATATAATTTTGTGTTATGTTTCATGCGCTGGCTATTCTTATGAAAATAAATGAATTACTTATTACTAAATTCTACCAAAAAACCGTTATCTCCAGCATGTGTAAATGGAAATGTATAAAATTATCTAGGAAAAGTTGGAACGGGTCATTTTTTTTTGTCACGGCCTTTACATTGCTCCCCGTCATACACTGAGGAACTGAAGTGGTTGTTAAACATTCTACTAATATTATAAATACGAAGTTTGACTGTTTATTGTTAAATCACGTCGGAACATCTGGGCAATCGAAATTTAAACACAGTTAGATTATAGTCTGAAATAGCACAAATGCCTCAAGGCGTTTAGCAATGTTTGTAAGCGTATACCATGTACCCCAAAATACTTATTTTTTAATTATTCGTTACGCATTCCTCGCGGTGTTTTCTTCATTTCTGAAACCAAGTGTTCTACACTGAAACTGAAACAAACAGAAAAAAAAACATAATTAATCATAATCATAATCTTTATTGGTCTGTGAAATTAGGTGGTATGCACATATTAGGTATAAATAGATGGTACAATTCTACATAAGTTTGCTAATATCTACCACAAATAGAATACAGACAATTGAGGTTTATGTCAAAATATTAAATTTAAGAAGGTACAAAATTTAAAAAAACAAATTAAAACATATTAGACTAAAATAATAAGATTAGTACACAATGTCATTGTTAATATATAAATTATGCCATGTGAATTCAATTTGTAATTTAAAATGTCAGTTTCGTACGATACATCATTAATTTATTTTATTTTTTTATTAGACAGGAACATGTCAATACTGTAGTAGGCTTTCTCTTAGAATTATCTCTCTCGCTAGGATCATCTCTTTTTTGTTGTTTTGTTTGTTAGTATTATAGCACATAAATTATTATTATTATTGACATGTATTAGTGATTTAAATTTTAGTATTAAATTTAACGTGGTTGTTGCATATATTTAATTGGATAACGGGACACTCACGTATATACGGTCGGTCAATCCGACTCGAGTTTCGGCCGCGTCCGGCGGCCTTCTTCAAGGAGAGTGCATTTGGCACTCGAGTCGGATTGACCGACCGTATATACGTGAGTGTCCCTTTATCTAATTAAATATGATTTAAATTTAGCATGCTGTCATGGCCGTTAATAGAAGAACATTATTTGAATTAAGTACGTAAACCTACCTGCTAACTGGCAAATAAATATTTTGACTTTGACTTTCTAGCTTGTATTGTGTATTTCTACATTTTCTTAAAAATATTCTTTTGAGTTAAAAATACTCAGATCGGAAGTTACCAAGTGAGGTCCAAATTTTAGAGCTCACGATTAGAAAATGTGTTTGTTGTGTTGTTATATGTACGGATGGGTTATCATGAACTTGAAACTAAAATAACTAATGATAACTAACAGATTTTAATGTAAACGAACATTTTAAGGACAAAACAGTATGCGATTGCAAACTACGAAGGTTTAATTTCAAAATCTTTCGAAACATAAATGACCTTTTCATTAGTGCGCGATTAAAATTAACTTTAAGTATCTCAAATTTAATATAATCATACAATTTTGTTTTCAAAGTACCATCAGCATCAGTAGAAGCATAATTGTATCTTTGCACAAGTAGTTAAATGTTTCACTCTCACATCATATTTAAAAATATATTCCTGAAAGTCGGATAAAAGTATAGAGATACATAAATAAATAAACATTGATGGTAGACTATTCACACACATCACTATCTGACCCCAAACTAAGCAAAACTTGTACAATGGCGGCCAGATAGCTGATATAATACTTATATAGTTTTAAATATACTCTTATTAGACATAGAAACATCCAAACTCAGTACAAATATTTGAATTCATCACACAAATATTTGCACTGGGTGGGAATCGAACCCACGGCCCTCGACTTCGCACACAGAGTTACTACCCACTAAGCCACAAGGCCAGTCAGATAATCAAAATGCTCCAACCTACTAGGTCGGTACCCAGCTAGGATCGGAGGTCAGTCTCTTTTTTTATAATATAAAGTGACGAGACGACTACGACAATTGTATGATGGCAAGCAGCATGCCTGCCCGTTACATGACAGTGACACGCAGCTATCCAAACATGAAGAGTCCAAATCATTACCTAGCGATTTACTGCGTTTCTCAACCAGAGATATAAGATGTTTTACCTCTATGCCCTGTAATTACATTGTAAAGATTGCCCTTCAAATCGGAACAAATTCTTTTGAGATGCGAGGCCATTCTTGGAATCTTCCTACCTATGACAGACAAAGCCAAGTTCGTACCATCTGTGGTGTCCTTTGCTCTACTCGTCGTACGCGATGTAATACTTGTTAAATACGGTAAATTTGGTTAGTAGGGCCCTACGCATTCTGCATTGGCCCAAAGTTCGATAGGTAGTAGAAATGTACAATACAATGCAATACAAAAACACTTTATTACACCACAAAACAATACAGAAAAACAGTGATTTACTTAAAATTAAACATTTGGGTACAAAAGGCGATCTTATCGCTAATAGCGATCTCTTCCAGATAACCTTTTGGTAACTAGGACAATATGAAAGTACGGGCAGTGGTGCGGTATCATTGATACATGTACAGATTAGTTTCATAAATATCATACTAATAGAAAAAATGTATAAGTCCCTTTAAAATAAAATAAAACTAAACCTACTTATAGTTAAGATCTCTGGGTGACGAGCGCGGTACAGTGCTAGATAATGATTTGGACTCTTCGTGTTCCAATTGCTGATTGTCACTATGTTATTACGTGACAGGCATGTGGCTTACCATCAGGCACATGTCCTGTTCGTCTCGTCACTATATACTAGAAAAAAGTTGGAAGTGTGATCAAAATGCTGGTGATGATGTTTATACGTTGAGCCAATAAACACCTGTGTTTTGGTCTCCAACCCTCCGTCGTGATCGTCATTAATTGTGTTGAATGAAATATCATACAGTATTGTAAAGCACAAATTGTCTTTGTAGATAATTCTTCAAATGTTGCCCTATGTGTCCAATGTACCTTCTCAGTTGTGAAATCACAGTTGCATGGATATGTAGATTTCTTTGTAAGATAAATGACAGTTAATTATAATTCTCTGTCGTTTGCCAAACTCCACCTTTGCTCTCTTAACATTATACATATAGTTATACATTACGTACTGTTTGGTGAAACTCTTGCTAATTATAAATCACAGATTACAGACGCGTTATGAATTCCATAACTTACTGCAATAAATCAAATAAATTTACTGGGTTGCACACAAACGTAACATTAACTTTAAAAGGAGGATTGCTTTCGGCAAGCCACGTAAAATCCAATATGTCAACTTCAATCAAAATGAAAGGCAGGATTAAAAAATGTATGAAGAGAATTTGAATTTCAAATTCTTACAAAATGAATGAAAATGATAACTACAACTAATTGTTAACATGAAATCATATTACAGATCTACTAGGTCAAGATGAAAATATGAATAACAATATCATCTTGTTATGTGTCACCAAAATCGTCATCAATACGTAAGTATTTAGTAGTTTCTATACTTAAATTAGTAAATTAATCCTATTCCTATTATCTCTAGTGATATTATAAATGTTTGGATATTTTTCGATCAATCAAATCGTGACATATGGATGGATTGAGACCATATTTGGAACAAAGATAGTGTGGAAGAACAAATAGGCTTATTATCCCCGGAAAATAGCGGGAATCCTTAAAAATTATAGTCAGTTTCATATTGTTTGTTCCTTTATACAGTTTTATGTGAATTATCACTACATTCCAAATACTCGATTAAGGCTTAAGCGAGCCGTTTTTCATACTATTTTTTAAGTAAAGCCAAATCGGTAAGGTCACTTTCGAAGTTTGTGACATGAAGTAAACTCGAAAGTACAGAAATGCGCACAAGTCAAATTTACTAATGCGGTGGCTATTGTTCTGTCTTTTTTCGTGGTTCTTACTTACCTGAATCAATATCTAAACGTTCTCTTGTCAGCTAATTATTCTTTCCACCTAACCCCGAATAAGGATAGACAGAAATGTATCTGTTAGTGATGCAAACACTCTCGAATGTCGGTGACCCGATAATCTTTGATCGCAGACAAATACCGCGTCGTGTTATGATTTATCGATGCGTGTTACAACACTAGTTTGATCGTTGCAAACTTATTGCTAATCAATAAAGTTATGTTATGGTTTAATGTGTAAATTTGTTTTTAATTTGTTTCACACTTCACTCACTCACACACTTTTTTCACAAAAAAATTCTTTATTGAAAAAAATTGAGAGAACATTTATATATAGAGGTATATTATTACATTATTCGCAGGGTTCCGCAGATTACCCGTCTATTTGCCATTACTGTGATTTTGTCGCTTTAAAAAATAGTCTATATCCTATTCTACCATATTATATTCTATTCGACCATAAACGATAGAGAGAATACAAACTTTCACATTTGCAGGATATACATCCCACTAAAATAGAACATTTACTTTTTTTTTAATAAATAGTGACGAGACTAGTAGGACATGTCCCTGACAGTAAGCAGCATGCCTGCCAGTGACAGCACAGCACAGTGACACGCAGCTATTGGAACATGAAGAGTTCAAATCATTACCTAGCACTGAACTGCACTCATCACCCAGAGATCTAAGATGCTATATCTCTAAGCCCTGTAATTTCTCTGGAAACATTGCCCTTCAAACCGGAACACAGTGATGTTTTCACATTACTTCTTGGCGGTAGAATAACTGGCAGCGGTGTGGCGGCCCTAGGCGGACTCTGCTAGTTACATTACTTATATATAAATATCTAATGCTATTGGCCTTTGGTGGATTCTACTACCTGCTAAATCAAACAAGCAGCGCCTTAAATAACTATACTTACTTACGTACATACGTACAAACACAAAGCATACCTAAAAGCATTTCATATAGTTACCGTAATTACTTCCCGTACAACGAGTACTACGAAGTGTACGACTAGCGTTAGAGCATCTCAGACAATATATCTTTGACTATGGCTAGGTAAGAGACATCAGGGGAACGACCTGGTATTCCTGAAGGGGATAATTTCCAATCTAGTGCAAAGAGTGCGTCCAATTAATAACGCTTCCACATTATTCAAGACTATGGTGTATAATTTTAGCTAGCTGAAACCTGCGCGCTTTACTACGCCACCAATCGAAAATTAGTTGTACCAACTCAGATTTAGAACAAATTTGGTTAATTTAGGTTATAATGACCTAAGATACGAGACGCAACTTGAAAAGATAAACACATGCTGTCACGGACTTCGCACGTTAGCGCGCGCAACGAAAGCTCTCAAAAAGGTTTTTTTCCGTTTTTGTTCCATATTGCATTTACGCTCCATTCCTAAAGATAGTACGATAGCAGCGCAATGTTATAAAGCCTTCCTTGTTCCATAAATGGACTATCCAACAAAAAAAATAACCTTTCGATTCAGACCAGTAGTTTCCTAGCGTTCAAACAAACAAATTGTTCAATTTTATTATACAGATAACAAAAATGTCTATCAAATTAGTGAAAAATTAAGCAATTATAAAACAAAATAACCTTTTAAATAATACAACTTGCCACCTTATCGTTCAATGCGATCTCTCCAATATTAGGATGGGGATAATTTATATATTATTTTAAAGTTAAATGTGAGTAAACTGTATATTATATAACTAAATTCCTAAGGTGTTTTTCGTTATCATTGAAATTTAATTTTGTGACTTAGAATATATTATTTCCGGAAAAGGTGTTTTGTTTGTTTCCCATTCATGCTCTAGTTACGGTTTTACGGATGTGTATATTTAATAGCTTAAATTGTATAGTTTAACCCCGAGATTAATATTCTCACAAATATAGTTCCGTTAGACATACAACATCTCTGAGCACCATCAGTTCCATTTCAGGTAAACAGTGGTGATTCTACGTTCTTCTATACGTTATTTAAATGAAAACATCTTTTGCCGCACCACACGCAGTCTTTTCGTGGGTTGTTAATGAAGCTGCGCTTCAAGCTTGAAAATGATAGAAATGTTCTGGTGAACTTAGGACCGCCGAGTGTACAAGAGCGAGAAAGATAGTCAGCGGCTACTGTCTGTCTACTGTCACTATCTTTTTAGGGAACCGTACCCAAAACGTAAAAACGGGACCCTATTACTGAGACTTCGTTGTCCGTCCATCCGTTAGTCACCAGGCGGTGATACTTGTAGCTAGACAGTTGAAATTTTCACAGATGATGTATTTCTATTGCCGCTATAACAGCAAATACTAAAATAAAATAAATATTTAAGAGGGTCCCATACAACAAACTTGATCTATTTCTTATTTTAGTTTTCACTACCCGCGTGCGGTCTGAAGCGCACAAATTTTTGAATTTTTATTTCTGGTATCACGATCTTTTCCGTCAATTGAAGGTTGAATGAGATTTTTTAATCATTAATAAGTTTATGCTTTCCTATCATCTCACAAAGCATCATATAATCATAAGCACAAAGTCTACGTTGCTATATTCTTACTACTAGAACTGGGGGCCTATTCTCTCAATGAGAGCTTCAAAGTGGTGTTCCATCGCGCCAGCCAAGTGCAGATTGTTGGGTAACGCTTTGATGGTTTTTGATATACCTGTTTTCTGGTAATGTTTTCCTTTAAAGCCACTGATGATGACTAACATGTAGATACATCGGCGCTTGGGAAAATACTCAATGGTGCAAGCGAGATTGAAACCCATGACCTCTCTGTTATGAAATCGTGCGTTTTCGCCACAAGACCATTTCGCCTAATAATTAATAAATTGTGTGTGCTTTTTGAAAGGTTTTTTACAAGCGCTGATGTGCGAGTATGTCATCACTATTGGTTTTAATGGTGAAAGACAATATCGTGAAGAAAACGGCATATGCTAAGGGTGTTCCTAAGTCATGCGTCGATTGCCAAGCCTTATGGTGCCAGGATTACAGCCTTCACTCTTTCTTAGGGAGATAACTGTTTATGTAACCCATTTTGTCTTAATACACAGAAACACTAGCTGCGCCCCACGGTTCCACCCGCATAGTTCCAGTTCCCGTAATTTTCCCGTAACGAAAATAATCTAATGCTATTCCAAATTTTAACCACTAAGCCGTTTCGACGTAATTGAGTAACAAACATGCCAATTTCCAGTTTTTGCTTTTTGTGGTAAAGAGTGACGGAACGAGCAGGACTTGCGCCTGATGGTTAACGACACGTCTGCTTATAACAGCGCAGTTTCACGCAGCTATAGAACATAGCAGCTACATATATATGAAGAGCCCAAATCATTGCCTAGCACAACACTGCGCTCGTCACCCAGATATGTAAGATGATTTACCCTTCAAACCGGAACACAGTGATGTTATTACATTACTGCTTGGTGGTAGACTAATTGGCAAAGATGTGGTATTGCATCACCCCACGATTAATGACGAGAGCATTTTATTTTATTATTAGATACAAATTGCTCAGATAAACTTAAGTATATTAAAAACGTGAAAATCTAAAGATTGACACAATCTTGTTTGTGGTTAACGACTCCGACTCCGTGTCGGAGGAGAATACTGACGAACATACAAAAAAAAAATGTGGTATTTCCCCAGGCGAACTCTCCAAAGAGTTCTACCACTAACATGAAACGCATTTACAAACGAGTCCTGCCACTACTAATGGATTACATTTATAGTATTGGTAAGATCTTTCTTACATAACAGAACTATCAACTTACATTAAATCGTATAATAACCTATACAGCATCGTGTCAGTAGATCGGTACGATGTCATGATTCACCACACATCCACCGGAGACTACTCCACATACTTTTATGCAATACGCCATTCCACTTACTGTTCTCATTTAAGTATTTCATCGGAAACATTTGATTGTACTCGCGTAATGAAACGCATAACACAGAAACTGAAAGTAAAAATACCGGTTCTTCTTGGACTGTGTAATTTAAAGTTCATTTTAGATTGTATCGGAACGTTTGCAATCGCTGAAATAAGCTAATCGTTGGGACGGTGCTTTGTTTATTAGAATAGACTGGTTCAATGGGATCTGCAATGTTCAAATGCCTACACGTTTTGTTCTTATTATTATTACTCAATGACACTTGATTGTGCAAAATACTCGTATCTACTTCAAGCAAACAACTTTGTACGTCAAGCAAGCATAGGAATTTACTTACACATTTTATGTTCATCGTCTCTCACGAGGAGAGAGTCGGGGCCTAAATCCACTGTGGCTCAATATGAGTTAACGAATGATACAGGTTTTCCAAGTATTATAGGAAAATGTTGGTTTCTTCACGATGATTTTCATCACGGTTAAAGCCAGAAATAACGGCAAACGTATATTACACTTGGAAAAATTCTCAGAGGACCAGGCGGGATTCGAAACTTATCATGATTGTGTGTCAGTGTCTAGGTTATTTATCAACTAAAATTTTGTTATAGCATGCATATAGGTATTGTTTAGTTTTACCAATATTTTTTTGTCTAGTTTTAGCATACATTTAGTGGATTTAGCATTCGTTAATTATTAAATTTTAGTATTCATTATTTTTCATTTGTTATTATGTTTCCTGACAAATCATAGCATAGACACTGATGATGGAAATGTTTTGGAAATCCTGGAGGGCGTCCAAGATACAAGCTCAGCCTAGTATAGATATATGTATGTTTATTAATCCCGGCGAATTTGCAATTATGTCAAAAGTGCTGTATTATATTTTGTGGAAATAAACTAAACTACGAGAATTTAAATGTTTAGATATTTAGGTATAGGTACTCATAATTACTATCAATCATGTTGGAGAAACTGAACGGATCAGGCCAGTTTTGAGTCTAGAATATCAATATAGATAGATGGATAACTTTTTATTGTGACACAGAATTAGAAATATTACAGTAGAACAGAATAGACATAATATACTACTACAGAGTATAGACTACTACAGAATAAACCCTATAGTTATGAGCTCCTCTTCCAAAGTATACACACTTGGACAAGCTCACAAGCATCACTATGCCATATTTTCAAAAATAAATCTTAAAGTCTATGATATCAAAATGCGTTTCGTTGTTGCCTATACTTGGAATTATCAATACTAATCCAAAGCCGGAACATAGCAATATGTATTTGCAACATAACTATTTGGCGGTTGAATAACTGACAATCGTGTTATTTCTTCAGGTGTGTAGATTATTTTAACTTTTATTATCCATACTGGTATTAAGATTGGTTCATGTTTGGAATTCAAGTAACTCTATTCATCTTCATCATGATATACTAATGACCAATTTTCTATATCTAAGCTACGAGTATTATTATTGATTTTTCAAGTAAATATGCAATTATTGAAAAAAATATAGCAACCGACAGCAAAAAATGGCATCATAATAAACTTTGATATTTAAAGTCTAGTATTTAAATAAGAGTACACTAACTTTGCACTAATTATTATTATAAAAGTTTAATTTACATTGGTATAACCGAATTATCATCATAATCCTTGTACTGATTTGAAACCCTGAGGTTTAACTCTGAGGAGCTGTAAGTTGCTATCATTTTTTCAATAATTGCAAAACATATTTACCTGAAAAATCAATAATAATAGCTTAGATACAGAAAATTAGTCATTAGTATATCATGATGAAGATGAATAGAGTTACTTGAATTCCAAACATGAACCAATCTTAAAAACAGAATGGTTAGTAAAAGTTAAAATAATCTACACACCTGCACATGATTGTCAGTTATTCAACCGCCAAATAGTAATGTTGCAAATATTGCTATGTTTCGGCTTTAGATTAGTATGGATAATTCCAAGTATACACAATAACGAAACGCAGTATTTATATCATAGACTTAAAGATTTATTTTTTGGAAATATGGTATAACGGTGTGTAGTGATGCTTGTGAGCTTGTCCAGGTGTGTATACTTTATATATGGCAGGCGACCTCAGATGGCCTATTCGTATTTTACCGAATATAAGCTTGCGTTTTACCACTATCTTTCCAGACGTAAAGAAACGATCCGCTTTAAAATAAGGCACATTTGCGTTTAAAAAACGATACAATCTGGAAGATACCCAGATTGTGTCCAATTGATTGGGAAAGTCCCACTCGGGCATCACATTCCTGTGTTTGGCGATATCAAACATTTTTTTTATGATTCATCTTACCGTGCATAACTTCAACCATCAGTGTACATTTCTGGAATTTCGGGATGTCCGATCGAAAAAAGGAGTCGATAGTATTAAATCCTGAAGCTCCAATGCACACTCATCGAAATGTTCCCGGTTATAAAACCGATAAGGATCAAAGAACAATGGCAGACTTTCATACTTTAAAATAGTTGAGACGAAATGATAGCGTCTATACATCAAAAATATCTTAAAATGTTGAGCGTCAGCCCCTGAGTAATATATGGAAAGATTTTTGTCTCGAGAAGGCCGTGAAAAATAGATATTTAGGTTTAAACTTTTTTTAGGTTATGTAGGTTTGACATTGGTTTGACATTGTATGTCGAGACGTCATGTTCTCACAACAAGAAAACTACTTTTTTCTTAGGTCTTGTTTTGTTACATAACTAATCTAACAGCAAATAAGATTGCCAGATTAAAATGTAGGTGCCTTTAGGCACGCACAAGTCACATAAAACGATGGGAATATCAGTCCGGTAAACAATCCAAGTCCAATAATTATAATGAGATATTCAAATACGAAATCTACCGACACGAAAATCGCAGGAGCAACGAACTTGACACTTGACAGCGACAAAGGTATTTCCGATGTTACCATAACATAAATAAATTAATACCAATAGTTATTAGGGTAGGCATTAATATTGTAATCGTAATACAGCGGGAAGAAGTTTAAGTGAACCTTATTTCCATTATCTATCGTTTGTTTTTTATAAATACTGATATTTTATCTACTAATAGTAACCAACTCTAAATAAAAATGTTTTGGCGTCATTATTGTTTTAAAATTACTTCCAAAATAGTATGATTATAGTTAGTGGTCTCGCTTGAACTGAGTAGGAAGTTATTTTAATCATTTAAAACCCAATAAATTGTAATATTTTTTGTGGCTTCTATTACCATTTATATTTATGTGAAAAATCTCAGCAAAAACAACAAATTACTTTTGTATAGATGGTATTTCCAGACGCTATCAACGATGTCAACTATTATTTTGCCATTGTTCTTTGGGGAGACGGATGATTCTTTACAGTTTATCACGATGTAGGCCAAGGACCCTAAACAACCTAAACTTACTAAATAACTGGTGTTGCGTGAGAAATGGGCACCAATATTTGTTATTTATATAACTATAAATAATCACATACCTAGGCATACCAAACGTATAAAGTATGCTCAAACCATATCTGATAGCAAACTTGTGCTGAAGAAAGACTACCTAATCTAGGGTAGGTGTACGGGATTGCCGGAGCGGATTTGGTGGTTTACGGTGGTGAATAGTCCAAAGTGGGTCGTGGAAATTCTAGGGTAAGCGGTCTGGAGCATACAAGAAGATAGCATTTCCGTGAATCGGCTACAAAGCCGCAGCTGGAAAAACCTGTAGAGATTGTAGTCGATAAGGGCACTAACTCTTCGTGGTGTCGAGTTCGACTTACCCGTGCATACACGGCAAACGATGCATGCAATAAATCCATTTCCCCACATAAAAAAGGTTCAAGCTCGACTTTGAAGTGCGAAGTGCGACTGGAGGAAGCTACTGCTGAAACCATCACATGCAAATCAATAATTATCCTGACATCAAAAGTGAGAGTGATTTTGTATTATAATCTATTGAGTAACTAAAGTTGGGAAATCGGAGCAAGGGAGCCCGACAGAGCCCGGGTCATACAACCACACTTCCTCTATTTAATATACTGGTTCTAAAGAACCAGTTGCACACTCCATGTGTCAAATTGTATTATTCTTGCTGATAAAGATTATGAATGAAATATGCAGATTTTTTATTTAAAAACTACCACTTTTGACTAGAATGTTTCTTTATTGTTAACCCGCCCCGGCTTTGCACGGTTGCAATGCTGATACTAAATATAAACATTAATAGAAATGGTAATTGTGGGTAATTCCTAACAGATAGACATATACTTTAACAGACTTTTTATAGACCTTTTGATGGAGTACAGTATTGATGTACACTATTATGATCTAGCACATAGGGTTCAGCCAGAGTTTTCAGTTTTGAAAGTAGTGGGGCGGAGCCTACATCGAACCATAAATCACCAATCATATCCTACATCGCACCATATGATGATATGATGGTGATTTATGTTGCGATGTAGGCTCCGCCCCACTACTTTTACGTCATTTCCTCTGATTTTAGGACTCTTTAAGCGTAAAAAATGTGTTTATTTATGACATGACATTAGAAAGCTTTAAAATTGTCCGTGGTTTTCTGCCATTTTAATCACGTATTATTATACATATACCTTTATCTTGAATCACTGTTATCTATTTAAAAACCCGTATCAAAATCTGTTTGGTGGTTTTAACGATCTATGCATATATAGGGACGAACAGACGCGGGGAGTAACTTTGTTGTATACTACGTAGTGTGATGATGATGTATGGACGGATATCTTCAGAATCAATTTTTACAGTAAATAATACGCACATAGACACTCAAATTGGACATACTGTAGTTAATTGTGTTTTTTTTCATGTACAAATGAACCTATGGCAGTTGCTCTCAACTCGTCTCTACATCTTCACACCTTCGGACACATTTCGGAGAGTGTGCTAATGATCTACATCAAGGGTCACCAATTAGTTTCGCTCGGGGTCCATTTTAACCTTCGATCTAAAGTCCAGTCCAAGTCCAGTCCAGTCAATTTTAAAATTTGTGATCTTCGCGGTCCACACATTTCATAATAAAAAATATTTTTTTAAACTTTTATAGGATCACAGTTGACCACTATCTCGCCTGATGTTAAACGACGATGCGGTCTACGATGGAACGTGTTTACCTAGAAGTAACCAATTCACTCTCGATTTGAAGACACAAAGATTGTAACCATCGGGGTAAACCTACTCAGGCAACGTATTCCATAGCCTCGACGTTCTTATCACAAAAGTCAGAAGAAGAAGAGTCAAATCTTTTTGTTGGTGTCTTTGGAACATCAACCATGAAACGATGTCGCTTTTCGAGCTACGAGCAATCCGATAGAAAAAAGGGCAAGGTGGTATTAGATCGGGCAAATCAGTTGCACACTATCCAAAGCGTATCTGATAAAAACCGACAAGCTGGCAATTTTTCGGCGATGTATATTTATTAAATGAAGGTAATTACGAAAATTACAAAGGTATCTATGTACTTATCAATGAGAAAAGTGTAATTTTTTGCAGCTGGTTATCTGTCTGAAGTTTGGAATTAAATTGCTGGAAACTATTGACATTACGTCAACAAAAATACTGTGGGGATGTATTTTTTCGGTCTGCACACAATGGGTCTGCGCGGTGCTCCGGATGAGGACCGCGGTCCGCCATTTGGTGACCCCTGATCTACATGATCTAATAGCACTTTTCCCTTTCTTATTGGACTGCTCGTAGCTCAAAAAGAGACATCGTTTCATGGATGACTTGGTGTCTTGAAAATGAGCGTGAATCCTTTTCTTCCCGATTAGCACGCTCCATCGTAGACCGCATCGTCGCTTAACATCAGGTAAAATGGCAGTCAAGTGTAAAACTATAATAGTTTAAAAACCTTGGCTTGTCCTCATTTGAATTAATTGGCAGCTGAGGTGGGCCCACGGCTGCCCATCAACTCATTCTGGTGTGTGTAAATACTATTCTAGGAAACATTTATTTAAGCGTTTATTGCAAAAGAAGTCCGGCTGATACCGGCGGATACATATCGTCGTCAAACTTGTGAGATAAAACTAACAACGAACATCCTCATTTATTTAAGAAACCATAATTTTCTTATCACTGCAACTTCTTTTCTGAAATTCCACTAATTTCATAACTGCAAAAGTTTTATTATTTACTGGTAAATCACGTCGAAACGTTAATCGGATGGCGATTGGGTAATTATTAATTAATTTGAGTAATATCTATAAATTACGCAAATTAATTAACAAATTAGGTCTGGAATAGAATACAATCTACTTTATATCGCGTAATAAATACGAAAACGGGAAATATACTACGCACTAAAATTTTCGTACCAAATTTGGGTTTGTTGTTATTTAAGAGTTGATAATATAAAATAGCCAGTTTCGCTATTAACGGATACATCAAGAAAAACGATAAATATTACGGTAGGACTCTCTGATGCTGCTCGGAGTAACATCACATCTTTGCCAATTATTCTACCGCCAAGCAGTAATGTGCAAACATTTCTATGTTCCGGCTTGTTGGGCAACGTGTCTAAATATATTATATGGCAAGGAAATAAAGATGGAGAATGATCTCATGTGTCTGGGTTGTTAGGTGGCCACACTTTGTCATATTGTAAATCGTAGTTTAGCGTGTGGCAACACCGCCCCTTTTCTTGACCTGCTCGTCCCATGGCGTACACGCCGATATACTAAGATAATTACTGGAAGACTAATAAATACATCTACAAGGAATACATCTGGATTTCATTATATGCTGCCTGCCCTTGTTATCGCCCAGACAACTCTCGCCGTCCAAACAACAACAAGACATGGGTGAAGGGCGTAGTACAGCACTAGGTAATTTTATTTATAGGTTTAAATTACTGCGTAGCTTTGTTCTGAAAAAGCCGTATTGCTTACTATCAGGTGCATGTCTTGCTCGTACTCTCAGTTTGTTTTACATAATATAATAATATACCATTCGTTTTTTTAGAAAATCTTTTTTAAATTATTGTCAATAAACTACGCGTCAAATATACGAAATGTCAATGTCAACTTAATAAATAAAACATTGCGCAAGCTTCTCTGGAATGTGGCTAACTAGTATTTTAAGATTTATAAGTGTACAATGTACATGGTAGTGTCAAATGAGCAATTTTTCAAATTGTTTTTTTTTTATTTGGAAATCTATAATATTGTCAAACTCAATATTTTACTACAGTCAAGACCAGTTTTTTTGGAATTGAAACCATCAATCTTTTTTTAATCTCAAGGGATAAGGATCTTGGTGTCTTCAAATCGAGAGGGAATTGCTTTCTTCTAGGTCATCGCATCATCGCTTACCATCAGGCGAGATGACGGTCAAGTGTAAACTTACAAAAGTTAAAAAAAGAGCAAAACTTGAAACAGAGCTCAGGGCTCAGATATATAATATCTTAGATCTCTGGGTGACGAACGCAGTGCTGTGCTAGGTAATGATTTGGACTCTTCATGTTCCAATAGCTGCGTGCCACTGTGCATGTGGCTTACCCACTGTGCATTTTGCTTGTGTAGCAGGCATGTTGCTTACCATCAGGCACATGTCCTGCGCGTCTCGTCACTAATTAAAACAAAATTAAACTGATGGTTAACAAAACAACTCCCCGTCCCAGTACTATACTACTCGAACATTTGAACATGAAGAGCCCTGCACTGTCATCGTCACCAGGAGACATAAGATGATTGAACTCACGGCCCTATAATGTCTTTATAAACATTGCCCTTTAAACACAGTAATGTTTTCAGATTACTGCAAGTTATAATAACTGGCAAAGTTAGATATGAAACTTATACCGTTGTTTTATTTACACAGAATCAAGATTTTTGTTCATCTCACAAATATTTGGCTTAGGTGGGAATCTAACCAACGACCTCCAACTCTACGGGCTATTACTAATCAGTCACGATCGTACGAAAATGGGTCATAGGCGACACAGAAAATCACACGTTAAATCGAAAAATCTAAAAATTTACGAAAAAATCTATGTGAACTAAAACATTTATTTTTTCGTAAATTTTTAGCTGCGGTGCAGTTTATCGTTTGCCAACTTCTAACGATGCTTTTATTTTAAATTTTTTAATATAACATGTGCCAAAAAATTGTGTATTGTACAATAATGTATAACTTAGTGAGCATATTATAAAATTATATTATTAGTAACCCCCTCCTAAATTTCAGGCTGCGATCGCTCTTTTTGCCAACTAAGACACGAGGCAAGCTTTATTTTATAGTATAGAGAAACGGAAGCAGGACATGTACCTGATGGTAACCAACACGACTTTCTATAACAGCTCAGTGACACGCAACTATCGGAACATGAAAAGTCTATATTACTACACTACGCCAATTACCCAGAGATTTAAGATCGTTTAAGTATCTCCATACCCAGTTATTTCTCTTAAAACATTGCCATTCAAACCGGAACACAATGATATTTGCACGTTCCTACTTGGTGGTGGAATAAGTGGCAGAGGTGTGGTATTTCCCCAGATAGACTCTGCAAAAAGTCATAACATTTTTAAAGCCGATTACAGGAAGAGGACTTCCATTTTACTCACAAAATGTTGATATTCCGGTATAAATGACGTAAATAGATTAATTTTTAATGTCATATAGTTTCCTACTTTCATTTGTGACTTGTTTATTTCGCTGACTGTTACATTCACTCCTGTGCCGGTTAGTTCACTGATTATTAATCGGTTATAATTATGCAATGCACCTAGGTTGGCGCACACTGTCCGGTATCCGGGACATGATGTGTCACACTGTATTTTATACCGGGTGTTCAGACGCTGTCATGAAGTCAGCCAACAATTTTAAAAGTTATTTAACGTTAGAGCCTTTGTTTTTATAAGGTTACTAATGTGCTGCTTCATTCATACAGCTAATTACTGTACCACGAAATATATTTTTTTAAACTAATTTTATATTTTTTAAACTAACGCATGATCATGCGTTAGTTAACCCTAACTAAAAACCTGCCTAACTTTTCTGATTTTTTTAAACACCGAGTATATGTATAAGTATATATATATAAATGTGCATGCCTATATATTTTATGTAATCGTGTGATTAACATGCAAATAATTAAGGAAGTACAATCTAACCTACATTAAGAATTAGGTAAAAGGATAAACTTAATCACTATGAAATACCAACTACTGCCTGCAATAGCGACAGATGTTTGTACTACAATAAATTAATTTAATAACTGCTTCCTGTGGCACAGTAATATTTTTAATAATTTGCTTATCTTTAGTTTGTAATATCATTAAGAAAATGTATTGAAATTCCGTGTAGATAAACAAATAGATATTGTAGATAGATAAATATCAGTTAATTTAAGCTTTGCTTAGTTTGGGGTCAGATAGTGTTGTGATTAAATCTTCTACCAATATTTATTTATTTAGTTTTTTTTTAAACCAATGCAGATAAAAAATTGTTTTTACCAGCGAACCCGATAGACGTTATCTTGTACGCTTAGTCAAACAAACACAAATATCGTTAATCTAAACCATTCTCGATCCACTTGAACACTTATAGAAATTTCATCAAATACAGGCCGGCCGTTTAGGAAGAGTTTTACTATAAACTCACGCACAAAAGATTTATTTATATAAATATGTTTACCAAACACGCAGAAGACAAACGTCTCAACAAGGATTTCCCCAACGAAATATCTGGTAAAACACAGATAACAGAAAATTTTTCCAAATATATGACTATAGTAGTGAATACCAATTCCTTGTTGGATAATAATTTTATTCATGATATGTTGAAACAGACCAGACGTTATATGTGTGATCGTTCTATGCAGCTTTTTGCGTTATTACTTCTGAATATTCTGTCAACCTGAACGAAATTTTAATGATATTCAGCCAAATTAGTAGAACTAAAACATTAACCCTATTAATATCCCATTAATTTAATAAATGTCAATGTTTGGATATTTGGATGTGTGTTGCTCAATCACGTACGAACGGATTTCGTCACTCTATTTATTAATACTTTTCCGAAAAAATAATGACCCACTTCAATTTAAAATTTTATTCCGACACTCGACCAAATATTAAAACAGGTCACCACTAAGTTCTCCAGATAAATGATGAACGTAAATTTTAGTTTTGTTCATATTTCAACCCGCCACATCGATTTCGACAAAATTTATATGGGACCACTTCTGATCCATCATACAAAAAAAGATCCGAATTAGTTCACAATCGTTGGAGCTGTCGCGTAGCGTCCATAATAAGAGATTCGAATTGAGAACTTGATTTTATGTTTCCTCCTCTTCCTCCTTTTGTGATCCTCTTTCTGAGTCTTTCTTGAAGTCGTTTAAAAAATATTCAAGCACATTCGTCCGACATCTACGTTAAATCTGCGAAAAAGTTATTCAGTTTTATTTACTCTTGACATTGAAATTAATAATTCAGAATCTCATTACTTACGGCGCGGCGAACTAAAACCTCATGGCAGGACCAACTTAAGGCTCAATCAAGAAGTGGGTACCAGACAAGTCTGCATACTCTAGGTCTTACAGATATTCAGAATCATTACCTACCTCTATCTGGCTCCAGTGCACAAGGAGAGCGATGCACCGCATTAGCGGTCTCGGCACTCCTCTTCATGACGTGGTCCATGATATGAAACCCAGAAAAAACCCGATTCACTCCCGACTAATTTTTCTAGTTTAGATGTTTTAAGAACCACAATACCAACATCGATGGTTTTATATTATTATTTTTTTTTTTTTTTTTTTTACTACATCAAGCAGATCCGACCTGTTGCGAACTAAATATAAAAATAATATTTTTGTTCCACAGGCAAATAACGCACTCTATCACAAAAACTCATTTTTCACAGCCATCAAAGTTTATAATAATCTTCCCCTCTAAAATAAAACTTCTGAATGGGTCTACATTCAAAAGAGAATTAAAAAAATGGCTCCTAACAAAGACATTTTACAATTTAAAAGAGTATTTTAACGATGGAAAAGATGTTTAACTATTTTAGTATGTAACTGTTCAAAATAATGTTTGTTATCGAAAACCTACTTGTTAATGTTGCATGTCCGTCAAGGGTACACTGTTGTACATTTTTATATTTTAAGACCTATTTTTACTCAGTGCGAGCAATAAATATATTCTTATTCTTATTCTTACTCATTTATTTATTCAACTGTTTTCATCTAGGAGTACGTCACAAACCGACGTTCCTACGGACAAATCCCGAATCCCACTTCTAGTCCAAGCGCCACAGCAAATAAAGTAGGCTTGTAACGCAACGTACGGGACCTGGTAATTTTTTTTTTGGAATATGTTAAAGGTCCCCCCTTGTGTCCCTTGAATGTAAATCCAAGTTGGCGCGGCGGGAGGAGGTTCGCTTCAGCCGCCATCTTGGGAAATACGTTTTATTGAATATCTCGCGAACCGCGCATCGTACGATAAAAATGGTAGATATCATTATTGTAGATTACATTAGTATATTTGTCACTTGTTTTATCGAAATTTTTTATTGTATAATGCATAGGTTTTTAATTATAACGCTCCAAA
This sequence comes from Ectropis grisescens, assembly GCA_017562165.1. Lineage (NCBI taxonomy): Eukaryota > Metazoa > Arthropoda > Insecta > Lepidoptera > Geometridae > Ectropis > Ectropis grisescens. Next base: position 18,313,580 of record CM029773.1, read on the forward strand.
CTTTATAAAATACGTATTTTACTAAATAGTTTATAAATTAAAAATAATGGTAACTGAATTGTGGACCATGAAATTACATTGGAGCACCCTTGAACAAATTAAAAACAAAAGTGGTCAAGTGCAAGTCGGGCTCGCCCATGAAGGCTTCCGTAGCAGCAAGTAACATAATACAAAAATTTTTGTACTTCGTTGTTACTATAATCAGTGTTTTAACAATAGTAAATTTATGACGTATTAAAATAAAACTACTTACTAGATATCATTCAAACCAATTTTCGTTGGTAGTTTACATGGTAACGTACATCATTCACTTGTTTTTTAATTTTGTCATTCTCTTATTTTAGAAGTTACAGGGGGGGGGGGACACTTTTTACCACTTTGGAAGAGTCTATCGCGCAAACTATTCAGTTTAGAAAAAAAATATGTCAGAAACCTATGTCAATATCATTTTTGATGACCTATTTATAGATACCCCACACGTAAGATATTGATCAAAAAAAATTTTGAGTTTCAGTTCTATGTATGGGGGGACAACCCTAATATTTTTTATTTTTTTTTATTTTTTGTATCGAAATCTTAATGCGGTTCACAGATTACATCTACTTGCCAAGTTGTAATAGTTTGCTTTTATAGTTTCGGAGAAAAGTGGCTGTGACATACGGACAGACAGACATGACGAATCTATAAGGGTCCCGTATTTTGCCATTTGGCTACGGAACCCTAAAAAACCAGGTCCCGTACGTCCCAAAAAACCCCCCCGGTGCTTGGCCTATTCATATTTGCGTTTTATAGATAAACACCCTGTCACCAGTCGTATTCGACACAAAGTTACTACAGGTATTGCCAGAAGTACGATTACTTTAATATTTTTATATTCAAATATTTTTTTTAATATATATTATTTACCATGATTAAATATTTCTTAAACAATTTAGTACTGTTCTATGAAATGGAACACATCGTTAGGAATTTTAAACAGATGTAAAAGTATCATTAGGTACGGGTTTCAATACATATACAAATTTAATAGTGAAGGAAAACATCGTGCTCGTAAATTGAAAAAATCTGACATCCTGACAGCCAGCCCGTTCTTAGCCAGTGTTATGAATTGTATCCTGACATTTCTCTTGAGAGAGAAGCCCCTAGACAAAGCAATTGGAGTATGTATAGTATATCCTTATCGTATATTTGTAAACAGTATCTTCTATGTCTTAATCAAGTGAAGGGCGAACCATAAAATACTTAAAAATCGTTATTGCACCAAAAAAGGTGCCTATCCAAAACTGGAAAAGTTATGATGACAAGTCATTTACTAAAACCTTTTTGGTATCCTTATGTAATTATGTATTGGTAAATTGGTTCCCTTACTCTAATGCTTTAATTGATAATTGTTATTTCTCAATACAAAAATACGAAAAATCGTAAGTTAAAACTAAAATATGACTTTCAACTAACTAAAATAGATCCAATAACAAAAAAATTGGGGAACCTGGTAAATATTTTTTGTATGGCTCTTCTTCTATATAATAAGCTGCCAAATGCAATTAAAAAACTTAACTCATCCATGTTCAAAAGTAAATTAAAAAGATACTGGTACCCAAATGTTATTACACTGTGAAAGAATTTTGAAATGATAGGGAAATTAATTGGAATACTGATGTATAGATTTTGTATAACATGACATTTTACATTCCATTAACTTCCACATTAAATTCCATTAGCCACATTAGTGTCCATTGTCTATATTTTATGAAACTTTAGATTTAACTAATGTTAGATCAGATAATATATTGTAATGGACAGGTTGAATCAGATTACTCTATAATATATTGTGAGAGTTCTTTGAGTAGGTATACAAATATTAAATTTTATACATGTTAACATTCTTTTACACACATTGACATTGTTTTATTTTATACAAATTGAATTATTATTATTATTATTATTTTTGATTATTATTTTTTGATTTTTCTATACATAATGACATTCTTTAAAATTGCTCACACGGCTAAACTGCAAGAGCTAGGATTCTACATGAAACCACACACTTGTCAAAGTCCATAACATCATCCTGCTGAAGCACAAGACGTTGGCGTAATTGTACTCATCAAACATATCACACTAACATAACACACCGGGATAGAAGCCAGAAATTAATACATGATGAATCAGATGACATATATGATACAACCGATTAAAAGTTAAAAATGAAAAAAGAAGAAGAAGACTTTATCAGCTGACTATTATTATCATTGTATAAATTCAGACCAATGGAAACTGCGTTGCCAGACATATTGCATGCCTCTAGAAGAAGAGGCCAGTTTGTATGGGTCAATTATTTAAATGTTTTGTATCATCTTATCTTACCTGCAAACAGCAATAAAGAGTTTTGTATTTGTATTTTTGTATTTGTATTTGTAATAACAATCTGGGCAACAACAAGAAAAGAAAATGTTTTACATTTTAACGATCTTCTTTCAAATCTACTTCAACTACGGAACCTGAGGAAGGTACATAATATCAAAACGCTTCGAAATTTTTGGCTAGCTGTCGTAAATCTACATTCCCAGAGTTAAATTAATATTGCTGGTGAACCATTCCTATAGGTGCATAATAATGTCTAAAAAAGTAACAAGACGATTGATGACGTAAATAGTACTGGTTTTGCCAAAAAAACAAGAGGAAACAGAATTACCTACCTGTAAAAGTAAAACAAGGACTACGAAAACCTATACGCACAAACAACTTACGACGTTATTTCAAGGTGCTCCAGTAGATATATAAACTATTTTCGTACAAAAAATTAAACTGACTTCAAAACCACAAATAGGCACTCAAAAGCGAAAAATAAACTAAAATCATTATTCTAAGCGCTACTCACTCATCTATTTGAAGTCTATGCCAGCCAAATCCAACAGGTAGTGGATAGATATTACTTACCTGTGCCTACATAGCATCGATCTACTAACTAGCGTGCGTCGACAATTCTTTGTTAGCGATCACATCTTCTGGCAATTAGGAGGATGCAATATTGTACTGAGCGATCCTGACTCTCAAGACGCTAGAAAGTTATATGATATATCCAAGCCCTCAAATCGAGAAATGAATTGTTTTAGACTTAAGTAATATGATTAAGAATTAAGAATAAAGAGAAAAAAAAATCTACTAACTTTTTGACCTGAATTTTGAAATGTGTGGTTTTAAAGTCGGTGTAATTTTTTGTACGAAAATAGTTTATTTTACCCTTTTTAGTGTAAAACCAGTTTTTATTAATCCATTTGCTCAATTTCGTATTGACAGGATCGAGTTTTATAACTTTTGTGAAATCTACAACTACGTCATCCAGAAAATTGTCCGCAAATTTTAGTTTATGGTACATATTTCAAAAACCACCCCACCGATTTTGATAAGATTTAAATGGGACCATTCGGGAAGCATTCCCATTCAAACACAAAAAAAATTAAAATTGGTGCCGGGTTCTCGAGAAATCAGGTAAAATACATAAAAAAACATAGGGGTTGAATTGATAACCTCATCCTTTTTTTGGAAGTCGGTTAAAAGTATAAATGATATCGACACCTTCAACCCCAGCGTACAAATAGAACCAGTACTGTTGACACTTTGAACCCTAGTTAGACTAAAAGGCTTGGCTAAATTCGTTGACTGAATTCAGAAGCACGTTTTCAAGCAATTCTCGCTGCTGAATTTAGTATGCTAGCTGGGGACTGGGGGCTGTTCTATTTAACTGAATTCAATAAAAGTTTTGTATTTCATGTCTGTCCACGTCATTACTCGGAAAGTTTAGATTCTACAGCTATAATAAGTACCTAAATTAGTACTCGTAGTATTGGTAAAATTAAATGAATGTTTGGTAAAAAAACTGAATTCAATAGCGGCTAAATAGCCAAATGCTAATGATCCTTATGTTCGGAACATATAACAATTGGGCTTACATATAACCCAGATATTAGTATAGAAGACATAGGTCTTACTTTACTTCGGCGCTCATATACACGTTACATATTGTACACACGCATCTTTACACGAATTTTTATAATATCTATGAAAATCGTGATATGAAAAAGAGTTTTATACAACTAAAGCAATGGCAGCACGGCACACGGGAACCTTCACATACTACGCTGACGACAACGACGACGCCATCGGTCGGTTCGTGCGGCAAGCGTGGGCTGCATCACCGAAGACCATCTGAGATTTTAACCTACAGCTGGCCATCAGGGACAGAAATGCGGCCGTTGTGGAGGCTCTGGGCCGGGAAGAGGCAGCTTAGGCAAAAGGCAATTAGGCAAACACTCGATGTCAAGTCGATTACTAGCGGGACCCCAACCGGTAGTGATCGGCTCTACAGACGAGCGCCATAATTTGATTTTAAATGTACCCAACTCCCCCCTATTTTCCTCTTCTTTTCCCTATCCAAAAAATATGTAAAAAAAAGACAATTGAAATGACAGAGATCACGAAACCCGGAGTCTGTAGAGTGGCTAACTTAAATAAAAAAATGAAAAAAAGCAATGGCAGCTCCAGATCTGTTGGAGCGTTAATTAAAAATAGTAAAACAAAAGTACTTAAAATACAAATTGTTTTATTTATTATTATTTTTAAACATTATCAAGGCCACATCAAATTGAAACTGATTAAGACTAGTACCTGAAATAAAATAGTTATATAGATAGATTAAATCCTTATTGCACTTTATTGGAAACCTTATCGCATAAAGCAATCACTTTAGAGCTATCGTAGGACAGAAAGAAAGATATGAAAATAGGAAGACGGGAAGTACACATGAGAAGTGGTGGATACTCCCGCAATATTGAAAATAAAACTACAGTTACTTAAATAAAATATAATGCTTATATAATATTAACTAAACATTCTAACACATAACGAGTTATAGTAATCTATAGTAACATATTATAAAGTTGGAAAAGTTTATCTTATTATACCTTTAAACGAGTAAATCTTGTAGGTATATATATATATCGAATCTGAATCTCGGAAACGACTCGAACGATTTTCATGAAATTATGTATACAGGGGTTTCGGGAACGATAAATCGATCGAAAGCCCTTTACAAACGCATTCAAACCGAGCAAAGCTCGGTCAACCAGATACTATTTGTTCAAATGCGCTAAACTAAACCGCGGTACTACTGGACCGAGTTCAAAAACTATTTCACCGTTGGATATGTACACGGTCCCTAAGTGCTTTAGGCTATACTTATTTATTAAGTACCACGGGCGAAGCTGCGGCGCTAGTACGTAAATAAAAAGAAATAAAAGTGGTCAAGTGCGAGTCAGGCTCGCCCATGAAGGCTTCCGTAGCAGCAAGTAACATACTTATTACAAAAGTTCTCGTACTTCGTTGTTATTATAATCAGTGTTTTAACAATAGTCAATTTATGACGTATTAAAATAAAACTACTTACTAGACATCATTCAAACCAATTTTCGTTGATAGTTTACATGGTAACGTACATCATACACTTTTTTATTTTTGTCATTCTCTTATTTTAGAAGTTACAGGGGGGAAGACAAACACTTTTTACTACTTTGGAAGAGTACCTCGCGCAAACTATTCAGTTTAGAAAAAAAATATGTTAGAAACCTCAATATCATTTTTGATGACCTACCCATAGATAACCCACACGTATGGTATTGATCAAAAGAAAAATTTGAGTTTCAGTTCTAAGTATGGGACACCCCTTTTTCCCAGGGATAATCAATTAGGTACAGTATGGGACACCCTTAAATTTTTTTGTTATTTTCTATTTTTTGTATCAAAATTAATGCGATTACATCTACTTACCAAGTTGCAATAGTATAGCTTTTATAGTTTCTGAGAAAAGTGGCTGTGACATACGGACGGACAGACAGACAGACAGACATGACGAATCTCTAAGGGTCCCGTATTTTTCCATTTGACTACGGAACCCTAAAAACGGATGGAGTGTAGTTAGTTAAAGCGGGAGCAATGAATTGCGACACAGAGTGCCATTCACAAAATCATAAATACCTGGCCCTGTCGCAACTAATATATCACTTTTTCAATAATCAACTCACAAGGATGACCAAGTTACGCAACTTGCAGCGAGCAATATATCTTTCATATTAGCGATGCATAAATTAATTTAATTTAATTAATATGTATATAGTTTAATTATCATAATTTTGCATAGTATTAAAAATACATTACAGAAATTTATAATTCTACATTAATATCGATATTTCTATAAATTACACTACTATTGTTAGTCATGAGATAGTAACTGTTAGTCCCGGCTTCGCTCGTGATACATAAATATATAGCCAATAGCACTCGGGAATTACCTACAAATCCAACAGTGAAAGAATTTTAGAAATCGAATCGGTCTAGTAGTCGGAGATTAGCGCGTTGAAACAAAACAACTCTTCAGATTTATAATATCAATATAGATTTGCCGTAGTTATCTATGGAGTGAGTCCCCGATAATTCGATGGAGTTTCATGCATAAGCAGCCCACTAAATGTTCCCACTGCTGGGACTCGGGGCCTTCTCTCGCAAGGAGAGAGTTTAAGGCCATAATCCACCACGCTGGCCAAGTGCGGGTTGATGGATGACACATGACCTCGAAAGATTCTAGGTACATGTCGGTTTCCTCACGATGATTTCCTTCACCGTTTTTTAAGTTAGCGGCATTACGCACATGACTTCGAAAAGACAGTGGTGCGCGTCGTGGGATTCGAACCCGGAGGCTCCGGAAGGGCAGTCGCCGTTCTCCCGACTAGACCAGCCGTAAATTTCATGCAATATGCACCAAATATACTGATGAATGCTTATACAGGATGGATGGATGGATGGATGGATTATACAGGATTATAGGACAAAAAGCTTTATATATAATCACTGGCAAACATTTACCTCTATCTGCTATTTCAGGTTTTGGAAACTATTCTTTTATGAATACGAACGTAAATCTCGGCAAAACACATGCATTGTCACTGTTTTGGTTATTTAAAACACAATTTTAATGTATTTTCCATATAATTGCGGAGTATAGCTAGTAAAGTTAGATAGGGTCGTGCAGCTTCTGGGCTAGGCCAAAGTTTAATAGGTAGTCTAATTCCACTAGAAAAACTGACGTAGATCTCTGACAATTAGTTTAATGATTTACATTTCCGATTTCATCCCTATTTACCATTTGAAATAACGCAGCAAATAAAATTTCTATGTATTAACGGTAATAACAGCCAATATTCTGTTGCTGTGGTAAGTGATCGAACGTTTCATAACTTTATGCGAGCGATTCTAGTAAATAACTTAGTATTTGTATGAGTTTGGTTACGTAAGCAAAAGCAGCCCACTAAATGTTCTCACTGCTGGGACTCGGGGCCTTCTCTCGCAAGGAGAGAGTTAAGGCCATAATCCACCAAGCTGGCAAAGTCCGGGTTGGTGAAAGATTCTAGGTACATGTCGGTTTCCTCACGATGTTTTCCTTCGCCGTTTTTTAAGTTAGCGGCATTACGCACATGACTTCGAGAAGACAGTGGTGCGCGTGGTGGGATTCGAACCCAGGGCTCCGGATCGGCAGTCGCCGTTCTCCCGACTAGACCAGCCGTAACTTTTGGTTGGTAGTTGATATTTTTTTTTTTTTTTTTTTTGTCAGTTTTCTTGCAATCGGTTGTAAACCTTTAGCAGATGTGTTGAGCGGATATTGACTGCTAAGGTCCATTCTTCCAGTGAAGAATCTGCCTCTAAAATTTATTGAGTAAGGTCCCATACATGGTGGCGTCTGAGCCTTTTTGTTGATATAGGTTCACTTAGGGCTACTGCTAAGGTGTCAGTGTGTGACGTTATTCGTTGTTTATATGAATGTATCCTATGTTCTATTTCCTCTTTTATAGTTCTGATTTGTAGGTGCTCGTGTAATTCTGTCGTCTTCATGAACCAAGGAGCATTTGAAATAGTTCTGAGAGCTTTATTTTGAAATCGTTGGAGAATTTCAACGTTTGAGTTTCTAGCTGAGCCCCACAACTCGATTCCGTACGTCCAGACAGGCTTTAATACTGCTTTGTAGATGAGAACTTTATTTTCCAGTGATACATGTGATGTTCTACCCAAGAGCCAGTTCAGTCGTCGGAGCAGGATGTTAAGCTCGTCACGTTTTTCTCTATGTGGTATCTCCACGTTTGTTTCCTGTCAAGATGTACGCCGAGGTACTTAGCAGTTGTCCCGTGTGGAAGTGTATTATCTCCGAGTTTGACAGGTGGGCAATTATCTTTTCTGAGAGTAAATGTCACATGCATCGACTTGTTGGCGCTAGCTTTTATCCTCCATTCTCTCATCCACTTACAGAATTTGTCAAGGTGCTTTTGTAGCGTTAGTGAGGCCAAGTGAGGGTCTTTATTATTACACAAAGCGGCCGTATCATCAGCGAAGGTGGCTGAGAGAACTTCTTCTGACGTTGGTATGTCTGCGGTGTAGATAAGGTAGAGGATTGGACCCAATACGGAACCCTGGGGTACGCCGGCCTGTATGTTGTAGAATTTCGAGTATGCGTCATTAACTTTTACCCGGAAAAATCGATCTTCTAAGTACGACTTTAATAGTACATAAAAGTTATGTGGCAGTTGCTTTTTTATCTTAAATAACAAGCCCTGGTGCCAAACCTTGTCGAATGCTTGTTGTACGTCCAGAAATACTGCCGAGCAGTACTCCTTTCGTTCCAGCCCATCACGTATCTTATTCACCACTCTATGAACCTGCTCCACGGTTGAGTGCCCTATTCTGAATCCGAACTGGTGTTGCGGGATGATGTTACCTTCTGTGAGAATTTCATTAAGCCTACGTGCGGCGACTTTCTCAAATAGTTTGGAAATAATAGGTAGTAGGCTTATTGGCCTGTATGATGATACAAGATGCGGTGGTTTTCAGGTTTTGGGATCATAATAATTTCTGACACTTTCCATAATCTAGGAAAATATCCTGTCCTCAAAATTCCATTAAAGAGCTGTGTTATGAAGACGATGGCTTTTCTTGGCAGTTGTCGTAGAATTTCGGCAGTTATAAGGCAGTACCCAGGAGCTTTATTTAGTTTCAGACCTTTCATAATTTTCCAGATTTCGCGTGGTGAGCAATGCTTCAACGGTAGGCTGAGCTGTAGATCTGTCTCCAAGTAGTCTTTTATCTCTTTTCGCTTGATGTGTCGCCGGGGTTAGGAGTGAATACATCGGCCAGGAAACATCCAAAGGCCTCGGCACGTTGTTCGTCTTTTCTTGCCCATGTATTATTTTCCAGTTTTAAAGGATTCTGAGCAGTTTGTGGCGCATTTTTGCCATGCTTTACGGTGTTCCAAAGCGAGTACTCGTTTTTAGCTGTGGCGTCCAGGTTTTCCAGTTTATTTTTTAAGGTATCACTTTCGATGTCCTTCAGATATTGCTTCAGATCAGCGGCGGCTCTATTAAAAGCTCGTCTATCAGAGGCATGACGGCTGGTATGCCAAACCCTCCTGAGCCTCCTTTTTTCCAGGACCATACTTCTTATTTCCTTGGAGATATTTTTGTAACCTGGTCTTGTGGGTGCAGGAGTGCATTTCCATGCAGCTGTTTGGATGAGGTTTGTGATGTTTATAGCAGCTTTATCAATGTCATCATTTGTCTTTAACGGTACTTTTAGGTTCACGTTTGTCTCTATGTACTGTCTGAATTCAACCCAATAGTTAGTAGTTGATATTTGACAAATGTTTTTCACATGTTTTCAATAATTAATAGACGTTTAAATTGAACATTTAATAAAATTTTTGGCTTTGTTTTTATTAGTTATTATAATAATATAACGAGCAATTAGAACGATTTTGTTAATTCAAGTTCAAATTATTGAGGTTTTCTTGCAACATAGTTGAACCTGCATTTTGATGTCACCTAATAAATATTTACAATATCAAACTGCAGAATATTTACATTTGAATGCATCTTAAACATTTGTTTGTCCCCGTCATTTGCTTAAATTGATGGACATGCTGATTTAAAAAATGTGCACTTATTTATTATTCAACCCATTTTAAAATTGCAGTTTAGTTACAGGCTCAAAGTTCAAAAAGGATGGGTTTCGAAATGAATTAGATCCTACAATAGATCTTTATAACAAATGATTTTTTGTGCTCTAAGTAATATACGATGTTATAAATGCAAACAAAGAATGTTATGTGTATTTAAATAGATACTAGGATCCCATAGTAACTTAATGACAAGAATTACCGATTTCAGAAACATACCCCTACCAAAAAAATCTGAAGTGCAGACTTCAGTTTATTTTTAACACGCATATTCGGTGATTTTTAAACTCCAGATGCACAAAGATGTCATTCTCGCCACAGGCTTTAATGGTGAAAAAAAACATCATGAGAGAACTGGCACCTTCCAAGTTGAGAATTTTTTATGTAAAATATAATCAGTCTCGAAATTATCGTTCGTAACGTCAATACAACTCAAACAAGCCAAATTATGTTTGTAATTATATATTGACACATATTATGTAATGGCTGGAAATAATAGCTGTTGGTGTATTATATAAGCGATCCGGCTTTTGTTTTCGTGAAGGAAATTCATTTACGCATGTCCGCAGTGCATGGGCACGGCGGAGTATGACTCGATACTAATTTGAGTGGCGCTCCTAAAAATTCTACGTCTACCCCCATAAACCAAACAAACCACAAACCGCAGCCAGCGTCCTTGCGGGCCCACCTTGCGGGAAGACAGAACCAACCTATTGAACTCAAGTGATGCATCTTCTCTATTTCCTATCTCTACGCTACCCCGGGTCGGTACAGGCCGTGGGAGAAGGTGGTCTCTTTCTACTAGACAGAGATAGACGTGCAAGAAAACTAAAGAATGAGAAGGAGATAGGTCCGCAAAGGGCGAGTCATTCTGTTTCGCACGTCGTCTTTACTTGGAGTTCCTCGCACGTTTAAGGCGGTCGGTGGATGACAACAGAACGACTCATCCTTTGCGGAGAACCTGTCTCCTTCACATTTCTTAGCTTCCTTGCACGAGATCACTGTCTAGCAGAAAGAGATCACAGAGCACGATGCTCGACTAAGCTGTTAGAGGTCCAGCTTCACGACAGTGCCCAGGGATAGCGACAATCAGTATTAGCAAGAAGGCAAGAGGCCTTCCTTCCACTCGACACCACCAAAACGACACCATCGGTGGTGTCGTATGGAATCACTAGTCCATACGACACCACCATAGTGATGTGCTGTTCCGCCATTAGTTTTTATGTATTTTATGTCGTCAGTATTAGTATTCATGTCCATTGTGAAAAATTAAAATATTCGGACGGAAAGACAATAATATGCAAATTGCAATCAACAATGTCAAGATGACCATTTGAGTGACAGATAAATATAAACTTTATCAATTACATACCGCATTAATAAAACTGCTTGAATTAATTGGAGTTTTCATATCAACAACTTTGGATGTAGGTAACCTCACTATTAGTCGGTGGTCTCGCATGGACTAGTGATTCCATACGACACCACCGATGGTGTCGTTTTGGTGGTGTCGAGTGGAAGGAAGGCTAGAGGCAAGCTGAAAACATGTCACATAGTTTTTAGGGTTCCGTAGCCAAATGGCAAAATACGGAACCCTTATAGATTCTGTGTGTCCGTATGTCACAGACACTTTTCTCCGAAACTATAAAAGTTATACTATTGAATCTTGGTAAGTAGATGTAATCTGTGAACCGCATTAAGATTTTGATATAAATAAAAAACAAATTTTTAGGGGTGTCCTTACATAGAACTGAAACTCAAAATACCATACGTGTGGGGTATCTATGGATAGGTCATTGAATAGTTTGCGCGAGGGGCTCTTCCAAAGTGGTAAAAAGTGTGTATATCCCCCCCCCCCCTGTAACTTCTAAAATAAGAGAATGACACAAATTAAAAAAAAATTGGTTGCCTGTAAAGTCGGTATACGGGCGAAAGTTTTACGTGACAACGACTTTGAGTGGTAAAATAATTTTACGGAATGGACGCGTGCCTTTCACTTTTTATGTCTGTCTCTCTCGCTCTTAGGCGGGCTAACCATGCCCGAGTGGAAGGGACGCGTGCCTCTCACTCGCTCTCGTTGTGAGCGCATAACGTGAGCGGAGCGTAACGCAGTTTCTTGAAGTGTCACCCGGCAAACCAATTTTTAAGACGTTGTCACGTCAAAATGTATATGATGTACGTTACCATGTAAACTATCAACGAAAATGTGGTTTGAATGATAGTAAGTAGTTTTATTTTAATACATCATAAATTGACTATTGTTAAAACACTGATTAAAGTAACAACGAAGTACAAGACCTTTTGTATTTATACTTGCTGCTACGGAAGCCTTCATGGGTGAGCCCGACTCGCACTTGACCATTTTTTATTTTATTTTATTATTTTTTTATTCTATTATACTCTAACACGGCATATATGAAGCATATTGCTTCAAATACATTTATTGAATATAAAACATATGGACTTATTTTTCCCCGCTCCTCACCAACCAGCCATGTCAACACCGCCGAGTCGGGATATAATATATAATAAAATAAATAAATATTGGTGGACATTTCACACACAACACCATAATAGGAGAAGTGTGTGACAGGGTTTCAGCTTGTCTCAAATTTGCTAGCAACTTTCAGAAAAATGCGCACATTGTTGTACTTGCCAATCATTTTAATTCTTCAAATTCAACATTCTTCGTGGTTCTGCGCTAATATGAGATGACGTGTAACTTAACATCATCCACCTGTCGTGCTCATTTTGACACTTCATCACATTAATAAAACCGCAACAACATTAATTTACCCACATTATTTTAAACTTTATTTGAATTTTGCAAATGACGCTACCAAGTGTATATCTGTTATACCTAAGGTCTGAAATAAATTAATCTGAATCTGAAAACAACTTGATTACAAAATTTGCGACAGAAACCAAAGGGGACATATTTTTGACGTATTTTTCCTTACAGAAAGTCTTCGTATTATTATTTGTGTTCTCTAAAATAAACCACGATACTGCTATTTATACAGTACAGGATTTGCATTCATGTTCTATTTATTACATTATAATTCCTGAATTGCCTTTTATGGTAGTAAACTTTTTTTGATTTTGGAATTAAGGAACGCTTTATATTTTGTTTTAACGGGCAGAGCCTTTAACAAAACTAAAGTACAACGAAATAATTTAATGTGATTTTAAGTTTCTTATGCGCGTCATGAAGGTTATTAAGAAAGAGGAGGTTGTTTTCAATTTTGGTAAAACTCTTCACATAGCTCAAACAGTAAGCAAGCTGAAGTGGCAATGGGCAGGCCACATCGCTCGCAGAACTGACAACCGATGGGGAAGAAAGGTTCTCGAGTGGCGACCACGAACCGGGAGACGCAGTGTTGGACGGCCTCCCACTAGATGGACAGATGACCTCATAAAGGTCGCTGGAAACCGCTGGTTGCAGGTCGCGCAGGAACGTTCGTTGTGGAAATCTAGGGGGGGGAGGCCTATGTTCAGCAGTGGACGTCTTACGGCTGATGATGGTGATGATGAAGATGAAAACTTCCACTTGGGAAAGTATGAGCAGTTCCAACAGTAATGCATAAATATATTTCGGAGGGTTTCGGTTAAAATGGCAATTGTTTCCAACTATTATAACAATTTTGTAAATAAATAAATATTGGTGGACAATGCACACACAGCACCATCTGACCCCAAACTACGAATATACCATAACTATAAACAAAATGTTTTCTTTTGTTTTCAAAGCTATGGGTGAGATAGCGTTCAAGTGTGAATTTTTAATAGTAGAAAAAAAAACATTAGGTGTCCGTCTTCATTATCTCAATACTTAATTTTGTAAATACCAATAACATTTAATTTTTAAATTTCATTTTGATTCAAGATTCAACTAAATACTAACTCTGTTCTACTTAAAACTCAGGGTTACTCGATTAACCTATTACAGTTTTGCCTTCAAATTATAAAGAGATTGTCGTGTGCATAATTAAAAAAATGCATACATACAGGGTTACGTAGGAAGATTACCTTCCGTTGAAAGAGCCGTGGTCAAAGAGCTGAATAGTATTCTAATTAATGGCAATTATCACAATAGAATCCATTTCGTTATGGTTATATGCATTTTTACGTACAAAACATATGGACATAATAACTTGGGAAGTTGTCGACTGGTCCGTAGGATGCACCACGAAGAGGTTCCTGGTACACATATATATATTTTTAAATAATGATGGACGAGACGAGCAGGACATGTGCCTGATGGCAAACAACATGCCTGCCACTTAACAGCACAGTGACATGTAGCTATTGGAACATGCAGAGTCAAAATCATTACTTAACACTCCACTGCGCTTGTCACCCAGAGATCTACGATGTTATATCTCTAAGCCCTGTTACTTCTCTGGAAACATTGCCCTTCAAACCGAAACACAGTAATGTTTGCACTTTACTGCTTGGCGGTAGAATAACTGACAAAGGTGTGGTACTTCCCCAGGCAGACTCTACTACGAGTTTTTTATTTTTATACCTATATTTTGTTTAGCAGCTGGTCTTGTAAGTTTTAGCTGGTCTAGTTAAAATTTGGCCGGTATGCTTATTAAGTTACGACGGGCTTAGTTGGGACAACGGCCATTGCCGATCCGGTGACTGGTTCAACCCACGCGCACCTTTGTCTTTTCAATGACATGTACATAATGCCCCTAACAAAAAAAAGGTAAAGGAAAGTATAGCGAAAAATCGATAAATTCCTAGAATTTTTCAAGGTCTACGTCATTCACCAACCTGCCCTAGGCCAGTGTAATGGGTCACGGCCTTACGAGAGAAGGTTCCAAGGTCAAGGAGTGGGAACATTTAGTGCGCAGCTTATGTTTTGCATCCTTATGCTTCATCAACAGCCCACTAAATGTTCCCACTGCTGGGACTCGGGCCTTCTCTCGCAAGGAGAGAGTTAAGGCCATAATTGACCACGTGCCAGAGCGGGTTGGTGGATGATACATGACTTTGAAAGATTCTTCCTTATGCTTATCATAGCAGAAACAGGTAGAAGCAAGTAGAAAGAACTGCCAAAGGCGTGGCACTTCCCCCAGGCAGACTTTGCGACTCTACAAAGAGTCCTATCACCACTAAAAATACGAAAATATCGATTCTCGATCGAAACTACATTCGATAGCATTGTAAAAAGGAAAATGGTTCCAAAGTAATGAAAAAATTTTTATTCATGAATTTTTTTCATCACTTTGGAACCATTTTCCTTGCCAAACATTTGTTTCATTCTATGCGAATGAACTTCAATTGTAATTTGGTTTATGACGAAATAGATAGATAGATAGATAGATTAACTCTTTATTGCACTTAATTTAAAACAAAAATCATAAAGACTTAAAGACTAAAATTAAAGTAGCAATGGGCGACCTTATCGCTTAAAGCGATCTCTTCCAGGCAACCGTAGGATGGAAAAAAAAGATACGAAAATAGGAAAACGGGAAGTACAAATAAAAGAGGTGCATACTACATAACATTACTAAAATATAACATTACTAAAAACGCTAAAGTTACATTAAAAATATACTGATAAACCTACATAAAAATAATTGTACATCCTAATACATAAATACTAAATTATAATACAAGATAAATAATAAAATATGTATAAATATACTAATATATAAATTAAAAGTTTAAGAATGGATACACAGTTAAGAGTAATTAACTTCAACTAGGTAACGATCGTGAAAAGTAAATTTGATTCACGCGGTCTTTAAAAACAGCAAGCGATGGAGCTTGTCTAGTAGGCACAGGCAAAGCGTCCCATAGCTGAACAGCCTGAAAAGCAAACGACTTGCCGTAGAATTGACTGTGTGCTGAGGGTGACTGAAGCGACAAGTTATGTTTGGATCTCAGAGGCAGAGAGTGCGCGATGCTCCAGAATGTAAATAGGTCTTTCAAATAGTGTGGGTACGAGGGGTTAAACAGTACATTATAAGCAAGAGATAAAATATGAGCATTCCGACGAAGGCGAATAGGAAGCCACTTGAGCTGCATACGAAACTGAGACACGTGATCATATTTGCGTAATCCAAATATAAATCGTATACAATAATTTTGAAGACGCTCAAGTTAATAAGAAATAATGATACCGGTTTGAAGGGCAATGTTTCCAGAGAAATTAAAGGACTTAGAGATATAATATATATATAGCACCTTAGTAGATCTCTGACTGACGACGAGCGGTAGGTAAGGGCATTGCAGTGGTAGGTAATGAATTGGACTCTTTATGTTCCAATAGCTGCGTGTCACTGTGCTGTTATATGGCAGGCATGTTGTTTACCATCAGAAACATGTCTAGCTCGTCTTATCACACTTTACTTTTAAAAAAATATGTTTTCTACTAAGTGCTTATATTGTCAATTCGTATTTGTACCACTGGCCCGGCGACCGCATTGCATCCAGATTCAATTTCTTGTGTAATCGAGTAAAACGGACCTGCCTTAAGAGCGACCCTACCTCGCCCCCGTTCGATGACGTCACACCTCGGCTAATCTGAGCCTAGCCTACATTAGTCTAGATATTATTTCGCAATTTGACATAGTCGACCCGACACGCCAATGACTGCAATTTAGGGTCTAGGACGCACGTTTTTACAAGAACCTAGTTTTAATTATTATACGAGTATTAATTCATAAAATTACGTGCTAAAATCAGATAGATAAATCTTTACCCAAAAACTTATCATTACATTACAAAGCCTGAATTAAATTGAGGCAAAACGACGACGACGTCACTTTTTCAGTTCTAACTTATGTAAAACTAGCGACTCGCCCCGGTTTCGCACGGGTGCAGTGCTGATACTAAATATAAGTACTAATAAAAATGGTTATTTTGGGTTATTCCTAAGAGATAGACATCGACTTTTTGTAGACCTTTTGAAGGGGTACAGTATTGTTTCATATTATTTTGATCTAACTCATAGGGTTCAGCCAACGTTTGCAGTGTAAGAGGAAAAAATGTGTTTATTTAAGACATTACATTAGATACCTTTAAAATTATTCGTGTTTCTCTAATATGTTATGGACACATTAAACATATTTTAAACCTTCCTCTTGAGTCACTCTATCTATTAAAAACACGCATCAAAATGTGTATGGTGGATTTAAAGATCTGCATATGTATAGGGACAGACAGACGTGGGAAGTGACTTCGTTTTATACTATGTAGTGATGAGTCGCGTAGCTTAAGCTGATATCTGTTTTGTGACGTGGCAACGTCTAATTATAATCTAAATATAATCAATGAACGCTGGCTGCATGCACTAAAAAGCATGACTCATTGTCCCGTTACCCTCAAAGTCTATGTATGTATGTCATCATCATCATCAGCCGCAAGACGTCCACTGCTAAACATAGGCCTCCCCCCTAGATTTCCACAACGAACGGTCCTGCGCAACCTGCAACCAGCGGTTTCCAGCGAGAAACCTCACAAACGTTTGTGAGGTTATCTATCCATCTAGTGGGAGGTCGTCCAACACTGCGTCTTCCGGTTCGTGGTCGCCACTCGAGAACCTTTCTCCCCATCGGTTGTCAGTTCTGCGAACGATGTGGCCTGCCCATTGCCACTTCAGCTTGCTTACTCTTTGAGCTATGTCGGCCACTTTCGTTCTTTTGCGAATATCCTCATTACGGATTCTGTCGCGCAAAGAGACTCCGAGCATAGCTCTCTCCATAGCTCGCTGTGTGACTTTGAGCTTCGTTGTGAGGCCCACAGAGAAGGACGACGTCTCAGTTCCATAAGACATCACTGGCAACACGCACTGGTTAAAGACTTTCGTCTTTAGGCATTGGGCTATTTTGGACTCAAAGATGTGCCGAAGTTTCCCGAACGCTGCCCATCCGAGTTGGATCCTTCGCTGGACCTCTTTGTCGAATTTGGATCTACCTAATTGGATCTTTTGACCCAGGCAGACGTATTCGTCAACAACTTCGAGTGTGGTATTCCCAACCATAACCGGTACAGGGGAGACATGAACATTTGACATGACCTTCGTCTTGTCCATATTCATCCTCAAACCTACCTGTTGGGATACTCTACTGAGGTCCCTGAACATAGCACCGAGGTCGTCCAGCGACTCTGCCACAATGATGTTGTATGTATGTATGATTATTTGAAGCCCTATACAGACCATACGTCTGGGCCGATTTTTATGATTCACTAGTCAAAATAAAGGAACATAACAACTGAACAGTCGGGATCCATTATTATTCTACAGCCAATCTAACTGTTGAATGGATCCCGACTTGAACAGTCAGGATCCATTCCATTCCAGTCAGTTGATATGTTTCTTTACTAGAATATATTTTATTTTCTGCAATAGTATTAATTCAATAACATATTATAGAATTCGAGACCACCTGAAATCTAAGTACTTGTTTTATTATTTTCAGTTTTTATAGTATGTAAGTACGTAGTTTGGTTCACTTTTTATGCAGTCGGGTTTTTTTGAGTTTTTAAGATTTTTTTTATTCTTGCTATTAATGGCTATTTGAAAGATATCTCTGGAAGCAGTAATAAACTTAGGTTTGACAATTAGTTTCTGGTTACAAAGTATTTCTCAATATATCTTTTGATAGCTCCTACTACAAAAAAATAAAAGTACTCGTATTCATCGTTACAACGTATCACGTATCCATACCATAATAAAAGTAGGTACCTACACTCGGAAACCAACAATAAAACCGAATTCATTGACGTCTTACATCGTCCTTCAATGCTCTAAAAATATTCACAAATTACACTGAGCACCCTCTTTTTACAGCAGCCAGTGACCAGTTCAGGAAATGCACCAGATTTAACTAGTCCTAAAGGTGATACTACATTCTCTTCTTGACGATTTTAATAAAACAATCAATTGTTTTCCTGATTAATTCTTGAGATCGTGTTTAAAGTCTTGCAGTTTTAAAGCTTGTTTTAATAATAACTTGATACAAAAAAGAGACTTTAACATGAATGTATTATGTTTCGTATAAATTGTCTGACGTTTAGCAAACCAGCTGACGTCAATATTCTTCCTCTAGATACTATATGTGTGCTACGGTTTCACTTGTCATAGTTCCCTATTAGTACCTGTCACCGAATTGTTTGAAAGGAATTTAGTAAAATATCTTAAATCACTCTGCTTTATATAAAAGCAAGTAGCCCGTAACTTGTCTCAAACTATAATTGTCGGAATTTGTTTTAAGCCGTGATTGGTTGACTACACTAGTATTACGAAAATGAAGACTTCTTTGACCGCGTTGTCCATTTTTTGGTAGGGGATAATATTACGGGTTCACGTCACCTACACGCGAATGAAACGACGTAGCGTCGAAGAAGCGGCGGTGCAGATGAGCGGGAAGTGTGCGATAGCGCTTGTCCAGATGGAGCGTTTTACGAGCGACGCACTCGCGCGATTCAATTTAAATTACGTCCAGATGCCGCATTTTACGTGTGTTCTTACGCGCTATGTGTTTGGTAGGGACCTAGAGACAGTTATAAACATGGAGCTTGCAAAAGCTGTTGTGTTGTAGCTTACATACCGTCGATGGAAACGCTGGAACCAAAACAAAACTTCGTCAATAAAAAGTTCCGTATCGAAGTTACCACGCTCCATTTCGTACCAAGAAAGTCCACTCGCTACGAACTCGCGCGTGCCACCTGACGCGGCAATGGCGCCAGAGGATCTCAACTGGCGCAGCGCTCGCCCGTAAAACGTGCGTGTCAAGAGCTGACGCGTTACACGTTACGCGCGTGTTTATCTAGGCAAGATGTGTATAGCATATCTCGATAACGCGCGAGTGCTTACGCGCGAGTGTCTCGCGCGTAAATCGCTCTATCTGGACGGGATCTTATACGCTTTTTAGATGAGTAAAATCTTGTGAATTCGATGCACCAATGAAATTAAATTAAGTAATGTGTAGTGATAGGACTAGTTGCAAAGTCCGCCTGAAGAATTACCATGCCTTTGCCAGTTATTCTACCGCTAAGCAGTAATTTAGAAACATCCGTGAAAACAATCATGTTCTGATTTGAAAGGCATTGTTTCCAAATAACTTACAGAGCATAGCTATAAATCATCTTTTTCCTCTGGGTGAAAAACGCAGTGCAATGTTAGGTAATGATTTCGACTCTTCGTGTTCCAATAACTGCCAACTGACACACTGCTGTTATGAACAGGCGTATTGTTTACCATCCGACACACGTCCTGATTGTCTCGTCATTGTACACTATAGAAAAAAAGCAATCTGAAGAAGTTTGTCAAAAGACAACGTTCCATTCTGCTTGTATTTATACGGAAGCAGAATATAACAGAAACAGCGTACACTAATGAGCGCATCGTGTGTCAGGATATTATAATGACGACTATTACCGTCATCTGTGATACTAACTACGACACTAACAATTACTATATACTCCCATAATTACCAACTGCCTTACCATCATTGCCAAATGTACACAAATTGCCAACTTTGTGTTATGGAAAAAGCTATGAACAAAAACTCTTTAGAAAAAGGATTGTGATTTCAGAATAGGGTCTATTGTGACGTGTCTATATTGGACAAAGGTTTATTCTCTTCTAAGTTATTCCTGTCTTAGGCTAAGTCCGGCCTGTATTTCTTAAGTTCACCTCAATCATATTTCTATTGTTTCCAGAGTCTGCAGCATCATCGTTATGATCAGTCGTTGTTTGACATGCAGCATATTTATCCAGGTGTCTAACGTTAATTATGATAAACAGTAAAGTTTTTGTCGCAATCACATAAAAAAAATATCACCATTAGATCAGTGTTTCTCATTTGTCAAAAAATTACAACAAAATAATAATGACTTAGGTATTATATTTATTTCTATTACCAAGCAAAACGCCTAATCTGATATATAACCATGAAAATTTTACATTTTCAGCAATACATTATTTTATTTAAAAGCTCTATTTCTGCAGAAAATACCTATTTACACCTCGTAAATAGGCAAATCTTCACATGAAATTTTAGGAAATCTTTTAAACAATTTTTTTATCCATGACGATAATTCTTTAAGATCGTTACGATGCGATGTTACAATTCTGTAATTATTTGTTCGACGATTATTTGAAAGACGATTGATTCGCGCGTTGAGCTCTTTTATATGACACGTAAAATTTAATTATTTCCGAAAATCTCGTTATATTCTTATTTTGAATGCATAATGGTTTTTGCTATCTATAGCTGCTATTTAAAAAGGAATGAACAAATTTTTCTCAAGTACATTGAAAACTAACAATGTATTCAATCATGTGACTTCGAAAAGGCATCCTGAATTCCTCGGCGAAGTAACTATTTTCTTATCTGTGCTCAGGGTATTATAGTACTATAATACGTCCAGTTTTTTTTGCGCGATAGTCACAAACTTTCACATTCATAAAATTTAATTACAAATTTCAAAAACAACGAATTAAAAATTGTATACAGTTTGTTTCAGGAAAATAGGTGTTTATCCTGATGGGTAAGCTTATACTCTTGTTATTTTCCGATTATTGGAGCTTTTTGAGACATTTTTTCTGAAACCTTGATTGTTAAAGAGCAATACATCAACGATATAATTTAATTATCTCTGGAAAAACAAAAACTGACTTTAATTTAAATTTTAACTCAAACGCTTGAGTGAATTTCATGATATATGTGAAATGAACTAAACGCACCAAGCTCATGAGAGCGAGGTAAAATGAATACGTCATCGAGGTAAACAATTTTTTTTATATTTGTTAATATTTAAAAAAAACGATTTCAATAAAATTTCTAGGAGGGACTACCTGTGATATACAAACTAACAATTAAAAAAATCTAAATTGACTCACATGGCGTAACATGCATACAAAAAATAAAACTGAACCTCCTTTTTTTTTTTGAAGTCAATAAGAAGCAGGTGTTCACTCTGATGGTAAGCGTACGCCTTCTTTATTTTCCGACTATTGAAGGTCTTTAACACGCCTTGTAAGTTGAAGATTTATTATAAAGAATAATACATCAACAACAAACACGCAAGAGGTTAATACTACAAAATCGATAAATGAAGAGGTATTAATATGGGTCGGTTATCTAGCGAATATGCAATTTTCTTAAGCAATACAGTTAGTAATTCTAACAGTTTATTGTGGCTGAACAAGAAACTCATTTGTGTCGCGCCGCCGTCGCGCAACTTCTCGCGTCAATCAAACGTGGACTTGCGACATCGGAGTACCCAAATGACTGTCTAAGTAGCGATTATGCACATAACCTTACATAGTTTTTATGTAATTTCTCGACTTATTCTTATTTTTTCTTTGATTTTTACTGGCTAATTATATACGGTTTTGGCCTAGACCTTTATGTTTTGTTGGCCCTTTTGTATAGTAGTTGTTTAATATTATTTATATAAAACTAAACTTATTTATTTATATTTTGCGATATTCACATGACCAAAATACGTTGATTTATAAAATTTCCAAATTACTGACTAGTACTGCCTTGCGGTTTTACCTGCGTAGTTTGCCATTCCCACAATTTTTGCGCAATAAAAAAGGGTATCTATGGTACAAACAACACCATCCGTTTAGCCGTGGGTTGAGGAACAAACATCTAAACTTTTGCATTCGTCCTATTTATATTATAAAAGTAAAAGTTTTCATGTTTAAATATTTAGAAGTTTGTTGCTCAATCACGTCGGAATGCCTGAACAGATCGGGTTGAAATTTGATATACAGCTAGATTATAGTCTGAAATAACTGATCCAACCAACTTCCAAGTCCATATAAGTGTTTCAGCCCGTAAAATAGGAAACGTGAATTACGCGGGCAACACTGCGAGATGTTGCTAGTAATATAATATATATTAGTAGGATTTGGAAGTTGGATGGACGTGTAACGAGCGTATTTGAAAGAAAGCATATAATAATAGCAAAAAACAGATAAATTTATAAGTATGAAAACTAACGTGGTGATTACACATTTTAAATAAAACACGGGTAACTCACGTTTGATGTAGTCAGTCCAGTCTGACTCAAGTTTCGATCGCGTCCGGAGATCTTTTTCAAGGAAAGTACGCGCGCGTGTTCTCATCACAAACTAAACGAGCTGCGAACACGTGCGCGCACTCTCCTTGAAAAAGATCGCCGGACGCGATCGAAACTTGAGTCGGACTGGGACTGACTATATCAAACGTGAGTTACCAGTGTATTTATTTAAGATAAATTTATTTATTAATTTATTTTATTTGGATGGTCCCAGCAATGGAACCATCCATTGCTGGGACTCGGAGCTTTTACTCACAAGGAGAGAGTCAAGACCATAATCCAACATGTACTCGTATATCAAGGTCATGTTGGTAGATTAGATGACGCTCGATGCCCTCCGAAAATGTTTTTTTTATTTTACCTTTTATAGGTTTACACTAGACCCACATCTTGGTGACGACGTGGTCCACGATGCGGACCATCTTTCTTGAAACTTGCCGGTTTCCTTACGGTATTTTCCATCACCGTCAAAATCAGTAGCGAGAGCAAACTGGTGCACCTACTTAGAAATGTTGGCAGGATTTGAACTTATGTCCCCACGATTGCGAATTGGGTGTTTGGTTGTTCTCGACACTAAGCCACCATGGCTTCAATACAGCGATAGACGTATGATGTACCTATATATATCATAAACATAATCACGCTCAGTGTACATATTGGCGGATTGGGTATTCTCGACACTAAGCCACCATGGCTTAAATACGCCGATAGATGTACCTATATATTTCAGAAACACTTGCATAACCGCACTCAATGTACGAGTACATATTGGACCTTAAACCAGTTTCCCGATGTCGAGTAACAACCAATTTTATAGAAATGTGTAACATTGAGCGTAGTTTCGGATGTAATTTCATGCGTTGTAAATGCGACCTTAAATTGAATGATAGCTGAACGTCCGGCGACCCAGCTATAAGCCCTGCAGACTCATTATATCCAATTTTTTACATATTAAACATGTAATAAGTGTAAACAGTCAATTAATTATAATACTAGTACATGCTTTTTTCTTTTCTATCGGACTAATGTTAGCTCGAAAAAGCGATCAATAGATGGTTGACGTTCCAAAGACTCAGGCGAAGAGGTTTGACTCAATTTTCTTAATAAGAACATCTTGGAATCGTTGCCTGAGTGGGTTTACCCCAACGGTTGCAATATTCAACATTGCGTCTTGAAATCAAGAGTGAATCGAAGTAAAAACACTTGATCGTGGCTACCCACTAAGCTACAAGTTTGTTGATATTTTCTTTTATCCTACAAGCCAGTGATGATGACAAACTTGTATTTTAAGATATCAGAGGTGCCGGGAGGACTCAAACTTACAACCCACGTTTCAACTAGCTACTCGTACTAGGCCACAAAGGCTATTAAACTTGCTACGAGCTATTTGCTAACATGAGAACCTGTCAAGTAATACGCCGCTAATTTGTGTATCGCATATAATTATACGCATCAATGGAGTTACTACGAGAGACGTTGATGAAAAACAATCGCGTAACACATTAACAAACTAACCTATGAAATGATAAAGATACATATTAGAAAGTAAGACCTTAAGAGCAGCATTGCATACATTGCTACACCGACGGATCACGAGAGAACTACCTATCTACACATTTGTTTATACAGGGTTACATAGGACGACTGTTCTAAGTCAATTTTTTATGGTGAAAACCAGAACAACTAACTTATTTGTAAAAAAATTGCTGAAGGAAACTACAAACCATTTTCTATTTATTATTATTTATATTATTTTCTAAATCTAAGCTTTGTTTTAAAATATCGTACTCGTATTTTGTACATCATTAAAATGTTATACAGCTCTTAGCGAATTGTTATATCTTCAAAAGTTTTTTTTTTCATTTAGGTGCAATACAGACTCTCCACCTCTCCTCTGCCTATCATGAACAAGTTTTTGCAAACACATAAATTCGAAATTAAAAAAACACCGATCGAATTGATAACCTCGTCTTGTTAGAACTCGGTTAAAAACCAGTTTTTCTACGCAAAATCAGCTTTTGAATTTAGCAAAATTTAAGTTTTTATGATTCCTTACATTTTTTTTAACTTTTATATACACTTGATCGCCATCTCCTGATGTAAAAGGTCTATTATAGCTGTTTTACTAACATATTACGGTTAAAACCAGTTTTCTACGCAAAATCAGCTTTTGAATTTAGCAAAATTTAAGTTTTTTGCGATTCTTACATTAATGTCATGGTAGAAAATGTATATTATGTATGCATGGTAGAATTGTAGCTATCCTATGCGACCCTTTTTTTCTTTTTTTTAACTTTTATAGGTTTACACTTGATCGCCATCTCTCCTGATGTTAAACGACTATGCGGTCTACGATGTACGAGGGCCCTTTTGCCGAAATTAAGCTGTTTTGCCTAACATATTACTTAATTGTTATTACTACGTAACAGCAAGATAAACTAGACCCAATAGTTGTCGTTACATGGTCGAAATTCCCAAGATTTGTACCAAACTCTTTGAAACTAAGTTTATCAAACGCACTGCAAATCTATGAAATACTCTACACTCTACCCGATTTGATGCTTAATGATAGGGGCAACTGGGTGATTAAAATTTTATGTAATTTCTTGTTAAACTGTACTACGTCATGGGCCATGATATTTCTTAAGGGAATCAAGGTCTGATATGAATCTTTCTTTCGTAATAAAAACGTAAACGTTTTTTTATAGTGTCGAGTGATGAGACGACCAGGACATGTAGCTGATGGTAAGCAATATGCTTGCCAATAACAGCACAGTGACGCTCAACTATTGGAACACGAAGAATCTAAATCATTGCACACGCATTGCAACCTAGCACTGCACTTCACTCGTCACCCAAAAAAATAAGATGTTTTCTCTATCAATAACTTCACTGGAAACATTGCCCTTCAATCCGGAACGCAGTGTTGTCACATTACTGCTTAACGTTAAAATAACTAGCAAAGGTGTGGTATAGTCCTACTACTACACTAGTGTGTGAGTACATATGTACGCACGCAAAAAGTTTAAATTTCTTGTCGTTATTCTTCGAGCTAAGAAGTATAACATCAATCATGGAATAGGTGATATCTTTGACCAGAACTATAAAGCTGAAGTTCAACTTCAACTCTTGATTAATGGCTATTATTGTGGTTTAGCCTGGTTTAGCCTCACAACTCCGCCAATGTCACGTAGAAAGATAAATTGTCAAACGAGGAGATTAAGGGTACTGAAATTTGTAATCTGAAGTTAGTTACAATGTACTAAAATGATGACTAGCTAACTTCAGAGTGACGGATATGTGCACTTAGTCTCATAATTAGGGCATTCTGCGTGACTCATACTTCCCATTTTCTACTCCAACCAGCCCAGGCCGTCCCAGAAAACCAACGCCCTTTTAGCTGAAACTAAGTATAACTAAAAAAACATGGATATTATTTTAAAACTCAGCTGAATTCTTGAATTACTTCCAAAATGTGATGCATTTCATAGATCAAGATTTTTTAAATTATATTTACGTAATCTTATTTCACAATTTTGTCGTTAAAAAAAGTCGGTATCATTTTTAAATTCTGTTGAACGTACATCTGAATCACTTCCAAACTGGGATTTTCGTAGATCAAGATAATGTTTAATTTGAATTGCATTCGATTAATTTTATTCCACAATTGTGCCTTATTTATTTAGTTGATATTTGTTTAAAGGTGAGCTTCGTACTGTTTAAGTCTTTTGCCTTCACAAGTTGCGGAAGCCGCGGCCGTCGGACGCGGCACTGCCACAGTAACACGTATAACAGAGAAGGAACTTCATCATTAATTTAAAAAACTACGTTCTTTACGTAGAATTATTTTTATCTACTGATAAAAATTTGATTTGTCCTACTTCCTAATATCACAAAATCGAAAGTTAAGATTTTCGGATGTTTCTTGCGTACGTTGAAATGCCCAAACAAATCGGATTGAATTTAGAACACAGATTATAATCTGGAATAGCATATAGACTACGTTTTATCACAAGAAAACAACGTCAACAACAACTTTGCAGGTAAAACTGCGCAGCGCTGCTAGTAATTTACATAAATGTATTATTTGGAATTTTTAAATCTTTAAAAAAAAATACGTAAAATACTGAACAAGCAATATTTAATTTACATAAAAATATAATGACTGAACTTTGAGAAATAAAAATTAATAAAAATATAGTTTTAGCTATTTTGAACTACAGAAATTCAGTTAAAGATATGATACAACAACTAGGTACTCAAATAAATAAAAACACAGAAAATGTATAATGTTCTCATTTTTCAATGTCTGCTAAAATAAGGAATACATCTATACTAATATTATAAAGAGGAAAGATTTGTTTGTTTGTTTATTTGTAATGAATAGGCTCCGAAACTACTGGACCGATTTCAAAAATTCTTTTACCTTTGGAAAGCTACATTATCCCCGAGTAACATAGGCTATATTATATTTTAAAAAATTAGGAATCCTTACTAAAACTCCAATAATGTAACATAAGGTGTAAAAAAAAAGACCTGAAAAATTCCTTACGTCGCGTGCGCTGCGAAAACTATTGATGATAGAACAAAATCATTTACTACGACTTTGCAGAACTCATCATTATCTACAAAAATTGTCGCCAGTCAATGTAATAAAATAAAGTGCCGCGCGGCTCACTCGCGCGATCGGCTCCCTACGCAGCGGTCGTGTGCGTGATCGTATGATTTTAGCTTGAAAATTTTTTGAATTCGCTTTAAATTCGTTTCGTAGGTAAATAAGTATATGATAATAATTATTATATTTTAATTATTCAAACAGCTTAGTACTTCATATAGTTCAATAAGCAAAATTTAGTAAAAGCCTGTTTAATTATTTATTTCCTTCTATTTTCATTTTATAATGCCCTAAAATGCCAAAAGATCAAGATATCAACTTTCTAAACATAGTTCCCAGGCAAGGGCAATAAAAATACGGCGTAATGAGGAATCTTCATCAGAAACTGAAAATCGCCTTGCAAGTCGGAGAGAATACGCGTCGCAATCGCGTGCTAGAGAGTCAAGTATCGAGCGTTCGCAGCGGCTTGCTGAACAAAATTTTATCACTGGCCCAGCAGCTGGTCAACTAGCTCATATACCGAGGATACCGATGATTCCAACTGATCTGCCAATCCCTTTTAAACGACTTCAGTTTCCGGTGAAATCATCTTTCGCGTTAACTATTAACAAGTCCCAGGGCCAAACCTTCGAATTATTAGGGATCGACCTTTTTTTTTTTTTTTTTTTTTCCAGGGAAAATCCATTATAGATACCACTAGCCCCCGGGGAGGAGGAAGAGCCAGTGGTTATGTGGGGCTCTCCGTCTTTGGAGTGACGGCTCACCCACTAAAAACCCTGGGCTATTACACCAGCGCGCAAAGTGATCGAGGCTACGGGCACGCTTCCGCACTCCTCCGCGGCCCCGACTACGCTGGCCCTATTTGGACCCCCTCTTTAGGGGCAATTCCTGCCCGAGCCCTCTCGCTGTGGGAATGTGTGGGACATCGCCCATCTTCTGGGTGCTCTCTTGTCGGGCGACTGATCCCCCCCGATCCTGTCGCCCAGAGCCCCATATTATTACGGCGGCAGCCGGCGCTCGTGAGCTAGCCGCCTTCTGTTTCTGCGCCTGCGCATAGGGTGACTCAGTGGATCAAGCTCCCTGTCACGCTCTGCCCTCTCTTTATGTCCGATGACTTCTTCGCAGAAGTCGCGGACCGCATGCCAGGCTGTCTCGCTGCTCGTCATCGTAGATGCAATGGCGAGCAGAGAGAGATCGGTTCCCACCACAGTGACGAGTTGCGCCCGTTGTTCTGCCCATGCTGGACATATTTCGAAGGTGTGTTGAGCTGTGTCCTCAACACCACCACACTCGTGACACTCAGGTGTTGGCTCTCTCCTGGCTATCCTGTACAGGTATCGGCCAAAGCAGCCATGACCTGTCAGAATTTGTGTGAGCCTGAAAGAGAGCTGTCCGTGCTCCCGTTTTATCCAGTTCCTCAGGATGGGTCGGAATGCCTCCACGGTGAAATGCCCCGCGCTTGGCTCCTCAAGCCTGCGCTCCCATCTCAATAATGCTTCTTGCCGGCCCGCCTTGTGCCAATGCCGTATCACAATAGGGGGGGGTAAGTCACCCCTAGACCGTGCATTTGAAAGTTGGTCATACAAGCGGGCCAACATCTTTGCATCAATGTCCCACGGAATGGTCCCTGCTAACAAGCTCGCCGCCTCAAAGGACACGGTACGGTATCCTCTGATTGCCCTAATAGCCATGGATCTCTGTGGTCTCCGTAATGCGGTTGTGTTATTTCTATTCAGGGCAACCGCCCAGATAGGGGCCCCGTATAGAGCCATTGACCTCACGATACCTGTGTAGAGGCGGCGACAGGCGACTCCCGCGCCTCCAATATTTGGCAGCAAGCTCCCAAGGGCCGATGCCGTCTTCATCAGTCTTGGCGATAGTTGCCGGAAGTGCTCTCTGAAGTTCCATCGACTGTCGAGGATGAGTCCTAAGTACTTCATCGTCGACTCGACAGCAATCGAAACACTTCCAACAACAATCACTGATCCGACTGGCGGTCGACATCGAGCTTTGTGAAAACACAAAGCCTCCGACTTCTGCATGTTAACGCTGAGGCCCAAGCTTTTTATACGGTCTACTGTTTGGGCCACCGCATCAGTGGCTAGGGTCGCTACCTCGCTATAGGTCCGACCTCTAGCCGTTACCAGGGTGTCATCGGCATAACAGGTCAAATGAACTCCTGGCAAATTGGCCCCTCTCAGAACCCAGTCATATCCGATGTTCCACAGGCACGGCCCAAGGACAGATCCCTGTGGAACACCGCATGACATAGCCCATCGTCTCCATCCACTCCTTCCCGGGAAGACTATCTCTCTTTCTGAGAGGTAGTCCTCCAGGATCCGGAATAGGTAGGGAGGCACTTGATGGTACCGTAGTGCGTCCTTTATGGTATTCCAGGGGAGAGTATTAAATGCATTAGCAATGTCTAAAGACACCGCCAAGACGAAATCTCCTTTGGATACTGCTTCTTGTGCTAGAACCCTCACACGCTCTATCGCGTCAAGTGTGGACATACCCTTTCGGAAGCCAAACTGACAGTCGTCCAGATTTGGGCCAACTAAATTTAAGTGTCTTGTCAGACGGGAGACGATGATGCGCTCAAATATTTTGCCTGCCTCATCCAACAAGACAATCGGCCGATATGCTGAGGGAGAGTCAGCTGGTTTGCCATTCTTACGCAGTAGTACTAATTTTCCTGTCTTCCACCTCTTAGGAAAATTACCTTGTTCTAGACACTTATTTAACAAGTTCATGAATAAAGGCTCAAGAACTTCCAACGCTAGCGCCAAGACGTGTCCGTGAATACCGTCAGGTCCCGGAGCTTTGTGTTTGCCCTTAAGTACACGAACCGCTGCAGCAAGTTCCGTTTCTGTAACCTTCGGTATTACTTCCGTTTCCTGAGCACCGCCAGCACAATTTACCATTGGGATTGCATGGTTTCTGTTGTTGGGAAATAAGGTGGCCACAATATTTTGGACGAATTGTGGCTCTAAAATGTCCGTGAGTGGCGGAGCCCAAGCGCGGAATTTATTTCGGACCACCTTGTAAGGCCTACCCCATGGGTCGCGATCTAAGGCCTCCAGCATCTCAACCCTAGCCTTATCTTTAGCTTGCGTTATCGCTCTTTGGAGACTAATCACGGCCAGTCTGTACGAGGCATACAATTCAGCTTCCCGATTGCCATCACGCTGCCGCCGCCTACGTTGCCTTGTGTACAAACGTCGGTCTGCCACACATTTGTCGCGGAGATGAGCGAGCTCGTCCGTCCACCAGTAAACGCTCCGCCGTTGGGGCCGGCATTTTGTTCGTGGCATCGCAGCATCGCATATTCTCGTCATGGACTCACGGATACGCTCGGCCTCGCTGTTTGCATCCGAGACCCCGCTAGGTGGAGAGTGCCATGCTTCAACAATAGCTGCTTCCAGCAGAAGTTCACGGTCCAAAAGTTTAATAGCCCACCGTGGACTCTCCTCACCCGTGTTGTTGCTTGGACCGCTCAGGAATCCTGGAGGGGACAGATCGAATCGAATGTATCGGTGATCCGATAGTGACTCCGTTCCCTCCAGTACCTCCCAGCCCTTAATACGGCTTGCGAGAGCGGGGACTGCGAATGTTAAGTCCACTATAGAACTTCCCTGCTGTCGCACGCACGTATGGCCGTTCCTCGGTTGAACAACTGCAGCCCTGTGGCTACTGCCCACTCCTCAACCAATCTGCCTCGGACGTCTGTGCGTGGGGATCCCCACCCAACAGACTTTGCGTTGAAATCTCCGGCGACGACTGCGTGGTTTGGGCGGCACTGGTTAATAAGCGCCTCTACTTCTGTCAGCCAGAGTTCAAACTCCGCAATATGTCTGTTCGGGGAGAAATAAACGCCTATGTAGGCAATGCCCCCGGAGATGACGGCAATGCAACCTCTGCCCCTAATAGCTTTCTCAACTGGCGGCAGACGTTGTTGGGTGATGATGGCAACCAGCCCATCTTCGTCCCCAAACCAGTTGCTCCTGCGAGGTATTGCGTACGGTTCCGCAACTATAGCTATGTCTATCAACCACTCCGCCATACTCTGCACCATAAGGTCTTGAGCTCTGGCACAGTGGTTGATATTCACTTGTAATATTTTAACGTCCATTATTGGGCATCCATATCTGACACCGCGGCCTCATTTTGAGGGAGGGACGACTGCAGCTGGGACTTGGCCTCAGCAGTTGTCTTCCTGCCTTTTCTTCGTACGGGTGTTGCACAGGCTTTGCTTCCCAGTCGATGTCCAGCTGGCTGGCCTGCTGCTGCACATATTGTACAGTGTGGCTCGGCTGAACAATTGCTAGACTTGTGCCCACTCTGGCCACAGCGGTAGCATTGGCTACCCGATCGGTTGCTGATTTACATTGCTCCCGAACGTGCCCCACTTCGAGGCACCGGTAGCAACGCATGGGTCTCTGCTCCAACAGTTTTACTTGAGCTGAAATCCAGCCAACAAGGAGCCGACCGCCTGCAGTAATCTTCTTTGCTGCCGATGCAGGGCAACGAACAAAAGTTGTCCCGACGCCGACAGAGTTGCAGCGTATGTCACCAACCTTTACCAGTCCAGCTTGGCAGCCTCCTTCTCGAGCAATAGCGGACGCCACTTCTTCCGTATTTACTGAATCGTCTAGACCAGTGATACGTAACTCGACGCATTTAATTGGCCTAGAAACTCTTATATCTTCAGGTTTGAAGATAGCCCTCAATTTATCTGCGAGCGCATCTGCTTTTTCTGCGCTTGTTACTCCCGGTACTTCTAGTACTCTTCCTCCGGTCGCCGACCTGCGAAAATGTAGACTAGTTATCCCGATCTGGCTCAAGTCCACTCTTCGTTTTGCCTCAGCCAAAGCCTCCGCGTACGATACTCCTCTTTCTGCCGCTTCGGGCGGCATGGTCAAAATGACAGCCGAGGTACGTGGGACGCGAACCCTAGGCTTTGGTGCCTCTGTTGTTGTGTTCTTGGCTCCAGATTGCGCTTGGTGCATTTGTTTTGGCCGCTTCTGAGACTTTCTTCCCTTGTTTCCGATCACCTCGACCCAGTTGTTGGGAGCTGAGGTCTGTGTTCGTGACAAGGGTATGTCCGTAGCCTTAGGGTCTACCATATGGCTACTCGGCGTTAACGTCTGGGTATCGTCCTTAGCTTTTCCTGGGCCTTTAACTTTCGGAGCGTTAAAGGGAGAAAAACCGGATATGTTTTTAGGATGATTTTTTGCCACAGACGCAGACGTGCTGGCAATGCTTATTTGTTCCCTTCGCTTATCCGCCGCTAAACGCGGCCTGTGGCGTTTTTCAGGGAGCAATCGCTCCTCCAGCCCAGCAAAGCGGTCATTAATCATGGTGCCGACTCGCTCCATGACAGTTCTCATCATTTCTTCCATGCCCGGAGAAGGGGCCGAGGGCGGGTTCGTCCGTGTGGCCCTCATCTCATTTATCTCGCAACGAATGTCTTTCAGTTCCGCCGTAAGCTTTCGGTTGGTTTCTACCAACAGAGCTACTTCTTCGGGCATAGAGCGGTCACGCATCGCCTTGAAGGAGTCCTTGATCACTTGTACGGCGTCCCTCAAAGTAGTCGCGCAAGTGCCTTTTAGGGCTTTGGACTTCGTTGCTACCATTGTAATGGCGTCCAGGGAGTCTTCCACCTGACTTGTAAGTTCGGCTACGTTGAGGCCTCCGTTTCCTTGAGTCTCTTTTATACAGTCAGCTCTATCCTTCTTCTGTTGTTGCTCATCGGCCAACGGATGCTCCACCTCGATGCGTAGGTCTTCCACCCGAGTACTAGAAGAACTGTTGAGCTTTGTTCTACCCCTCCCTCTTCGAGTGGCAGCAACTTTAGTAGCAGGGCCCTCCAAAGACCCGTTGGAGCCGGATCGGGAATGGCATCTGCCAACTCCCTGAGAGGGCTCTAAGGTCCTCTTTCGAGAGATTTTCTCTGATGAGTCGGACACCGTCATCAATGACATATTGGAGGTGTCCGAGTCACCTTCGTCCTCATATCGGGAAAGCACAGCTCGTGCTCTCCTCCCGCGTCCTCTTAAGCCTGTCCTCTTGCGTTTGGTAAAATCGGTGTCCAGTAACAATTTGCCAGTGTCGTTTTGTGGTTTAGAGCAATTTCGCCCCCAGAATACGTGGGCTGCACGTCTCTTGCGAGGCGTGGAGGGATTCCTCCTTGCGGAGACCCTCCTGGGTAATATTTTTTAAATTGCTTGTGTCCATAGTTGGTTGTGCTAAATTAGGGTTTAGCTACCCGGTGGGGGTCTCGCGACCGACCTCCCGTCGGCCATGCCTGAGCATGCCAGCATGAAACTGCACCCAAAATGTAGCACAGTTTCAAACTGCCAACCCAGACACTCCCCTCGGCGACCCCCGAACCTTGAGATGTGGTTTACTGTGCATTGCCACAGATGAAGACACGCTAGTCGTCAGATGTCGCCACGCACAGCATCTCCGTTGGTTACACTCCACTTTTGTATATCTGTTGGGCACTCTGCCAATCAGAGTACCCGCAGACTCCGCCTAATCTTACCCATCCACTGTGCCTTCTGCTCTTCAGAGGGACACGCAGAGAGCCCTCAAGATATCTCCATGCACGCTCCTCCAATCTGAACATATGCAACGGAAGGAGCGTACGCGGAAGCATCCTTCCGACTAGGTATTAGCAATCAGTCAACAAGATCCCACTGAGAGAAATTGTTGACTGGTCCCCAGGGTGCACCGCGTGGAGGTTACCTAGCCCCGCACCCCTTAGCCCGCGTTCACATTAGGGATCGACCTACGAAAAGAATGTTTCACTCATGGCCAACTGTATGTTGGCCCACGTGTCGGAGCTCCTGAAAATCAATTTATTTTGCTGCCACAAAATAAAATTACTTCAAATATCGTTTACAGGGAAGCTCTGACTCACTAAAACTAATGGCTTTTTTTTGTAAATAATATTATATATGTATAAAATTTTAAAATAAAAAATGCAAAAAAACATTTTAAAAAAAAACATTAAAAAAATTGAAACTCCCTTTATAATTTTACTTTTTTTTAAACCCGATACAAAAAAAAGGGTGTGTGTGTATATGTACCCGTGCGAAGCCGGGGCGGGCCGATAGTTGTACTAATAAATATGTCTATTTTTATTTCATTGTTGTTTTTGATAAAAATATGCCTAGCAGAGTAAATTAAATTAAATATGGGTATTTTATGGACTCTTTATAGTTTTTTTAATAGCAAGTTACATTTTCTTACATTTATATGATTAACACTATCATAAATTTTAGTATTAAAATTAACGTGGTTGTTACACATATTTAATTGGATAACGGGACACTCACGTATATACGGTCGGTCAATCCGACTCGAGTTTCGGCCGCGTCCGGCGGCCTTTTTCAAGGCGAGTGCACACGCGCGGTAGCTGCCCGTTTGGCACTGCGGGCTGCCGCACGTCGCGCACGCAAGCTCAACGGCTGTTGCGGGGTGCAGGTGAGGGGTGCGAGAGGGTTGCGCAGGTATACACTCGAACTCTTCATCACTGGTAAGCTGCGAGTCGGGAACATTGCAGCGACACTGAGCTCACTGTGTCTTCACTCATATCGCGAACACTATACCGAGCACTATGGAGGCACGGCTTCCAAGCGGGCGGCACATGCCATCCTCCATCTCTATTAAAGGTCGGACGCTTACCGATTTCAATGGCCTCCCTGACCTTACACGGGGTACAAAGAACTTCTCCCGTGCCAGGACCTCCGCCTTGTCGAATCGAATAAAATGTTGGGCGTCCGACCTAAGAGCATGTTCCGCCACCGCAGAGCCGTTAACATCTACATTTTTCATGGCGCGTATGTGCTCTGTGAGTCTTGTGGACACATTTCTCCGTGTTTCCCCTACGTAACTTATGCCACAATCGCAAGGAATCATGTACACTCCCGGAACACCCAAAGGGTCTTTGTCTTTTGGAGAGCGTACCATTTGCCTTAGCTGTCTGAGCGGACGATACATTGTCTTGATGCAATATCTACGGCGTAACAAGTTTCCAATTTTGTCCGTCACTCCTTTGATATATGGCAGGTACGCGCGTGACCTCTCCACCGAAGCTGGACCCGTTCTCGGATTGACCGACCGTATATACGTGAGTGTCCCGTTATCCAATTAAATATACTATCATAAATGTTTTAATTTTATTCTTCTTCTTAAAGTAAACAATTCAGCCTTAAATTAGTGAAAAAGCATTTTCGTAACTTTTAAGAGTAGAAAATGTATTCACCATTTTCAAATGTATTCATCATTCTATGTCAACAATCTTCGTACTCCTGTGTGATATCCAGCCGATCTAGCGCGACCGCAATCCATCTTTTTACACGTGCATAGCCAAATCTCGTGTGGCACCTTATAGTGTT
Source organism: Ectropis grisescens (assembly GCA_017562165.1). Lineage (NCBI taxonomy): Eukaryota > Metazoa > Arthropoda > Insecta > Lepidoptera > Geometridae > Ectropis > Ectropis grisescens. Next base: position 18,349,710 of record CM029773.1, read on the forward strand.
CACAAACAACCATCAAACATCGACTTGACAGGGTCATTTTGACGGAACTCCAAAACTTTGTGCTAATACTATTATTTTTTTGATGGAAAAAGGTGTAAAATGTGGCACTGCGCTGTTGTACTGCTGGTAAGCAACAATCACACAAAAGCGCTTTGTCATGCAGCTATTAAAACATGAAGAGTCAAAATAACGACCTCTCAAAGCACCGCAATCGTCCCATATAAAAACATGAGGTAATTTACTCTATATCTTGTAAGTTCTCAGGAAACATTGTCCTTCATACCGGAATACAGTATGCTTTAAAAATAGATTGCCTTCTGGTAGCGATACACTGTGTGACATCGGCGCTGGAGGCAGGTTTCAAAAGCGCTCGACGCAACAGATATAATCCTAATGACGCAACGTCAGCGATTCATCGCTATAAGGAATTAACTAACTGGATCTATGTTATTCAAATTACCGTTATTTTTAATCTCTATGCATATCTAAACCGCAAAATAATATAAGCAGATGCATTTACAGTAAAGTTCGCATATCTAAAATTTGGATTGACAACTTGAGTTCTGTTGATAAAATATTTAGGAGTATTTGAAGAAGTGATCTACTTTCTAGATACTTAAATAAGTGATACATGTGTTTAAAGAATTTTATTACATTACATCATTATATAGACATTTCTGTCGCTTACATAATAAAAATAACTTAAATAATTGTATTTTCGTTGTCACTTCACATACGTATAAAAAATAAACAATTGAAAATCCACAAAACACTAATCAAACGTTTTTTTACTATTATTATTATCTAATAAAAAAATACAAATACAAAATCATATGACCCAACCGTTTTTACCTACAAAAACTTAGATAGCACTCTATTTTAGAGCGTTAGTATAAAACAATCGATTTAACAAACGCCTTCAGATTTTGTACATTTCTTCGGGAAAATTGTTTCAATTTTTTCCATTATTATTATTATTATTTTAAACGTGACTAACAATTTTTTAATTTGACATTTAATTTTTTATTTTGTTTTGTGATGACATTAATTTCATGTAAGTTTAATTTAATACAATTCATGTGTGTTTAGATAATGGCTTGACATACGTATTGACTTGACTGTCAGTATGTTAAGTAGCTATGATATAAATACAGTAGAACCTCGATAAGTCAAACCTCGGTAACTTATAAACCTCTACAACTTCAAAAAATAATATGTTCCCTTCCCATCAGAGCCCAAAACCAAAACCCTTGATAACTTAAAACCTCTATAACTTAAAATATTTTTTGTTTTCCTTGGACTTTAACTTATCGAGGTTCTACAGTATATAAAAAAGTATGGTGTCATGGGACACCAGGTAGAGACAAAGTACCTTGGGATAAATAAAAAGCAACACAATTTTCAAAATAAAAATATATGTTTTTTGGTAATAAAAATCAAAACCTTGATTAATTTTATTATTTACGGTACTTACGACCACCTTAAAACCAAAGTTGACAACACTGGCTATACGCGTGACTTCCGTAATAGATTTTTCATGCTGTTTTAGTCTCACGTCTTTTTCAGTCCGGTCAGCTAAATCCTCATCTCCTCCTCCCATAAAGAACTTCGTTCTTAAATAAATAAATTGCAACATACTAAATAATACTGCACCAATAAAGTCACCTAACTCCTTATGCTAAGCAAATGTGAACTACAAACTTCACACATGTAGACCCATGCAGGTCAATCAACTCTACTACTAGTTGAAGGCGTAGTTAGTAATACCAATGGCAAAACCACGCTGAATGGTTATGCATATTCCGAATCAAACATACATACATAGATGAAATTGAAATATGGATTACAAATATACTGTATATTTTTTGCAATTTATAGACATACATTTTCTCTCGAAGAAGAAGGAGAATAAATAAAGTAAATACATTATTCATATTTATACATTGGATTATACGAGTGCTTTACAGAAGGTAGTACAATTTTAAATTAGCTGTGTGAGGTTCAATTCGTAGTGGCATAGTGGCGAAAACGTTCCAATTATAATCGTGCGTTTGTTGATTTGTGTCTCGTTTGAAAATTTGTGTGTTTTTCTGAGTGTAGATATTGTAGATGTTCGAGTTTGTCATCATTCCTGTATTCAAAGTTGAAGGAAAACTTTTGACAAATATTGCGCATAAAAAGAAAATATTTCGGCGACATCCGTTGTCCGTCAACTTGCACTTGAACAGAGTTTTGGTTACTTTACTCTGTCCTCAAGAGAAAAAGCCTCAAGTCCCAGCAGTGGGAATGTAAAGTGGGCTGTTTGGTTACTTTTGCGTGAAGTTCTTTCCTAAGCTGCGGTGCTTTGGTATATAGTTAACACCATAGAGTTTACATCTACTACGTATAGACTTAGAATAAACGCTTTATTACCAAAAACACGGGTCTAATCGCTTTTGTCATGTCGCTCTTGTGAAAGATTTCAAAAAAGATGTTCAAGTCTAGATTTGACTAGAGGATTGGGTTTGTTTATTTAAATTCAACGTATTCTGATTTATATTGTTTATGAGTTATAATTTTGTATTTGGTTAAAATTGTATTTATTTGTTTTTGCGAATGTTAGCACTTACACAAACCTCAGCGAGGTTTAATAGTGCTGATTGCTTTTTCACTATGATAGTAATTTATGATTAAATAAATAAATAAAAAGTGTCATACTTATGTCGCGTCACATCACTATATCTCCATAGCTAACATACACCTCATTTGCTTACGATTAATACAAAGTAACCGTGCGGAAAACGCTAATCTATTTATTTATTTTTTGTCTAAGGTCAACACCTTGATATAAACATCACCAATTGTAATTACTCTTTAAGACAGTTCAGAGAATTAATTTGTCAACGGCCGTTCATTATTATCAGACATATGACATTTGTCACGAAATGTCATGCCACAAAATAAAAAAATAATATAAAATTACAAAAAAATAAATGGATCATGTAAAACAAGAATTTTCCAACGTCTAAAGTTTTACTTTTTTTAGTTTCATTTTTTAGATGCAATTGTCTAAAATATTAAAATAATTAAATGCAAGTTTGCAATTTTTCAAGGCAAAGCGAAAAACTATGTCGCCGATGTCAAGGAAATGTCAGCTGCGAAAATGAGTGAAATGTCAGCAATTAGCACGTAGGTCGTACGCAAAGCCTTCACCTATCGCCCTGTAAGTCTCACTACGCAAAAACCTTGCCTGATGGAAAGTGACGATGCGGTCTACAATGAAGCGTACTTATATAAGACTAGCAGCACCCTGGTTTACTCGCGTAGTTGCAGTATGAAAACTGACGTGGTTTTTACACATTTTAAATGAATACACGGGTAACTCACGTTTGATATAGTCAGTCCAGTCCGACTCAAGTTTCGATCGCGTCCGGCGATCTGTTTCAAGGAGAGTCCGCGCGCGTGTTCGTTTCTCGTTTAGTTTAGTTTAGCTAAACTAGCAGCGAACACGCGCGCGCACTCTCCTTGAAAAAGATCGCTGGACGCGATCGAAACTTGAGTTGGCCTGGACTGACTATATCAAACATGAGTTACCCGTGTATTCATTTCAAATAGCGTATTTCCCTTTCCCTTTATTTTCTTAGGATAAAAAAGGCTATATGCTATTGCTAGACTTTAACCTAACTGTATTCCAAATTTCATCTTGACCCGTTCAGTTGTTCCGATGTGATTGAGTAAAACATAATTATTATTAGTAGAATACTGATTCACTCTTGAAGATGCCAAGATTATACCTATCGGGAAAACCCCGTTAGGGCAACGTATTTCACAACCTAGACGTTGTTATTGCGAAAGTAGAGTCAAACATCTTAGTTCGAGTTTTTAGAACGTCAGCCATGAAACGATGTCGCTTTTTCAAGCTAAAGAGAAGAAAAGATAATCCCATAGAAAAAAGCTATAAACGTAGGCAGATTCATACATAACACATGCAGATGCAGTCTCTCTGAAATTCTGAAATATATCCAAGAAAAACCGACACTAAATAACCCTGCTGATGACATATGGACACGTGGATGGAAATGTGGACTTTCTCTTAAACTTCGTTTTTCATGTCCAGAATTGATAGGTTAAACGTCGCTGTTGTCAAAAGCTTACCAGTTGCAAAAATATTAACAGGTCAAAAAGCTTGATCTTTTTATATCTCGTACCGAGCTAAGTGCTATACTTTGAACTCTTCGCGTTCAAATAGCTGCGCGGTACAGTGTTGTTATGGGCAGGCCTGTTGCTTACCATCAGGTCCATATGTTCAGCCAGTAACTATAGTATATACTTACAAAATTGCTGCTGAGTGCAACGTACAGACAATGGATGGCTATTAGCACTAAAACTGGGTACTTAACACTTTTAACTTGTTTTTAGAAGTTAATAGTTCTAAATTTGTATCATAAGCTTGTGACATTGTTTAAATTGGCCTTGAGGTTGAAATAAACATGATTTATTTACTAACTAACAGCGTTTTGCGGTTTTATCCGTGTAGTTCCTGTAAATTTTTCGGGATTAACAGTAGTCTATGTGCTATTCCAGACTACATTCTAGATGCGTGCCAAATTTCAATCTGATACGTGTAAACGTGATTGAGTAACAAATATTTAAACTGATGATGACTGATTATGATGTAATAAAAGTTGTAATAAATTTACTAAGCTTCGCAGGTGTTGGCCAAAAAATGTTGGGTGTACTCGAAAGACTTTCATGCTACATTTCGATTTCGTTCGTTTCGTAAGATGTTTTTCTCGTCTAAAATGTAAGCTTAGAGATCGTCATACCATCATAAGATTTAATTGCAGTTACAGTTGAGTTCTATGTGATAATTATTTCAATTCTCGATGATAAAATAATAACACACCACTAACCACAGTAACGTAACGGTAGTGGTAGCACTCTTGACTGAGTCCGCCTGGGGAAGTGCCACGCCTTTGCCAGTTATTCTACCGCCAAGCAGTAATATGCAAACATAACTATGTTCCGGTTTAAAGGGCAATGTTTCCAGAGAAATAACAGGGCTTAGAGTATTTTTATGTTCCAATAGCTGCGTGTCATTGTGCTGTTATGTTGGAGGCATGTTGCTTACCATCAGGCACATGTCATGCTTGTCTCATCAATCTTTATTTAAAAAACGGGATAGCACTTTCATTAATAATTACGGAATATTTACCATGTAGCTCCTCAATGTTTTCATGTAGTTTGATAATATCATTTAAAATGGTAAAAATTTGACACAAAATTAATTAACAATACTCAACGCACTTAGGCAATAACTTATAGTTTATGGCAAGTTTTTAACACTCGCCTGCGAAATTTTAACATAAAATGTCATAGTCATAAAGTATTGGCAACACTAACCAATGTTGCCCTACCTTCCTTCAGAGCCTTCAGGGTCTTGGTAGCAAGGGCGGGCAGGCGTCAGTCGGTGTTAAAGGTTAGGTGTTACTCTTGTCTGTCTTATGCTGCGGGGTTATGAACTACTCGACGAAACATACGTACAAGGCTACGCAGACACATTTCAGAAACAGATGTCTAAGTCAAAGTTCTTCACTACATGATGATGATATATTCCAGGTAGGTTTCGGCCAGGGCGACTGCTTGCTTAAATTATGTTACTTGATACGTCCTCACATGACTTCACTACATAATAATTATATAGACAAATTATAGTAATTATAAATTTAAAATGTCGAATTCGATGGCCTAACAAAATAACAATTGATGATTATATATGTTGTATAATTATATGAGTTTGCTAAACATATATTGATCTACCACTACATAATATCAAAGCTACAGATCAGGCTCGTATATTTATCGTCATTATATTTTCTAATAAATTACTAAGAAAGAAATAAAATATTGTAAATGAATATGCTGTTTCCTTTCTGTGTTTGAATAAAAAATAATAAACTAGTACAATAGAACCTATTTAACCTATTTTAATATTTATATAAGCCCAACACTAATAATCGATATCGATAATATATATTCAGCTATACATGGGACTCAATTATTATAGTAAGACACAAAAGTAAGAGTTTACAAATAAATAAATAAACATTGGTGGACAATTCACACACAACACCATCTGACCCCAAACTAAGCAAAGCTTGTGTGATGGCAGCCAGATAGCTGATATAATACTTATATAGTTTTAAATACATACTTATTATACATAGAAACACCCAGACACAGTGCAAACATTTGAATTCATCACACAAATATTTGCACTGGGTGGGGATCGAACCCACGACCCTCGGCTTCGCAGGCAGAGCTACTACCAACTAAGCTACTAGGCCAGTCAGAAATGGTACATTTTAATTCTTATTTTTAAATAAACATTTCTCTTTACGACAATCATTATCGTACAGATAAGTCTTATAGTGGTAAGACTCTTTGCATAGTCCGTCTGGGGAAATTAGCAAAGGTGTGGGCACCTTTGCCAGTTATTCTACTGCCAACCAGTAATATGCAAGGTTACTGTATTCCGGATTGAAGGGTAATGTGCCCAGTGAAATTGCAGGGCATAGAGATAAAACATCTTATGTGTCTAGATGACAAGTGTAGTGCAGTACTAGGTAATAATTTGTACTCTTCATGTTCCAATAGCTGTGTGTCACTGTTCTGTTATATGGCAGACATGTTGCTTACCATCAAATTTCCTGTTAGTCTCGTCACTCTATATTATAAAAAATGTTGCGCAATTATATATTAATTACAATAATAATTTAATAATTGTAATGAACATGAAAGTAGCGTGTTTCTCATTACTGTGAACTATTATAACTATAATGCCAAACCAGAAATTATAAAAAATTATGATATATAGAACTGGTCTTTGAACTCTACAAAATGCATTAGGATTTTAACAGCGAGACCCTGCCGAGCCTTTATTGTCAAACAAATTTGGGCTTACCTAACAAAAGATCGACTATTTTTTACTAAAATAAATCAACTAAAATACATAAATACGTCAATGAAATAACATTTTTTCAAATAACTCGCCCCATAGTAATTATACTAACTAACTATACTAATCACTTTCCAGCGCAAGATACCACCGTAACCATCTTTTGCACCAGATTCGAACCACAGCGAAGGCTACAACCCTGATTACGTAAACAACACCCAATTTCCTAGACTAGATCTTTCGCATTTAAAATAAAAAGATATTAGAACAGTTTTAATAAATTTATAATACTTTTTGTATGAATCATAAAGACTTATCGAGGTTTTTTTGTTTGTAATGGCAGAATCAAAGTATTTGCAGTTAAAATTCAGACAAAGTTTTATTGATGAACGTATTACAAAATTAAGCTAGCTTTAGCCAAAGTTCTTTGAGTCCATTTGTCACACATGTTGATAGTTTCCATACCCATTTGAAAATGATCAAAAAGTTTTCAGTATTTTGGATCACGTATGTTTTAGAACCCATTTAAAATGCGGTAGTGTTGTAGTAATTATCGGAAATACTTTGAAATTGAAAAAAAAAAACAGATAAATTTTATGACTTCATGTATCTGTAAGATATCATGGACCTAACTGGAATGCAATAGTTACAGTTACATATCTAGCTGTTATGAAGTTTTGTTTACAGATGCAACGAAGCCGGCAATTATTCTCGTACAGATTTCAAACGCGTCGAAATAACAACCGTCTAATTTAAAGTTAAAAACTGTAAACCAAACTTAAGTGATTAAAACAGTTTTTCTATCAATCAACAGATCCATTACAACTAAACGGCGCTATCCATCCAGAGAGCCCAACGCGCCCAAAGAATGGGCGCGAGGAAAATTGAAGCGTGTGGCTTCAGAGGAGGGGGCAGCAGCCGCCACTGGCGCCTGGTATGAGAAGCTGGCATTCGTAAACGCGCGCCCGCCCCGTCCACTCGTGCCGCGTACCTCGCTCCCGTGAGTACCAGACCGCAACAACCTCCCCGCCGGCTGGTAATGTACCGCACACAAGTTACACCACACAACCTCGATATCAGTTTCCTCATATTCCAGCTCTATATCTCTGTTATTTTTACAGTAGGCTACATAACTTTTTAGTGATTTGTGTTCCGGATACAAGGTCACTTGGGAATTATTGCGTTCTGCACCCCTTGTCAAGGTCACGTTGTATTGTTTTATTAACTCTATCCTCTGTATTCCATCTTAATTTAATTTTTTTGAGTTAATTTACCGTGATAAACGATGAAAATGTCTGTACCGGTTTGAATTTATTAAAAAAATTATAGATTTCAACAGGCATAACATGTTATGAATAGAGTTTATATGTATCTTATATTTTCTCGCACATATATAATATAGTCTGTATTATTTTTATATAGTATTACATTATGTAGCCCTTTTCATTCGTATCTTATTATGTTTTAATGTTGTTACTGATCACGCAAATTTCATTGCACTCATTGAATAAATTGTTTCGATTCCTAGGATATATCAAGGTCACACACTGTTTGTAAACACAATCTCACCCCTCCCACTTTACCCATCTTGAATTGTGAATTAATATATTAAACACTATTACGTTATTGTGTAATTCAACTTTATTGTAACGGAAATCGTGTTCAACTTTAAAAATGCCGAGATGAGGATTTATATTTAAATCTTAACATCCTTCAAATAAGACGAGTTTTCACACATAATAATTAGCAATTTTAATATTTCGCTATTTTCCTTATTATCACTAACATAAAAAACTTTTCCATCTCAAACTAGTCGTAGACTTTGATCATGTCTTTACTTTACAGCAATCTTTATTAATAGCTATTAATTTAAGCCAGAATCTCTCGTTTTTTCTACATTTAGTTCCGGCTATTGGAAATCGGTGTCTATTGGGTCGGAGGCCAAGGCTGCCCCACCCCTACAGCTACCCCGCTCTTTCCCCGCTGGTATCTGGCAGCATGCAATAGGATCATAAAAAGTGCAATTAATAGCGAAGTGAATGATAAGATTGTAGCGACATTGGCAGTGGAAAGTGCCACTGACGGCGCCGGTGTTGCGACAGGATTGCTGGCCGCTCGGTTGCTGCTGATGGTTACGTTACATGCGGCATACATTCTCTAATATCGCTTTCGATCGTCCCTATTAGCGACTTGTCACTGCTGACACAGACTCGATTTAAACACATTGCAGCCCTTTTCTGCTAGTGTGTTTTTATGGCATGAATCATCTCGTAGAACATGCTGTTGTGGAATTGTTCGTGAATCTTTCTGTCTTAATAACTCGAGTAGGTAAAGTTTGCAAACGTAAAAACTAAATCTACCTTTTTAAAAGCTCAGTATTTAACCTTTTATTGCAAAGATTATAGTACATTTCTATGCTCATATTTGTAAAAGCTTAAATGGGCCAAAATTTTGTCGAATTTTTGAGATGGAAATGGACTATATGAAAATTTTGACATCACAACGGTTTTCTATGGTAAACTAATCCGGAAGTGTATCTTATTTCTGTGATAATAAATTTTTTTACGCATCACAAAGAGTTCTAAGATAAACACCACTGATAAACATTGGCTGTTATTCTACCTACAGGTGCATACATTTATATCGATCGATCTTTTATGGCCACATAGGTCATAAAAGACTGTTCAACATAAGTCTGTTCATGAATTAGTATGTGTCTATGAGTTGTCACGTCTATAACATTCATGATTACGGTATAGTAATGAAAAATTTTGCTTAATAACAATTATTATTTTTTGTTTATCAATTAAATGTATATACATTGAATGACATTATTACTTTTGGAAAAGACATCTAACTTAATCTTGATGACGATTTTACTGGCGATATGAGGCATATCACATTCCTCACAGTTCCTCGGTTTCGCTAAAATATGTGAAACAATTAACTTACAACATTTTGTCAGTGAATTGAGCATGGTACATAGTTTGCGAATGGAACTGGTAGTTCGTAATCTTAGCACGGTCAAATAAACAAATAAAAATACATTTTCGGACTAAATATATCAATGTAAATAATAGTCATACAACGAATATATAAATTACAATCAAAGATTCCAGTCTCCAACGCCCGAGATAGCTCTGCTAAATAATGTAAAAAAAGTTTACTTATATTTCAAGATCAGACAAATAAAGTATACTAAGTAACTAAGTAAAAACATGGGACCTTATATAATGTCATTACCTAATTCTACACAAAAACGAAGTCGCACAGGACCAACAATTTGTAAAAAAAATATGGATCCAATAACATACAGTATTTTCTATACCGCAGTATTTTATTGTGCTTGTATTGACGCCGGATGGAAGGAAAAGAGCTCGAGGCTCGTTTCAAAACGAGCGCATGTTTCAACACCTGCGCCCGCGCCTGTCGCTTACAAAACTGTTTCATATTCCGCTAATTGCTCTCGCTTCTTTATATTGTATTTAATTGGCGTTATTGCTATTTTGACCCTTTGATACAAGTCGTGGGAAACCATCCAAATAAGTATGAAAGTTAATCACACAATATTACAAAATTGCATACGGTTTGACCAAAATTGTACGCTTCATTTCAATTAGTAGGCATTAATTCCCATGCATAATTTCTTTGATTTCGACAACCGATTTCCTAAAGCATCACGGTGCCGGTGTGACCAAGATTTCTTTGGCAATCATAATTGAATATAGAAGGCGTGATTATATGATAGATCAGTTGCATAGTTCATTTGAAATGAAGAGTCGTTTATCCCGCCTTAACTGATATGTGATAGCAATTGTGTAGGTTACAGTCCAATTTTACTGCTATACCTATATCCCTGTAGTAAGATGATAAATATAAATAATCAGTATTATTTCTGAGTCTTATAACTCCATATTGTTCGTTCGTCCCGTCATGTTCGCCTAGGCCGTACAAATATGACTTGGCCTAGATAGGAAACCAGATTTTCAAATGAGTTTATAGTGATATGTTTGTTAATCTTCCTAGTCTGTAAATATTATCAACATGGCTTATATGGACTTATCCAATACGGTTTCTCCGTATTTTTATTGGAAAATTAGATCAATTTCCGGGTTTTTACGGTACCTACTACAGCTGCTGGTTATCGATAGGTTTTCTAATGGAGACTTTAATATTCCGGATGTGGTATCTTACGTATTGTGATCAGAAGCACTTTACTCAACAGATTAGGCTTAAATAAATTATTTACACTCTGCAGTATGAATTTGCCAAAAGAATTTGGACAAACCTTTCAAAATTTATTTATCATATTAAATAAATGTAAAGAGAAAAGACCCAACAATTTTTCGTTAGGCTGGTTTTAACGAAATTCGTAAACGTGTATTAACGTTTACTTCTAATATCTACTTCTATATAAAGTACAATCCTATAGTAAAGTGGATGATATCAGACACTAGTATTGTTACAAAGTCTAGCTTTGACAGCTTTTTGTTCCGAAGTGTTCTCGCATAACAAGATCTCATAGCACATGTTGCACAAGACTGACTTGTGACCTGTGACATTTCGCCTCAAGCCTGCGTGCAATACACACGCTCAATTAAAAACAACCTTAAAATGCAATACGTATAAATGCTACGGAATTTAACTGTGAAACAGAAACCTATTATAAAATTAATGAGCGTGCTCATATTCGTTACACTTCACAAAATAGTGTATTTTGCAATGAATGGAAAACTCTTGTAGGTTAAAGGGTTCTGTGGTTTTAAAGATCATTATCATTTAGAAGGTTGAATTTTGATACATTTACTAACAGCGCTTCGTGGTTTTACCCGTGTAGTTTTGTTTCTATTATTCTTTAATATAATTTTGTTTACATTATTTTCTCGAGATAAAATGAGCCTTTGATGTTCCAGACGACTATCTGTGTACAAAATTTTAACTAGATCCGTTCTGCCGTTCTAGTGTAATTGAGCAAAAAACATCCAAACTTTCACATTTATAATATTAGTAAGATAGCAACTAATATGCATATGCAACACATTTAATGTTCTCACAAGGACAGAGTCAAGGCCATAATCCACCAATCTGAGTGCGGCTTCACATGTCCTCAAAAGATATATTTCTTGGAAAATGGTAGTTTCCTCACAATGCTTCCCATCACTGTTAAAGCCAGGAGTGATGACACACTTGTAAAATAAATAATACTCATAAGTGCAAATGGTATTCGAACCTCTGCCACCACGGCTTCTAAAAACATGATAATGTTAGTTTAGATGTTTTGTTGTCATACATGGCAGACAATGACATGGTTATAATGGGTTAGAAGCTTTAGGACTAAATCTCCATGGCAGAAGAACTAAACAGAAAGGTCTGAAAAACGGTTAGGTAAACGGATAGATCTGAAATTTGGCAGGTATTCTTATAGAATAGTCATTTTCTTTACTTTATGCGGATAAATCACGAAGATTTATATTTGTAATCACAGTTAATTTTTTTAGTTATTTCATCGAACTCTTAAAAACGGCAGAAGCGGCAAACGCACTTCTACTATGGCGATGCAAAATCAGGTGACGTCTCCTGATTTAGTCTCAGTCGCAACAAGGACTTGTGTACGTTCGCTGACAATTCAATTTTCAAATTTTTCAAACAAATTTTCGCCACGTTATGTTGTCTTTAGATTATAGCATACATCACCTTCGTTTCTTTAATTATATCGATGAGTTATTTTTAACTTCTGCCACTCTTGTTATTGTTTCAGTGAGTGTTGAAAACTTCATTTTGAGTCAGATAACAGATAGGCAAGTCACCATTTCTGCAAACATTGTTGTATACTCTACCAGTTCGCGTCTACATTACGTCAAGAAGATATTGCGTTTTATGTTAGCATTGTTTCTACCGGCTAGCTTTTGGCTTCTTTTTAATGTTCTTTGGTATTTTTAAACGTTTTGAGTTTATTTGGTCTGTTTTTCGGTATGTTCTTTACTTTAACACCGATTATTCAAGCTTTTTGCTTATCTTTTGTACAAACTGCCACCATTGCTGAACTGGGATTAGAAATTTTAAAACAAAATATGGAACCAATTGTTAAAACATGCAAAAAAGTTTGACCTCTAAAACAGTTGTATTACTTTTTAGTGTAATACTTGCACTCCGCGGTTTTATCTGTGTAATTCCCGTTCCCGTTATTTTCGCGCGATGAAAAATAGCCTATATGTGTTCCGGTTTGAAGGGAAATGTTTCCATAGAAATTACAGGGCTTAGAGGTATAACAAACATCTTAGGGCTCCGGGTGACCAGCGCAGTGCAGTGCTAGGTAATGATTTGGACTCTTCATGTTCCAATAGCTGCATGTCAGTTTACTGTTGCTTACTATTAGGCACATGTACTGCTCGTCTCGACACTCTTAACTTAATAAAATATGTTATTCCAGATTATAACCTGTATTCTAAAGTTCAACCTAATAAATTCAACCGTTTCGACGTCATTGTGATTTACAAACGTACTTTCCGAATTTTAGTATTAATAGGATATTGTTTAAATAATAATAAATATAAATAGTGGTGGACAATTCACACACAACACCATCTGACCCCAAACTAAGCAAAGCTTGTGTGATGGCAGCCAGATAGCTCATATAATACTTATATAGTTTTAAATACATACTTATTTGAAAACAAAACACCTGTCATCCACTAAATTAAATTTCTAAGTTCAAAGATAATGAAAAAAAATTGGGGTTATATCACGTTAAAATAAATAGGACCGTACTTGGTCCGTGGAAAATTCAATAAAATCGGTATCGAGTCCAAGGGCATCGACCTCGTGTAATTGTTCGTTCGACATTTCACCGCTGCTTGCGCTTGCGCCGCTCCGTGACACGCTGAGTCAAAGGTCGCTGGACATTTCGTTCATTTGGAGCTTTAAACTTGAACTATGTCTCACATGTATATGCCACCGTCAAATTGCAATCACTGTCAGTTTTCAATTTAACGCTTGACATTCTAAACCCAGATTTTGTATTCTTTTTTTTTAATAAAGATTGTCGAGACGAGCAGGACATGTGCCTAATGGTGAGCAACATGTCTGCCACATAACAGCACAGTGACATGCAGTTATTGGAACATGAAGAGTCAAAATCATTACCTAGCACTCCACTGCGCTCGTCACTCAGAGATCTAAGATCAGATTAAGTTGTAATCTAACGGTTTTAAATTTTACGGTGATAAAAATAACAGACTAGCAGTGTGGTTCCCGTTTTCTTTGTTTTTTGCGGTAAAAATAGCCTATGTCCAGACTATAATCTAAATGCGTTCCATATTTCAACCCAAACCGTTTCACCGTTCCGACGTGACTGAGTAACACATATCCAAACTCTTATATCATGATAATTCTACTAATAAAATAAATGTCAATGTATGGATGTTTGTTGCTCAATCACGTCGTAACGTATGAACGGATCTGATAGATCCGGCGCAAGCGTACATGAGTGTAACGGGATACTGAGCGTAACGAGACATAACGGGAAACTTTTTCGTGCATGCAGCCAGCGTTGATCGATTTATTAGACGTTGTTACGTCAAAAATAAAAATGTTGACTACACATCTATTTGGACAAGAATCACTGCCTAAAATTGCAATGATATTAGATGAATTATAACTTTACCCTGTTATTACACTGAAAACATCACCATTCAAACAGGAACGCAGTAAGGTTTGCTCACTTATAAATTAAATATTCAAGCAGTAACGCTCACAATCAAATGACAGTATGTTAATATTAAAGACGTTGTCACACCTGGCAAACCTCAAACGATTTTCGTAACTGTCTGTTAGATTACTCTATTAAATTCGTCGCCAAAGATTGATTTATTGATAAGACCTTTGCGAGAGAAGGGCGACCGCTTCGTAACATATCCTTGGAATTTATATCAAACGTAATATAAACCTAATTCTGTAACGTATTATAAAACAGTTAATAAAGTGTCATCACTTCACGTTTACGACTTCTAGAATTACAGGTTCAAGATTAACACTTGTAGTAGTAGGATTCTTTGTAGAGTCTGCTTGGGAAGTAAGGCAATCATCTTTGTCATTTTTATACCGCCAAGAAGTGATGTCCAAAAATTACCATTTAGGTAATTTATTCAGAAAATTTTCAGAGTATAGGTATCAATAATCTTATATACATATGTGGAAGACTGCAGCGTTGGGCCAGGCCGTGATTTGAACTCTTCACATCCAAGTAATTGCGTGAGACTGTGCTGTTACGAACAAACGTATTGCTTATCAGGTATAGGACGTTGTTTCTCGGTCCGTCGCTCCATTATTTAACAAAAAAAACTTAGTTCTATGTATTAATTCAAGATCTTTTAGAAAAAGCAAATAGTAATACGTTTGTGTTAAAAAGCTTTAAGATTAAAATGTATGTGCTGTTGGAAAAATACTCAGAGATACATGTGGGATTTGAACCGATGATCTCAGGATTGTGGCATTGGACATTCTAGTCAATTACCTACTTACTGCGGCTAATTGATACATTTGCACATGATTAATTATCACTTGCAGTGTCCCGCGGTTTTACCCGCGTAGTTCCGATTCCCGTTGTTTTTCCGGGATAAAAGTAATCTATGTGCTTTTTCCAGAGTATAATCTAAATGTGTTCCAAATTTCAGCCCGATCCGTTTGTACGTTACGACGTGATTGAGAAGCAAACATCCAAACAGCAACATTTATAATATCAAAATATAAGTAGGTTTATTATTTGATAAGTCCTTAGGGATATTTTGTAGACTAGGCAATTCTCTTAAATATACAATATATCTAAAGATGTATCTTAAAGACACTATCATATGATTTACAATTAAAGTCAAGGCAATAACGCCACATGACGGTTTACGTCTACTTATAAAAATATCGTAATTATTTATACTAATGAACACAAACTAAACAATATACCGAGATGATTCATTGTTTAATTATATTATTTAACTCAGTTATTAAATTACAATGGTCGGAACTTCTTCTGTGCGAGAGAATTTGACGCATGTAGCAAGATCAAGGTTACAAGTCCATACGTCGTGCCAATATTACCGTGTTGTGGACTTTAGTACTTAGAGAATAAAAACTACTACGGCGTAGACTAATTGGAATTTCAAATTTAATTAATGCAGTGAAGCAATTGAATAGTAAATACTGGTGGACATTTTTTCACATATCTTACTACAAACTAAGCAGAGCTTTGAATTATAGAAGCCAAATCTCTTTATATAATAAAAATGTTATGTTGGTTTGTTTACGCTTCAAAAACTCAAAAAGTTCTGCACCGATCGAGCTGAAATTTTAGAATGATATATAATCCGCATCAAGGATTGTGATTATCTAATTTTTGCATCACAATGTGCCACAGCGAAGCGTAGCAAGGTATAGCTAGTACATTATAAAATACGTGTGAAGTTTGCACTAAGCCATATATTGTACTTACTATGGAAGTCAGATAGCTGATTATAAACATAGGTATTCATCACAAAAAAAATGTAAGCAATTGTGTGCGAAAAAAAATTGTGTTTTATCGGATTCAAATAGATTTATTAAAACAACACATACTGCCCAACACATAGGTCTACTTTTTTTCGAAGTCGGGTAAATGGGAAAAAAGCCGTGGATATGCAAATTACAAAAAAAAAACAGTATCAGTATCTGCTTCGACTTAACTTAAAGATTTCATCCGATCGGATTCAATTTACTTGGCAGAGTCCGCCTGGGGAAGTACCACACCTTTGCCAGTTATTCTACCGCCAAGCAGTAATGTGCAAACATTACTGTGTTCCGGTTTGAAGGGCAATGTTTCCAGAGAAATTACAGGGCTTAGAGATATAAGATCTTAGATCTCTGGGTGACGAGCGCAGTGCAGTGTTAGGTAATGATTTGGACTCTTCATGTTCCAATAGCTGCTTGTCACTGTGCTGTTATGTGTCAGGCATGTTGCTTACCATCAGGCACATGACCTGATCGTCTCGTCACTCTATATAAAAAAAAAAAAAAACATGCATCAATAAAATTTATTCAATGTTTGTTGTTCAAAAAACACCAAGTCGCAAGCAATTTAAACATCACAAAAAAGATTTGAGTGCTTGCCAAAATAACAATTCATATCTAAACGCATAGTTAAATAAGTGTGAAAAACTTTTACTATTGTCAAATATTTTTTCATTACAGTTGAAACTACATAATCGTCTACGTTCCATTTCATTCAACCAAACAAATGCTTTCAGACGAAAACGTATTACTTAATAACGAACTTTCTAATAGCGTGGGACATGGATAGTAAATAATATATTAAGCAGGTATAATTCGTAACGCCAGTTCATGTGTAAGCGTTCTTAAATGTCAGTTACATAAACAAGCCATCGTGGAGTCTCACTCGCGTCCTGCTTTGGCTATTAGTATTGCAAAAACACCGTTAAACTTTACAACTTAAAATCAATTCTATAGCAATCGAAATAGAGTGATTTTGCATGTATTCTTGAATGTTTACGTTGAAGTTTTAATGAAACTTAAAAAAAAACTACGGTCAACTTAACGAAACAAAAAGTTAGGATGGCCACATTATTGACTAGTTAAGTTATAACATTATGCTGAGTAATTTTTAAGACGGGAATATAAATAAAATCTTGAAACAGCACAAATTAATACAAAGTAAGTAATTAATACAAATTAAGTAGTTAAGTACAAATTAACTTTAAGTAAGAGAGAACTATTTAGCATTGAATTGAACAAATACAAAATAATACAAAAGGACTCCCAATCGGTCTTATTCGATTTAGACTTACGATACCACATCTGGATACACTTAAACATTGTTACGTCAATCTTATACAATTTTTGAAGACTGTGTTTACGAGTAAAAACTCCAAAATGCAGAAAACAATGTCTTATACATATTTGGTAGAAACCCTCCAAATACCACGTAATAAGTTGCCTTTATTGACTTTTCTCATCGGAAGCGCGTCTGATGTAACGCGTCCTTGCCAAAGTCGCGCGCACACAAACAGCGTGCGTGGCACACATACCAATGAACTTGCAAACATAGACATACCAACATACCGTAAATGCACATCATACTCATTTAATTATTCCAGTGACATTTTTGTCAATCTGTAGATATCATTAAGAATTCATACATAAAATAGTTCCTTGTCTTTTGTGTGAATTTAAAATTATGCTTGAATAAATAAATAAAAACGTTAATTAGCTCAATCAGTCCGATTGATTTTTGCATAGTAATAATTGTGATTGATTACTTTTTAATCAACAATAAAGCAGCTGTTCTTGTTGTTTGATGGCTCTTAATAAAATTATTGACGAGAATCCACAATCAATATTAACCTTCATTTTCAATCTTAACAATAGGTTGCAATTGCAGTACAAAATACAATTTATTTCAAGGAAACCTTTGCTTGTTAAATACATTGCAAATTATTATAAACCTGAGATAATCACGTAAAAAACAAATTCCGGTTTTTACTCAACATCGCGTCGCGTCACCGAAGATACGCAAATGCAATGTCTGTAAATTGCGCGTCCCCACCTATTATAACTAAACTCTAGAACTACCTTAATTGTGTACAACAGCATTCAATTATCATGTGATATGCAATTGTGGCGCCGTGTTGTTAAATATCTGGTTTTATGTTATATCTTCAATACTTTGAGAATCGACACGCGACTGTCTGCGGCGTCACAAACACGCCGCTGCGCGAGCGCATGCAACTGCACCGTTTGGCTCGATGTCTGTTACGTCATTCACTTCTACTTTCCTCCGGAACACACTACCAAGCTACACATACAAACACAACGACACACCTCTCTTTTACGGTAGCGAAACCAGATTGATCGAGGTCAGTAAGGCCACATCAACAAAATATTTCCATCATATACTTAAAAGTAAGTAAAAATATTTTCGAAACATTTTAAAAGAGCATTGGCAATGAACATTTTTTGTTTCCTCAACAAAAAATGTGATCCCTTGAACCTCGGCCTTGCATCCATAAGCCTCCCAGAAACCCAAGTCACTACTGCATTATCGTCTTTATCACCACAAAATAAGAGTTACCGTAAACCTCGCCTGCCCTTAAAGCGAGATTTAGTCAAGTGTCAAGTCAACTTTAACTGACACTTAACACGTTTTAAAACCTGCGACAACCTCTTCAATTTTACGTAAGACGCGGCATGGTTATATTCGAATGCCCTCTTGACCCCGTTCGTCCGAATCATATTTATTTTTACAATTTTGTAAGTAATTTTACTCTACTTGAATTCGTTTCTCTGAACTGCGACCTTCACGGAAGCAGCTCTTTAATTAGCCACAGTTTAATTATTTATTTAAATATCAAGGTGCCATGTCAAGGCGTTAATAACACAAATATACAGAGTAGTTCTGCCTCGTGAAATAAATAAATTATTCTCTTTTTTTACTTTTTTCAAATCGCATAAGTTTTTAGGTAGGTAGGGTTTTTTGTGACTCCATTAATTACGAGTATTATGCGTAAATGTAATTTTTATTAAATTTATTTCATTGTAAGTATATCATAGTACAAACACACTAAAAGCGTATTAGTTAAATTTTTTTTTTGTTGTTGCAATCTATATCTATAGGCCAGAATAGAGGCCTAATCAGGCATTTAGATAAAATGTTTCGAAAATCTACTCAAGGCAATTTTTTGTGAGTTAATTAAAATCGGTGTATTTAGACGTACCGGTATTTACCGGTATAGGTATCAGTGTATTTTTGTGGAAATCTAGGGGGAGAGGCTTATGTTCAGCAGTGGACGTCTTGCGGCTGATGATGATGATGATGATTTAAACGTACGTGACGCCAAAAGGACTTAATGAAACAAAATTGATGTTTCAAAATTAGATGTTAGTCTCGCGATAGTGTTAAATACGATTACAGATATAAATGAAAATTAATAATTTGACGATAAAGAACAGGGGCATACGGTATATATTAGGGCATTTATAATAATAATACTCTTAGTCTTTGGAAGGAATCTTCTGGTATTACAGATTACAGCTGAACGTTAAATACCATTATTGTTGTTCAAGGGTTATTTGGCGTTTGGATGAACTTGTCAGGAGGACGTGGGTGTCGAGAAATGGGGTATTGCCAATCTTTTGTGGCTGGACGGTGGCGTTAGTTCCCATTTTGCCCATGAGCCAAAACATCCTGGTAGCACTACAATAGTCTTTTGCATGCTTTAACTTTAATCCGTAGGTTTTATATTCGTTCTTAAGCACAGGTTCGTGAGCTATAGACCTTTACCAGACGAGCGCGTTCCTTGCTGGACAATAAACGCAGTAAGACCTCGACTTGTGAATAAAAAATCCGCAAAGTCTGAGGACGGCATTGAGACGCCCGTTGAAGCGCAACCGCCGAACAGTTGCGCAACTGCAGTCATCTCTCGAATGTCCAACCAACTCGCTTAATGGGTGCACCAACATTTACAGCCCAAGGCACGAGGAAATACGAAGAGCCACTTTCGCATTCCCAAACACTAATAAGTGTAAAAAAATAGTTCAAATATTTTGTCAAAGACCATGAGTGGTGGCGCGCTCTCAAGAGGTACACTGGTCTGTATTGGGCCAATAAAGCCAAAAAGTATGGCGTTATATCATCGGCTTCTGCAGTTCGCTCATTATTTAATCGCTATTCGAGTGACTTACTTTAGGCCGTGAATCATAAAATACTGAGTCCGGTTTCTGTGTTGAAAATATACGAAATGCTTTGTTTTTGCGTAATGCAAAACTACGGAATAGATTTAATTTATTCGCGATGTTATTGTATTAGATCAATTTAGTTTAGTCAAAATCTAGAATATCTCAATATTTGGACTCATTTTATATTTCTCGCATTAATAGATTCAAGAAATGAAATAATATAATTCATGATACATTCTGGCTAAATGAACATAATTTCATATATACCGTAATGTGTTACGGGCAGACGACAGTCTATTTCATTCTATTTTATAAAAAAGAAAAATAAACGTATAGTAAAGAGTACTCGCATTGTGAACCAAAAACCATCGTATTATCATCCACCACTCGATTTGTACCCTGATTCAAACGCAATCGAATTAATTTAAATACGGAATCAAACGTCTCGGTCTTTGTCTTGTCCGTTTAGAATAACAGAGACAACGATTTTCATTCCGAATTTCAATCGTTCGAATTGAGTTATGAATCAGCACCAAGAACTCACCGAGGACAGTTGACTGTGTGACAGTGTGAGCTGACGTCAATAAGTCCAGTTCTGTTTACGGAACTCACAGGGGCGGAGCAAGGCGCGGGGGGATCTTGCGCCACTTTCGCTAGCGGAAGGAGGTCGCCGAGAGCGAAAGGGGCACCGGCACACAAGCAAACCTCGTCCACACACACACCCGCTCATTATTATGGAAGTGTGACATAACACTCGTTCAGATCATAGATTTACCCAGTTCAGCCAATCGAACCTTGCATAATATATGTTAAAGACCGCATAAGTATGTCAAAAACTGGTTCCATAATTTTAGTAAATTTTATTATGAAACTAGTTGGCGAAAGAGTATTTAAAACCGCATCATTGTAGTTTATATGCTTTGAATAGCTGTGCGTGACGTGCAAAACAAACGGTCGGATTGCAGAAGGCGTGTTACGTGTGTGTTGCATCATTACAGGAACGTGCTCAGTTCGTTATTCGGTGAATTCCACCGGACATCCCACCGATGGCCCTGTAGTCTAATTGAATTATTGTTCGTAACCAGAACTCCATTAATAAGAAGGACAAAAACAGTGAAGTGCACCTGGGGTATATACACTCCACAACTTCGCTAATTTTTGCTTTGTCACGCAACACTACCGTGTTATAGCAGTTTGCAGAAGTTTGCGATGAATACAATTGCGATAACCATTACCATTATATGTATGTGTTTGCGGATTTAAATTGATCCCAAACCCCGATGTGAGCCTAGTCACTCGTAGGTAAAGTTCTTTTATAATGGTGTTTAAAACTTATTTCCTAGAGATTCACGGTCCTGTACTTTGTACTACAAGTTCTGTGGCCTTCAGCACATCTTATTCTATTGTTCTAATTTCAGCAAGAAATGAAAACAATAGAATGAAGTGTCATCTGAGATCTTAGTGTAACAATTTGAGCAACGGAAGTTATCTTATTCAAATGTCATATACTAACAATACTAAAGGTGTCATCACAATAAATTAATTTGTTATTTTGCAATCGATAGATTCACAAGACACCAATCTGGAAACCAACCTGGAAATCAATACGTAAAACTCACCCTATATCAAATTTTCTTTATCTAGTACTCTGGTTCATTCATTAATTCATATGGTTAAGTACAACAGTACTTAACCATGTGAAAATAAATACTAAAACCCACTGAGTATCAAACCAAAATAGAAAATTACGGAGATTAGCTGTATGGAGCTCGAAAGGACGTTTTAAACTCATCAAAAATAATTATTTTCTTGGACAACATTTTATTTATTTTATTTTGTCATGGTTAAATGTTTACGTCTATTCGAAAGTACTAAATTTTATTATAGTTTTTATGATTTTTGTGTTGAGTTTGAGACCAAAAATATCAGAACGAATCTTCCAAAATCATTAACAATTAAACATAAACTGTGATTTATTGACTCACACTTTTAATTTTTGTCTGTTTTTAGAAGGTTTGATTTAATTTAGTACACATTTTCTAACTTGTGGTAACAGCGAGTACTACATATGTACTTGTTCAAACATGTGTGTCCACATCCTTGTTTCATATAAATGGATTTGCACTTGTACAACATCATCATACATATACGCTATAACAACGCTATAATTTATAATTATTATATTTACGCTATAACAACCACTAAAATGTTTTAGTTCTAAAATAAAACATGTAAAAAATGACCTCGATTATTCGCGTCGCCTTGTACCAAATCTAGAGCGCTCTGCCACTGACACCTGAGCTATGCTAATTAACTAATTTATTATAAACGGTAGTATTCAACTCATTATTGTGTAACAGTTTTGTAGTATTATGGTAATTTTATTATCTGACCTCACAAACGTTCTTCTGTCACATAAACTGTCAAACGAATTAAATGTCAGAGTGACGCGACGCGTCATATAACTGATTTCGTGTCACTGAACGACTACGATTCTATTACGCCTAGTATTCCTACAATGATTATTGAAGAGGATTTTAATTGTATGAAAATAGTAAAAAAATATAATTAAAAATTAGTTACAATTAAAACTAAGAGTAGGGATAGGGAAATGGGGTAATTAATACTTAACGACTGACTCATCCTTTTTATCATAAGATTTATGTTTTTTCCTATAAATAGCTGTTCATTTATTATTTCAATTCCATCTGAATTAATTCAATACTTTTTGTAAAAGGAAAATAAACATTTATCCTCGCAAACACTGATAATTTTAAAAGTATAAATTGGAATCGGTTTAAATCTTTCCGGGATTACCTACATTGCAAAAAACCTACATAAAAATAAACATTTTAGTAGGATATCTATGTAGTAATCGTATGAATTTAAAATGTACTTGTATCTGTTTGTAGTGTATGACAAACATACCCAAATTTATGAACCTGTTTAAATGATGCTCATTGAACTGTAGTGGCCCATTAGGGTCAAACAGTGACCACTGACACTCTCGAAATACCTACGAAATATGAACACGTTACGATTATATGTGCATTGGACCGGAGTATTGGTATTTAGTTACCGTTCTTGGCCAACACTTTGTCACCTATCAATATTGTCAAGAAATTAATTGGGCCTGCGGTCTGATTCACAACATCAGTTGAACCAACGTGTAAATGCCAGAATAAGTTGTACCGACTTTTGTAACGATTTGGCATAGTCGTAGGTGCAATTACTAGCGTATGTTTGCTTTATGCTTCTTGGACATTGTAACTACAGCTCGTGTACAATGGCAAATAACTTCAAAAAAATTAAAAAAAAAAGACAAAACCTTTATTGTGACAACTTTATTGACTTTTAAATAATACGTAATATGTTGGCGTGCACTGGACACCAAAACGACCTGTTTTGTATGAACAGAACTTAAACTCGATTTTAGCAGTGCTACGATTGAACATAACATAAAAATTGTTCGTTGTAGACGAAGATTTTTTATACTGGGAGCTAACATATTTGTGTGAACTGTATTGTTATGAGTAGACGTGTTCCTTGCATGTATTTCTCGTCCCACTGTTTCAAACCCTCTTGTTACACAAACATTGTTGCTAAACAAACAGTTGTTACAAAAATACCCTTTGGACTGCACAAAATGTAGGAAAGAAATGTAGTTTACATATTTTCGAGATTTCAGAGTAAAAGGTCTTGTTGTCAAAAAGGTTGAGTCTTGAGAAAAAATAAAAGTTTTTCATCTCCGTGATGGTGTTGTAAACTACCATGTAAAAGTTGTAGACGCGTAGAGCGACTGTAGAAGCGCTACGATAACGCGACTAAACGCGTTGATGTTTTTTGTATGGACTTAGAAAAATTTACCATGAACGTTCGGCAAAATGTACACGATCGTAGTCATTCCTCTTGAAAGAGTATGTCTAATGCTACTAAAGCTTTAAGGCAGGTACAACCCTCCAATTTTCATGCAAATTTGCTAATTAAATGTACAAGCATTTTGTAAAGGTGTTTTTATAATTTTCAATTTAATAAACATTTACGTTAATTACAATTAAACAAGCAAGACGTTTGTTGAGGATATATTATAATATAATTTACCGCTTGACTTAGCTTGACTAGCGCTGAAATGACTTATTGTCTTAAAAGTAACGAAAAACAATCCCTATAGCTGAGCAAGGGATACATAAAATAAGCACTTCATAGTTGACGGACAGAACCACCGGTGAACATACTTAGCAACAACATATATTAAATGTTCACACTATACGTTATATTTGACATAAAAATAACAATAGATATTATATTATTTTCAGTTTTAAAACATAACGGAAACAATCAGCACTTAACCTATTGAACTTTGGCATGGGTACTTATTAATATTTCATTTTGAGACAATGGTGTACAAAATACATTTTTTGCGTACATTAACCCTCGACTAGGTAGGTTCTCAGTAAGGCTCCGGTCCCGTGTGCCGATAGAGCACTTTTTTGCACACCGTTAACAAAGGGGACAGTTGCAGCATTGCCAGTGTTGTGAGAAACGTTGAATTTTATTTTGCTTGTGTTCTTGCGGTGATGAAGGTTTTTTGGAAAAGGTAAATTAACGATTTTTAAATAGCCGATTGATAGTTTTAACTCAATTGTCAATGTTAAAAGATAAAGTGTGATCTGAATAAACAAGCTGTTTATTTTAGATAACAAAACACAACAGCTTGTTTTACAGCGCTAAGATTAAACGCTGTTAAGATAATCGATATTATTGACGTCGAAACAAATTTAAGATTTTGTTTAACAGTTCTGATTTTGAAAACTACTACTTAGGTTTGTATTCATAGTAATCTGTGGTTTGTATTTTTTTATTTCGAATACATCAATTTAGGGGAAAAGTTGATGACCATTAAGGCGTATAGTTTCGTATATGCGTTAGTACAGTTAGTAAATTTAGGTTATCAGGACTCTGTACCTTCTGTGCTAGCCCAAATTCTGTATGAAATAGAACCCATCAATCAACCATAGATTCATATTATATGATTATTTTCATTTATAAACCCCGACTGCAAATAATCAACAAATCAAAAAAATATGTAGTACAATATACTATCTAAGGGCACTTGGGTCATTGAAGCGAATCTAAGTATGCCTTAATTGTCAAAATCCATTGAGTCGTTTGGATGATACGTGGGAATAAAGAAATTTACAAACATACAAGATACGCCCAAAAAACATAACCCTTCTTTCGTCGGGCTTAGGGTGAATTTAGTTCAAATATACTTAGTCTAAAAATGGCAATAACAACTGCCATCATTCAATCACTAAGCAGATGTCTGCAGAGATCTGTTGTAAGGCTAAACAACGTTGACCAACAATAAATTGGTGTGTCGAAGATGCAACTTTCAATGCCATGTCTACACGATTTTTATCTTTAACTGAAATGCACAGACAGACTGAAAGGTCGATAAGTGTAGAGCCTGTAGTTTGTACCTAAAATAAGCGCGCCTCTAAAAGATTTTTGCAATTCATCTCCTAAGTGGTTTGTTTTGGATTTTTACTTTATTTTAAAATTCACCTTAGATATTGTAATCATACAGAGGTACTTGCTTACATATTCAGCTCACTTTATAGGCATTTTGCCATTTCTGCAAGAAAGTCTTCTCGCATAAACAGAAGGTTGAGATCATAATCTAATATGTTGGCCAAGCGCGCGATATCATCTATCCTCGAAAGAGGTCTTTCACATTGAATCCCACACAAACCTGTTAAGATACTCATAAATTCAGGTTTGAACCTTCAACTTCGTGATATACTGATAGAAATCAGATATAAAAATTGGAAATTCTTGCCACTACTTTAATTTTAATACTGTTAAACATTTTAAATGCACAGCGTACTAAAACATACTACACTTAAATTAACGGCCGCTAAGATGTGTGAACTTGTGGGTAAAATGTTAAAGGCTAAAGTGTTGAAAAAGCTTGAATTAATGTACAACCCGCCTCCGCCCAATGCGAACGGGTTCACTTTTACCCACAACGTCCTTGCGTCTGCGCCGCGCCTCTCACTGCAAGCTGAAACTTTAATATCATATAAACTGAGGAAAATAGTCAAAAACTAAACTTGTTCCATTTCCTGAATAATATGTAGAAAATTAAACGTTGTATCAGATGAAAACTAGTATGCAAAAAAACACTTAGTTATTAAAACATGAAATTAATTATAATTGTGAGATACACAGTACACAGTATATTCATTGTGTTTGGTGAGATATGACGAATATTTGTAATTTTTAAAAGAGTTGAAAAATTCAATGATCTATAAGGTCACCTTTATTTATGCTCAAAACAACGACAATTTTTATTTATTAATTGTTTTCTGTATTATTTCTGTGCATTAAATTGATATATATTATTTATTGTAAGTCATATTTTGTTATAGATGATTGAAGGGCAATAATATATTTTACAAAAACCTTCTCACAGTTTTACCTGCATAATTGCAGTGCCCGTAATGTTCCCAAGATAAAATCTAAAGTTGTCTATTTCAAACAATAATATAACTGTGTTCATAATTTCAACGCGATCCTTTCAGCCGTCCTGACGTGATTGAGCAACAAACATCCAAATATTCAAACTTTCAGTTTTATTAAATAAGTAGGATAGTCATGGATCAGAAATGCAAGAATGAAAACATTTAACAAGAACTGTAGGTCTATTACGACTATTTAGTGATGCAGAAAGCCTTGATACAGAACCTCCATGTCTGGGCATGGGGTAGCCTATGTCATGGCTATCCTCTCTTACCTAACCAGTGGGGTCGTGGCACTCATTGCTCGCTTACACAACACCTGAGACTTCCATCAGATGATACGATCTTTTCCTTTAGAAAGGCGACTCTATTAACACATAGTCTATCATGTTCCATCTTATATTACGCAAAAACTGACGCCTAATTATATTTGCGGTAACGCAACAAAGTTATTTGATGATATTTATTTCGCTCAAACCAGTATTTAAGGTGAGCTTTATTTCCTGAGTACTGAATTTCCGTGTGGCCTTCGAGCTTTTTATTAATTCTTGTTATAATTTTTGTTCTGTATGTCAATTTCTGTTCATAAATTCTCGTTCATACAGAAACGTATTATACGGGTAAAAAAATATTAATCAATAAGAAAATGACGAATGTGAATTAATGTATTTAATGTGTTATGAAAACGTATCGACGGAGTTTTAATGTGTGCTTATTTTACCTTAATAAGTTAAAAAAGCCTGTGGGATATTTCAGGCTATAACTCGCACTATATTTTATTTAATATCAGTTCAAAGAGGCACGTGGGAAAATACGTACCTATACACTTACAAAAGCATAAACCCACAAATCTTTCGCTTTTGTAATATTAATATGATTGTATAATACCAAAAGAAAATAATTGCAAATAAGTCTTAAAGGCATCATAGCCGATGACAACGTAATTGTGAATAAGCAATTAATTCGAAGTAATCAGACCTGTAGGTGTTATTGTCCGATTGAAGGGCATGCACACTCCACACGATTTGGGAATTTTCCTGCACGTCTGAGTCAGCGCCAGCCAGCCAGTGAAAGGGTGTTGTGTAAACTCGCCCCTCCCTTCTTGAGGAAGCCAGTCCAATGTACGCCTTATGCAATACGTTTAATAATAATAATCAGTTGAAAGGCTTTCACATAAAAACGTTTTTTTAATTTATTTTATGAATAATAGACGAGCAGCATTAGCTGATATGTCTATATCGCAGTGTTGAAATAACACAATTATAGGTAGATAATTGTCTGTTAATTAAAAGGACATTGTCTTTATCTTTAGCTATCCATTGTCCAGTTTGTTCTTGAAAGAGTTCAATAATTTTGCCGAAACAACATCCTCAGGCAACCTGTTCCAGCTGTAAACCATTCTGTTGCCGAGGATGTGATGTGCAGTGTTTATCAGTGATGGCGTGTGGGACCACTGGGACTTATGAAGCCGACTGTATCTTTTATACTCCTTAAATCTGTACGGGTTGTGAGAAGAAAAAATAAAACCTATAAAACGGGAGGTATTTTAAATGTTTCGATCAAGTCTCTCAAGTCTCGCAACCGTCTATCTTCCAATGTAGTGAGGTGCAGGATTTTTAACCTGTCTACTGTATTTTTCTGATGTATTCTCGAGTGAATCTTTGACAAGTTTTGCTTAGTTAAAGCTAGTAGTTGAAAAATGAAACAAAAAAAAAATTTTACTCGTAATACTACTCCCTGATAAGACAACGTCCCAAATCTTGCCAAAATAGCTGAGTTTTGATTTAATCGGCGGTTTTCTAATAAATTTAGTTAATAACTGATTTCAGTACTTCTAGTTCTAATCTAGTAACAGGTTATATGTGAAATTCGAGGCTAATTCGACAGTTCACCTCAATGTCGAACATTAATGTACCACTCACACGCCACTTGCTCCGATTAAGGCACATATATCATAACCTCGCTGGATCTACTGATTATTCGTTCGCAATTAGCGTTGCCGCCTTTGCAATCAAACGCGGCCTTGCTTTTACTAATAAGCTAAAAAAAACACGTCAGTATTAAGTGCCCGTTGACGTCTAAAAAATAAATTGAAAATGCAGACGTGTGATTACTTACTGATATTCGCTTTGCTGTTTATTGGCTGTAAACAAGAATAGTTAAATTTGCTCAATAAAAAGTACCTAGTCTCTTTTAACGTTGAAAAAACAATCAACCTGTGTTTATTGATTAAACCTTGTACAATAGATGTTATTTCATAAATAGTACAAGTATCGTTTGCCCATTACATTGTACGTGTGATGACAAAACTGTAGATAAACTAAATGAAATGGAAAAACAAATTCCGAGCTGTCAATAAAAGTTTTCTGAACGTGATTTCCTATTTGACAAAGATCTCTATTTATAAAAATGTTATGTTGGTTTGTGTACGCTTCAAAAACTCAAAAAGTTCTACACCGATCGATATGAAATTTGACAATGATATGTAATCTGCATCAAGGATTGTTTTTATCTAATATTTGCATCACAATGTGCCACAGCGAAGCGTGGCAGGGTATAGCTAGTGAACTATAAAAATGGAAAAATGAAGTTCCTGTTTCACTTTTTTTTGTAGTTTCTCATTTTTTAAACATTCTCTAGACTTCTAAAAATACACCAAAATCAAAATTAATCACAACGGCCCAGCGGTTCCCAGCTTACGAGTATTGTTAGATAATCTAACGGCAATTCATTTTTATATTCATAGATAAATACCCAAATATCAAAGTAACCTAAAAATACTACCGGGAATGACTCTGACTGATCTTAGACAAATGATGGTTAAATGCTCTAAGATGACAAGTGACCGTATTAGTAGTAGTTATGGCGCGACAAATAAATACACGAACTTGTTTGTTTGAAACCAACTTTATTATTTGACTCTCATCTAATACACGATTTTTTCTGTCTAAATGCTCATGTAACCTTAATTGGAGTCGTTTTTGTCAAACGATGACAGTCGTTGGGCGCGTGCGGTTGCGCCAGAGACCCAGATAGGGGTGGGGTAAGGCAAGCCGGCCGAGAGGGGGGAGTGTCGCAAATATACGCGCTTCGTATACGAAACCAGGCGACGTATGCGTGACACTGATACGCTAATGCCCTTATTATATCCAAGCTTAATGTCTCATTTTGGAGAATGATCTCGTATTTTTCATAATCGTAGCTTCACATAGTCATAATTGTCTACATTTCATAATATATTCGTGTTATTTAGTATCGAAATACAAGTAAAAAACACTTTTTAAAAAATTTAATTACGAAACGAGTAAGACTTGTGCCTGAGAAGCGACAGGCCTGTCTATAACAGCAAAGTCCCATGCAGCTTTGCAAGCATTGAAGGCTCCTAATCACTACACTGTGCTCGGTACCCGAAGATACAAGTCATACAAGATCATTATTATCTATGCCCTGAACGTTATCTACATATAGTGGCCTTTAAACTGGATGCGCTACAATACCTGATACGCAAAACATTGTTAGAATACCACAGTTTGTCAGTAGAATAACTGGTAAGAACTCCAGAGGAACTCAGCAAAAAAGTTCTACCATTATTGTACTGTATCTGGGTGTTTCTATCTATAGTAAATATGTAATTACAACTATATACTATATACTATATAAGTATTATTTCAGCTATCTGGCCACCATAGTACAAGCTTTGCTTAGTTTGGGGTCAGATAGTGTTGTGTGTGAATTGACCACCAATATTTATTTATTATTTAAAATCAAATAGTGGCACTTCGGGAGCGAGGAGAACTCTCTCCTTGCGAGAGAAGGCCCGAGTCCCAGCAGTGGGGACATTTAGTGGGCTTGATGTTGATGTGATGATGTGACTTCGGGAGCAGGAACAGAATTTAAAACTTTTATTACGTACAAACACAAAATTTGTAAGTATTGTCTCCACCGGTGTTGGTAAAGGTTACAGTATCGCGAATTCAATTGTTTATCCCATCTAAAAAAAAAACCAACACAAAGAAGTTTTCACTTTAAAAAACTACCGAATTTTCTTTATCACTAACGTCAGTTTAACCTTCCCGTGCCATATTCGTAACCAATCCATAAATTTAGGGCACCACGCCTATGGCTGATATTTTCCTACCAAACCTGACTCATTTTATCAGTCCAATGAGCTAGATATTATAATGTCGAATGCCAACGGTCGCTGACCAAACAAGATCTTACGCAAGCAAACGAAACTGCTTGGCGTTTGCCAACTTAATACAACACAAATTGGTTTAGACGCAGTTGAATCGGTTATTTGTGACTCCATTAACTAAAGGATATTGGATTTTGGACCTGTTTAGAAAACTTAAACTAAAAAGTATTGCTATCCGGTGTTACGCAAGTCTTCTTCCTTTCATTATCGATCTTTCCTGTTTTTTTTATTTGGTTAATTTCACCAATTACCAATTTAAAGCGCAACGCTTATATTGAGAATGTGCTTTGTTTTACATATAACGAATGAGCAAATATTTTTTACATAAATACACGGATAACTCACGTTTAATATAGTCAGTCCAGTCCGACTCAAGTTTCGATCGCGTCCGGCGATCTTTTTCAAGGAGAGTGCGCGCGTGGGTTCGCATGAGCAAATAATTGTTTTTTTTTCTTTCTAAAATTAGATTGAGCTTGCACGCCGTATCGCCTGATGTAAAGCTACTTTGCGTTCTAAAGTGGAGCTTCAGTGAGCGACTCTAGATTAGAAGATTAATCATAAGATCAATATAAAGATCAAGATTGTATCCATTAGAAAAGTCCCACTCGGGCAGCATTGACTAGCATTGCACTGCGCTCATCACCCACAAATATAATATGATTTATCTCTTTCCCCTGTAATTTCTCTGGAAACATTACCTTTTAAACCAGAACACAATGTTAACATATTGACGCTGGAATTACTGACAAACAGGCGAACTCTACAAAGACTCATATCAATACTATTGTTGACTTTAGGAGGGTACACATGTTTTTTAGTGCTTACAATAGTCTATAGTCTAATTTGTGGTATAATTTTGTTAATTATAGAAGCTAAATAAGTTTCAGAATTTATTTTATAATTCAATTCTCATGGAATAATAACATGCACTAAACAATCGTAGGTCACGAAAGGTAAAAAATCATGTAAAGTAATCAAGAAGACATGAGAAAGTTTATGTGAATGTCTAAAAGTGTAGCTATTTATTTCGCGCTCTAATAACACGATTAATTTCAACTGAACTGAAAACGATGTACGTTTATTTTTAACGATTACACATCATAGATTAAAATAACAAAATAACTTAACTTAATGAGAATTGCCACGTCATTTTATTTATTTTTGGTCCGACTTCGTGTAACATGTTGTGAAAGTTATTTGCGTTTTTTTTAATCAAAACGTGCTTACATTTAACGGGTCTAAACGAAGACCAATGTCAAACAGGTTTTTAAAAATAGACAAGAAACCATTTTGTCTATTTTTAAAAATCATAAGAAAAAACGTATGCTATGTAAATTCATTCAATCGAAAGTCACGTGTTATCTATTTCCGCTACATTACCATTAGTAGTGTACAGACCACTGTAATCTGGCAATAAAGCGCGCTTCACACTGCATTTACTCGTCATGAAATCACAAGCCATGCATAATTGTGAATCGTTTGCAGCTTTTGACAGTTTTATTGTAATTCTTTACGAGACTGTTTGAGTGTCACTACTGAATAAAACATAATGGCAACTGTTTTTTTTTTCTTACTTTCTATTGTTAGAAAATTTTGATTTGTATAAAATATCGTGCGAAAATGTTTTGAATTGACTTATTTCCGTCTTTCATATTTTGAATTTTCTTCTTTCTCAGCTATTATTTTTTCATTTAAGTAAATCAAAGATTAACCTATACCTACAGTTATTTATATTTATATGACTGCCCTTGCTTTAAAGTATTTAAATTAGTGCAGAACTATAATTAGCCACTTGGAGGTTTTGAGGATTATAAATAAGCCATTGAGACCCACAATTTATATGAGTAACAATTTTTCTCATAAATGACATAGACATATTATGTTTTGTTATGTGCCCTTACGTCATTAGTGAGTTGAGTTTTTTTTTGTAAGACAGATTTACACGCTAAAGACATAAACTTCTCTAATCACGAGCTAGCGCAAGACTGCGTTCGTCAGCCGGAAATATCAGGTAATTCATGTTTTTACTCTCCAATTTCATTGGAAACATTGCCCTTGCACCGGAATACAGCAATATTTGCACATTTCTGCTTAACGGAATGATAACTGGAAAAGGTATATGATACTGTGTGGTTAAGGACAAAATGGTGTTGTGTGAAAAATGGTCACCAATATTTGTTCTCTAGTCTTTGTGTAAACGGTGGAGCATGCGTAACCAACAATAATTTACAGTTCGTGTTACTTTACGTAAATTTTTGACTCTTAAAGACTTGGGTGCCCGCGGATGCGGCGAACTCAGTATACGCAACTGCGTGTCGAAACCGGGTATTATTTAACAGATGTCCATTGTCCGTGTGTGCCAACTTCGTTCGTGTAATTCGTAAAGAGACTTCCGTAACTATTTCCGCGAACTGAAACTATTGTCCACACATTTACAAATCTAACGACTGAAATGGCATTAAAATTACCCAAACTGTCTTTCTCTCTCACACTCGTACTCACTCTCATTCACTTTATATCTTCATTCACCTTACTTTATACAGACTTGGTGAAACATTTTTACTTTCTCCGTTTGTCTGGATTATTCATCATATTCACGCATTCATGATATAGTCCTTTTTCACATTTTATTCATAGATTCTGGAGAACTTAATGCAGTCTGTTTAGGCCTTTTTATTGTCTTGAACATCATCAAGCCTGGTAACATCAGCAAGGCTATTTAACTAATAGAGCAGGATACATACAACGTTAGCAATTCAATCAATCACGTATGGATCACGTAGTGGTCAATGTCGAGCATCGAATATAAACGTCGCCTAATCTACTACGAAGGTCGGTTCTTTCGACGAAACCCCAGTTCTGACTGGTTCAACTTCACGTAATTGCCCTCTTTTGATAATATACCTCATTGTAATGGACCATTATTTCCGGATTGCTAAATTGACATCTGTATTAATACATTTTGCCAAAAAAAACGGTGCTGGCTGTATTTGATAGCTACTAAAAAATTAGAACAAAAAAAACAACACAGTATTGTTTATACCTTTGATAATTGAAATTCTTTGAAGTTTACTTGTTTTAACAATTAATTGGCAAAATTAACTAAACATCAGTAACACGTTAGAAAACGTTAGAAATATTTAAAATGTCTGTAAAATTTTATAAAGCGACTTATGAATCAAACATAAACATCAATAATATAATACTTTTTGTTATTGTAAATGGCCAAATCAATGTCAATTAAATGGGTTGGCTTAAGTAACGAGAGGAGCTAAACAAACTTCGTCTGAACAAATAAAACTGTTCATTTAATGACTTTGCACATGTATTCATATATGTGAATCTAAATAAAATGGTTACGTTATTTACCCTAATATATACATACATAACACTACCTGATTAAGCGTACCTACTATGTAAATGTTTCTATAAATTACAAAATCCGTTTATGTTTTTATGGCGGACAGGGAAACGTTAGCTTGATAACAACAAAAAACATTTAATCTCAATTGCATGCCGTAAGCCATGGTAAACTTTGATCTCATAACATATATGTGCTCACATACGTGATGATATAATTTTCAATTCAACCACTTCATGTAAGGTTTGTTTTTTTTTGATAGACCTTTGTCTATCCCATTATAAGTACAAGGCCCAAAACTCCACACGCTTTTACCTTTTTACCCGACTGAACTGAATTTACCCGACATAAACCACCATAAAAATTTCGTCTTGTATGTTTGTAAATTTCTTTATTCCTGTGTATCTTCCAAACGGCTGGATGGATTTTGATAATTAAGATATAGTTAGATTCGTCTCAACCACCCCAGTGTCTTTAGATAGTATAATATATTGTATTAAATAATGTTTTATATCTTATGATTTTTCAGTCGGATTTTTTTAAATTAAATCTATCTTAGTAAATTTAAGCTTCCTATTGCAAGAAAGGTAGTTTCAGCTCATTAAAAATACACGCCTTTTAAAAGAATTTCAACAAAAAATAGCCCAACAAAAGACTTAAAATTAAAAACAAATCGTGTTTGAACTTTAAGTTGAGAAATAATATAATGCAATATAGGCATTTCAGCTGTCATTAGACAGGTTGCTAAGAATGTCTTTGTGTTTTTATGGTTGCGTTCAAAATTTAAGAAACTAAGAACCGTTTTTAAGGTGATCAAAGTTATGCAAGTGTGTCAATCGTCAGGATTTACGACAGACTGATGTCATAAAGGTGTGGGTCATAGAAGAGGACGTTTGGCAAGGGTCACGGTTTGAGGACATTGGTAGTAAGTTGCTGTGTCGGAAGATACCGTGGGAATGGTGGAAGGATGTGTGTCGGGATGTTACACGACAGTGGAGTATAGCGTTTGACCCTGATGCTGTAGTTCATTGATCATTGACTCTAAACATTATCGTTTTTTGTGTTGATATCTTGACTATTGACTTGACAGAATACCTTAATATTAAGAATTGAAAGATTGATTGTGTGTATCAGAAAACCACCCAAAGCGGATGTTTTCTGAGTTTCAAAGTTCTGCCGTTTTTTTTTTTGTTAACATTATAAGAACTATCTGATTTGAGTCGGATTAATCGACCATATTACACATGAGTTTTCCGTTTACCCAATTAAATATGTGTAACAACCACGTCAATTTTAAAATTATACTCGTAACAGTATTGGGTATTATCAAACAGTTTCAATTTGAAATCAAACAGAAACAGAGTAATGCGTTTTTTCTACAACTACGTGATACTGTTATCATTGAGCTCAAAACTGTTAGAATTGGATTTCTTCTATAATAACCTACTTAAGATCCTCTGATTTTACCTCCAACCCTTTCACGCTTACTAAATCCTGAATTACATGATAGTTCGCTAATCGCGCGGATGTTCGCTCGACTGAAACTCACCCGGCTGAGGGGAAGTGACGCCAAGAACTAGAGCATTCTAAGGAAACCGGTATCTTCCCACTATAATCAGAATTGTGGGTAATTACTTATTTAAACGAGTATACAAGTATACATGTATTTAAATCAAGCAGTGATGCGTGGATATTGATCGAGTTTTTGGAAAATGTTACAAGAGTATTAACATTGTTGTCCCAAATCACACACCTTTTCCAGTTATTCTACTACTAAAAAGTAAAGTGGAAGTACTGTGTTTCAGCCTATGGTTGTAGATAAAGAACAGGGAGAGAGATAATCATCACTATATTTTTGGCTAACAAACGTCAGAATCTACAACAACGCAAGTACCTACGGGTTAACAGATGGCTTACCGTCTTACTGCTGCACTAATATTTCGTTATAATAAGATATCCAGCAACAGAAACTTTGTTCAATGATAAATTACAATCTATTCGTCCTTCTCGTATCGTCTATCCATATCTTGTAAAAATACATTTCAATGTAAGTTTACTGCGTTCCTGGTTTTGGGTGGGATAGCCTTATGGAGTTTTTTTTTTACGTGTAGGTTTCAGGTTAGCCATCGATTGTGCAACCGGCATGATGAATTTTAATTTTAATTTTCTAAACCAAAATTATAATTATCAGACCGATCAATCCTATTTACTATCAACCCGGTGAATCATAATATAATTTAAAAATACAAAACAGTAATGTACAGGTTTTTAATTCAAACTTAAAATCTTCTACGATTACACAACTTTACTTACGAATGGAGAATGTAACTTCGTGATGAAGTGTTACAAATTAATATATAGTCTTGCTATCTATTTATTAGTCTTGTTACCTGTTTTTATGTTTCATGACGATTTAATTAGAGGCTGTAGTTCAGTTGCCAAATATTGGAAGTGAGTAAGTGAAATATTTCAACAGGCATCCGGCTAACTTTGTTATTAATGATAACGTTCTGCGCTTTAGTAATGGTGATTAGGTCGAAAGTGGGTCCGTAATGTGAAGCGAGTTCAAGGCCGCATGGTAACGAATTTAATAAAGGCAGTAGACAAAATATTGACTTTGAGTCTACTATGAACGTGTTAACGTTAATAAAAAAATTAGAACACTTAGCGGACCTAGAATGAAACGTATTCTGCTAATTTTATAAAGAACTAGCCTGCCACGCTTCGCTGTGGCACATAGTGATGCAAAAATTAGATAACAATCCTTGATGCGGATCATAAAATATATCATTCTAAAATTTCAGCTCGATCCGTGCAGAACTTTTTGAGTTTTTGAAGTTTACACAAACTAACATAACGTTTTTATATATAGAAATGCCAAAATTTGCATGTTTGTTGTTCAAACACATCGGGTCTTCTGAACGCATCGAGTTGAAATTTAGGACACAGTTAGATGTTAGAGATGTTTTATTTCGGGAAAATAACGGGATCGGAACGACGACGACCAAGTAAAACGTTTGTACTAAAATGCAAATCTTCACCCAGTCATCATAAAAAATGAGACAATAACGATTAATATAAAACACAATGGAATTAAAAGTACTTTAAAGTGCATTGAAATATCGAAGACTTGCTCCACCATATTATAACCACGATAAATTGACTCGTTATAATAATTGTAATATTGATGATTTGATAACAGCACTTCATTATAGGTATATTTCTTTTAATTTATACCTTTTGTTTTCAAAAGAACACGTGCGCTTCTTTCTCCGCATTGTTATTGTCAATTATTTTTCCTATTATTAACTTTAAAAAAAACTAGGAATCCAAGCAGATTATAAAACAATTCATAATAATTAGAGATGATTGTCATCCATTTAGTAAATGCTAAATAGCTATTGACAATTGCAGCAATTATGGTTATTCTCTTAGATGTAATTCATGATATTTTCAAACACATGTATATAGGTATTATTTTCTTTTTTTTAAACGAGCATTCAAACGAGCTATTTCGGCAAATCTAAATGACACTCTACACTACATTAAACATCTATGTAACTGTACTCTGTAGTCTGCTTACACTAAACACATGTGTGTATAAGATGAAGGTCTAATGGGCCGTTTTCAAGACGTAAAAAGACCTGTCAAATACAGTTCCCAATTTCACCGTAGGTGGCGCCACTGTTTTATTTTGTTAGAGAAATTTCACAAAAACCAACAGTGGTGCCACACTTGACAATATTTAGAACTATCTTTGACAAGTCTTTTTGCGTCTGGAAAACGCCTCATATTAAAAATAGGTAAGAAAAGACAAAAAAAAGTGTTCTGGCAAACCTCTGTATCAAATCAGTGTTACCTGAAAAACAAATGTGAATTTGCCGAAAAAATAAAACTCTAGAACGCTTTACTTTACGCTTATTACACAATGTGCTTAGGTGTTGGGCGATGTTATATAATAGTGTCGTTTTATTGTTTGCTACCATTGCCTACGTAAATAACGCTGTTTTCACACATTTTTACACGAGTTTTGAAATGCGTAATTAACGTGGGTACTCATACGTATTTTTTTTTCATCTTTTTTTTAAATCGGTTCCTATAACAGGCAGTTTGTTAAAGAAGTTTTTTTTTGCTGTTCAGACTTTAAATTTTTTTATGATATATGCGACGTAGTTTACTATGGATCGTGCTTATCTGACAGAAGGTTCTTTCAATCTCCATTTGAAATCAACAAGATTAAATTGGTATTCATAGGGAAGCTTCCACTCAAACCCGTGCTCTCTGACATTTTACGTTCAAATCTACTCGTATTATGCACTTTTCGTAATATAATAATTACTACTTTCAAACTATTTGTAATCGTTCATATAACGATATTCATTGTTTATCTACTTTGACCATCTCCGCAATCTGTTGAGTTGAAATCTGATGAAAATACATAAACACAAACATAATAAATTCTCACACAACAATAGACAAGATCTATGTAAAGATTATGTGATTAATTCAACAGGTTATCAAATGTAAACCTTTCAACCATGTAACAAATAAAATTATTGGCCTGTTCTTTGTGTAGACAACCTCAGTGTCGCGGCTTTTGTTCCGTTGAATACGATTCAAAATACCGATTTGCTAATGATTTCTCTCGCAAATCAATTTGGTATTGTATTGTAGTGAACAAACATTTCATTTTTCTTCAGCCATTGCTGCGGTTTCGAATAACGCAACTCTTTGACTTATACTCGGAACCCTGAAGGTTGCGACACTACATAAATTATTTTATTTTTAAAAGAGGTCTGATAACAAAGATAACATTTATGTAATTATGTATGCATGTAACATAAAATGAGGATAATAATGTAAAAATATGTGTACATTTACTGCACAAGAAATAAAAAAGCTAATGTTGTTAGATTAAAATCTTCAAGCACTATTCGCCACGGTGCCTTAAACGACTCTGAAAATATTGAAGAAGTCCTTGAAGGAAAGTTACTACTAACCAAAAAGTAAGACCATCAACTTAAGTAAGGTTATAAAAAATTAAGCAATCGGAAACCTTTTTTTTGTGATGGTAACTTTGAAAAACTTCGGAACTGACCTAGGAATTACTTTAGGTACTTATATTTTTAATAGAAGAAAATAGTAACAACAATAAGTATTGCCTGTATACGCATAAATGTATGTGTACAGTTACATGAATACTACACATACATTACATGAATAAATAGGTACCTACTTACCCAATTAATTATTTTGTATTAAATATTTATTTTCAACTAGCTGTCCCCTGCCACGCTTCGCTGTGGCATATTGTAATGCAAAAATTAGATAAAAACAATCCTTGATGCGGATTATATATTATTCTAAAATTTCAACTCGATCAGTGCAGAACTTTTTGAGTTTTTGAAGTGTACACAAACCAACATAACATTTTTAGAAATAGAGATTCTAAACAGAATTTTAACATATTTTATTTTGAAATCCAAAATTTAGATCTCATGTTGTAGTTAAAACATAAGTTGTGCAAATATACCTCTAACCAAAGATCTCAATACACAGATGTGCCCTCCCAAACCTCAGGGCGCATGGAATCATGTCATTGTTGGGAAGAGTGAGCTCACTCATTCCGTTCCAGTCGGTTGCAAGAGATGGTGAACGCCGGACGTTTTTACTTAGCACTATTCGTTGTCAACAAACAAAATAAGTAGAACCACAGCATATCGCGCCGCTAGCGATTCTAGGGGTCAAGTAGATTGGTTATGTGTAAACTACTTACGACGCACATAGAGACGCAGTTTATTACCAATTTCAAGTTACTCAGGGCACATCCATTGGTTTATATCGATGCCTCTAACACAATCAATTAATATAGTCATGTCCAAATTTTTGTATTAATATTAAAATATAACAAATTCAATTAACAAAGTCATGTCCCCGTTACTCAACCGACTTAATAAAATAATTATGTAAGTGGACTTTAATCATGCGAGTAATTTTTAAATAATTATATGTATGAGAATTGCCATTTATGGAAATTTATTAATAGTTATTTCAACTAAATCTTGTAAGGTTGTATTAGTCTACGAGTGGCCATTTTTGCCACTTAGCGTTGGGCAAGCCGCGGTTTATGAAATCCCACGTCTAATTTGCAATTTAAATGTTAGTTCTAGAACGGACAACGAAGTGCAATTTTATGAGCAATGTCAGTGAATGCTTTCAGACATCTTTACATGTAAATGTAGCGTGCATAGAGAGAAAACGCATTTAAATTCGGTAATGAAGTTGTTTAATTTAAGATATAAAAACTTTGAATCTAAAAAAAATTTGAATAAGCGTAAAAAACACATGATATTATGATGTCAAATGTTTTTTTTTGAAAGACACAAATTGTCATGTTAGTGACATAGTGTTGCCACTATTGGCTAATAAATATAGGGCTAAAAATGTATATGTTGCATTGGTTAGACATTTGCTAAATAGTGTTTGTAAACGTCTTTACCATACGATCTCCACGTACCCTGCTCAAAATAAAAATATATTCTTTAGAATATATTTTATTGCACTGAAAATAAACTTTTGACATCTACTTTTTCTGAAACAAGTAAAATTACAGTTGATTCTAAGTCCAACTTATCTAGCATAACAATAGGTAGATGTGATGTCAAATGTAACCACATATATGACATAACAATTTACAGTCACTTAGTTTAGTTCATAATGGGCAATTGTATTGTTTAAGACGATCCATGTCGTGACTCTGGTAAACTAGTTGATGGTGATCTCGGTTTAACGATCTGTGCAGTACTTTAGATTACCAGATAACAAACTTTTTTGCTTCACCTTGAAAAACTTCTTATGAAGAGTTTTCAACTAAATCTAACCATAAGATGGAGTCTGAACAGTCTAAGGTCTAGAAATAAAAGAGTTTGAATTCCGCTCTGGGGCAATACTTAGTATTTTTTTTACACTATGCACTAACATTCAATAATTCACTACCTACCTTTGAGTATTTCATCTAAGTTTACTACAAACAACAAACATCTAGGGTTAAACAAGTCAAACAAACAACAATAAGTATCCGATTTTTTGACAAAATGCATACTCAGAAAACTACATAGATAAGTAGCCCACTTTATATTCCCACTGCTGGGACTCGAAGCTTTCTCTTCTTCTCTCATTTTTTTTTCTCTGGTGAGAATCTCAGAAGGAGTCAATCGTTTCACATAGAAATAAACAAACTTAAAAATAAGTAAGCCATCAATAAAAAACATTTCCAATGAATAACCTAATGAAAGTTATTCATTGGGCTAAGTAAAAGTGATTGTTTTTATTCGAACAATAATAAAAATACTACGCTAGTACCAAGAAAAAAACTGCTATCATGACCTATCACCAAAAAGGCGAGTTCATTTCACGGTATTTTTTCCAATAGTAACAATTTTTATTAACATCAAAATCTTACTTCAGTGCCTTTTTTTATTTAATTCTATATGCGTAGCGCATAATTACATGAACAAACCTATAATTATTGAAGGTACTTAACTACCATCAACAGTTAAGCGCCGTATTTTAAAAAGTTTTAATTTCCGTTGTCTCATTTTTGGTGGCGTAAGCGCATACAGCATTCACCCAGTACGTATCCCCAACTCCATTTAAGGCTGTGCACAAGTAATGCTTCCTCACACACAGATAAGAGCTCAACACAAACACTACTTACAAAAACAAACCACAGATAAATTAACCAAATTATTTGTACATTTAGATTGTAGAACCATAATTAA
Organism: Ectropis grisescens; assembly: GCA_017562165.1. Lineage (NCBI taxonomy): Eukaryota > Metazoa > Arthropoda > Insecta > Lepidoptera > Geometridae > Ectropis > Ectropis grisescens. The sequence goes on from CM029773.1 coordinate 18,392,224, forward strand.
CAACAAAACTAGATTTTGAAAGATATTAGCTATCAATGTAAGCTGTACAAACAATTTGGTTGTTTTACATTTACACGATACTTGTGCGGTACTTACCTCGTATTTTCCCTATTTTTAATTTTGATAAGATTTTGGGGTCTCTGGATTTTCAGTTGGATGCAAACTCTATTTTTAAATAGTTCGATAGTTTTTGTATTAATATCAATATGAATCAAAAAAAAAAAAAACAATATCTAAATAAGAACTTTACAAACCTTAGTAATAAATACTGTAATTAAAACTTTGTTTCTGCTTCAAATCAGATCGAAATGCGCTTAGAAACAGATCTCTTGTAGAGTTCTAAATTGTGTTTTCTGATTTTATTTGATTTAAATATTACTCTTGTTGTAATCACATTTTCTGTAAACTGCTAAAAATGACATCGTAGAATTTACAAAATAGACCAATAGTTCCTTCCTTTCTTATCCTTGGACAAAGACAATAATAACGCAGTTTTTGGCTGTACCTATTTGAAGCATCAACCGAAATCAAAAATGGCCCACAAAGATCAACAACTAACCATACCATTTTTTACAGGTGACTGTATTACAACGAGAGAACGAGCCATAGAGGAGTGGAGTCGAAAAGAAGGATAAGAAATCAGACATGAAGACGACAGCGTGCGTGTGCGCGTTACTGGCTGCGTTAGTGGTGGTGTCGGCTGCGCCCGCGCCGGAACCGGCGCCTGCGCCGGCAGATGACACCAGACCGGAGATCATTGAGATTATAGCGCCCGCTGCCAATGCCCAGGTAAATACAGATACATTTGGTTATAGGCTCTTTGCAGATTCCCCCTGGAAAAGTACCACAACTTTACCAGATATTTTCCGGGCAAGCAGTAGTGTGCAAGCATTACTGTGTTCCAGTTATAAGGAGTTTCGAGAGAAATTACTGGGCTAAGAGATGAAACACCTTATATCTCTGGGTGCCGAGCGCATGGTGCTAGGTAATGATTTGGACTCTTTATGTTCCAATAGCTGCGTGTCACCGTGCTGTTATGAGCAGGCGTGTTGCTTACCATCTGGCACATATCCTGCTCATCTCGTCACTTTATAGGTACTACACAAAAATAAATACACTAATTTATTTCACACCATAAGTTTTACACATTTTTAACGATCCCAACTACGTCGGTATCTATATTGTATCGTGTGAATATTGACTTGATTGTTAATTTGATACTCGACCCGGTTTAAGTAGATACTTTTCTAAGAACATGTGTACAAGTTTGTCATTATTACTTGATATAGAAGATAGATAAAATATCATGAATACATAAAACACCTCTTTCGAGGATATGTGCTAACCGCACTTGGGCAGCTGATTGGATTATCCCAATGAATCTACTCTTGCGAGAATTTCGTTCACTACAACTATGAATCATATCACAAAGTATGTATAAATGCAGAAAGAGTAAGCATCATTAGCCTCGCAAAATTATTGCTTTGAGCTCGTGGTAGATGCCTTGATCGTGGTAGATACAAATGGAACTGAGAGCTTTTACACTCACGTAACAACGAAAGTAACGCTGCGTAACGAGTTTTATCGGATTCAATCAATCTGCAATAAATACGGTTTACATCTGAACAAAATAAGCTGGAGAAATGTATCGAATGTAATTGTTATTTTTTTTTCATTCAGTCATTTGTCATTTCATCTATTTTAAAATATTTGTTCGCTAATACGTATTATCAACAAAAACTCATACGCAGTATTAAGTTAACTTCAATAATTCTGCTCAACTTTGTTGCTTGAATTTGTTTACGTCATAAAGTCGATATTTTCTGTACTCAAAAATTAGACTTGGCTAGCGTGAGTTTGAATTATGTTTGGAATACTTACGACAATATATTTAAGCAGTAAAAAGGTTTAATGTCTGTCCATTGCTTTAAAAAAATAGTATTATTACCATACCGTATTACCGTATTATATACCGTATTTCACCCTTTGAGGAAAGAAAAGTTTGTCTTTTCACCCAGAGGCTTTTATATAATTCATATTCTGGCTCAATGATTTCTCAAATGGTTGTTTTTTATTTATTTATTAAGTACTGATGATGGCTCGTGGTCTTATCAGTATAGTAGTATAGAGGTAGTATATAAGTAAAAACAAGGACACCTGAATTCGTACTTAAAATAAAAATTATTATCATCATAATCACAGAGAACGTAATCATACAGCGTAATATGATGGTAAAGGGTCGAGTGTTAAATATGTTGTATCTGGCGTGTAATTTGATCGGCGGGCGCTAATGAGCCTAATGAAGATAACTCCGCGTCCTCATTGTGCGACAGCGCGTTAACTGAGTAGAACCTTAACAGAAGACAACTCCAGCTAAAAAGATAAAACTGTAAATCTTTCGCGACTTTTACTGTGAGCATATCAGCTATCTAAATACCAAATATTGGCTGGCTATATTGGAAAACGTAACCTAAGATATTACCATGTGCTATGGTTAGCTTACTTTTAGGCTAGATCTGCGTTTATAATACCTAAGCACTCCAATACGGTGAAACACTCTGCCCCGATGTATTTCCCGATAGTTACTTCAAGGGTAAACAAATCCTGTCTCCGTTCGAAACAAGTTCGTAATAGTGCTGTTCATAGACAAATCGCAGTCAAACGTAACAGATAAAATTAAATAAATTGACAAATATCCCAAAACATATTTTTGTGTTTTGTTTAAAATTCATTTATTTTAATATCAACGCAACGTTTTGATCGTATTGCAATAGCAGGGATTATCGCTTTTACATTAGAATTATAAGTTCTATAAAATACGGCCTCTAGCAAGGGTTTACCCTAATAATAGTCCCTCTTTCGCGATTAAAACGGCCTGCGTGAAAATTCCGACAGGATTAAACGATTAAATTTTTACTTATGTTTATGTGGGATATGCAAGTATTTACATAATTCAAAGTATCGGAAGACTTACACAATCTTAATTGATTTAGTGATCTATAAGAAATGAGAGTGAAAATATTACAGCTGCATCTCTATAAGATTTTTTACTCAGTAACCAGATTTCTGTGCAACCCCATGGGAGCTACGCAGACGCATACATACAACGCTGTCATTTGCGTAAATTAAAAATTATATAATTGTAGTTATTGATGAGATGTTTCCATGAAACGCCCAATAAGGGCAAGGGCGTTTTATACGCGCAACAATGTAACACATTTATTGAGTTCAGTGACTTCTTCTTCGAGTCGATGATGTTATTTTGTTTTTCTTTTTTTGCTTAATCATGAGCTTTTTTAATGAGAAAATTACTTTCCTACGAAATATTCTGAATTTTAAAACGGTCATTAGGTACATAACATTCCAATATATTCGTATCGAAAAAAAAAAACAGGTACAAGGTAATTAATAATTAACAATGTTATAAAATATTTTAATCACTGTATTTGAAACCAGACTGGTCTAGAAGGCTCTATAGAAACAATACCTTAATCCAATAGACTAAAAAATACAATATAAACCGGTGGCATCTCGAATTTTTAGCGTCGGCGTCAGTGCTGCCTGCATTGCGACAACGTGATAACAAGACGTGACCCTTTAATCCAGACCTCCGACCTCTGTTTTTACAAATTATGAATATGCGGGCGGTGACCCTAATTTGTGAATTTAGACAAAAGAGAAATCGTTAATGCTCGGATCAAGGAGGCAGCAGAGGCCGAGTGACGCAACGCTGTGTCAATGCTTCTCGACGATCACACCAACTAGATGCAGCACAAGCGTTATTGCCCAAACATGAACACTGCCATCATTTCCGTGTCACTATAAAAGATGGTTCATTTATGATGGTTGGTCCATGATGGGCGGTTTGAAAAGTAAGATCGAAGATCTGACTGAGTAGCGTGTTATGGGAGAGGGCTATTTCTAGCAGTGGACGGAAACAGGATAATGGTATAAGATGAAGTTAGGATCGGTACCTACAACATCTTTTTCAAAAAAGTGGCTCTTTGATAGTTTCAATGAGACCTTTCGGCAAACGAGTGACAAGTTACGTTAAATTACTGACATACGAGTAGGCGTGTTATTAAATTTCTACAAAAATAAAAAATTAACTCCATCGGCGGTGGCGCAACTGAAAAATATTTTCGCAGAAAACGCGTCAGTGAAGTTGGAGATCTATTACTAATCACTGCTTGTTACAATGTTGTGTAGAGTTACACAATTTAGAGGAAAATACAGAGCAAGCGTAATAAAGATCGATCCGGTATTTACCCTCCATATTGTACGTAAGCGTAGGTACTGCTGAGTCAAGAGCCTTCTTCAGTCAAGCAACTATCACAAGATGTAAAATTTATCAGAGTGTTCAGAATTTGTGTATCCTTATTAGTTTCTATGTCACAAGTATAAAGTTCAAATTATAACCTGTATTTATTGCTTGCTTCCAGGAGACACTAGCAACACTAAACTTGGGTGCGCCTGGTTCTGAGCTCAGTGAACGCAACAAACGCACCATCGGCATTCTGCGACAGCTGTTCCCCAGTCTAACGCAGGTACATACTCATTTATAACAAAAAGCTGAAGATTAACAGTTGAATGTCCACAGTAACCTTGGACAATCATGTGGACTAACGTGGGGACGACCAGTTCGGGAATACGAAGTAAGAATGGGGTAGAAAAACGAAGGTAACGCTGATGTAAGAATACCTTCTGTGGACAATCCATATCAATCACCAGCTAAATAAACTACCTAGTACTTTTAACTTGATAATAATAATAAAATATTAGACTCGAAGGCCCAAAAATTAAATGAAACCAAAACAAAAAAATGAGGACAACCAAATACAGACTAACAGAAACGATAAAAGGTAATATTTAGGTAGGTATACTTATTTACAACAGTTCGATCAAACTTTTTTGCGAAGTGATGATAATGTTAACGATTAAATATCAATACTGAATGCTAAATAGTAGATAGTTTGGTCAAACTGTTAATATTCAAATATTTACGCACTGTTGCACTATATTGGCCAGAGCCAAATATTTTGGTGGCCTTCATGTGGATGCTTCCACGCTAAGCCACATGGTTATGGTTATGCTGTACAATAAATCTGACTTAAGAAATCTTCATTTACTTTCATATAATTTCTAAGTATCTTGTAGAAATTCTAGTATTTTATTTAGATACTTTAATATGACTTGTTCCTGCTCTTACTGCATTACTTATTTAGGTACCTACCAATGTCCTGCAGTCTCAAATTTTATATGTCCTTATGATTATTGTGAAATTATTTCTCGCAGGTATAGGCGTAGAATTAGTCTGTAGTAGGTGGGCTTATGTTCTAGATTATCGAACAGAAGGTACAGCAGATAACCAGTTTTGTGCTGAAAACGTTCGGGCCTGTGTTCCTGCGTGCCTTCCTCGGGCGCGGCAACAATGCAGGCGGTGAAAATGCAGGCGGTGGCTCCGGGACTGTCGAGCTTGATGATGATGATGATGACGACGATGATGAAGTCGTAGCAGAACCTAAAACTGCCGCTGCTGAACCTGATCTGGCCAGCACTTCGACCTCAACCACAACCACTACTGAAGCCCCCTCCACTAACCCACCAGTGTCAGTAACAGAGAACGCTGACCCTATAACTAATTCAGATAATAATAATGACAATGTTGAAGACAACACAGATAAGATAGAAGACAATGATGCTGATAAGGTTGAAGATAAGAGCGAGGAAAAGAATGAAGTTGAAGTGCAGGAGGACGAGGAGAGGAGGCGACGCAAGCGCGCGCTGTTCTTCATACCGGTATGACGTCATGTCGCGCACCTCACCAGCCTGCCAAGGGACGGCAGTGCGCGCGCAGACCGCACGCCCATCGTCATCCCACCTCATGACGTCACGTCACCATCATCACCTCTTTTAGAACCACAAGAAATTAAAAAAACAATGTGTTTCAGAACGCGATCGTGGAAGAGAATCAGCTGCTATCGGGAGCAGAGTCGCAGCAAGCTGAAGTGCGAGTAGCTTTCGGTGACCAGCAGGCTAACCAGGCAGACCAACAGACCGCCGCCAGTGAAGACCAGCAAGCCGCCGCTGCAGCCAACAGCCCTGCCATTGACGAGATCACTCTTGAAGATGCGGATGACTCAGAAGATGGCAGGAATAAGAGATCTGGGTTAGTTTTATCATACATATATGCATAGGTACATCATAATAATTTCACGACAAAAAACGTTTCTTTTAGAAAGTAACGTTTCAACTAACTTAAAAACGGTGAAGGAAAACATCGTAAAGAAACAGGCATGTTTCAATAATCTGTCGAGCTCATGCGTCATTCACCAACCGACACTTGGCGTGGTGGATTATTCCCTTGTGTGTTTACCTAGAAAAAACCGAATCACTCTCAATTTGAAGACACAAATAATATTGTAATCATCGGGGGAACACTCATTTAGGCAAGGTATTCCACAGCCTAGACGTTCTTATCACAAAAGTACAGTCAAATCTCTTCGTTCGTGTTTGGAACATTAACCATGAAACGATACTTATACCGTAGATACTTCTTTTAAATATGCTTGTAATCAAGCCACATTGCGCATACCCAGTGTGATATAGCTGCATTCCTTGAACAATAGATTGTTAGTAAGAGCGCTATTGTGATCTTTTTGTTATTTCAATTCGCACGTTTCGATTTCGTTCGAAGCCCCTCCATGGAACGTCGATTTGAAACGCGTTAGATCATGTAACACTTGCGTGGAATAAATTAGTGTTACGAAGCCACCGTAATGCAGCGATGATGGCGCAGACACTGCTAATATTTTATCTGCGGCTATCTATGACGAAACGCTTTCGTCACTGGTAACCGGCTAATACGATGCTATAAATATGAATCGTGAAATAACCATTGCTTCATGTTTGTGACCGCTCGTTCCAGATTTTTGAACTTTGGCGGCAGCGGAGGCAGCTCTGGTGGTGGTGGATCTGGCAACTTCCTCTTCGACATCGTCAGGGTAAAGCATTTCGTCTGACCTCATTACACCTACCTTACTTTCTATTCTTTTCTCTTCTCTTTTCTTTCTAAATCTCTTTACATGCCTACTCTATTTCTATACTCTTATAGCCCTGTATGTAAAACCGATATCACAATCTCCAACACAGAAAAGACTCAAAGCAATTCAATCCCTATTTTCGAATAGGTATATTATAGCAAATACATTACCCGCTTTAGAGCAAACAAAATGTATAACATTTTCATGAAAATAAAGAAACAGGAACCTCGGAGATCTATCAACCATCAGCGCCAATGAATTCATGAAGAGGCTTTGCAGCAGAACTACTTTGACGGGATAGATCGTGTTAGTGGTGCGAATATTGGCGACATGTTTCAGCAAGCCCCAGGAGCGATGGCTCGCGCAGCAGGGTCTGCTTTCCGGCTGTTTGCTGGGACTGATTCTCTCAACGTGGGGTTGACAGCCTCTCACACCGCCAGCCTGGACCCTAACGACCCACAAGTACACTCACGACATACACGACACTTTACCCTCACACGTACAACGCTACACATTGCATCGTAGAATTGTCACCGAACCGCTGAATGCTGAATTTTTTATAACGTGGTTGATTATAAAAGAAAATTCATCGTGGTCTATGGATTCAATTGAACCGAATAAATTTCACTAATTAAATTTCACTGCTCATCTCAGCCTTTTAAAAGGTGATAGTTCGTTCACAATTATGTTATGGTCAGTTGTTACGATACAACTAGATTTATGAGGTGTTATTGGCCAATCAACTTTATTGAGTCGGAATCCATCGGCCTCGATATGAAATTCCTCGTCGAAAACCTTGAGACAACTATCTGTAGTTATAGTAGTTTCGTAACGGTAGTTTAGCAAGTAGAAACAGTAGCTTTGACCTTAGATATTAAAAATAAAGAATTAGGTAATAGTTTTTAGAAAAGCTTTAGAAACGTAGATAGCTAATATTTTATCTAGTTCCTTTCCTGTTCCTATTTTCTATGTATCGCATCACCCGTTTTCATTTTTCCGCTCTATTTTTCTCTCCTTTTTCTTTACCTCTTTGACTATAGTTACTAACAGTGTTCACTAACCATTTTGTTTGTTTCATTTTTGTTTTAGGTACTTATTTATAATTATATGTCAACATGTTTGTGCCAAATCATTTTAATCATTTTAGACACACGTCGTTTTGTTCGAATAAATTCCCCAAGTTATAGATGATAGCAGTGATCTACGCTTCGTAAAGTCGTGAACAAATTACTTACTTCCTCGATTCCCAAGCACATTAGATTGTTGCACATTTAAAGTTATTTTTTTTTAACTTTTATAGGTTTACACTTGGCCGCCATCTCGCCTGATGTTAAGCGACGATGCGGTCTACGATGGAGCGTGTTTACCTAGAAAAAACCGATTCACTCTCGATTTGAAGACACAAAGATTGTAACCAATAGGGAAAACCCACTCAACGTATTCCACAGCCTAGACGTTCTTATCACAAAAGTAGAGCCTCTTCGTTCGTGTCTTTTGTTCTAGCTCCTTAACACAACCGCCATCATCTTTAAATATGTTGTATAATTGGCTCTTCAAACTTTAGCATTATTTTTTATTGCTAAATATTCCCAGCAACTTTTTATCAAAGGCATTTTAACATCACCCATCACTTATATGCCTTTTATAATTGGTATCTTCGATTTGCAGCTGGTAGCGGGCTCTTCATCGGGTTCGTCGGGCGGCGGTGACGCCGGCGCAGAGGGTGAGGACGGCAGCGCAGCTAAAGGCGACAACCTGACCGAAGGTGTTCCCGGCCCCATCACGAGGCTCTTCATCATCGCTAACCGAGGCATTGCCAACCTCATCCAAGATTTGATCCTGCGTATCGCGCAAACTTCCGAGCGGATAGTCAACTTCAAGGCGCGATTGATCACCTCCATCATTTAACGCGTCTGCGTGCATAGACAATACAACTTAGTATAGTGTAGGGTAGTTGCGCTGTGATTCTGGGGTCACTGGGTTCCGGGGTCGCGGGGTCCGGTGTCACGGACCCCGCGGTCTTGGGTCTTTGGGTGACGCGACCCCGGCAACGCGCCACAAGCGCTGGCGACGGTATCAAAAATTAGACAGGACTCTGTCGCCGATCCTGCTCAAGCTTTTTTATACAGTGACATTCTCAATTTCGTTTCTTTTGTAAATATGTATTATAGCGGAATTTGTGTAAAATAAATAACTAGTTAAATTATTGTCATCTCTTCACTTCATTCGCTCTCATGCCTGTGCTGTAGCTCTCGCTTCGAGTATTTATGAATGTTTGTTTATATGTAATGTAGATTTTGTACTTAGGTCAACGAATGGGAACAGTTTTATTTTGTTAATATTTTGTACTTTTTAAGTGATTCCTATGAAAAATACAATAAATTAATGTAACAAATATCTGTGACGTCTTTATTTAATTATCATCACCCTTACCTACATAAACATTACAAAATTTCTGTAGTTTTTGACTAATCCTAAACGCATGACCATCTTTTACAACGTCGACGTGTGGTAAAGGCAGAAGTAGAAATTATACTATAGATTTTTGCCCAAAAAGTACATTGTCTAAAAAACAGTGCGTTGGAACAGACTTGGGAAATTCAGTAACTTGCACAAATACACAAACAGGACATTCAATCAAAATTCCCATAATTATCCCTTGAAACTTTTTAAGCTACAAACCACCGAGTTCTAAGAACTTCCAAATCAATTAATTGTAGTTGTTAAAAAAAGAGTCTAACAGTTTGGCAACGCAACCCACGCAACATCGTCGAATGGATGAGATAGAGGATTGTGGAGATGCACTTGATTTGGTGGACAAATCTGTGGTTGATGTGTGATGCTGTTCAGATGCTTTTGCATCGTCAGTCGAACACGGGACCAAAGCACGAGCCGCCCTCACAGGGACAACGCGAGCACTTTCTATGCTAGGAACCAGCACTGATCGCACTGCTTTGCTCACAGGACGACTCAAACTCATAGCTGATTAAATTTGCGGTTCACATGCACTGATGAAGTGTAGGTACTTCGAACAGTAGAAAATAAGTTAATGACACAGTTTACAGGATCATTATTACAAAATTAAAGAAAAATATACAAAATAATAAAGATACTAAATAATTTTTCTTGAACGGTGAAGTATGTCAAGATGTAATTTGGTGAACAATCAACAATTTGAGACGAATTCAGACATGAAAAAAGATTGCTTGAAATTAATTTTGATAGATGACGCCTCTCTAACGCTTAACATTACAAACATGAACAAAAAATATTTTGTCAGCATCTAAGGTTCCTTCTTAGGTCTACAAAGGTCAAGTCTACTGCTATCTTTCCTGATGTTAAGCGATGATGCGGACTATGATGGAGCGTGTTTACAAGAAACTAATTCACTCTCTATAGTGGCGATTATAGTGCCAGTAGTATCATAATCGAGCGAATTTGTGCTTGGTTTCAAACTTGATAGAGGATGATGATACTTAGTTTTTGGTACCTACCTAGCTAATGTTAACCTTGATCTGGATTTCACATGAAATTTAATTTTAAAACATAACAAAATTTAACTACAATCAGTGTTGTGTGTGGTTGTTTTGAGTTTTGAAAGATCACAATACCGCCATCTAGTATGTAGTTTAGAATTAATTTATAGTAAAATTTAATAAATAACCTAGGTATATGTCACAAACTAAAATCTAACATCAAGCCAGAAATAAAAAAAACAATAACATTTTTGTATGTTTAGGCTTAGTAACACTGACAAATAATTTTCAACCTGGTTTCATTCTGTCAACGTCAATTTGTCAACTAACGTAGAGTTGGGTAGGACATGCGTTTACTTTGTAGAGGTGTGCACCTCATGCAAGAGTCACCTCAAATGTCCCATACAAAATGACAGAATGTCCCATCACCTCAAAAATACATTTGTCCACTTCAAATGAGGCACGAATTGTCGCGAATCTCACTCATGGGCCTGCGTTGTTGTCCCGCTTACATCATTTGTGAGCAGGAGAGAAGCAGTAACGTGCTAAGCATTTCAAATGAGTGAGCAGGACAACCAAAAGTTCAGTTTTCGTTTTAATTTGAATTCTGAATTGTTTGCGTCGCATCAATATGCGACGCCAACAACGCATAACATTATTATAACACTCTGCGGTTGTGTTATTTATCTAGGACGTAAAAAAATGAGTATACCTATAGGCCTGTTATTTAAGTATTGGCATAACAACAAAATTTCACACAACGTAACACTACAATAAGTAAAAATAAACTAAATCAGTAAAGCTTAGTACTTAAACTGTTTTATTGCACTTTTTATTTTATTTTACTTTCAAAAATATCGATTACTTTTCATACATCATAGTAACGCATGACGTGTTGCTTGTAATACAATGTCGCAGGAAAGTAGTAACTCAATTTGTAGAATGTCACAATCACAGCTCAACTCGTTTTTGTAGTTATAATGTCACAGTATGCATCAAGTCACAGTCTAGTGATGACAGCCATTCTCCTCATTTATGAGGTGGTACAATGAGGTGGGACAATGTCACACCTCAAAATTCGAAATGAGTAACTCATACAAACTCAAAGTAAACGCATGTCCTACCCAACTCTATTACTTTGAGTTTGTATGAGTTTTTGTTTATTTTTACTTATTGTAGTGTTACGTTGTGTGAAATTTTGTTGTTATGCCAATACTTAAATAACAGGCCTATAGGTATACTCATTTTTTTACGTCCTAGATAAATAACACAACCGCAGAGTGTTATTATAATGCCATGCGTTGTTGGCGTCGCATATTGATGCGACGCAAACAATTCAGAATTCAAATTAAAACGAAAACCGAACTTTCTTTTGGTTGTCCCGCTCACTCATTTGAAATGCTTAGCACGTTACTGCTTCTCGCTCGCTCACAAATGATGTAAGCGGGACAACAACGCGCAGGCCCATGAGTGAGATTCGCGACAATTCGTGCCTCATTTGAAGTGGGACAAAATGTATTTTTGAGGTGATGGGACATTCTGTCATTTTGTATGGGACATTTGAGGTGACTCTTGCATGAGGTGCACACCTCTAAACTAACGTGACGTCATATTTTTGTAAATTGTTTTGAAAATACATTTATTTTAAAATACCTAATCTTAAATTAATGCTATTATGAAAGTGTCTCACAATTAGTTAAAATTATAGATTTAAAACATGGCACTCTATGAGGGTATAGCTCTTATCCAAGAAAAACAAGCGGTTGTTCTTGATCTGGGCACTGACTATACAAAGTAAGTGAACAATAATTTAATATTTTTATTTTCTTGGCTTACATTAAACCATTGTATTATATTAATTTTGCTTTCCATAAACAAGTTCTACGTAAAAGAAATTACTAAGTTTTGTCCACAAAACTGCTTTCCTAAGTATCTATCAATTTGAATTTGTAAATCATTGCAACCAGCTGAAACTAAATAAACCAATTAATGCAACTATTAGAGGCGCGACCCTACTTCCTCCGGGTTGAACAACGATTAAACGATACCTATTACGATTTGAAATAATCTAATTTTCAAATGGAAATGGAATCTTTAAGATTCAATGAAAAGGTTTTTGAGTAGTGACGAATTCTAGTTTGGGTATGTAAAAATCTGTGCTTATAATTTACAGATTTGGTTTCACTGGTGAAGCATCTCCAAGATGTATAGTGCGTTCGGAGTTCTGGTGTACAAAACGCAGGGCCCTAAAGCGAGTCCATGACTATGAGACAGCAGAAGAATTATATGATAATCTTGTTCATATGCTACATCAACTATACTTCAGGTAAGAATTTTTAGTTTCAGTATTAAACGATTCGATTCAATAAATAAAATAGCTATTGCATTGTTTCTTTGTGTCATAATAATTAGCTTGTACATCATTTTTGGGTGAGAAAGGGTCTTTAATGCCTTTCTGTGTTTTTAAGTTTTTGTACAATTTTATTAAAAATAATAAAGTATGCAAATTAACTTCAATAGATTATTGTGGTTTGGTCTTTGGTATCAAAGGTAATCAGCACCTTACAAAAAAAGCCAAGGAAAATGAAAGTAAATGTTAAATGGGTACAGTAGATGAACACCACAGTGATTATGGCTCATCTATCTGAAAAGGCGATATAATTATAATGTAAAATGGGTGAGTCAGCTCTCACTCGCAGGTGTAGCTATGAAAAAGATGTGTTTAATATTTATATAGGTGAGCTGCATTAGCTGATAAATATGCCTATATCTCAGTATTGAAATAACAAATTATAATAGGCAAATGTCTGTAATTGTATAGGTAATATTATAATAACTCCAACATTTTACTCTATGACATAATTTCTCTATTTGAATATTAGTGTGATCACATTGATTGCTTAATAAATAAATTGTGTAGTGAAACAAATGTTAATTATATCACAATAAAATTAGTTAATTATATCCAATTTTCAGGCATGTACTGGTGAACCCAAAGGAACGTAAGGTGGTGGTTGTGGAATCACTGATGACACCCACACTCTTCAGAGAAACCCTCGCCAAAGTGCTGTTCACACATTATGAGGTTACTTCCTAGTTTTGATCTTAGTAACTTTTTAGAACTTTTACTCACAAAACCACAGTTAAAAAAAAAATAGGTGTGTGCTCTAGTGCTCTAAAATATTGAGTGTTGCCCAACACAAATGAGGCATACATACTTAATTACATTTACATTATAATATGTAATGAGCAATAAAATTTATGTTATTTTTTTATTATTTCTGCTAGTTTTGTTCCAAATTACATCCTAGTGTCTTTCTCTTACTCAATGTCGAAATAGGTCTATTGTTTTGGACAATAACTAACTAACAAAAAAACACAGCCAAATAGGGAACCTCCTCCTTTTTGGAAGTCAGTTAAAAATAAAGAAAGCTATTGTGTCAATTTTGAAGGTTCAAAAGAAATCTACTAACTATGTGTCTCTTTTGTAAATTTTAATGATGAATTCATCAATACACATTACGCAAAAAATACACATTTTACATATGACTTCTATTTTAAAAACTTCACATAGGTATGGACTATATAGAGATAGTAAAATCTGATTATCTCGTTCTCGAATTATTTATTTTAATATCTTTTTTCAGGTATCAGGTGTAGTATGGGCAGACAGCCCACGAATGTGTGCGTTGACCCTGGGAACACCTGTGGCGCTGATTGTGTCAATCGGTGCTAAGGAAGTTGAAGTAGCAGCCGGTATGTACCTGTCAACTTTCAAAAGCAACTTTTAAATGTATCTAATTATGGTTACTATGTTAAATAAAAACACAACATGACAGATCCATGTACATATACATTATACATACATAAAAAAATGTTATAAAATAAATGTTTGTCTGTAGGTCCTTTAAATAATCATAAACTATGCACTTAACCATGTGATGATCTTTAGCAAAGATGTTGTGCAACCAATTTTTAACAGCTGGCGTAGCAACTCACACATGACACAGTCTAGTCATGCTAGTCTCTATTTATAAAAACGTTATGTTGGTTTGTGTACTCTTCAAAAACTCAAAAAGTTCTGCACCGATCGAGCTGAAATTTTACAATGATGTGTAATCCACATCAAGGATTGTTTTTATCTAATTTTTGCATCACAATGTGCTACAGCAAAGCGTGGCAGGGTACAGCTAGTGTATAATAAATGCTAAAATTACTTAAACGAAATGTGCTGTGGCAAAGGCACATGTGCTTAAGCTATTAGCTAAATTCTAAACTAAATTAAGAATACCTATAATAATATTTTTTTTCAATATATTTTCGTCTCTGCAGTGGTACACGGATGCGTGGTACTTGGAGGCCTGCAGGCTGCTCCGCTGGGCGCCGCCGCCCTGCACGAGGAGTTGGCTCGGCTCATGACGGAGGCCCACGGGGCTCCGCTCGACTTGGGACCACTCGTGTTGGAGGATATTAAAGGTATAACCTAAAATTGCTAGCTTATCGGTTTTTTATCGGATAAACTTCGGAGAGTGTGCGACTGATTTGCACGATCTAATACCACCTTCCCTTTTTTCTATCGAAATTCTCGCAGCTCGAAAAAGCGACATCGTTTCATGGTTGATGTTCCAAAGACACAAACGAAGAGATTTGACTCTACTTTTGTGATAAGAACGTCAAGGTTGTGCAATACGTTGCCGGAGTGGGTTTTTCCCGATAGTTATAATCTTTGTGTCTTCAAATCGAGAGTGAATTGGTTTCTTCTAGGTAAACACGTTCCATTGTAGACCGCATCATCGTTTAACATCAGGCAAGATGGCTGTCAAGTGTAAACCTATCAAAGTTAAAAATAAAATAACCAATTAAATTACAAAAAAAAATTATAGGTGCTTATAGAAGTGAAAACGTATAACTTAGAATTTGATAGTTCACTTTGGAAACTACGCAGATGAAACCGTAGGACGCTGCTAGTCTGAAATAAATCTTCAAAGCATTGTAGCCTAACCTAACCTAAGCCAAATTTTCTACGCATGGCCATCTAGAGTCTAGACTAACTTCTAACCAGGGACATCTAGATCAATACTAACGCATTTCTATATGGCCGTGGTCCCGAGATTACCCGAAGATTTCTTTCATTTACGAGCGTGACGCTTGAGCTAAATTCACAGCCCACGGAATTTTTTTTTTTCAAAAACTCAAGAAACAAGATATTTTGTGTTTTAAATAAACACATGTGTAACTCAAACACATAGTCAGCCCAGTCCGACTCAAGTTTCGATCGCGTCCGGCGACCTTTGTCAAGGAGAGTGCGCGCGCGTGATCGCAGCTCGTTTAGCACTCAAAGCTCGTTCATGCTACCTTGCTAGGCACCGAATACCAGCTGTGAGATTATAAAATGGTATATTTTTGCTGGGGAGTACAATAATAACTATATATTTGTACTGTGCCTGGGTTGGGCCTGTTGCCAGTACTCGTCAAGTTAGATCTGTACACACATACTGGGTTTTTCTATCTATAATAAGTATGTATATAAAAATAACTGTTATATCAGCAATTTGGCTTCCATAGTACAAGCTTTGCTTAGTTTGGAGTCAGATGGTGTTGTGTGTAAAATGTTCACAAACACCAAAAAAAAACTTCAGGCTATCCTATTAAAATCATAAATACGATTTGGATGTTTATTACTCAAAATCATATTGGAACTTCGAAACGGATCGACAAAATTTTGAACGCAGTTTAACAATAGTCTGGTAAAAATTACGGGAACGGGAGTTACACGTCAAAACCACAAGGCGCTTCTATAGGCCGACCGTTTATCTGAGTCCTCGCCTGCGGGGTACAGGGACGCGGGGGTATGACGATAAAGGGGACTGAGACAGGTGAGGGCGGCGGGGGCGCTTAGTGAGATTGTGTTTCGCACGCCGCCCGCACCTGTCTCAGTCCCCTTTGTCGTCATACCCCCGCGCCCCTGTACCGCGCAGGCGAGGACTCAGATAAACGGTCGGCCTATAGTATTCTAAATGCTATCACTAAAGAAATGACTAACTTCTATTTTAGTAAAAACTTGCTTCGTGATAAATCGCACCCGCGCGCTGCAGTGGCAGTCCGACTCGCCTCCCACGCCGTGCCCCAGCGTGGTCTATCCCACCGGTGGGACCGGCGGCGGCACGGTCACCGTGAGTGGGAAGGCGAGGGAGTTGGCCGCTGAAGTCATGTTCGCTAAGGATGGAGAGTTCTCGTCTCTGCCTGATTTAGTATTGCAGTGTATCATACAGGTAACTAGACGTCTTTTAGGTAAGACCTAAAAATACTACGGCTATTTTCTTTTGTACTGTGCTTTCCTTTGTGCTGGTTTCCTGGAAGATATTGGTCTCAGTAATAAGGCCGTCAATTGTGACACTAGTTCATAAGTGTTTCATTGTAATGGTGTTTAATTTGTTTGTATCACAATGAGGAGTTTTCTATCTATCGTATCTCTAAACCAATACTGACTAGGACTAGGTAGGTAAGTTTAAAATTATCAACCCAGAAAGAGATTTAAAGATAAACTAAAATCATACGATACAATTGTCGTACAATAGCCATCAACAGAGAATGGTGACAGAAAGAAAGGTTTTGTCCATCAATGGAACACCATAGGCTGTTTTTTTTTTTTCAGAAATGCGAGAAACTATGATTAGAAAGTAAACCATAGTAAAAATCTACTCTTTATGCTTAAGCCCACACTTTAGCAGTACATCCCACATGAGCGCAACTGAATCAAAAGTTGTTTTTAAACTTTCGCAATTTGAACACATAATGTTTATAATGTACAGGACTTAATCACGATTTAATTCATTGTTTAAATACCTCGACGTTTCGGCAGCGTTACAACCGCCGTGGTCACGAGAAGACATGTTATACAATCAATTAAATCGTGATTAAGTCCTGTACATTATGAATCAAAAGTATTTCCAAAACTGAAATCAATTTGACTCGCAACATTTAGCTTCTACAGAACCTATGATTTAGGTTCTTTCATATCTCTAAATACTACCATTCAGGGATGTATCGGAGGTAATTTCATCGGAACCGAAGGCGGAGTCGGAGTTTTTAAATTTGATTTATCGGAGTCGGAATCGGAGTCCGAGGTGGAGACGGGGTCAGAAGTAGTGGTAGGAGAGTTTTTATTTTATTTAAGGACTAATAAAACTTATTGAGTCAAACTTTTTTCATTATAATAATAAGATTAAACACAAAAAAATATTCAAAAGTTCCAAATAAACAAGAAATTAGAAAAAAATAACGAATTATATCCCAAAGTAGCTTAGATGACCTTTTAACGACGTTGTCCTCCCTTTCTTGAATACGTCTTCATACACAGTTTACTCTTTGCCGAATCTGAATTAACTTCAATAAATTATAGTTCCAAATACAACTTGATTTTGGTTTCATTGTACAACTCAAAAACAGATCACTGTGAAACCGCTAAAAGTCTCGCTAAATGGTGTTAGGATTGAGCAGGTACAGAACACCGCATTTTTGGAGTTTGACATTGATCGCAGCATGACGTGGGAACACCACATCAACAAGATGTGCGCTAAAGTTAGCAGTGCGTGCTTTGCGCTAAGACGAGTATCCCGGTGGTGTCTGCGGAAGTGCATGTTACTTTGCCACAGGGCATTCACGGTTAAAATACGGCGCCGAGCTATACGCGCGCGCTGCCGACTGGGAGCGTGCGTTCCGCGCCCAAAAACTTGCCGTACCTACGTGCCATCTTTGGCGTGTCGCAATGTACATCCGTCAGACCATATTGCAAAGAGCTCGGTATACTTTCTTTACCTGCTATCTTGATTTACCAAGTGGCTGTGTATGTCAAAAATAATCTAGAATCGTACAATACGCGAGCAGAGAGACATTCTCGCAACATACGCAACACCGACAAGCTGGATGTTATACCACACTCGCTCACGAGGTCACGGAAGTTGACTCACATCCGGACCGGAATTTTATAACCCTCTTCCCGGAATAGTTATATCGGCCCCAAGTTTCGGCAGCTTCAAAAACAGATTAAAGCCAGCACGCTTATCGATCAAACTTTTTATAGGTACAGCGAATTTTTAGAGAGTGATGGCAAAGTTCCCATAAAATGTAAATAAATAAATTTGATATGGGTCAGTACAATTGTAATAAAGACATATTTATGATACTCGTATAATGCTTGACAGGTGTCTGTACAATTATTATTGTAATACAGTAAAGTAGTCATTTCAAACTTTAAAAATTATTAGGTATATATTAAAAAAAATAGATACAATTTGTATGCTCTTTCTTTTGATTTTATTTTTTATTAATTGACGTGTAAATTGTACATTTATGAATAAAGTACTTTGGCTCTGTTATTGACACAAAGCCGCAAAAATTAAAAGAAATTTATATAACCGATAAACATATCGTGTGCGTCACAAATTAGCAACAGGTGAAAAAATCCAAAAATAATCGGCGTAGCGGAAAGGTAGGGGGATTCCCAGCGCGATATGAATGAACCTCTTCGTAACAGTCGATGCAGCCCGCCGCCGCTATTTTGTGCGTCGACCTCCGATTAAAACTTCCGATTGAAAAGT
This sequence comes from Ectropis grisescens, assembly GCA_017562165.1. Lineage (NCBI taxonomy): Eukaryota > Metazoa > Arthropoda > Insecta > Lepidoptera > Geometridae > Ectropis > Ectropis grisescens. Next base: position 18,411,343 of record CM029773.1, read on the forward strand.
TTCGGAACCGGAGGTGTTATAACATTCGGAAGCTCCAACTTAACGGAGTCGGAGGTCCGTAACATCCCTACTACCATTTAATCTAGATATCCTACCAATATTATAAAGCCGAATGTTTGTCAGAATGTGTGGATGTATGTTTGTTACTCTATCACTCAGAAACGACTGAAGGGATTGCGGTGAAATTAAATACATAGATAGATAATGGTCTGGAATAACACATAATTTGTTATCCCGGTATAATAACGGGATCGAGAGCTATGCGGATAAAAACGCACAGCGCTGTTAGTAGCTAATTAAAACTATCCCAATCGTCAGGCCCCAGTGGACGCCAGGCGACAACTCGCCGCTAACATCCTAGTCACCGGCGGAGGCGCGGCGCTGCCGGGGCTCCGCCCCCGGCTCGCGGCCGAACTGCGGCAGCTGGTCACCGAGGAGCCCTACAAGTCGCGCCTCTTCATAACAGAGTTCAAGTTCCATACGGCCCCGGCGCACGAAAACAGCGTCGCGTGGTGCGGGGGCGCGTGCGCCGGCGCAGGTTAGTTCTATTGTTACAACTTAAGCTCCAAGATACAGGCTTTGCCTAGTTTTTTTTTTTTTTTAAATAAAGAGTGACGAGATAAGCAGGACATGTGCCTGATGATAAGCAACAAGCCTGACCATAACAGCTATTTCAACATGAAGAGTCCAAATTATTACCTAGCACTGCGCTCGACACCCCGGGAAATAAAATTATTTATCTCTACTCTAAGCCCTGTTATTTGTCTGCCTTTCAAACTGGAAAATAGTGATATTTGCACATTACTGATTATAGCAAAGGTGTACTTCCCTAGGTGGAGTTTACAAAGAGTCCTACTACTACAATACATACAAACACAAGAACAAAATTAAAAATTTTGATTAACCCCCGACTACCTCGGATTTGTTATCTGTACAACATTCTACTAGTCAAGCCCTTTCATTTGATACCCATATTAAGGGAGTTGTGAAAAAATAAATGTATTTCGCCATTTTGTTGTAGCGGCCATATTGGATTTGAAATTTGTTATAGTGCAAAGTATTCTACTAGTCAAGCCCTTTCATTTGATACCCATATTGTGGTAGAAGTAAAAAAAAATATAATTCGCTATTTTGTGGTGGCGGCCATCTTGGATTTGAAATTTGTTATTATGTATTGTATTCTACTGGTCAAGCCCTTACATTTGATACCCATATTGAGGTAGGTTGTGAAGAAATATTTTGTCCGCCATTTTGTGGAGGCGGCCATCTTGAATCGATATTAACCAAACATAGCTAAGAACATCCGCACGGATATCAACCTTCGAATAAAAAAATCGCATTGAAATCGGTCCATCCCTTTGAGCTCTACGGTGCCACAGACAGACACACACACAGACAGACAGACAGACAGATAGACAGACATCGACGTCAAACTTATAACATCCCTTTTTTTGGTCGGGGGTTAAAAATGAACAAAATCAAAAAATGTTGTGTTACCCCTGACCATCAAATTGAACTTTTAGTAGGACTCTATTAGTCAAGCTCTTTCATTTGACTACACATGTTGAGTAAATTGTGAAAAAAAAAATTCGCCATTTTGTGGCAGCAGCTATCTTGGAATGATTTTCATCATCAAAAGTTTATGCTTCAACTGCAATCACATCATCTGATTTTGATTTTATATATTATTATTGTTGTAACGACAGCAACTAAATATACTATATCTAATCCAAAGCTTTGTCTTTGGAGGGATCCAGCAATAATCATTCCACAAGCTGCTATCAAGAATTCACTGTTATCATCCATGAATGTAGCTATATTTGTAGTATTCGGGTGATGTATTATGCAATATAAGTGCTGTTTAATACTATAAATACTTTACAAAATACAAAATACAATACAAAAATCTTTATTGCTGTTTGTAGGTAAGATAAGATGATACAAAACATTTTAAAAGTTGCCCCATACAAACTGGCCTCTGCGAGAGGCATGCAATATGTCTGGCAAGACAATTTGTTAGTAATTTATAAAGAAAAAAATTAAATAATAGTCAGCTGATTAAAGTCTTCTTCTTCCTCATCTTCTATTAATTTCTGGTTTTTATTTATGTCATCTGATTCTTCATCTTAGATTAATTTCTGGCTTCTATTTGGTTGTGATATATATTTGTGTGAGATAAATGTTTGGTGAGCACAATTTCGCCAACGTCTTGTGTTTCATCTTGTGTGTCTTGTGTTATAAGTTTTCACTTCTATGGCAGTCCCTATAATTGCCATTTATTTGTCTATTTGTAGTAGGGGAGAGCTCAAGCGAGCGGATTTTCTTCAGTGCGGCAGATTAATTATATGGATGGATAGCTTGTACCTGGAAGTACCTTAACCTAAGTCACATAAATAAGACCGATAAAGGATAAAAAAAATTGGCAGTCATAGGGACTGCTGATAGAAGTGAAAACTTAAAACTCCGAATTTGATAGCTCACTTTGGAAACTACGCGGGCGAAACCGGAGGGCGCTAGCTGGTCTGGAATAAATCTTCAAAGATCTTCATCTAAATAAGTCTTCTAAGCACGAACATCTAGACTAGATGGCCATGGTCCCGAGTTCACCCGAAGATTTCTTTCGTTTACGAGCGTGACGCTTGAGCTCAATTCATAGCCCACGTAAGGTGAGCGATGTGCGGTGCGCGAAAAGAAGTGTTCACTTAAAAAATTGGACATCAGAAATTCATTACTTTTATTCGTTTGTTCAATTAATTGTTTTCAGACATTATATTTTAGTTGTATATTATGTTTATAGGAGAAGCGGCGGCGGCGCGCGCCTTACCCCGCGACCAGTACTGTCGCTCGCGCCGGCTGAAGGACTGGGTGTGTCTTCTCGACAACACTCCACCCGACCACCATCATAGGAACATGCCCGATATTTAGATAGACACTACAACTGTTTCCTATCTCTTACTGCCTTGATAGAAACAGCTATAATATTTATCAATACATCATCTAACATTATAAAAAACATAGTTTTCTTTGTTTCTTTCATCATACGTAGAACCTTTATTGTTTTAACTCCAAGCAACTGCATTACTGCACCTTACGTACGGACTAGAGGCAGACTCGCCTGAGGCAAGCACGGCTCGCCCTGTTGACTCAAGTGCGTACGAGCCCGAGGCGCGCCTCGCGCGAACTGTCATTCGGTGTCACAGCCATTGACTGTGCTCAAAGGCGCCTCGGCGTACGTGCCTCGCAAGTGTGAACGTGATTTGAGCAGTGTTTTAGCGAGTCACGCACAATGACTGATATTCCGTGTATCCTTGGATACACGGAATAATAATATATATTTTTAAAAAAATAATATATATTTTTAAAAAAATAATATATATTTTTTAAAAACAGCACGGGTTTCTTCCGACGCCATGTGTTGTTGTGCGTGTGAATTGTGAACAGGACAGACGCAGAAATATATCAGCTGACACCTTTACCTAGCACTGCCCTGCGCTCGTCATCTAGAGATATACTTAAGATGTTTTATCTCTATGCCCTGTAATTTCACTGGAAACATTGCCCTTCGAACCGGAACACAGTGACGTTTTCGTATTACTGCTTGGCAGTAGAATAACTGGCAAAAGTGTGGTCCTTCCCCAGGCGGACTGCAAGAAGTTTTACCACTACAAATGTGTGTGCGTCTCTTCGACAACACCCCACCCGACCTGGTGGTCGGGCCATCATAGAGATATGCCTGATATTTAGTCTTATAACTTATCTCCTATCTCTTACTACCGTGCTAGGAACATCTAAATACTAATATTATGAACAGAAAAAAAACATGTTTTCTTTGTTTCTTTGAACGTAGGTAGAACCTACGGTATTTTCGCGCTGATAGAAGGACTGGGTGTGTCTTCTCAACAACACTCGTTCAAAAATGAGAAACTTCACTTCTTGTAAAATGAGATGCATGATATAGATATATATATATACACGGATATTCGGGGGATATGCCTTAATTGCGAATTTAGTTCGAAACCTAGTGTCTCCAGTCTCCTCCCACCTAAATAATTACTACATAAACAAAAGTAATAATTACGACACACAACCGCATATTTTAGCACGCACACTAAGAATTATGACTGCGATCTTTATGACAACATACATAAAATGGGCGGAACATTTCCGTATAAACAAATAATTTTGTCTTTGTAGAAGGAGTCACTCAACACACGTAACTAGGGATTGAAAAAAGTGATTGCAAAATTTATTCGACATTTTATTTTGGGCTGTACTATTATATTTACATTTATTAAGTTTTACTAATATACAAATACGTAAATATATTTATATATAAAAATTGATACCCTGTACGACATGTATTACACTCTAAAGAAATGCGTAAAGTTGGAGAAGGAATCAGTTTGCATTTTTCAAATTAACAGTTTTACGTCAAATGTATACGAAAGTACTAGCAGTGCCCCGCGGGTTTACTCGCGTAGTTCTCGTTCCCGTTCTTTTATCGAGATAAAAGTAGCCTAAGCCTATGTGTTCTTCCAAAATATAATCTTACTGTATTTCTCTAATTACAACTCGATCCGTTCATACGTTTCAATGGGATTGAGCAACAAACATCCAAATACCCAAATTTTGGCATTTAATATTTAATTTAATATTAGGTAGTAGGATTTACGATACCAATGGCAAAAAAACATTATTAGTTTTTTGCTTTCCTGCTTGTACTGGGTAACCTCTGAAACGGCTGGACTAATTATAAGGGACTTAATGAAAGATAGCTGATGGTTTAGCTATAGGCTTAAATAAACATCACTTTATTCCGGTTTGAAGGACTATGTTTCCAGAGAAATTACAGGGCATGGAATTAAAACATTATATCTCAGACTGTCGAACGGCGTAAATCCTAATGCCGTGAATTGGACTATCTGCAAGGAAGGAAGAGAGGCCTTTGCCCAGCAGTGTGACAATCTAGGCTAGTAATAATATTACATATTATTTTCATCAAGCAAGAGAATAGTACAGGTTAAAAAACCTTTGTACCTGCCTAAATATCATTAAAAAAACCGAGCAAAACTCGGTCAACCAGGTACTACAAATATAAATACAAATCATTAATTTATTGGTAAAACAGTAAGTTACCAGTCGGAAGGTAATTTATGTCACTAGCAGAAATGACGAAACTGATGATGTTGAGACATGGAATGGGTGGATGAACTGATTGTGAGAAATGATGTACTAATATATACATTATTATTAATTATAAATTATACTAGGTCACCATTTGGACCCTTCATGTTCCAAAAGCGTGTTACTGTGCTGTTATGGGCAGGCATGTTGATTACCATCAGGCACATGTCCTGCTCGTTTTGTAACACTATAAGTAAACAAGTAAGAAAACATGGAAAATTAGGTAGTTCATTAAAAATGAAAAAAACGAACATTGTCCATGTAAATTACCGAAGAAATTTTACATCGGGAAACTCCATTACCCCATCACTACCGCGCCAACGTAGGTACTCTCTAGGCGCTTCAGAGCGACTGAACGAATGTCAGAGTTATGCGGTCATATTAACCGTATCGAGAAGACACTGCCACGCCCTCAAGGCATATCCCCCGATATCCGTGTATATATATATAATTTCATATATATATAACATCATCAATCAACATAATAACATCAAATTATATATATATATATACTAGCTGAACCCGCTACTTCGTTCGCGTAAGCAGATGTTACTGACTTATACATTAATTGGAAGTATCGTACGTCAAATATTTGGATAAGTAGTCATTGACCTTTGAGTTTGAGTGAATTTGTTTTTCCACACAAAAATTTATTTAATTTTATCATCTTTATTTTTCTTTTTTTAAACAAAATCAAACATACTTAGTAAGGTTTCGTAGTATCGAACATACCGGCAAGTGTTAAGTTTGTAGGATTTTTATAGGATACATTATGAAAAGTCTGAAGCTAATGTGCATGATCTGATACCTACTTACCTATTTCTTTTTATCTGCAAGCTGTTTTCTAGCTGTTACCCGCGATTTAACCGGCGTAAAATTCTGAACGAAGCCTGTGTGGAATCAAAATAATTAAAATTTTGAGTTTTAATGATATTCAAGCAAGTTGAACCCGTAAATCTAAGCCAAGTCCTAGTGAAATGTTAATGTATGAATTTAATTGTAGGTAACACAGAAAAAAATCAAGAACGAAAGAATCCAAATTCGGCATCATAATCCTTTTAGCAGCAAAAACTTATTAGTACAATTTAGAATACCAGTAACGCCACCTAGTGATGAAAGAAAAATACATACCACAAAAGCAAAACATCGATTTAAATGGCCTTTAGTGCTTTTAGATTTAAACTGGCATTAGCGCCGTCTAATGAGAATATTATGTTGCTTGTTATTTTGATTGTGAACGCAAATCACCTATATTATCTACGCCAAAACGGGTGCATATATTTTTCATTTTTGGCTTTTACCTTACCATCACATCAAGTTCCTTACGAAAATATAAACTGATATTAATATGGAGTTAAACGAAAATGTAGACTTATTAGCCCATGTGAAATTTTAGACTCTAAACCAGGGGTCGGCAAGTAGTTTTAGGCGGGGTCCGGATGATGGGCGAAAATTTTACCGAGGTCCGGAAAAAAAAATGTCGTAATAGGTAATTGCTAAGTAGTAATAAATGTGTAAATAAGTGCTAAGTAGCACTTACTTACACATTTAAGTATTTATTGTACGTTTTCAAACCAAATTTGTAATTATAATAAAAACCCAAGACCTAAAATCAATGCAATAAATTACACCGACGCGCTTGGCCCAGTCCTTTATATATAGTTTTGGTTCTCGAGAAGAACAGCAAACTCAAAGTGTGCCTTTTAGGTGGCCGTCGGTTAATCTTGAACGATATTTGTTACTAAAAAACATTTTTGAGAAAGATGAGTTACATACGTAAGTTGAACTAAGCATAGTAGCCAAATTGATAGCATTTTTTTAACGTATTTTTTCTGAACTGTGCTTGGCCTGAAATTCATCAGTTAGTACACAGTTTTATACATTTGTAAAGATTAAAGATTTTTATCAATTATTTCCATTTGAAGTGAAGCTTTTGACAAATTAAACAATTAAGCAGTAAGTCAGCCACAATAGCCCAAAATGGTTAATGAGAGCTTTCTTCCACCATGAAGCTGAGTCGCTTTATGCTTCAACTTTCTTTTCCGAATCCATTTAACAGAACAAAAAACCATGGTTCGCACTGTGACCTTTGTTTTAATTAGGTTTCCGATACGATGCGGTAGCTTTTCTCTTAGATATTTTGCTGCATCAGTTGTTGTGGTGATGATGGCGTCTTTGTCCACGTCAAAATGTCTAATCACCCAAGTTGTCTTTCGCATTCTGGAACTCCGTTGACCCACTGTATTCTCGGTAGCTCCTAGTTTTACCAACCTGCTTAGACATTTGAGTTCCCTTTAATGGTCTTGGCCATCTCTAGGATCTTATCGACCAGCATAATCTTGGTGCATCGGGTAGTAACTATAATTGGGTTGTTTGGTGGTGTCGCATAAACAGATCTTCCCGCGCTCCGTCTCTTTTCGCTCAGTGTCACCAAGCTATGTAAGCTACCTTATAAGTACTGTCCTGACCCAGATGTCAGTTGCATTTATTTAGTCGTGCAAAGGGCTCTGAGAAAGCTCAGATTTTCCCCCCTATCTTCGTATACCGCAATTTCATGATGTTTAGAGGCTTCAATGCAACCCAGCCGGTCTGTGACTTGCGCTCTTGAGTTTCGATTACCAGCGCATGCACGCTTATCGCCCGGGGTATTTCACCAGCATTTCTGATCAGGTGCGCCAGCAGCGCACTTGCCTGTGTGAAAGGCGTCCGACCATACAAGTATTGTAGTAGTGTTTTTCGATCGCACGAACCGAAATCGGTGGCCGTGTACCTCGCACACATGGCATAACGTTGTAGGTTTTCAGCTGTTTTGTGACTTTTACAGTACTCCCATTGAGCAGGCAAGACAATCCAGGGGACAAACGGGGACGTTTCCATTCCCAGTCGAAGCAAAAGCTTATTTCGAATCCTTCTTTGTTGCTGTCCATGCTGTCTACTCCGCGGATACGGATCCTTGCCGTCCTCGGCCTGCGTTCTCCGGTTGTTGTTGGACGGAGATGCTCTTCGAGGAATTATCTTGGGCGGGAACAGCATTCTACGTATCCACGGACAGCGGGGCAGGGTGTGGTGGCGAAGGGGGCGTGTATTTGAAAGTGTGGAGTTTATCTTGGCCGCTATGCGGAAAATATTTGAAAATAAATTGTTTATTTACTAAGTTAAATTCTACTTGGTAAAAAAATATTGTTTCAATTAATAAAGGTGTTGTACCTTATCTACATTTTTAAATGTATACTCGGTATACAATACAATACAATACTCGGCGGTCCGAGGTTCGACCTTTCGCGGTCCGGATACGGACCGCGGTCCGCCTGTTGCTGACCCTTGCTCTAAACTATTTGTGTTTCGTATGTCAACCCATATCGTTGTGCCGTTTTGACGTGATAGTTAAAATTTGTTTCCTAAGGGGTCATGCTTCTTTTCAGGTTGATAGGTAATAAATACATAAATGTGGTATTTCAGACTATGAGTTATCTCTGTTTCAATTTTCTACCAAATTTGCTTAGTCTTTCCTACGTCACAGTAACCTATAAGTAACCGATTTGCTATTTCTGAGTTCAAACTACGTGTGTTTCGAATTCCATCCAAATATGTTCAGCCGTTCCAACGTTGTCCTGTAAATATTATGAATGTCACTGTTTGGATGTTTGTTACTTAATCATGGCGGAACGTATCAAGTGATCGGGTTGAAATTTGAAATAGAATTAGATTACAGTCTGGAAGAACACATAGGCTAAACATTGCCTATGTATAAGTACTCTATGTATTACTTAAGCTAAACCAAGAATGTGTATTTAATTTTAACTCGATACATTCAGCCGTTCGAACGTTAGTGAATAGTTAAAGCGTCTACCTGTGACGGGTACATTATTATTGGTATCGAGCAAGAAACGGTTAAAAATCAAGTTTGTTGTATAGGTGCACCTCTTAAATATTATTTTTAGTATTTTTTGTTAAAGCGGCAATAGAAATACATCATCTGCGAAAATTTCAACTGTCTAGCTATCACCGTTCTTGAGATACAGCCTGGTGACAGACGGACGGACGGACGGACGGATAGCGAAGTCTCAGTAATAGGGTCCCGTTTTTACCCTTTGTGTACGGAACCCTAACAACAGTCTGCTTCGGTCACCGAAGCTTGTTGAACACTACCTTTAAATTTTAAACAGTATTTGGATTTAAATAATACGTTTTCTAATAAGTTACAGCTGACCTAGTCGGGAGAACGGCGACTGTCGATCCGGAGACCCAGGGTTCAAAACCACGCGCACCACTATCTTTTCAGAGTCATGTTCGTAATGCCGGTAATTAAAACGGTGAAGGAAAACACCGTGAAGAAACCGAAATCTACCTATAATCTAAGTTCTAAGTCATATGTCATCCACCAACCGATACTGGGCCAGCGTGGTGGATTATAGCCTTGTCTCTCTCCTTGCGAGAGAAGGCCCCGACGCCCAGCAGTGGGAACATTTAATGGGTTGTTTATGCTGCTACTTATTATGCTGATATGTTTTCTCCAAAATAACAAAAATCTACTTCAATGACAGGTAATTTAATTCTGTCATTTGACTAAATTTTATAAGAAGGTATAATAACTATGTCGTACAGATATATCTAAGCTGATTTTAGTTTTTGTTGATCATTGAAAACTACCTCCTGTTTTCGATATTTAAGATCACCTCTGAAGTATTTTCTACCAAACAAAAAGGAATTATCAAAATCAACTAACAATTAGCGGAGTTATCGCGTAAAATATAACCAAATAAAAAAACATGCAACCCGATTGAGAACATCCTCCTTGTTTGAAGTCGACTATAACCGAATGATGTTTGTTTTTCCACACAAAAATATACTTTTGACAATTATTTTGTCATCCAAGACGACGCGACGCGATCACGTGGGCACTTTCTAGAATCTAGATATTCTGTGGATCGTCTGTGATACACAGAATACTTAGTAGTTAGTATGTACCGAACGCGCCGCGCGTGTCGTTATTATTTAATGTTTGTGTAATTTCCGAACCAACAAACCGATATTGTTCAAATTTTGACGGGACAATATAAAAAATGTGTTCTTTCTAACAAAAAAAGAATTCATGAAATTAAACAACGCAAACATGAGTTACAACCAAATACACATTCTGACTTTCACCCCCTCCCGCAAGAAAACCGATCAGAATTTGGAGATCAAAAGTAGCCTACAGCAATGTCCTTAGTATAAACTAAAATCATGCCAAGTTTCAGCTGAATTGAATCAGTAGTTTCGGCGTGATGTGTGATCCCTATACAGAAAGACAGACAGACAGACAGACAGACAGACAGACAGACAGACAGACAGACATGAAAGAAAAAAAATGCAGTTTCGCCATCAGTATCGACTATGGAGCGCACCAAAAAAAAATTTTCAAAATATCTTCAATGTACAGAATTCGACCCGTTACAGTTTTATTATAAGTATAGATAGATAACATCATCAATCAACATAATAACATCAAATTATATATATATATATAATTTGATGTTTTGGTTAACTAATGTAATTGGTCTATACGCCCGTTTTAGTAAATAAATAAATAAACACTCCACCCGACCATCATAGGTACATGCCCGATATTTAGAGTCAACTTATCTGCTATCTCTTACTCACTACTGTCATAGGAACATCTATACTGATATTATACAATAACATGTTTTCTTTCAATGTCGCAGAACCTTTATTACCAAAAATATGCAAATCTGCCATTTTGTGGTGGCGGCTATCTTGGATCGATTTTGATTCAACATAGCTAAGAATACCCCCGACTAGTCCACATTAAAAAAAATCAAATCGGTTCATCCGTCCGGGAGCTACAATACCATGGACAAACGCACAGAGGCACATCAAACTTACAATACTCCCCTCTTTTTTGTGTCGGGGATAAAAAAGTTAATTACACTGATAGTCAGTGGCGGCCTTAAGGGGTGGCGAACAGGGCAATCGCCCGGGGCCTCGCTGTTGCAAGGGCCTCGCGTCAAGCAAATTAAAAAAAACTTTTGATTTTGATTCTAAATTATTTATATAAGATTATAACGTAACGATAAATTAAAATAAAGTTAGCTAACTAACTCATTTATTCAAATCATAAATGATAAATTCATTTGGTAGTACCTACATACTTGAATATCGCTCCTCGAAACTTTTTACACGCGCTTATCACTCGGGACTAGTGTAGTATTATAGTAACTCGGGAGTCGGGACATAATGTTCTGCTCATCTATCGCTCGGGAAATCCCCGTCGCTACCTACCAAACAACCAGACCTACTTTCGCATCACTTAGCTATGAGCTAAATAGGTACTTTTCCGTAGGACAAAGGGCCTCGCAAAAACCTGCCGCCCGGAGCCTCGCAATAGGTAAGGCCGCAAAAGAAAAAGTTTAGATTTCGTAAGTCATATTAGTATTTATTTCATGTAAATTGATAAGTACAGTATCACGGAAGTAATGACCGTGAGAAATTTCGAGCGCTTTTTAAATTCCCAAGATACCTAGCGGGTTTTGGACCACCGCATAGGGCCCCGGTGGCGCGCTGGAAACCAGCGGCACGTTACCGCCTCTTTGATGGGGCCCCCAGCTAGGTCCTAGATGGAGTGCCCGACGACCTTGAAAGTCTGGCGTGCGGATGAGTGAGAGGTTAGGCCTCCTCTCACTCATCCACCTCACACGACTTCTCACTATCGAGCATCTAGGTCCGCCCTCACGACAGCGGCTAAGGATAACCGCACTTTGGTTGCTATTCTCTCGATTATCTTTGGAGAAAAGTAAAAATACAAACTTTCTGTCTCGTATTTTCCTTTAGATTACTTTGACATATGTATCTAGAAAAAAAACAATGGTCAGGTTGATTATTTATTATTATTTATATACATTTCTAATCTGTGAAAAGGGCCGCTATATGCAGTTGAAACTATTCTAATTGGTAGACCAAATCACATTTGAAGTCCACTTGATTTACAGTTGCTATAACTGGTTTTTTCTCAGAAAAAGCTGTGACAGTTCATTGCTACGCTAATAAAGCGCTCTACAGACGATGCCCTGAAATCGGAGGAAATGACGTAGATGTAGTGGAGCACTAAAATAGGGTATTCTCTACACACGTACAAATCAGTCAGTACGATACTGGCTGTACAACGGACTGGTCGTCGATCAGAGCAAAGAGTATGTAATTACTACGTAGGAGTCGGCACTCAGTACAAACCAATAACAGCAGTTAACATGTCTGTTCAATACCAACCTAACAAATTATTTAGTTTTCATAATATATGTAATATTAGATTTAAATAAAGTTTCTAGTGGAAATGAAAAACTTTTTGGTAAACTACGTTTTATATTTACAATACAATAGAAAAATAAATTTACAGCTAATAAAGAACAAAAAACGCGGAAATAAATCAAAGAACAATTATGATCAACACGCAAATGCCACAATGACTAAACAATGCCAAATTGACAAATCGCCTAAATTGGTAAAGAGATGCCTGATGATATGATATTATATTATATATCGTAAAATGCTATTGCCTATTATAAAATTTGAAATCGGATCGGTTGAAATTGCGAAAACAGTTGGATTATAGTCTGGAATAACTTAGACTTTATCAGCTGACTATTATTATCATTGTATAAATTCAGACCAGTAAAAACTGTGTTGCCAGACATATTGCATGCTTCTAGAAGAAGAGGCCAGTTTGTACAGGTCAACTTTTAAAATGTTTTGAAAATGTTTTGTATCACCTTATCTTACCTTTTAGTTTAGTTAGTTTATGAATAATATTTCTAGGATTATGATGGGCAACAAATTTGTGTGTTTCTAATGGATAATACTGTTGGGGTTATTAAAATGTATCATTTTTACTATGTACAATGTAAAAATGTCATCATCATCAGTCTGTATTCGTCCACTTCTGGACATAGGCGTCTCCAATAATATGCTTCTCAACCCAATCTTTGGTCTTACGTCTGCTACCGCCATCAATTGCTTTTCATGTATAGTCATTCCATCTAGTATCTCGAAATCGTATACTACGTTAATTTTTTACATAAATACACGGGTAACTCACGTTTAATGTAGTCAGTCCAGTCCGACTCAAGTTTCGATCGCGTCCGGCGATCTTTTCAAGAGAGAGTGCGCGCGGGTTCGCAGCTCGTTTAGCACGTACTTGTAATTAAACGTGAGTTACCCGTGTATTTATGTAAAATGTAATAACCACGTTAGTTTTCATACTACGTTGATTCGCGGTTTAGCCAACAGCTTGACGTCTTGCTTGAAGTCAATCTGACCAAAAATCGACTGTAGGTATATAGGAACAGGAACTGAAACAATTTTAAATTCCAAAATTTCTTTAAATAGTGAGTCAACATGGATATAAATACTATTTTAAAGAGTAACCTACTTCTTTACACGTATTTATTCTGTACTAACTAAAAATACTAGTTGTGGAAGTGTCATACTTTTGTCGCGGCACATCCCTATGTTGTCGTAGTTGACATAAACCTTATCCGCTTACGATTGGCACAAAAGAACCGTGCCGAAAACTCCTATCTATTCTATCTATTGACTTACATTTTATCTGGTTTCCGCAAATTTCAAATTTATTATAGACCATCTTTTCGGCGGCATTGTAGTAAAACGTATTCACTGCTTAATGCTAACATAATATTATTATGCAATATCTTCTATTCAACTTCTATTTCTTCTTCTTTTTCTATTAAGCTCCTCGATTAAAATACACGAAACACAATACAAGCAATGTGACGGACATGACCACAGACTTAAGTAGATACTTTGATATAACAGTGAAAGAAAGAGAAGCTATACATACTGTGCTCTTGACATGGACCGTGTAAATTTCATACATTTATAATTGTTCCAAGTTATGATACACTTACAACTTACAAAACTAGGGCGTGTATTCCGCAATTCCGAAATCTTGGAGATTTTTTTGATACTTAAATTCGAAATTGAAACACTTTAATATCGTTACTACAATATCGGTATTTTGACTACCAACTTCTTTTCTAACGATACACACACGCGATAAGTTATTAAAATAAACCTGAGCGGCTCCAAAATTATTGAACTGGATTTGTTTAACCCCACCATTCTCCCACTTCAAAGAACTTTTAAATCTTTACATAATTACCATAAGCTTCCTTTTAGGTCAAAAATCAGTCTTTCCCTAAAGGCCCTTCTGCTTTAACTAAAATGTTCGATGGCATATCGTTTACTTGCAGGGCGGGCGACTCAGTTATGGAATAAATTGCCCGTGCACATCAGGCATTCTCCTTCACTGAACAATTTGAAAAATATGTTTAACAATTATATTTGTTAAAATTGTAGACTTGTTGTTGGAAAATTTACTACTTATGCAATTACAGGCGTTTTTTATTTATGTTGTAATCGCATTACATTTATTTATAATCGTATTAATTAGTATTGGTATTATACATCAATAATTAAGTACCTACTAGTATTGTTGTATAAGATTAACTAACTACAATATCATTATATTGTGTTTTTATTATTATTGTGTCTTTCATTCCGTTTTTTTTGTTCTTGTTTGCGCACCCATATTCTGACTATTTTACAAATTCTTTTCCGTCCTAAAGTTGGCTGGAATAGATCGCTTTCAGCGGAAAGGCCGCCCACTGTCGCAGTACTTCACAATGTTTTGTTGAGTTTTGCTGTGCCTTTTTTTAATGTGTCAATAAAGAGTAAGCATAAATATTAATACATTTTGTAGGTAAAATCCAAATACATTTTCCAGTTTTGAAGCTGTTCCGGAATTCCGATATTGGGTATTTACTATCATGATTCAGTGCAGGAATTGAAAACTTTCCGATATTACATTCCCTACTTAAAACAAAAACATAGGTGTTGCCATGGCACTTACTACTGAGAAAAGAGAGACTTAGGTTAAAAACTGGTTGTAAAAACATCATGAATTATAGACAAAAACATTAGGGATGTTTTTTGAAAACTTGTTGTAGCGCACACACAAATTTTTCGTGGGCTGTGAATGAAATGAAAGAAATGTTCAGATGAACTCAGTATCGCCCAGAGGAGATGATCGATATTCATTGATGGTGATATCAATTTAATTTTGCAGATAAAAGTAGTACTGCGTAGTGGTACTAGGCGCAATGCGAACGGCTCAAATTCAAAATGACAATCCTTGCTTCTGTGATTCTAAACAGATAAAACAAAGACCGAGATGTGAGATTCCGTGTCGGATCAATCCGACTGGGTTTAGAATTGCTACGCTGGTTTCATTTAAAAAAAAATTTCAAAATAGTCGTAACATATATCAACTAAAAATAAAACATACCTACACTTTTTATAGAAAAGAGTGCTTGTCACTGTTTTCTATATAAAAAAGCAGGACATGCTTGATAGTAACCAACATGTCTGCCACATAACATCACATTTTGGTAGTGGTAGGACTCTTAGCAGAGTTCGGCTGGGAAGTACCACACCTTTGCCAGTTATTCTACCGCCAAGCAGTAATGTGCAGACATATTGAAGGGCAATGTTTCCAGAGAAATTACAGGGCTTAGAGATATAGCATCTCAGATATCTGGGTGACGAGCGCAGTGCAGTGCTAGGTAATGATTTGGACTCTTCATGTTCCAAGAGCTGCGTGTCACTGTGCCGTTATGTGGCAGGTATGTTGCTTACCATCAGGCATATGTCCAGCTCGTCTCGTCACTATTTACAAAAAAAACACAGTGATACGCAGGTATTGGAACATCAAGAGTCTAAATTATTACCTAGCACTGCACTGCACTCGTCACCCAGAGATGTTTTATCTCTATGCCCGGTAATTTCACTGGAAGCATTGCCATTTGAACCGGCACGTAGTAATGTTTCCACATCACTGCTTCGGGGTAGAATAACTGGTTATTTATTTCAAGATAAGTTAAGAAAATATTTTGTGTACGATTTCGATTACTCGATCGTATATCGTACTATAGCCAAAAGTCGTATAAATACGATTTAAATCGTATGGTTGACAACACTGGCTGAAATCGGACCCGATTTTTGATAAGTGATTTATCACACCCCCTCCGCCCCTTTTTCGTCATTTCCTCCGATTTCAGGGCATCGTCTGTAGAGCGCTTAATTTGAAGTAGGTACCCTTGCTACCTCAACACAATATTTATTTACATAGGTAGTAGATTTGCTTAACGCCACCTGTAGGGAAAGTATTCCAAACAATGTAATTAGATAGATAGACATGACGATTGAAATAGCAATATCGCTATTTAAATATATAGCGAGACTAACGAATAGCAATTCATTTATATATATATGTCGCAGCCGGATCGTATAATCCGCTGTATTACATTACGGCTAGCCGTTTTGTAAAGCGGCGGTTTGACGATTAGCCAGATTGAAAGCGGCTTCTTAAAAAACAGCCGGAACGTACCTATTCGACGCCATAAGTCATACAAAACGGCTAGCCGTAATGTAATGAAGCGAAAGATTAACCGCCGCTTTGACAATTTTTAGTTCCGATTCTTAACACT
Organism: Ectropis grisescens; assembly: GCA_017562165.1. NCBI lineage: Eukaryota > Metazoa > Arthropoda > Insecta > Lepidoptera > Geometridae > Ectropis > Ectropis grisescens. The sequence continues at coordinate 18,428,088 of CM029773.1, forward strand.
CATGGTGCTGTCTGACATAACAACCATGGCGTTGAAAACAGTACGTGTGTTACTAAATTGCTAAGGTGACTGTGGATTCTGGTGTTCGGCGGATCCTACACAATATTATTGGGGTGGTTTACCACCGTCCACCTTGCTAAGACTAAATCGGACCGGGTAGGTTAGGAAGAACGAAGAACCCAGAACCGACTCGGATCACCCCGATTCCACCTAGTCCTGTCGCTACTACCCCTAGAGTGTATATAAAAATGCGGGAGCCAGAAGCTCAAAGGAGGTCCTGAGCGTAGTGGAGCGTAGGCCGAGTATGGAGAAGCGACACTCAGGGCTGACCGCAGAGCTTCTGGCGGGAGCCCACCCGGAGTCAAATCTCAATGATAAACCCTTGTCTAAGTGCACCATATCTCTTAGGTGTACCATCAACAATATCAAGTTAGGGGCTTTCAGGGTTTTTTTCATCTGAGAGGTAAGATGTTTAAAAAAAAGTGTAAGAAATATGGCAAGAGATACTCTGTCAGCTTTTTCTGATTAATACTCATTGTTTATTTTGTAAGTATGGTCACCCTACAATTTAAGCAGTTTGCGAAGTAACTATTTTCTGATCTGTGGCAGTAGTACAATGCGGCTAAACGTTGGCCGCCGTATTGAAGAACGTATCGCAATGACAATGCAGCTAATCGTTGAACAGCCGCATTACAAAACGGCCGTTTTTCAAAACGGGTAGCCGTAATGTAAATCAGCGGATTATACGATCCGGCTGCGACATATATATATATAGATTAAATCTTCACCAAGGGTCACCGAGTTACCACCTACAAAAAAATTTAATGATAGATAAAATATAAAGTAGGTAATTATTAACTTATGCTGAAAGCTTGACACTTCTTATCTCTCCACTAGTATACCACGGATTTAAAAGTCCAAAACCATGCATACTCATGTCGACTTTTGATAAATTTTATTAGACTGTCCGCGAACTAATCCTCACTTCATCGTCTAAACCGTCAATAGCTTGTAATAGATACCAGTATAATATAAAATATAGTAATAGTCGCAATGGTACTCACATACACCACAATCGAGATAGTATTAGCACGAAATTCACGTTCCTCTGCCGCGTAAACAGATTCTATTGATTGCGTCTCTTATAACTTACAGCGCGACCGCGTCGAGATTTGTGACGTCACACAGCGAACGCGCTGCGCGCCTTTTTGATTTTTAGTGCCTAAGTAATTTTTAAATGTTCACAGATTCTTCATTTATTGAGATATTCAAATATTTTTTTAGTATTTACTTCTATCATCATTAAATCTATGTACCTAATTGTGTTTTTGATTATACGTAGGTAATTGGAAACTGCGAGAAAGAAAAGGGAAGACCGAGACATGGTAAAAACCTTTCTACAACAAGACGAAAATGACGGTTACAAAGTGCACGCTATGAATTTAGTAATGCAAAGTGAGTGGTTAACCTTAGGTGAGTTCTGTTAGGCTTCTGTATCCCATTAGCTCTAAAGTGGCGCACCTTGATCTATGACTGGTCCCCTGCCTTATTAAAATTTTATCTAAATGCATTCCAAATGACTCTCCCTGACCAGAGTAACTTGGTAAGGTGGGGAAAAGCCTCTGAAAAATGTTGCTATACTTGTGGAGAGGCGATATGTACAGCAAGGCACATATTGGTGGGATGCAAGGTGCTCCTTAATGGGGGTCATTACTCACGGCGTCATGACAGAGTACTTGAAATCATACGTGAAGCCATGAGCCTTTCAGTAGCTAGAGCCCAAAAGGGATTGACGACAAACAAAAGACAAATTAACTTTGTAAAAGAAGGCTCAACTTAAAACTCCAGGAACAAGCCTTACTCAATCCTGGGTACAGCACCTGATTGGACTATTTTAATGGACACGTATGAAAAGCACTACAAAATCCCAGAGGATGTGGGTGTTTCGTCATCCAGACCGGACATTTTCCTTTTTTCTAGAGCTACGAAACGCATAGTCCTTGTAGAACTTACCGTACCGTGGGAAATTAATATACCTAAAGACCACGCGATGAAACAAAATAAGTATTACGATCTCCTAATAGTCCGGTCAATTTAGACCAAAAAATTAGAGTGAAGTTACACAAAGTCCCAACAAGCTGAATTTCAGTGAAATTGTTCAAAACATAATTATAAACAATGTCTAAAAGTTCCCCATCATTCCCCTGTAAGGAAAAAATTTAATTCAAGGTCAAAGGTCAAAAAATGAGTTTTTCGCGATTTTCAGCAAAACGGTAAGTTTTATCAAAAAAGTAGTCAGACAAAAATTGTAGATCATAAAATTATCTATAAAAAATGTATCACTACTTTTTTTCTTACGACCCACCGTTTCTGAGATATAACGATTCAAAAAGTTATAAAAGTTAAAATTTCTTACAAATACCCACAACAAGTCTCGGTTCATTTCAATGTTGAAAGAAAAGTTTACGGCTGAAAATATATTGGTAAAACAAGCTAATAATGATGCTGATGTATTGATTATTGAAATAGCAATCGAGCAATTCAATTTGACAAATACAACTATTGTTGTTGGTGAAGATGTTGACTTACTTGTATTACTCACTTCTCGAAAGCCAACTGAAAAAACTATTTTTTTCTTAAAACCAGGAAAAGCTCAGCATCAATCAGATATATATTCGTCAAAAAGTTTATTTACTTTAGTAAAGTGTAAAGATCATGTACTATTTTTACACGCAATAACTGGCTGTGATCCTGTGATACGACATCTGCATTTTACAGGAGGGGTAAAACAGCAGTTTTCAAAATGTTTGAAAAACAAGATTTAATTCAATGTGCTGAAGTTTTTAAAAAGAGTAATTCAACTCAACAAGAAGTTATTACCAACGGCATCCGCTTTCTTCTTTCTATGTACGGAGCTCCTAAAAAAACTACCTGTTTAGATAAGCATCGATATGCATGTTTCGTTAAAAATACTAAAAATAAAAAACAAGTTCAATTAGCTTGTCTTCCTCCAACCTCAGTTGCTGCTCACCAACATCTTTTTCAAGTATATTACCAAGTTCAAGTGTGGCTTGGTTATCAGCTAGACCCTACAGACTGGGGTTGGAAGTTGGTCAACAATATATTAGAGCCAGTTCAAACTTTACTTCCACATGCGCCGGAAAGCAGTGCTAAATGTGGTTGCAAAAAAAGTCGGACTGTCTTGTTCTTTGGCATGCACAAATTGCCAAGGCCGGTCGTGCTCTAATATTTAATCACAAACAATGGAGGATTCGTTTGACTCCGACGAAGTATCATGCGATACATCGCTATTGACGCAATTTACTTGCATCCAAAATGAAGATTAAGAAGAATCAGGAGAAGAAGAACAAGAAGATCAAGAATAAAAACAAGAATTTGAAACTTATGAATGAGACGAATAAACTTCAACACTTTTTTTCATTTACATCGCTTTTATCTTTCCCAATCTTTAAAAAATTGCGATATTTTGCAATAGTTTTACATTAAACAGGATCACAACTGACCCGTAGAGTAGGCCTACTGGGGAAACCACGTCAAAAAAAAACGCGCTAAGTACACTACCTCATAGGTGGCGTGGAAACGTGTGCATATTATGACGATAACAACTTTTATAACTTTTTGAATCGTTATATCTCAGAAACGGTGGCTCGTAAGAAAAAAAAGTATTGATACATTTTTATAGATAATTTTAAGATCTACAATTTTTGTCTGACTACTTTTATGATAAAACTTACCGTTTTGCTGAAAATCGCGAAAAACTAATTTTTTGACCTTTGACCTTGAATTAATTTTTTTCCTTACAGGGGAATGATGGGAACTTCTAGACATTGTTTATAATTATGTTTTGAACAACTTCACAGAATTGACCGGACTATAAACGAATTAACAAAAACGGCTATGTACCTAGTTGGTTTATACGCTGTAGAAGTGGGAGCGAGAGGTATACCAGCAAAATCTCTCTATAACCTACTGAAAGACCTTGGCTTATCCAGAAGTGCAGTAAGTTCTATACTGGAACGAGTATCTAAAGCTGCACTAGTAGGCTCATACGCTCATATCAGATTTGGCTGGGCAGGGAGAGAAAACGAGTAGTGAAGGTGAGTGTTGATGTACGTCAGAAAGGGCCCCTTAAACCTACGCCCGAATCACAAGTCTCGGGAACTACTCGAGTTTTTCTCTCTCTGCCACACGATGGACCCGGCACCCGCACGGTGAATCCATGGAATGCTAAGAAGATCGTCTCTTGTTCTTATTCGCTCTCTGTCGCACTCATGCGTGACATTTTAATGCGTAATTATAAAATATTCAAAAATAATTTTAAATGCAGTACTTACGCATTAAAATTTTATTCCGTTGGTTTGTGTTTCCTTGGTCGGTTTACTTGGTTTATTGCCTTTTGCCGCTTCCTACAACCAACTATAGAATGGAAAGAGTGAGCTCACTCTTCTCAACGATGACATAATTCCATGCACCTGAAGTTTGGGAGAGTATATCTAATGGTTTAAAATATCCAAGAGTACTTTCTCTCCAGAAAGTTTTCACACTTAAGTACTACAAATTCCACAGAATAATTTTATAAAGTAAAACTACAGTATGGTGTACGCGAATAAATTAGTTATTTATTTATTTACTTTGGTTATAAAATTGTAAATAAAAAACTTACTTGAATTTGACTGTTTTCATTTTCCTTTGAAATAATTTTTTCAACTTAGGGTAATTATAATTGCATAGTTCTCTTATTTCTCTGAACTCTTAACCAAAGAACAACATGTGCAGAATAGAATCCAGAAAATCATAAACTCTGTGATGTAAATGATGTTTAACATCAATTTCTCTCTTTACGCGTTTTAAGATTGGGTCTGATATTTTCCTGAAGAGGTGTGGTGAGACGTGAGGAGTTTTTAATATATTCTTGAGAGGTTGTGGTGAGAGGTGAGGAGTTTTTAATATTTTCCTGAGGGGTTGTGGGGAGTAGTAAGGGGTTTTTGATATTTTCTTTCTCTTCTTTATGGTTATCTGTATTGTACACGTAGTTTTAAATTGGAACTTTACCATAATTTAAAATAAAGAGCAATAAAAATTTCTCGAAAGAAAAATGAACGGACATCGTTGTGAACTTCGGCTGAAGCAGAGTCCCCATTTGAGTGTATCTCTCTACTTAGTCTGTGCCATTTAGCTGCCGAAAAATTAAGAGCCACATTTAGTTAAAGTACATAATATAGATACCTAAATACTTTAGCACATACATTTTCTGTTCTATTTATTAATGAGACTCACCTTTAAATGATATACTGGTACAAATTTATTAATTTTAAAACTTTTACTGTTGAAGCAAAATGTAAACATGTTCTGAAATCTGAAGTCAAAGTCACGGTTAAAAACTTTTGAGGCATGCAAAATTAAATATTGCAATGGATTGGCTAAATATACTGAACAGTGATCAGTCACATTAAAAAAATCAACAGATAGTATTTGTTCCGTATCATGGAAATCACACAATTTGATTTAGACTACCACTACTACTGTGTCAGCCGTTAATTTGATAAAAATATAGGAATTATAAGAAATCAGGTATCAAAAAAATTGGTTGCCTGTAAAGTCGGTATACGGGCGAAAGTTTTACGTGACAACGACTTTGAGTGGTAAAATAATTTTACGGAAGGACGTGCCTTTCACTTTTTATGTCTGTCTCTCTCGCTGTTAGGCGGGCTAACCATTGAGTGGAAGGGACGCGTGCTCTCACTCGCTCTCGTTGTGAGCGCATAACGTGAGCGGAGCGTAACGCAGTTTCTTGAAGTGTCACCCGGCAAACCAATTTACAAGACGTTGTCACGTCAAAATTTGTACCAGATACAATAATCCTACGTCGATGACTAGATATAAATAAGAACAAGAAATAAACTAACAATAGTTTATATTTGGTGCACTTATCTATTTTTTTATTTCGATAAACGTATTGAGTGTTTACCAAAATGTTTACCAAACGAATGTTTACCAAAATTTTATTTGTATCTATGATAAATTTCGGACCATTTTCAAACCATGGTCTGTCGTCACGTCATTAATCAACAAATTCTTTAATCTGTATTCTTTTGTCAAATTTTACTTTACTGTCATGTCAACATGTCATTGAGGTGAAATTCGTAAAGTCCAAAAATACAGGAAGCAGGAACGAATTTGGTGTAAAACATAGAATACGCATAAAGTAAGCTCGTTCTTAATACGCCGGTTTTAGTTCTAGACAACAATGTCGAGCGAAGTGAAAACGGTGGCGGCGAGTATAGTTAACTTCCTCAAACAACAACTTGACGGTGACGCGCTGAACTCAGACTCACGCGAGAGCGTGGAGGTTGCCGTTCAATGCATTGAGGCTGCTTTCGAACTCGAGCGTACAGACTCTGTACGAGCTGTTGACTTGCTGCAGCTTGTGCGTGCACGCGGCGGGACTCCGCTGACTGCGACCACAACGGCGCCGAGCTCTACCGTGCCGCCTGCGCTCTCCGCTGAGGCCGAGCGTCTCAAGAATGAAGGGAACGAGCTCATGAAAGCTGAGAAATACCGCGAAGCACTAGATCGGTACACGCGTGCCGTTGAAATTGACCCCCGCAACTCTGTATACTTCTGCAATCGTGCTGCTGCGCATTTCAAGCTCAATGAGCACGAAGCGGCCGTGGCCGACTGTACCGCAGCTCTCGGCTTACAACCGGATTACGGCAAAGCGCACGGTCGCCTCGGGCTCGCATTGACTGCTCTCGACCGGCACCGTGAAGCGCGCGCGTCGTTCGCCCGTGCAGCTCAGCTAGAGCCGGATAACGAATCCTACCGACAGAATCTGCGACTCGCCGATGAGCGGCTGGCGACGCGCGGCGAGCGTCCTCCGATGGACCTCGGTGGGCTTCTACAAAACCCCGCATTGCTGAACATGGCCACTGAAATGCTCTCTGACCCGAACATGCAGAACTTAATTTCTGGTTTGATGAATACTACAACGGCAGGGGATGGTGGTGCGGGCGGCGCGGGCGGTATGAGTGCTCTGTTGGAAGCGGGTCAGGCTCTCGCTCAGCACATGCAGGCATCCAACCCTGATCTGGTTGAACATCTGCGTCGTCAGGTGCGCCCGCCCGGCGGCCCACAGCCGCCACCCGGTCAGCCGCCTCAATAGCGGTTATTTTGACATGAACTGTGTGCCCTTATTGCTCGGTTTTGAGTATGTTATGCATAAAATATATTTTATTATTTTCCTTGATGATATGGTTCTGTCTGCTTATTTAAGATGTAAGTTTTTTTTCTGATGCTTATGTTTCACTTTGTGCCTATGGAATCTACGATTAAATGATCCAAGCAGACATTGATTGTTCTCCAATTTAACATTGTTTACTATTATTATAAACTTTTTTGCATTTGATTATAGCATTAGGTACTTAGGTATCACAAAAGAAAAAAAATAGTTCTATATAAAATTCTAGTGTTATGAAACATAATAGTAGTGTTCAATAATGATAATGTAAAATACTTTGAACTGCAAATCACGTTAATTAAGAGATAAACTATTTCAAGTTTGCCTTTTTATTAACCACAAAAATATATTTCTAGCTAGGATTGAATTTATTGGTATGGTATTGTTAATAAAATGTTAACTTAATTGATTTTTCATTTAATAAGACCTAGCAGCGCCCTGCTGGTTCACATGCACTATTCCTTTTTCCTGTTATTTTTCCAAAGTACAAAAGTAGCCTGATGCTTCTAATTCCTCCAAGAATAAGTGTTCAGAGTTTTGTGGTTATCAGTTGAGAAGTTTTAAAGTTTCAAGTGATAGGATAACAAACTTATATTCAAGCAGTAATGTGCAAACATTACATTCTGTGTTCCGGTTTGAAAGGCAATGTTTCCAGTGAAATTATAGATTATACAGATAACATTTACTTTTATAACATTAGGAGTGATTCTAGCTGGAGCCTTAATTTATTTTTACGTGAATGTTCCAATAAAGACTAAAACTGGTGATTCACAGATTTTATTAATTATTCCAGTACAAATCTGAAATAGGAGCTGAATACTTTTCGTAATAAGAACATGCAAGCTGTGGATTGCATTGGCTAATTGACTTATTCTTGATGAATAAAATATCAGTGTCTTCAAAGTCCAGAGTGAATTGGTTTCTCCTAGGTAGTTGCTCCATTATATACCAGTTTGTTGGTTATCAACAATTGAGTGGCGGTGCTATCAAGTGCAAACCTAACAATATTAAAATATATCTATTATATCCCATTCCTGCAAATGTATTAATGACACCATGACCCTGACCTTTAGTCATCATTTTTAAGTAAAAACTTCGTTTGGCGCGCCACAGACAGTTTTTTCGTAGGTTGTGAATTGAATACTAGCATCACACTCTGAACAATAAGAAATCTTCAGGTAAACTCGGAACCATGGCCATTAGCATGGCCCTCCACACGCCCTCCGGTTTTACCCGCGTAGTTTCCAAAGTAAGATATCAAATTCTGAGTTATATAAGTTTGCACTTCTCTCGGCAGTTCCTATGATTTTTTATTAGTGGGTTTTAGGCAAATTTCAGATCAGTCACTTAACAGGAAGTGGGCAAAATTTTAGTTACTAATTTCGACCTGACAAACAGTTCAGGCCTTCCCAACTGTGAGTTATGATAATAATTACAGTGAACAAGCAGTGCCAACCTAATTAAAAAAAAATCCCTTTAAAATAAGTATCCTTATAGGGGTGAAAAAAAATTAAATCCGTGTTGCTTTCTTATCTATTTATTACACTCTATGTATAATTTATGATTACAATAATCAATTTACATATCTTTTATGTACACACAATGTAGTAGCAAAATGTAAAAATGTCCAAGGAACGCCGCACTACGCGCTTCAAACATACAACATTAAATACTCTTCCAAAATCAGCGTTTGTATGACTGGGTAAAGTGATATGTACAAAACGTGTTTTATCAGGTAAGTATGATACATGATACAAAATTGAGTCATAGGTGATAAAGTTATACCTACATGTGCAATTTTCTGGTTGTATATTGAGTTATATACCAAACTACTTAGATTCAAAGAGAGTTTCAAAAGGCTTGATCGAAGGAGGTCAATCAATTTTAACTTTTATTACCATTGGAATAGCATTTATAGTCCTCCAGTTAATAGACAGCACGTACGATAATTATATCCATCAACGAAAATCCCTTTGATTTAGAAGAGACGCGTTCGGCACATAGGTTTAAGTGCATTTGAATGTTCCGAATTAAATTACAATGCAACCAAGACAAAAACAGTCGTAACACAGTTACTTCCTCTGAAGTAAATGCACTTCCGTATTACGTATTACCGATTTACTTCCGTACGTGTTACGGTCCGTATTAACTCACTATACCCAGTCAAACAGCGCGCGCGCAATGAGGCGCAAAACACGATCCAAAATCTACCGTTATATAACCTTGTATTTACACTTGCCAAGTAGATGGTCAGCGGTGGACTGGAACCTGCCTATGCATTTGGAGGCATTGCCGTGCTGACAAGTTAGTACGAACGAAGCTTACACCTTACAATAAAAGCGAAGGCACCGAGTAATCGTTAGATAGAGTTCCATACATAAATGCAGACATGACAATGAGGCGTTTTCCAGATGCAAATTTTCTTGTCAAAAATAGTTCTAAATTTTGCCAAGTGTGGCACTACTGTTTATTTTTGTGAAATTTCTCTAACAAAATAAAACAATGGCGCCACCTATGGTGAAATTGAGAACTGACTTTGACAGGTATTTTGGCATCTTGATAACGCCCCATTAGAAAATGGCTTTATAGTTGAGCTTACCATTAGCGTAGGTTGAATAGCGCACATTGCAAGTTGTTGTGGTTCCGTTGTGTCGTTTGGGATCAAGAAATAGTGTTCCTGTTAGCAAATGTACGTTTTATAAACCCCAATAAATCGCTTACTATAAAGTTACTCTGTTCGTCAGCGCGCCACAAATTCGCGCGTAAAAGACGCATGCGACGCTGATGGTAAGCTCACAATATAAAAACCCACAAAACACGGAAAAATATTATTTCACAAAGATAAAATAGCAATGCAATATATTTAGACGTTATTTTAAAAGAAAGAGTTATATTGACATTACAGTTTAAATCAAGTCTAATAGGAACAACGATAAATTTAAATGGCAGAAATTAGAAGAGAAAAATAGATTAGGTAATAATAATTTAATAGAAATTGCCAAAATACTTCATTTTAATAACTAAATTTATCACTAATAAACTTCAGTGAATATTAACAACATAATATTATGAAAAACATAATTTAATTTTTATAAAGTTGTTACTCACGGTAAAAAATATTTTACTATAAGTTACAAGTTATCTTGTTAAAACTAACATAACTTTGGGGCACCAAACACTAATGCACTAAATTATTAAGTAAATAAAAGATAATAACGGTTTAATGAATGTATAATAATTTGTATGAAACCTTAAACAGAAATTAAAATAAATAATTTTCTTAAACGCAAAAATTTCAAGTGCATAAAACGATCTAAACATACAAAAGATTCAATCAATCAAACCAAATAGACAAATTATAAGTAATGTACGTATTATGTCTTTTTGTACATAAATATGAAACTAAATATTGCAGTAAATCTGAATAAAAATCAACTATGTCATGAGTGTCGAGTGTAGAATATTTCGGCAAGCAAAAAAGTGCCTTAGCAACATATCAGAACCAATAATAATGGTCGTAAGTACCGCCAATGGGACAGCTTGGACGGTCTTTGATCATTCACATCGTAACAATGAAACGGGTTTGAATTCCGAGTAGTAGTGGTAGGACTCTTGGCAGAGTCCGCCTGGGGAAGTACCACACCTTTGCCAGTTATTCTACCGCCAAGCAGTATTGTGCAACCATTACTGTGTTCCGGTTTGAAGGGCAATGTTTCCAGAGAAATTACAGGGCTTAGAGATATAAGATCTTAGATCTCTGGGTGACGAGCGCAGTGCAGTGCTAGGTAATGATTTGGACTCTTCATGTTCCAATAGCTGTGTGTCACTGTGCTGTTAATATGTCAGGCATGTTGCTTACCATCAGGCACATGTCCTGATCGTCTCGTCACTCTTTATTTAAAAAAAAAAAAAAACCTAACGACGATATAATGTAGTCTAGAATAGCATAGGCTATATTATACTTTGCATCCCGAAACTTTGCAGATAACTATTGGAAATAGCCTATTTCTAAATACTTCTACTAAATTGTACGAAAACAAAGTGACGGGCACAACTATGTTATTTATGCATGCATAGGTATTTCACGGGCAAAGGAAAATTTTGATTGTTTTTCATTGATTCCGATATGTCCTACGACACATTTCCACACTTTCCAGTAATTTTCAGTGGACATAAAGTCGTACCAGACTTATACAACACCACTTCCGACCAACTAAACATGAACATCCAAAAATGAGCTTTAAAGTAGATAAGTAAGTAGATACATTTTAGTTTTTATAGATTGATAGCAGACAGCGTGCGGCCAGCAAGCTTGCGCAAATTTGCGGACGCGGTAAACTCCACGCTACCGCTGCGCTGTACGGATTTAGGTCCATATTTCAAATGCTCATGTTTTACATAGCAGGAGTAATGGGATAACCGGCTTTGACAATAATGATACGGCACGACCCTTCACTCTATTACACAACGATTTGCAAATGGAATTAACTTATTGGGAATCGAATTATTACAATCCCGTTTTCATAAGAATATTATGCTGTCTCTACACCGTTGCCAAACACCGACAACACATGCCTATGACTTTAAAATATATATAAAATAATAATAACTAATAAATATAAAATTCTATTACCGCACTTTTTGAGGAATAACAATCAATAAACATCTTTAGTTAGATATTCTGTAAAGCGATAAATTCTGTAACGATTTTAAATGGCATTCATTTGTCTTATGTTTGGCAAACGTGAAGACAAATAAGCACGTGGACAAGCCTCTAATTTTAAAAAATAAATTACTATTATGTATTTCGAATTGTTATTAATAGGATATGAACTCAATTTCATCAGTCGTTTCAATCTTCGTATTGCCGAAGCATTTGTTTCCACGGCCACGATTTCCGTATTTTTATTCATACATCTCAATGGTACAACTCGATTCTTTCATTGAGTTTTTATTTAATTAAAAAAAAAAGCTTTGATCGCGGGTAAGTCCTGACTTGAGTATGTTTTCAACATGAGCTCCAATCGTGTAAGTTTAAATATTTTTATTTATTGTGCAATAAATGAGAGAGTTCCCTGAGAGATCCAATCTAGAAATTTCAAGGTCAGAGTGAATAGTTACCTTCTAGGTCAACGTGCGTCATCTTCGACCACACCGTCGCTTACCATCAGGCGAGTTGGTGGTCAAACGCGGACCTATACGCGATAAAAAAAAATCTAAGATAACATTGTAATCTAAGATGAAAAACTTCAACTCGTGTTGTGGATTTGTCAGAATTTAGTGTAACTAAAAATCGAGTTGTCCATGACTAACACATTTAGTACACAACTGCTATAATTTATTGTCGACTTTATTTATATCGTCTTAAAAGTGAAGTGCTAAATTTTGTTACTTTCATTTGGAATGTATTCAACTTAGAGAGAAAAACTAAGTGTTAAATTTAAAGAAATATTTGCAAATACATTTTAATTTATTTAGTTTAGTTTGCATTTTTAAAGATTTTTTATTGATAAAAAATATATTTGATTGAAAGGACAACATACTTATTTTACAGTCATTAAAGAAACAACGTTAAAATAAAGTCGATAGTAAAATTATCGCAGTTTATAACTACCTCTACAATTTCTGTACAATTTAATAAATAATTATTTAAAAGACGCATCTGTGTAAATTTCTTTTATTTGTTTATGGTTGGTTACTGAACCACTAACCTGTCTCTAACAACACAGAGCAATCATTACACAAATATCTTTTTGCACAGTATGTGGAGGCAGTATTATGTGTTTACTTTACTTACGCTTCTTCATGGTTCCATCCTGAAGGGGCATTTCATAATAAAAAATAGTTTTCTGAAGAAAATGCAGCAAAAACCCCGGTTTAATTAAATCTTTAATTTTAAAACGTATGTTCAGAATAGATCCAATGCCCAATCAATGGTCGTAGAAAAACACGCGACGCGCGGAGCCATTCTCTCGCAGGAGTTTTAACTACAAGTATTATTTACAGAGGATGTCACACATCACCAATTTCGAATCGGTTGCAAAATATAATTTCAACAGCCAAAATCAACAATGCCAGTAGCAATAAAAATCTGAACAGCAACACACGTATTTACATGAACTCACGAGAACAACAGCCCCGCGTCTTGCGTAACTGAGTGATACATTTCTTAAAGCAAGTCAATTCTGAGATAGATCAATGATATCTCTACCCTAGACATTCCTTTGTTTTATATGGAATATCTAGCGATAAAGATAAAATCTACGACCTGAAAATCAACGCAACCGGAAATACTCGTATTTTCACTTTCAATAATCGTAAAACAAGAGTTTAGACTAGCAAGAACTTCCTGCAATAATTATCTTGCAAACTACGCAAACAGCTACACTTGCAACAGGTAGTGAAATACAAATGTAAGCTTGCCAACAATTCTTGCTAGTCTAAACTCAAACATCGTTCATACATGCTCAATACAAAAATGGTACAAAGCTGATTTTAAAAGAACCTGTGCCATTTTTGGGGCACTTAGCTCTCTTAGATGTGTTGGGTTTTAGTTCCTTTTGGAGGGTGGGATGAGATGAGGCGGCAGCTCTGTCGGGAGGTCATGGCCGTCAATCTTGACTCTTATCAGATGCATGGCCAATGCGAACTCGTCTTCATCCAAGAAACCGTCCTTGTCGATGTCTGATAGCTTCCAGATCTTGCCGAGGACCGAATTCGGCAGCTTCGATTTCACCATCTCCGTCTTGGCCGCTGGAGAGAACACACGCAAATCAAACAACACGCCACGCCACGATACAAGGGACGGTTACTATTTAGACTAGCAAAAAATTCTCATGAGTTGGCGATTTTAGCACAGATCAAACGATAAACATAACAAAATAATGAGCGTTTTTAAAGCGTGTAAATTATTATACGTTTAGTGTGTAAGTATAGATGGACGCGCTAGTTGCAGAAGTTATTGCTAGTCTAAGCTGCCTAAATAATGGGCAGTAATAAAAATAATTAGAATAAAATATTAAGGAAACAAGTCAAGGATATTTTATTACGAGAAATTAGGAGGGGAAAATTTGCGATGTGTTTCAAACATTTCCCGTTAAGCCGACCTATAGTGTCGTAGATTACAGTGAGTCACTCACTAATAATGAATGTCGATCGTTAACAGCGATGTTCGTCGCCAAACATCGGGCGAGGTGGTGGTCAAGCGCACACTTATTATCGATTAAAAACATTCTGCAAACTATAAGGGTTTTATTCGCGTTACTAGTAACTACGGCCGTGGCCATGAGACGACGATATCGTGACTGCGGTACTTATAACGTCGGAAAATAACTGAACTGAAACTGAGAACTGAAAAATTGACCTAAGTACGTTTTTTCCGTAAAGCCACCACGGCTCCCAAGAAAAATTAAAATGTTACAATGTTAGTCAATGAATTCTGCAGTCAGGGTAAAAAAACGTTAGTAACTTGTTAGACCGTTAGTTTACTATGTATTTCCAAACGGTTAGTTTGCAACGTAACAATAAATCTTGTCATCACATAACAATACAAATATGGCGTACTATTCTCGTCCCCTCGCCATGATGACAATGATATCAGATAGCGATAGAGACTAAATTTATTTAGCTGGCCAGAATCATAGAGCTTTGTGAGAACTTATTACACAAGACTAGAACAATGTTGCAGAGTGACGAATTACATTCGCCACCAAGGCAAGTAATCTAACCTACTTCGGTTTAAAATGGACCGAACCTAGGAACTACAATATTGTCACCTTTAATGAGGAAATATCTACTGTTGTGACATCCTCATTGGATTTTATAAGCAAGATAGTTTTTTTTACTTACTGTCATTAGCTATCACTGGATTATTAATTATACCACAAATTGCTAATATGCTACTGTAGGAAACAGTGGTGTTGTATTACTATTCGACAATTGCTCCTCGTCTATTGTCACTTTTTTATGGTTATCAAATAGGACTTCTTATCATGCAGTACCGAATAATATGGACATGGCTAAGTCGGCTTGGCTGACATTTATTTTAGTAGTAACCAACACTTTTACTAACAGCATAGTTTTTCTAAGCATTATGAAAATTTTGATTTAACAGGTAGGTAATGCAGTTGGAAATCTTGATTATATCGATTTCACTGGTTTCACACTATGCGCGAGCTGCGTGAGTTTCGAAGAAAACTTATTCATAATAAGTTTTACAACGAGAAATATAATTTGTAACATTGACATTATGACAAGAATAGGAACTACAATTTAGGTACCGATAAAAGTGACAACAGCAGACTCTTCAAAAGAGTCACTCCATATAAAGGTGCTGGCTGCACATTATATGTGACAGCCCTTAAAGAACATTTTCCCACAATTTTTAAGGAAAGAATACTACCTAGTCTATTAGGCTCGTAATTAAAAGTATGCTTAACCTACATAGGTGCAGGGCGGAGTCTTCTAATAATATATTTCAGTATATTGACCAAGTTGTCTCTGTAGAATACCTCAGCAAAGGAGTTAATCTTAACTATCTGTTCATCCGGGCCAAAAGCCAGTTCCCGCGCGCGGTCAAACCACCCTTCAGGCGTACGGTCTACACTGAACTGTATGCTCCTGTCTCCAGTTATAGCAAAAACGAGAGATAAATATATGAATTCCAGTGTTATAATTGTCGTAAATATATTTATAACGACGAGTCCGACGAATTTTATACAATCGAATGCGGATCTAAATACACCGCGTTTTTCATCTTTTGTAACTAGGTTGTCTAAATGTTCAGATTCGGTGCTTTCATTATCAGTGCTTTCAGTATCATCAGAATTTGATTTTTTATTGCTAGAATCGCTCTGTTGGCTATCTGTTTCACAATCAATTTCGCCGATTTCATCACTATCATTTGGGAGACATTCGTAACCCTTGAAGCTGATGTTGTCGTCGACACTTTGGTCAAAATTGTTTCGTGGCGAGTCGATGGCTAATGTTTCCAAACTATGTATGGAAAGCCTTGAATGGCAACTTTCGGAATGGCGCGATGCTCCAGTATTTAATAGCTGAGCTATGAGGTTAGTATTTCGCGTAGCTGTCGATAGCGTGTCTATTATGACGTCAAGACGATCGTTCTCAGTGTCCTGAACCGACATGTACAGTTCAGCAAGTAAGGATGAATTCCGTGCAGACGCGAGTAGGGCCTCCAGAGCAGTTGTTGACCGGTGGGACGTGTGTTAGTGTAGGAGTTAGTGCAAGAGTGGAATTACCGGCGCCGGTGACTTTGCCATCGACAGGGTTGAGACTGCGGAAGATGTTATCCGTGTTGGGTTTTTCCTTGCTGCAGATCCAGTCTGGGTCACCGTGGCCCGCGTCTGCGCCCTCTCCGCGACCGTACCCGAATGGAGACACCTTATCTTCTACGCCTTCGAACGCTCCTCCTGAAATGCAGAAACGTGGCTTAATTAGTGATGCTGGCAATGAAGTTTAAATGAGTTATTACCACAACTGCGCCGGACATAACATTTGAGATAAAATTCACAGACAGTCAGCGTTTTTAACCGACTTCCAAAAAAAGGAGGAGGTTATCAATTCGACCCCTATGTTTTTTTTTTATGTATGTTACCTGATTTCTCGAGAACCACTGAATCGATTTTATTCTATGGACCTGTTACTAATCACGCTCCCTTATTGAACTAGGTGAAACTATTTAAGTAAACTGATAAATTAATAATGATGTTAGTTAAAAATATGCTCTAATTAGATACAGTTAAGAAATAAACTTTGTCAACAATAGTTCTAAAGTTATCGTAATGTAAATAAGTACACATTTCAATGTCAGTAAAAATCATAATAATTATTCCCTTGTGCGACGCCTCTCAATATGTAACAACAACAACACAGAACAATGGCTGCGTATGAGAAGAATTGCTTTAGCAACGAAATAAGAATAGTACAAATGTACAAAGATATCCGTTAGCCACGTGAACTAACTGCTGTTTAAACTATGGCCAAGTTCAAAGGCAGCTATTGCTGTAAGAAACTAGGATAATAATATTACATTACCGATGTCTGAACGTGTTTCAAGCCGAAACAACTACTGAAATAGTAAAGTAGACGGGGCTACACAGAAATGGTGTACAAAGTCAAAATCTTTACAAACTTTATCAAGTTATTAACCTTTAAACTGCCTTTAATTTTCTTACATATAACGAAAAGCAGAGGTTTTTCAGCGATATCAGTTGTATCCATAGCAAAGTGTTGTTCATAAAGCGATACTTTGGGCATGGGGCATGTCCGTTCTGTTTATACGCCTACTGTATGTGTATGTGACGGAAAAATGTAATACGACTACCTAGGATCAAATAATGTCGGTTTCACGCTACGATACGTTTTTCTAACTTTACTAAATCGCAGCTTACATTTTTTATTGCTTACAATCTTATTTTGTTACTATTATAGGTTAGCACTTAACCACCATCTCGCCTGATGTTAATCGACGATGCGGTCGATGTGCGGGAGAATAAAGCTTGCTTAGTTAGAAGAATACACTATCGGATACACTTCGGAGAGTGTGCGACTGATTTGTACGATCTAATACCACCTTGCCCTTTTTTCTATCGGAATGCTCGTAGCTCGAAAAAGCGACATCGTTTCATGGTTGATGTTCCAAAGACACGAACGAAGAGATTTGACTCTACTTTTGCGATAAGAACATCTAGGCTGTGGAATACGTTGCCTGAGAGGGTTTTTCCCGATAGTTACAATCTTTGTGTCTTCAAATCGAGAGTGAATCGGTTTCTTCTAGGTAAACACGCTTCATCGTAGGCCGCATCATCGTTTAACATCAGGCGAGATGGCGGTCAAGTGTAAACCTATAAATTCCCTCTCGACTTGAAAACACCAAGATTGTAACCATCATTAACTTATTGTTACATATTTTCGGATCTTAAATACTCGTACCTATGTAGGTAGATGTAAAATTTAAACTAATTTGAAATAATGCTGTCCTTGACAAAAAGAACCAACTTTATCGTTTTTTTTACTGTGAGTACTTAAGTAGGTAACACACTGAATATGCAAATGTTCATAAATAATAAAAAAATATTTTTGCTAAACATCTATAATTCTACCAGTCTAAAACTTCTCATTACGAGTAGGCATGTGAAATATTAATCATATTAACGACACTTGTTCGGTAACAAATGAATGTTACGTCTGTTGACCGATTTTTTCGTGTCATTTTGTATGTATTCGTGTTACGATCACATAGTTATTTTTTCATAGTCATATTGAGTCGCTTCCATGTGACTACAATGTATTGCTTGAATCTGTTAATATACGGTGAGAACGAGGGCAGCATAATGTAGTAAATTTTAAATTGTCTTTAGAAAGTAAATAAACATTGATCGACACGACTTTTTAACGAATTTTTTAACACGACATAAACTAGCCCCAACGTAAAGAAAGCTTTGGAAGCAAGCATAATAGCTTTAGCTATAATAATAAAGCTATCTGGATATAGAGAGGTTTTTTTTAAATTAAAAGTGACAAGACGAGCTGGACATGTGCCTGATGGTAAGCAACATGCCTGCCACATAACAGCACAGTGACACGCAGCTATTGGAACACGAAGAGTCCACATCATTACCTAGCACTGCACTGCGCTCGTCACCCAGAGATCTAAGATTTTATATCGCTTAGCCCTGTAATTTCTCTGGAAACATTTTCCTTCAAACCGGAACACAGTAATGTTTGCACATTACTGCTTGGCGGTAAAATAACTGGCAAAGGTGTGGTACTTCCCCAGGCGGATTCTGCCAAGAGTCCTACCACTATTAAATTTATTAGAGGTATTTATTGTTATATTTATATATTTATTGTTGTGTATAGGTATTTATTGTAATTAATAGAGGTATTTATTGAACTATACGAGTAGCTTTGTGTCTTTATTTAATGCAAATTCTTAGAGCGTCAATGTCAGAATCAAAGTGACCCATTTCGTAATTAGTTGTAATAACAACATGAATTATGTCGCGATTATCTCTCTGTACGTCTCACCTTGCACTTCATTGAGCGAGTCAACAATACAGATAAAACGGCGCCCACGCACACTCTACTCGACCAAGCGACCATTATCTGTCGCGTACTAGCTATTGTCTAAGCTGTGTGTGCAAGGTCGACTGTTCATTTCACCCGTGGCTGCTCTAGCGTACGAGGTTCTATAGTTCCATATAGTTCGTATTTGGGGGTCCACGCTTTGTTGGCTACGGATATCGGAAAAGTAAAGGTCAAACGGTCTGTGTCACTGATTGATTTAATTAACATTATCGTTGAACGGATATTTGAACTTAAATATGCAATCTCCAAACTATCAACAACGATAATATTTAAAGTATAAAAAAGGGAATACAGGTAGAGGCAGAAGATTAATGGTAATTTAATGCGTTCCAAGTTACAAAGAAATGACCAGATCAATTAGTCTAAACGACTACTTGTAATACATCTGACGAAGTAACGGAACAGGAAATCAGAAAACGAAACAAAGTCTGAATTAAACGAACACCTAAAACTGAGACTAAAATGAATCTAATATTATCAGATATTAAATATTTCAAAGAAAGACATTTGCACGGCCACAAAAAAGATGCAACGGAACCATGACCAAACTAATCGTCAGACCGTGATACTGTTATGGGAGATTATAAAAACTTCACGCAAAATAAGTATAAGAATGCCCGAGTATTGTTTACACCAAGGATTAAAAACGTAGTTAGCAATTGTGGATCGATGTAGGTCAGTGGTTCGGTAAATAGTGGTATCGGCAAAAACTTGTGCTCATCAGACCAGAATGCACCATCACTGTGACTGGCTGCCGGTTCCGATCAGACTTGTGCAACTGTTGCGTCATCTGTATCGACTAATGCCTCTGTAATTTCGTAATTAAGTCTCAAATTTCATTGTACTTTTAATAATACTGTTCAACATTGGATTTGTTGCCGTTGAGATTGGTTTCGATTATATTTCTAGTGTATTCGGCAGTTATTAGAAAGTAACTGCCAACTGCCTGCACGAATATAGAAAATGGATATTCCTTAAATAATTCTGGATGACAAAATCCCGTGTTGCCTTGTGATGTGTTATTTCATACTATAATATATCTAATATTATAGTCTGAAATAACACATCACAAGGCTATATATAGACTATAATATTAGAAATAGTATAGTCTGAAATAACACATCACAAGGCTGTATACTATTTAATAATATTTCTAATATTATAGTCTGAAATAACAGTTTTAAATTTTAGTTTACGATGTGATTAAGAAACACACACCCAAAACTTTTACATTTATAATATTAATAGCACATTTAGGAAAGCTATCATTAATTTCGTAAAAAATCAGGTCAATGCCTACAATAAGTCTAAGGTACAAGTGGAGAATTAGCAGAGATATTAATTTATATTGAATAACGCTATACTTAAGTATTTGCTGAGTTTCGAAATTTCAAAAACCTAAAATAATTGATTAAGGACTGCTTCAGACGAGTTAGTAAAAGCATAAGTACTTATCTAGTTTATCTCAAAAACAAACATGATAATGGACTGAAAATTAACGCACAAAACAACAAAACGAAAAATAATTAAAGTGCCATAATATGGCCATCAAGCATCGAATATTATAGTCTGAAATAACATCCTGAAAAATCAAATTAGGCACGATCAAAGTTTAAAGGCAGGGTATATATATAGACTAACTTAATATTAGAAATAGTATATGTTCGTTATTGATAACAAGTAAGACACTAACAATTCACCCTTCTTATTCTTACATCATCTTGCAACTCACTATATACTATTTAATAATATTTCTATGATATTATAGTCGCCCACATTGAAATAACAGTTTTAAATTTTAGTTACTACTTTACGAGTGTGATTAAGAAACACACACCCAAAACTTTTACATTTATAATATTAATAGCACATTTAGGAAAGCTATCATTAATTTCGTAAAAATTCAGGTCAATGCCTACAATAAGTCTAAGGTACAAGTGGAGAATTAGCAGAGATATTAATTTATAGTGAATAACGCTATACTTAAGTATTTGCTGAGTTTCGAAATTTCAAAAACCTAAAATAATTGATTAAGGACTGCCTTTTCAGGTCGATACCCATTTAAGTTTAAGTAGACATTAAATGGATAATTAAAGTGAAACTACATGACGAATAGGTCAATAAAGAACGAGAATGTTTAAATGACAGGATTTGATTGTATTGCTGATTGTCCCTATGCAGAAGAGTACCAGATTAGAACTATTTCTAATAAGAGGAAAGTGACGAGCAAGAGAGGAACATAGGCGTCTGATGGTAAGCTTCATAATATGTTTACCATCACTAATATTGTCAAAAAGTGTACTCGTATGTAGCGTTTTTTTAATTTAATTTAACATTTATTTTTATTTTCCGTTCATGGACAGTACAATTATAATACCTGTTGATTGTTTAATAGATTTTTTTATGTACCTATGTAGAGCCTCTATAAATAAAGATACAGCTTTTTCTTTGATACAGAATGTTTGAAAAATGTACTAAAAATAAAATGGTGACCGTTCCAACGGCGTTGCGGACCCCGATATGGGTGTGATTTGTTATTGAAATTGACTAGACTATTTTTTTTAAATATCTCTAGTCAAGAGAATCCAGTTGTTTGATCAATATTATTTCTTAAACGAGATTAAAGTCTTTACTGCATTAGTAATTTACTTCAATGATCACTGCTAACAGCAAAGGGTAACGCCACATAACCCTGAGCAGTCTCAGAAATCGTGTATCGTCTCAACAAGATAATAGATTATGATAATATTCAAATGCACCTGAATGCAAATGCTATTTCATCCATAGCCGAAATTGACGGATGTCGTCAATCGGTAAGCAAACGGAGTTGTTGGTTAATGAGCTGGCGAAATGCCATTCATAAAAGTACTAAAACAAACAAAATCCCCTGCCGAAAAATACCAAAGTGCCATGGTTGACCCCCGGACTACTGGCGCTGTATCAAGTATCGAGATAAATTACATCATGATTCTAAATGTGATCCAAGTAAATCAAAATAAATTAAACATATACAAAAGATATAGAAATCATTTGGGAAATATCCTGAAAAAGTCACTATTAGCTACGATCAAAGTTTAATGAACTCAAAGAAACCCGACAATGACGACCTCATTTATTAAAACCAAAAACAGCTCTAATATGTCATTGAATCATATATTAACCTTATTTTGCGCGAATGTTGGAAAGACGTTGGCTGATAACATACTAAGTAGTAAGATAACTAATAATTCAATCCTTCTGTATCTCTTACATCATCTTGCAACTCACCGGCACTTTCTAGATACAGACGCTGAAGAAGTTAAAACCGCAATCGAAAATCTTAGATAGAATGTGCGGTGGGTTTGATGAGTCCCCACAAAAGTATTGAAGGAAACGAGATATTGTTGGCGCTGGCTATTATAGTGGCGGAAACAGGCTTAAAACTAAGTATAAAAGTGTCTCACAGGCAACCTTCTCACTCTTACTCTGGACAAGACAAAATATTAACTTTTTTCAAAAATCTGACCGGTCAACCAAAACCAGAAAATGCCTGGGGCCTAGAGCAACATGTTTGTTTTAATCAAGATACAACAAACAAAGTGTTCATGTCTCCAGCTTGAAAGAGTCGAATCGTCACATTTGGGTGTAACGGTCGATAATTTGCTGTGGAGGTACCATATCAAATCTTTAGTGGGACGACTTCGGAAAAACTTATAACAATTTTCAAAGGAAGCTGGAGACACGTCGCTGAACTCCATATTATAAAAACGTGTACTTTGTTCTTTGTCATTCTCATGTGGCTGTGCCCTAATTCAAGTGCGTGGCAATACACAGCAAAGGCGAAGCGTGTGAGAGGTTTCTCAAAGGTCGATACTTAAGTGATGCTTATCAGTTTTGTTGTATTGTTCAACGGAAATGCTATATCGTGAATCAGTAATTTTAAATGTTAGACAGGTTTTTATTTTGTCATTATTTTGCATGATGTCTGCAAGCCCAAACCTACCAAGTCATTAGAGAGAGGGTTTTATTAAAGCCACCCTTTTTTCAACACAAATGGCGAGAGACATGTTTGTTTTTTTGGGACCTTTTCTCTATTTTGGCCGATCAAGAATTACCCCTCACTTAATAACAAATCATGTAAACAGATTATTTCAAACTACCTGGCTAATCTTACATATCACAGTGTATTATTACTAGGGACACATATTTCCTA
The DNA here is from genome assembly GCA_017562165.1 of Ectropis grisescens. NCBI lineage: Eukaryota > Metazoa > Arthropoda > Insecta > Lepidoptera > Geometridae > Ectropis > Ectropis grisescens. Next base: position 18,451,649 of record CM029773.1, read on the forward strand.
AATACTCCCTAAAACGTGCATCGCGCATACATAATTCTACTACGTATGAAAATTAATATTAGAGGATTAGATTGAGCGATGACTCATATTCTCGTAGGTATTAGCAGAGGGCGTCTGCATGCATATTTATACGGCATTGTAAACACTCATATCGAGATATGAGTAGGTTTTTCTATAGATCTTTGAGTATAAATATTTCAAGTATAATAAATGATACATAATTATTAAAGTATTAACTTTAAGTAGTAAGTATTATGTATAATAAGTAGGTAAGTACCAATAATATACAAGTATTATATCAGCTACCTGGCTTCCATAGAACAAGCTTTGCTCAATTTAGGGTCAGAAGGTGTTGGGTGTGAAATGTCCACCCATATTTTTAAAAAAGTTAGCACCTGCTGCAATATATAACCTACACGTTAAATAATACCGGAAGAGGAAAAAATTTTATATACTATGCTTGTATCCTCCAAATTTCGCATATGCATATGTAATAGATAGATTACAATGACGCTGTTTTTACAATTCAAAGAGATTAGTACTCGACGTTGCAACAAAACGGTGATAACTTTTAAACAGCATTTATGAAAGTAATTTCATAAATTTCGATTAAACTTACTTTTTCATAAAAAATTTCTGGAAAGATAACTAACTAGGTGTACTATTATATTGCTTTGCTTGATGCGACGTCATCCATCTAAAGCCAATTTTATAGCTTTCAGGATTGGATAAGAAACCATAACTATAAAGGATTTTTATACTTATAAGGTGTATAATAGAACAAATTTAGACAACTTAAATCGGTCCTGAATATACGTCGTTATTTTTGCTTGATGATTGACGTCATCCATCATGAACTGCCAATAGGTACTCAAAATATAGCTTTCAGGATTGATTGGATAATGGAAACCATAACTATAAAGAGTTTTTTTTTTACTTATAAGACAGACAACTTAAATCGGTCCTGAATACCTACGTCGTTATTTTACACGTAGTACTAGAGCCGGGGAAATGCTAAGCTAGTTCACTATGAAGAGGAAAATTTCCAAGATCCAAAAATAGTGAAAATCGATGGAGGGTTAGCGTTGACTTGTGGCTACACTACTTAGGTAAACCGGACTACTATTTTTAATTAAACCCACAGACTAGTTGGAGTCTGGAGGCGGATAAAACAATTCGCATTATAAATCTAGTTTCGCATCTTGCAGACCACCGTTATTAGAAAATATAACAAGCGATGTCTATTCATCAAGCAAATAATTATATTCATATTTATAAAGCGTCTTAAGTTTAACTAAGCTCAATTTTACTTTTAACAGGACTGCGCACAGAGAAGTATCTAAAGTAATATTATCTATGTATAATACTAAAAGACAAGAAACAATCGAAATTTGTTTATGAAGAGGGTTATTTATGGATTAGTTTCTTGTGATTTATTATAATTTCATAAAATTCGATTAGAATACTCGATTAAGAAATGAACTAAAGAAGCGATCTAGTTTCGCATCTTGCATACCAGGAAAATATAATTCAATAATAATATAATAAGTTTAACAGTTTACTTTTAACAGGATATGATAACTAATGTCACGAGAGAATAAATAAAACACGAGAGAATAAACAAATAATTAGAGGCATCTCGAGACAACTATTCACGACCATAATGATCGGGCGAAACAAACAAACGTAAGTATATGTAAAGACAAGCCATGTAGAGATTCTCGTTTTAAAATTTTCCAATTCACACTTATCATGCAGTTTTGAGACATATGAACTGAGAGTTGATACCATTGCTTTTTACCGATTTTAGTTTAGCATATTTGATCATCATCTCGCCCGATGTTAGGCGACGATGCGGTCTTCTATGGAACGCTTTTACCTACAAAAAAACCAACCACTCATGCTTTGAAGACGCACAAATTATATTCAACGGATAATCCCCTATCGGGCAAAGTATTTTATAATTTTAGATGCTCTAATTGAGCAAAATACGAAAATAGATACGAAAGTGGAGTAAAATCTCTTTGTTAACCATGAAACGATGTCGCTTTTTTATCTACGAGCAGCTCGATAGGAAAAGGATCAGCAGACAGATCATGCAGATCAGCTGCACCCTAAACTTAATGATAAGCTATGAAATTTATTAGCCTCTAGAGCTTTGAAAAGTCCCTTTTAAGAAGAAAATGGATAAGGAAGTTGCTGCCCACACCGGTGAAACTTTATTTTTACAGTTTCCCATAAAGCACCTTGTTTAGACCAAAAAGCTATTTAAAGAGAGGGTTAATGACGATGTGATCGAAGTGAAGTAAGACCTAAAGTACATATTTTTCCTTGAAAACGTCTAGAGTCTAGAATAAAACGTAAATCAAGCTAGTCGACAAACTATTAGATATCTGTATTACCATAGTACTATTTTATATTCTATGCCATCTTATTCCATCCACTCTAACATTATAAAAGCGTAAATTTGATTTGTCAGCTGAGATTTTTTTTGCTTTAGATTGTTGTAGAGCTTAATTCTAGTATGGATCAACATACGTACTGCTTCCCTTTCATTATTTGTACTGGAAAATTATAAACTATAGTAAAATATAATCTGTAGAAGATTTATTTATTTATTTCACAACTAAAATGATTTACAAAAAACCAATTACATTAGTTGACAGGCTTTGATACAATATGTTATCAAAAAGAGACTTTACAATGTACAATGTTGAGACTAACATACACATTTATTGAATAAATTAATGTCAAGTGATTCTGAATTGTTTGGTCCAGTCTTAAAATTTATTTAAAAATTATAGTAAAATTAATTTTACTATAATTTTTAAAAATAAAATGAAATTATAGTAAAAAATAAAATGATATAAAATTAATTAGATTAATAATATGTCAAAGATACAATAATGTAAAAAATAATTACAATAATAGTTAAATAATGTCAATATTTAGATAGGTACATAATATCTAAGCTAGAAAGCTTGTCTAAATTAGAGTTCATCGTCCTCACTAATCTTGCGCGCCCTCATCTCACAGTACTGCAAACACTCGACACGAAAGATACACGGCGAAGTGACACTAAAACGGCGCTTGTCCATTAAAAGTAGTTAATTTGTTAAGAAATCGACATCATAATGCCATCAATCAAGACATAATAAAAATCTACTTTAAAGACAGGGCCAACACTAAGACAGCACGACACGACAAACGACTTCGCAGGTCATTATGAAATCGCGTGAATAACCTAGACCGGTAATTCCGGGTTACGTAAAAATGATACACTAAAGTAAGGAAAATTTAAAAATTAAAGTAAATTTAGAAGAAAAAAACTCAAAAGATCAGCTCGACAAAAACTTCGCTTGTTATCAGCTATCTGGTTTCCTTAGTACAAGCTTCGCTTAGTTTGAGGTCAGATAGTGTTGTGTGTGAAATGTCCACCCATATTTATTTATTTATTACTTGATCCAAAATTTATTATGACTGTCTAAATAATATACAGAGGTCCCTTGATTTTGGGCGGGTCTATATACATTCCCATATACCATATATCAATAGGTTTTTTATATGCAGAGGTTTTTGCGTAGTACACAAAAAGGGTATGATAGAAAATACGCTTAAACTCTGCAATGGGGTAAAGAAGGTTTGGAAAATAATGACATTAAACAAGAACAAAATTGATTAATTTTGACTAACTCAGATTTGTTATCCGTACAACATTCTACTCATTTGTCAAGCCATTTTGTGGTTTCATTTGATACCCATATGCAAAGGCCCTTTCAGTTGTTACCCATAAAAGAAAATATGTATTTCGCCATTTTGTGGAAGCGGCCATCTTGGATTTGAAATTTCTATATTAACCAGACAGTAGCTTTCATTTGAACATGAAGCACGGATATTGTCTTTCAAATAAGCGGCCATCTTGAATCTATAAATCGGCCCATCGCCGGATATTTTGAGCTCATCAGAAACAGCCCATCCGTTTGAGCTTTACAGACAGACAGACAGACAGACAGACAGACACAGACAGACAGACAGACAGACATCGACGTTAAACTTATAACACCCCTTTTTAACCCCCGACCAAAAAAAGGGGTGTTATAAGTTTGACGTCGATGTCTGTCTGTCTGTCTGTCTGTCTGTCGGTCTGTCTGTCTGTCTGTCTGTCTGTCTGTCTGTCTGTGTGTGTCTGTCTGTGGCACCGTAGAGCTCAAACGGATGGGCCGATTTCAATGCGGTTTTTTTTTATTGAAAGTTAATATCCGTGCGGATGTTCTTAGCTATGTTTGGTTAATATCGATTCAAGATGGCCGCCGCCACAAAATGGCGGACAAAATATTTCTTCACAACTTACCTTAATATGGGTATCAAATGAAAGGGCTTGACTAGTAGAATACTACACACTATAAAAAAATCAAATCCAAGATGGCCGCCACCACAAAATGGCGAATAATATAATTTTTTTCACTACTACCTCAATATGGGTATCAAAAGAAAGGGCTTGACTAGTAGAATACATTGCACTATGACAAATTTCAAATCCAAGATGGCCGCTTTCACAAAATGGCGAAATACATTTCTGTTTCCACAACTCCTTAACATGGGTATCAAATGAAAGAGCTTGACTAGTAGAATGTTGTACAGATAACAAACTGAGGTAGTCGGGGTTAATCAAAATTTAATTTTGTTCTTGTTTTGGTCGGGGGTTAAAAACTACCGAAGCAATGGATATGCTTGAAAACGTTTGTAATAAAGTAAATAAGCATTGCACAACAGTTTTTCACACAACATTTAGCTCCAAACAAAGCAACGCTAGCTAGACACACTGAAAATAAATAAAATAAATCAAGAGTAGCGAAAATATTATTTGATATCGACGCGGTTTCGTATTCTATCATGTTTTACATAAAAGTTGTAAGTGAGTTGTAAGTTGAGTATAAATACTTAATGAGTAATATCGATTACTTAATAAATAAATAGATAATGATAACGATACAAAACTCCTTTGGGGCAGTACTATTTCTGTGCTAGCCAACGTTGGCCGCGCCGGCGCAGGCACATAGTGAAAGTGCGGATGTATGACAGATGACGGACTCGAATCGTAACATAGCATCATACTAACGACTCGACCGCACGCTGCTCATCAAATCATTTTATTTACTCTATTTTATATTTCCTTATCCACAAAATTGTGGTCCTCACATACAAATATATGTATATAAAGTATATTATGTCGTAACAATCAATATGCAAGCTTAACGAAATTTATCGCAGTCCAATCAAACATGGTTGTCATCAAAAATATTTCTTCCGAATACGATGGCCCAAAATTTAATTTCACAAGCTTTTGATGGATCTAAATAAATCTTTGTATTATGTGACGTTAGCGCACAGTAAGCTTAGTCCTGAAATTAATCAGAAATAAGTATCAAAACGCGTTTCGTTGTTTGAGAAGTTTGTCTCAAATAAACAAACAAACTGGCAAAAAAAAGAATCGACGCATAGTCAGCGGAACCGAATGTTTAACCTTTCCAGATTTTTTTCCAAGTTAAAACGGGAAAGCAAGTCCCACTGCACCTCATGCACTACAGGTGACAAGGAGGGTGCCGGAGAGGTCTACCGGCGGATAGCCATATCCTCGCCTTAAGGAGGATGCCCATCCGTCGGCCCACGCGCCGCCAATTGTGCCTGATAATGGCCCACTGACCTTGGGTTTACAAAAAGATTTAATTTGGCAAAACCAATTGAATTTTAAAAGTAATGTAAAAGCAACCTGGCAATTGCGGGTTCTCTCAGTGCAGCAAAGTTAAAAAAGAGAAAGGCCTACGTGACAATAGTAGAGAAAAGAAACATCACAGATTGCGCGTTGCATCTTTGTTTTACAATAGGACGGATCGCTTGAACATAATAAGTATTGCAAAAGTGGAGCGTGATTTTTAAAGTTTTTTAAAGTATCAAGTTCCTTTTAAAATCCAGAATTCTGTTTAAAAATCACGCAGTAGATTGTAAAAAAGAACATGACTGCAACTTTTCTCAATTGCTTATGGACCGCTATTGCTGTCTTTTCATTTAAACCCTAAATCAAAGAGTAATAACAGTTTCGACATAACCGATTTTGCTAAAGGGTATATGCACAAGACGTGTTCTGGGAAAACAGTTTAGAAACTTGACAGCCCTAAATCAACCGACGGCAAGACGTAACAAATTGCAGTCCGGCCTTCCAAGCGAAGGACAATGTTTATTATTGTTTCTGCAAGGTCGACCAGCTGTTGACTTAACTTGAAGTTCAAATGATAAACATGAGTTATTTAACGAATAGCAGCATCGAACATTAATCACTGAAGTCATAGTTGCACGTCAGTAATGAATTACTGAAGGTTATTTTATGAATATCTCAGCAAACAATATCTTGTTGAGTATTTCTATTTTGTTGTGACGGTCAATTAAAATCATTTCAGGTAGACCAGTCTAGAGAATGAGCACATCACATAGATTATTGACATAGCTATTATACTCTATAGTGCTAGACCGCCATTGAACACGAAGAATACAAATCTGCCTGGATCCCCTATCTGTGATCTGAATTTCTATGGAAACATTGTTCTTCAAACCGGAAGACTGTAAAGGTATGGTACTTCCCCAGGCATTCTTCTAATTACAAATACTGCAAAACTACAAAGTGTTATTTTTATTTTAACACGGTGATGTACGCAGGTAAAGTTGTGAGCAAAAGCTGTGTGGCTGCTTTTTCTAATTTGGAATGAACACAGATCACAGTACATAAGACGCGATCAAACAGCATCAGACGATCATGAGATCACGAAATCATGAGAGTCGAACACACAGCAAAATATAAAACTAACAAATCCATAGAAAGGACACGCGAAGGCAAAGCAAATGCAAATGTTGTATTTATTTTTATGTATATCTAAGTGCAGTATATCTACCTGTAAGGAGAACATCTACACAATAAACACGAACACAAGGCGAACATGAGATGGACTGAGTAAATGACACACGATTTACACATTACTTGCTCTGTGATCCTTGTAAACGTTTGTAAAAACAGTTCATAGTCAGTCAATCACAGTCACAGAATAAACGTCCTACAATCATAACTGGATCTGACATTCCAGGACAACAAGGAAGAGAACACAATGGATGCATTCATGCACGGATCTGTTAGGGACGTGAACGCCTCCAAGCTATTATGATCACACCATCTCGTATCTGGTAACTGCAATTTTGTGTATGGACCTTGTCATAACTGTAACTGTAACTGTTATGCTAAGATTAACAAACAGGAATCAATCAAAAATGTATAATCCCTCATTAATATCCATTTACACAATAACCGTTCAGAAGGTTTAACATTCCTTCAGCGATCTTGCAACGGAATACTGATTTAAAATGAGTGAAAAAATGCAAATTAAAAATTCGAATACCTGCTTAGCATGCTTTCTATCAACAGCACCAAAGCTTGATATTAAGAGAACTGGTCAAATACGAATTTGACAAACCAATATAAAATTGGTACGCTCAGCTCATGTATCCTTAGTACTTTTACGTACCCTTTAGAAAGAACTGATACTTCGACACTACAGGCTTTGCTTCGTTTTGGGCTAAGTAGATAAATGTCGTGAGAAAAGTTTTTACTTGATTGTTATTTGTTTAAATTTGTATAAAAATCTAGTAAAGTGTTACTTATAATTGTAAGAGAATTAAATGATACTAGAATAGTTTACGACGCGGAAGCAGATAAGCCTTATTAATGAACAGGTCAATCTGGGCGGACTGCGATAGCACCTTGGCTCCTCTTGCAATTGAGCCGTAAATAGAGGGAAATAAACGATAAATAACCGAGTTAAACGAGTCACCTACACACAGTACTCATATCATTCACTCGTTGAGCTGAGAACGTTCTTTTGTATGCCCACTAACAGAACGTTTGTGGGCAGTTTGTTTTAAAGAAAAATGGGAGTGCCGACAGAAGCGAAAACTTCAGCAATTATTACATACATTCACAACAAAATGAATACACTTACATACAAAGGTAACGTTAAGAGTGTAACAGAGTCGCGAGTTCAATTTTCTTTTCCCCCATTTCAAAATCACTGTAGACAGACTGACTTTCGGACTATTATCTGAAAGGGCGGTGAGGTTTAGGGCCAGTTCCTTAAAAAGTTTACTCTCGATAACGTAAGCACCACTTTTTTGAAAATTGACGAATACGAGTATCGAATTTAAGAAACCAATACATACAGTACATTACACGAACCTTAAAAATAACACTCTTGGGTTAAATATTCCAAATATCAGCTATACCACTAACACTACATCATTTACTATTCAGCGCACATGGCGACACACATCAAGCATCGAAGGAACGTGCGTCTATCGATTTCAATTGTTTTGTTTTGGTGCCTCATTGAAGGTGTCCTATTATTATTGACGCTCACATTACAGGCGAAACGAAGCGCCTTCCTAACATACCGTTTTATTTTATTGGGAATCTGAACCATTAGGTGACCTCACCTAGTCAGAACTTGGTCCAAATGCCGAAATCAGTTTCTTGGTGAGACTAATTCTAAAACTACTTTAGCTGACTCCTACGGGAGATCTCAGCTAAACCCCTAACGCACATCTAACATCACGTTCCTATTACATATATCAATCTTCCGAGTTCAATCACCATACGTATCAAATCTAAAAATATACCCGATCCCGAGCGCCCCACAGCACAACAATGGGCAAAGAACAAACGATTCAATTCCGATATGCAAGTTGACATCGTGATGTGGACACAAAGCCGCCATTGAGGCAAGTGGGACGATGGTACAATGGATGCTGCAGAGTCCACCGAGCTGGACATGATGTCACGAGCGGATGCAGGAACAATGCCCGCACAATTATACCAACGGACGGGGATAGGCTCATCGATACGTGTCGCATCACGCACTTGATGCCGTTAATGCCGTTAAACTCCGGCTGTTATTAGCTTAATGCTCTTTTTGTTAGAGACCTCCAACGCTCCAACGCTGTTAATGTGTAAGGAAGGAAAGGCTAGGCTTCTAGTTTTGAAAGGTAAGGTAAAATATGGAGGAATTGAGTTATCAACGTCTGAAACTTTCCAAATAAAACATGCCCAATTACAGTTCAGAATTCAGAAATTATTGTGTCTCAAAATCAACGGAAATGTAACGGATGAAAAAGCATGTACTTGAACAAAAGCAGTCTTAATTCATTGAGTCTCATTTCGACGTTGATATCCTAAGCTTGATTTCGATATGTTCTCGACGCTACCTGTGGTTAAACGCAATTGACGACATTTCCAGCCAGAGGTAAGTGTACGCGACGCCGCGCCGCTGACGGCGACTATCGCATGCCTATCTAGATCAGTAATTGCAGCTTCCTATGTCGTAACAGCATGGTCAGTGATCTGACGGAATTTGCATTTTGCAACCTGATGATACAACTCGCGTTGTAATCAGATTGATTCATATTAAATCGAAACAGCTATCAAAGTAAATTACATGCGAGGTTTTTGATACGATTATATGATCGACGAAAGAAAGTTTTGGTAGTTTTAATCGATTCAGAATATTATACTCTATATAAACAAACATATCTGCTGAATGTCAAGACCCCGAAGCTTTATATTTCACTTAATGTAGTCGACTACTTAAAAGTCGAATGGAACAAAGAAACTAGATCACCTTAACTATCTACAGTCATCAAAATGTATATGGATATGCTAACGTGACGCATTCAGTAAGTGTCTGCGTTGGTAATCCGCAAATTCACTGCGAGGGCAACCACCCCGACTGGCTCGTCAAACCATTAAGTACGCTCATTGTTAATTATTCTAGCCCACGCAGTCAAGTTCGCTAGGATTACTGTACAATAATGAACCATACAATAACAGGATTAATTTCATACAGAGTCAACACCATCTAACGTAAGGAACATGAGAACAAGGCTGCAGAATGAAGAAGCAACAGCGAAGACGACGTAATATAGCATCAAGATAATAAAACTACTGGAGTTAGTAGAATGACCTGGTCGTTAGTACACCCTTTTGTACTGCAGTTTAAAACGCCCTTATTTTTATGTTTCAGCTAAGAAGCTATTAACTCAAAAAAGTGTCGTAGTAAAACCATAATATCTCAACCAGATATTGTTGAAACAAATTTGACAGAGCCAGGGATGGAAAGATGAGGGCTTTAAATGTTAGGCCAGATGCAGTCACGAAGCAGAGGTGCACACACGCAGGCGGGGAAAGTATCAGTTCCGCTCTCATTGGCTGGCGCAGCGTAGACGAGCCTTGACACTCGAGCCATGTCACTGGATATAAGTCAACTTTCATGCGCTCTCTAGTGTTGATTCAGGAGATTCGGTACATTTACAAGCTGTTACTACTACCAAAGCTAGCAGCACAAATTGCCATCCCCGTCGTAAATATAATTTACTGCCTCTAAATATGAGCGCATGTTAGCTCGCGCATGGCCTTACTTAGTTACGGGCACGTAAGTTTTAGATCAAAGAATGCTACATAAATCAGTCATCATCATACTCTTGTAGGTGATAACAGGCAAACTGGCTAATGATGATGCTGGCGCTAACGCGGAAACAATTGAAGTAGAAGATTGGGGTGCAGAATTGTTTTATGTTAGGTCCATTAATGTCCTAAGTTTATTTCCATTGTTACAAACGTAAGCATTATGTTTACATCTGTGTCGCGTGCTAGAAAAGTTATTAACATGGAACAGTCTCACCATTAGGTCATCAGAACCGTTAAAACATACAATATGACCTATTTCTAATACTATTAATCAAACACATCATACTGCCTGAATAGACCCTTAGAGGTATTGTAAAAACAATATAAGCAAAAGAATACATAATCGAATCGCCTCAAGTACAAGCAATCAATATACCCGACATATAACTCAAGGCTGACTGGAGCACGCTCGTCGGTGTTAATCAGCCTGCAATACAACCGTTAGCAGCGCCTAGAAATGACCCAGATTCTGGTTTCATATCAAAGAAAGCTAAGCGTTTTGTGGTTTAATTACTACATTACACATTAAGACTTATGCGGAGAAAGTTTGCTACAAGTCTAATTATTACTGTGATACCGAAGTTAACATAGAAATAGAAATACCATGATACGCATATCCTTGCAATGATAGAACCCCTTGCAACGTTTGCAATCAAGTCTTATCACACCTTTTTTCACTTATTTGTTTCACTTCGACATCTTCAGGAAACGAACACAGTAGAATTTAGGCAGTGATTCGCGCATTATTATAAAGTGTCACGCTGTATTATGTACAGGTGTGTTATTTACGTCTTGCTTGTTCCGTCATTCTATGAATATTACGAAATAAAAGTTATCCTGACTACAATGCATTGACAATGGCTTAAGAAAACAAAATGAATCTAAAAACACTTAAACATAACGGATTTTTATTCATCGAGAAAAAAAGTTTGCTCCAGATACAAATGGTAACTTTTTTTTTCTACGAGTAGATACATATTGGAGGTTTACATCATACTGTCATATCGCCTGATGTTAAACTACGATGCGGTCTATGATGGAGCGTGCTTACCTAGAAGCAACCGATGCTACTCGATTGGAAGGCAACAAGATTGCAACTGTTTTGCAATCAATTTTGGACGATAAAACATGCAGTGTATCAATACATATGTCACCTAAGCGTTACTTTCTTTTTATCGATTTAAGTTTCCTGATATTTTATCACCTCAAGAAAGTTGATAGTGCATTTTTAACGCAGGAAGTTTCGCTATCAAATGTTTATGGGTTCCCGGTATTGGCGAAAGTGGCGTTCGCAATTCTGATTGACAAACACAGCGCAATGGTGCGCGTGCGCACCTCGTAAGGATATTGGGGCCTTGACATTCGCTAGTCTCGATTAACACTCACCGATAGTGCTTGGTATCTTATCTGCGCAGGATAGTGTCAGAACTGCGGCTTAGAGACAAGTTTAAGGCATTCAACTTATCTCACTTTTACAAAGGTTGTGTCACTTGGGTATAAAATGCAATTGTTTAGCAAAAAAATTGAAAATAATGACCACACCATCGCTATATATTTTTGAGATTACTGTATTTGCTAAAACTTATCCGTATTTATTTACCTTCAAAGATAAAGGAAGGAATAGGGAAGGTATAATGTGGCTTCATGGGTGTAAAACGCACCTGTTACGCACAAGCGTCTTTTGTATGTTACCCATTATCTTTAATAAATGGCCAACTTCATTAAGGATTGAGAGTGATATTAATGTATTAAAAAAAAACATAGACAAGTTTGCTCATAGATAAAGCATATTATAGTATAGACGACTTTCTCATAGATAAAGAACTTCAGCCATGATATTGACGATTTTGTAAGTTATTATTGTATTGTATAAAATTATTTTGTTTGTTTGGTTATGCGCATGTCTAAGATTTTTTTAAATTGACATTGACATGTAGGTAAATGATTATTTGACATAGTTTTTTTATCTGCTCCAACATTACCTACACATGTATTTTAAAAACTTGCATGCTGATATAGCGAAAATAGAGGTTCACTAGTTCACTTATGTTTTAAAGATCACAATTTATTTTGTTTGTACCTATTTTAGCAAGGATTAAATGAATATGAATAAAAAATCGCTATTAAGTGATCATGGTACATGACCAGCCATTCGACCGACGAACTAAAACGAATATTACATTGACAGCTCTCTTTTTAATTTCAAGCGATAATAAACAGAGAACAACATCAAAGCGAAATACCATTTCATTCAGGCAGTAAACACCCAGGACAGAGATTATCGTTATAGAGCTTTATGTTGGGCGTGTTTTTTAAATTTTTGTTTATCCGATTAGTGAGGACAGGTTTATAATGCAATATTTTCTTTCATTTAAATACAAACAATAATGTTCACCTTACAAATTAAAGATTCGATCATGAAGATATATGAAAGAGTTACAATAATTATGATTCCAGGAATACACAACTTATGTTTTTAATCTTTGATAGGCTCAAGGTAGACCGCAAACTCGTCTGATGTTGACTGACAATGTCATCCACGATCGCACTCAAGTAGAAAAACCGATCTAGTTTGAACTTACATAGACATATTTAGGTGGTAGCTAAATAAGCCAGTTAAGAGTTTAAAGAACAACATCAAAAGCAATACTACTACATTTTTGCTAGACCCCAGATATTAGTTGGCCTGGTGGCTTAGTTGCTACTTGCGAAGCCGTGGATCGTGGGTTCGATACTCACCAGTGCAAATATTTGTGTGATTAATACAAATATTTGTACTGTGCCTGGGTGTTTTCTATGTATAATAAGTATGTATTTAAAAATATAAAAGTATTATATCAGCTGATTTGGCTCGCAAACTACAATGTTTGCTTAGTTTGGGGCTAGATGGTGTTGTGTGAAAAGTACACCAATATTTATTTATTTAATATATTGATCAGTTATTGCGTTAAGTTACAGGTTCCTGTCGTGTATCAGTATCCCTGAATGAAAGGTACTTGGAAAGGTGGTATTCATTACTTTCCATCCGACGACTTATTACTATTTTGCCAGCCATGGCATATCAAAGTATCGTTTTAGCACACAATAGCACTCAACAGCCGCATATGTAGCGGTGACGAGCTCCATATCTTCGATACGGGCGCCGTATTCGTGATAAGGGTGGCGTAACTTGATAAAAACGCCGATACAATGCCGTTGTACTCAAAACTTTCACAATCAAATCTTGCAGTTATTGTATTTTTTTTTGTATTATGCAATATAAAAACTACATCTGTATTGACAACAGAATTGCTTATTACATTAATATTGCTTTTTTTTGTATGTGGGATGGAGATATAGACGCAGCGCTTGTATCGCCATAAATGTTATCTGGAGTAGTAAAAGACGCAGAGTGCTAAATAAATGGGGTTATAGTAAATATACCATTGCTTAAACGTCTTATTTGGACAACGATTATTTATCAACGTAATCATTGTTTTGGTTATTTGTTATGTGTACTTATATCTTTCTAAACATGAAAAATCTTCTGTATTTTTTAATATTCAATTACATACTTAGGTATCTCCGTGGTCACAGTTTCATCGTCACAATCAGTGTTCATAAAATATTATTATTTTCATAATATTCCTATAATATTATTTCAGAACACTTTGAACACTATAATATTATTTCAGAACACTTTGTGTTTTACATTAGCATTTTTTTAAACCCATCAAATTGAATTTTTCCATCGTGTTTCAGTTAAATAGTTCGTCAGCAACAAATGAAATATTCGTGGGCATTCCTGAAGCATCACTATAATATAGGTCTAAACGTCTAATCTAAGCAACGCTTGTATTATAAAGAAAACTATACAGATAAATTAATACATAATGACATATTGTTGATACATACAAACAGTCCATGAATGAACTTTTAATTGGCCAATTCAATAGAGACCTAAATTTGAAGCACATTTATGGTGCAAATGCATTTGATGAGTCCAAAGGTTAGGGCGGACAAGTGGTCAAGTAAGAGTCACAGTTCGTCCTAAATTTCGTTTCCGTATTAGCGCAACGAGTCATCAACGGCAACGAGCGACGCGTGCGTCGGACCCGGCACACGCCGGCGCACGCGCACCTTATTTTACTTTCCATCTAGTTAACTTTTTGTGAGTCTTTTTGCCTCAAAAATATTCCAAGTCCTAGTGCGAGCGATAAGGCAGTTTGCGATGAAACACACCTTGAAGAAATGGATTCCGTTATCTTGATAACATCCAGATTATATCACATAATTATATGAGTCACTCTGGCAACAGATGGTAGCCTAACTTTACAACTGAAATTGTTTCGAATTAACAAAAGTTTAATCAAAGCGAAATTAATTATTTTTTCTGATGCTAACTCACATTCACTCATGTTTAACTGAAATCAAGAATTTCAGGATCCTAAACAATAACAAGTGTTCTTAACTTTGTAAAACAAACCAAATAACATTTAAAAAAAGGTTAATTTAACAAAACCATGGTCCAGATTAAAAACGGTGTCACATGATCAATCACATGTCGCCCACAATAGCTCCAAGCAGGCGGACAATGAAGAATAAGAAATTGGAATTCGGACATGCGAAATGAGGGAAGTAGATGTACACATACACTCAAATAGCTTTCCAACTTGATAAATGCAACTTCAAATTGAAAATGAATCATCCATGTACGATGACCTAACCCTATATTAACATCATTCTAAAAACAAGTCATGAGCTCCGAGTAAATATATCTTCAAGTGGTTTGTTTCTATAGATAGTCTCTGCAATTACCGAGAAATGAGCCGACATCGGCATCAATCAGATAACAATACTTCCTATCAATCGCGTTAATATTGTAAAAGCGAAAATGTATGAGTGGTTGTGAAAATGGCGAGGCAATATCATAGAATCTATGCACTCGCAAAAGTAACATTAGAGATCCTGCTTGTTTTGCGAGATCGTAAACAACGCTGTAATAAAACTGATCATTACGGCAGATGTCCAACGCTTGGAGGATTTATAGTATGGCCTACACAATCTGTACTTGACTAATACGAAATCTACTTGCATAATACGAAAGCTTATTTATTATTTATTTCTTGAAGACATTTCACAGCGACATGGGCAGGCTTTGTTATGTTCCCTCAAATGGAACTTGGGCTTTCACATAATATTTGCAGGTTGGTGGATATCACATTTCATCCAGAGAATCACATTTATTGAACCATGTCGGTATCCTCAGGATGTTTTCATTTACAGTTAAAGCTAATGACAAACATCTACATCTACAATTGTAGAAATGTTCAGAGGTGCAGACCAGATTAACAACTCACGCCTGTGAAATCGGTTTATAGCATCACGATAATATCTGTATCATAAATTGAAATTGGAGCAAGTCAAGTATTGTGTAAAAAAGCAAGGGCCACGAGTTTTATCACGAACAAAAAGTAGACTTCTTTTTTTATCGAGTACAAATAGGCGATCCCTGAGGTTTTTAGTCGGCAAAACCATAGAAGTCATAGGACAAACAGATTATTAACTCCGACTTTCAAAAACGCTAGAACTAGTAAGGAACAAAGCTAGAAGTTTACCAGCTCTACTAAACTTGAGCTCGATGAATTAGGGATGTAGAATGAAACAGAACAATACGAAATGATAAAGTATCAATTTAGATGCAATACATGTAACTGCTGATATAGCTGATCCAATAACGGTGGTTGGCGAGGCGATGCGATGACTAACCGATTGTACTTTCCGAGAAATGGAACGGTGGTGTTTGAGCAACTTATTAGTAAATCGTTGCCAAAGAAACTGCTAAAAAAGTTCACTGCTGGTGATGCGGGTGTAGCACTTAGAGAATCATAAAATTACAGTATGGAATCAATGATTTACAATTTTGCCCTGAGACGACGAGGTCAATAAAGAAAAGTTCACACTTTTTAGGCCATTCACTAGATGACGATATATAAAAGAAAAACATCAATATAGAGTACAGAAAAATATTGCTGAAAGCTATTTTATAATGTACCTGAATTTGTAACATTTGATATCAGCTCAATGCTATGTCACGCCTATTATTGAAACTGTTTTTAAACCGTTTATTATATTCATGAAGCGGTTGATTAAAACCGCTCAACGGTAATGGATTGTTTGAAGTATAACATTACAATTGAATAAAACAAAGAGTTTGATTATAAATTACAATAATTATTAAAAACGTACAAACGTCGGTCTTTAGTACCCAAGACCTAAATCCTAAACATGTAGTCATCAAGGCAAAATGACACACATAAAGACAAGCTTGAAGGTAGAGGACAGATAGTGTGCTTATGCTAGTAATGCATGTTAGAAATATTATTTAAATGACGTAATTGGTATTTAATACAACGATACGTAAACTGTTATTAACATGAATGATCTCAAAGGTGATTCAGTCGATTAAAGAAAACGTGACAAAAGGAATTAATATTTCGAATTTAAAAAAAGCATTAATCAGAGAGTTCTAATGTATTCTATCTGATTTTAATAGAATTAATACATCATAGATCTTAGAATATAAGAAAACCGTTCCACAGATTCGGATAGAATTTACAAAGGACCATTCCGGGACATTATAACGAAAATAGATTTCTCAAATTCAGTTCGGGCGTTCTCGCGAAATCGGAGAACATACATAAAAGAAAACCTGTCAAACTCTCTTCCTTTTTTGAAGTTGGTTAACAAGACTGATCGACGTTGGCGAGGCGTTATGAAATCGACGGTATTACACACCGTGACAGATATACCCGTAATACAAGGACAAGATAACCGTCACGAACGGGCAGATAAAAGATTATTGTTTGATTAGCGTACATAGAGACTAATTAGTACGATGGACAGTTACGTAACTCGACGAGATTACTAATTGTTATGAGAGTGGTAAATAGAAATGAAGGCAAGATCAAAGTATTTAGAATCAGAGTCCTCGGTCGATAACAAAAAAGTGTGTACAAAACAAAAAAGTGTGTACTTAATACTTATGAACGCATGCAAGAAGTTAATACTTCTTCCACGGTAATATTACCGTGTTTCTTTTCTTTATTCCTTGTGCTTCTAACTTCTAGTCTAACTTCAACCATAAAATAGACTGGTAATATCTTCAACGCAAGAAGTATTAACCTAGAGTTAGAATGTTTACTAAAATGTTCAATGGCCAACTTTAAGGTGTCGGTTTTGCGTGACGGTGCGTGCCCGAAACGTGATTCTCTCCAATCTCCTCCCATCATTTTTCCCTGACGATGTATACCTAAACCAATTTTAGGGTTACCAACAGCAACACGAGATTGATTATGTGCCTGCAGTAGATTAAATAAACTATAATGATGATGATTAAAATAGCAGCGTAGTGTAATGATTGCATGCGACAGAAAACACGATAATAAACTAATAATAGTTTGTGTAGGATACTGGTAATGAAATGCGATTTCATCCGGTTTCGTTGAAGAATCGTGAAACGTAAGTTTCTAGACGCCGGAATATTCATATTAATTTATTTGAGAAAGGCCATTTACATGTCACAAACCAGTTACATTAAAAAAATATTAATATATTAGACGGATGGATAGCCGTTTTATTGATAAAAAACGTAAACGACTTGCCAAAGAAAGTATCAAAACGAGCAAAGGGATTTTAGGTTTTCTAACTTAGGGAAGAGATTTGTATTTTTGCCAAAACTTAATATGGTGTTCTTTAAGGTTGTGCGGGGTGGGAGAATTTACAAAGCTTATATCTTTGTACAGAAAAAGAAAATCACTACATAGTATAAAACAAAGTCGCTTTCTCTGTCCCTATATCTCTATATATGCTTAGATCTTTAAACAGATTTTGATGCGGGTTTTTTACAATCACGTTCAAAAGGAAGGTTTATATATGTATAATATGTGCATACAACAGTAGAGAAACACAAATTATTTTAAAGGTTTCTAATGTGATGTCATAAATAAACACATTTTTTTTGCGCTTACTTTGCAAACGCTGGCTGGATCCTACGAGATGGATCAAAATAATGTACTGCCATATTGTACCCCTTAAAAAGGTCTACAAAAAATCAACAATGGTATAATATGTCTATTTCTTAGGGTTAACCCACAATAACCATTTTTATTCGTATTTCGTACCATTTATTCGTAATTTTATACGCGTAATCCCCTGTATTTTTTCAGCGATAAAAGTAGTATTTGTGCCGTGCAATTCCACATTATAATGTGTGTTGCAAATTCAGAAAAAATAAGGCGTTCTGACCTGATAGAGCAACAAACATTCAAGCTTTCACATTTATAATGTTAGTAGGATAAGATATTATGCCATTATAATACTTATTAATTAGCATCAAGTACAAATTTCTAAAACAAATATTCGATAAAATTTTACAAAATTCGTACATGTCTAATTCACATAGAATAGAATAGAATAGAATAGAATAATAATAGAATAATAATTTATTTTACCAATAACCACATACTTACAAGAAACTCATAAAATAAGCACATGAAACAAAATGAGACAATATTTAAATATATATTACAAAGTTTCTCCCAGTCTTGACCAATTGGCCCCACACTAGACACTGTGGCCCGTGTTGTGGTGACCGGTGTAAGATTTTTAACAAAACACTGGTATTACAGCTGGGGGAGACCGTAGCAGATAAACAAGAAATATAAATAGAAACACAAGCTAATAGGAAAAATTATCCTTTTAAAGTAACAAAATTCAGAATTAAATGAAAATTATTCTTAAATTCCTCACTATAACAAGAAACAATTATCTCTCTCTCTCTTTGTGTGTGTGTGTGTGAGTTTGAGTGTGAGTGGGTATTTACTATATAATATATTTGCAGGCCATTGCCACCTTACTGAAATATTCGAAACTTTTCTGTTTCGCTGTAAGACAGAGAAAGCGAGAGTGAGTGGGTATTTACTATATAATATATTTGCAGGCTATTGCCACCTTCCTGAAATATTCGAAACTTTTCTGTTTCGCTGTAAGACATAATTCCAAACATATGTTATGCATATGTACATACAAAACACGTAATATCAGAACCAGTGTACGTACATTAGTGCAAATATATTTTAGAAAATGTATAGTTTTGCGCTTTACATTGAAAGGGCCAATAGGTTAATCCAGATTCACCCGAATTGCAGTGGAAGGGCCGTCTTTATAGTCTGTTATTAGTGGAGCATGAAAATGGGCTCCCAACTTGAATCGTTCGAATGCAAATAAAGCTATGACCGTCCCAATGTCAACAATACGCCAAGGTCGCCGCGGCCAAGGCGCGGTTTTGCTATCAGTGATTCACGGGCAACTGTTGCCGTTGTGCCGTTGCCGTGATGACGATATCGTCAACATAGACCAAGTTATCTCGTAGACAATTTAATTAGAGTTTGCTTAGCATTCACGTGATAGGCCTCATAGAACACCATATAGACGACATATTTACACGAAACCCGCTTGGTTTGTTTAATAATTATGATGATAAATCATGGAAATTACGATGAAACGAAACTGGAATGTTAAAAGTGATAATATGCGTAAACTTCCACGATGAATTTCGTCATCTGTTCGAAGTACGTGCATCGGAAAAAAGACAATAATTTTACTTTTTAGTTAGGTAGGTATGTCTAGTTATAGTTTTCATTGTAATTTAGTCTTCTGTTTTTATAGGCTCTGCCCGCATAAAAAAATTGATTCATCGATTTTCTCAATGTTGTGTTTCGGTCTGAGCCGTTAATTGGTTTACAAACATTACTTCACGTATTTTCCCTGTAATGACATCACTTGCTATATTACGTAATTAAACTGATAGTGTACTGTTTACAAATTGTACAGGTATCAGCAAAAGTGAGAGGCCAAAGGTTGCGACCTAGATTAACTTTACTTAAACGAAATGCACGAAATTGCACCAAATCGACAATAAATGGTTAAATTTTAACTTTGTATTTCTAAATAAGTTTCACGTCGAAAGCAAAACGAGTGTTTTATTTTTGAATTATCACGTAAAAGAGAGAAGGCGAAATACATAATTTATAGGTTTACACTTGACCGCCATCTCGCCTGATGTTAAGCGACGATGTGGTCTACGATGGAGCGTGTTTACCTAGAAGAAACCGATTCACTCTCGATTTGAAGACACAAAGATATTATATAATTTACGAGTAATATGTACATTAAAGGACCCTATGCCAATTATCAGAATATTTGCAAGAAGCCATTCGAATAAGTCAGGATGAACGGAGTATATTAACTAGGTATCTTCTAGGTAACTGTGTTACTAAGCCGCGGTATTTCTTAGGCATTCGTGGAAAAACTCAATTTTGCCACTGCTAGGCACAGGCCTCTTTCTTACGTTGTCATCTGTTTTGGAACTTTTTAGACCCAGCCACATTTCAAAGTCAAAGTTCTTAATTGATAAATGTACAATTTACACGTCAATTTTATTAAAAAAACAAAATAAGAGCATACAAAGAGTATACATTTTTAATAGGGATGGGCCGAATGTGGTTTTAACCGAATACGAACTTCGGCCGAACATTCGGTAAAAATGAAAAATTCAGCTTGTCACATACTATTTTTTACATTAGGCAAATTAAACTAAATGTTTTTACGTGATTTTTGTCGGGTTTAAAAAAAGTTGGTAGTTAAAAGACCAATTAAAGTTTTTTGTTTATCACTTATGATTACTTTTTAACCCCCACCAAAAAAGAGGTGTTATAAGTTTGACGTCGATGTCTGTCTGTCTGTGTGTGTGTTTGTCTGTGGCATCATAGAGCTCAAACGGATGGGCCGATTTCGATGCGGTTTTTTTTATTTGAAGGTTAATATCTGTGCGGATGTTTTTAGCTATGTTCGGCTAATATCGATTCAAAATGGCTGCCTCCACAAAATGGCGGACAAAATATTTTTTCACAACCTACCTTAATATGAGTATTAAATGAAAGGGCTAAATGCGAAATACATTTCTTTTTTCAAAACTCCCTTAATATGTGTATCAAATGAAAGGGCTTGACTAGTAGAATGTTGTGCAGATAACAAATCCGAGGTAGTCGGGGGTTAATCAAAATTTTCAATTTTGTTCTTGTTCTAATTCAAATATGACTATGACTATATCATATCAGACTTATTTTATTGCACTGTTACTACAGATATGTTTTTTCATTAATTTCTATTATGATAGTGCAAGTATATTTAGTGCAGAATGTTCGGCATTTTAACCGAAATTCGGCCGAATGACGAAGTTCGGTTCAAGCTGCCGAAGCTCAGTTAAACCGAATGTAAAACGAATTTCGGCCCATCCCTAATTTTTAAAGTTTAAATTGAACTTTATATTGTACGATAATAGGTATCGTACAAATAAGTGTCAAAAATTAAAATATTATTACAATTGTAATGAACAATGTCAATTTTTTACAACTTTATTGTGAGTTTTCCATCACTATATAAAAACTCGCTGTAACTATAAAAAGTTTGATCGATTTGTTACGGTACGATTATCGAAGTCAGCTTTTTAATCGGTTTTTGAAGCTACCCGAACTCAGTGCTGATTTAACTATTTTAGGAAGAGTGTTATAAACTTCCGGTCCCATAATTTCTATATGAATTCCACCCTCTCCATTTAGAACAACGGTGGCCTACCCGTTGACAAACCTTTGTGCACGTAAAAACTACTAGGGTTTTACTAGGAAACTTGTCAGACTAAAAATGTTACCGAAATTTAGGACATAACTTTTTCGTGACAGATAACTTATTATTCAAATAGGTATCCCAAATGAGAAAACAAGTGACGCTCGGTTCAAGACAATGAAGGTCGGGACCTTAACAGTTGACGACGAATACTTACCTGTATGTACGCTGATAACGGTGATTTGACGTGAATGAGTATATGCAAAAGTACGTCATTTTGTGACCTCAAACATTTACCTGTTGATTATTTTTGGAGCGAATTAATCACAAACCGTTTAGTTTGTAGATAAATTAGGCTTTAAAAATGTATAAGCAGTAAAGACGGCAAGATTATAGGTACGCTTGTTCTTGTTACTTTTATGTTGTCACGGTCGCTCACAAAAATACGAGATTTTATATAGTAGAAGTTATAACATTCGTTATCAAAGCCGAAGGAAGTCGGGGCGTGTGGAAAGTGACTACTTGTTGCCAATATTTTGGTAAAGTAACGAACAGGAAAATTGCACAGTGAAAGTCGAAAATCGTCTGTTTCTTACACACCAATGTACATTCTATGCTCATAGCGATAAAGAAGAGTAAACCAGCTTAGATTAAAAGAACGACAACTCAAATGGTTGTTACGCACGCAGCAGACGAAAATGAGCTAACGTAACTAACGTTCAAACTTTCTTTAAGAGACGTGCGCCGAATCGGACTATTTGTTTCGTTATTATTGAAGAGGCTTTAATAAACGTAGGAGGAATTGGAGTAGTAGGTATAAGTACTAGGTACAAACAAGCCGGCGAGACGGCGTTGAGTAACAAAAAATCTCAATAGATACTTTCGCTCGACAACGCTATAGACTAACAAACATTGAAGAATGTACACGTATAATGCATTTAACGTATTTAACTCTATTTGTAGTTTATAATGCAAAATTTGTATTAAACCCTATTTAATAGGAAGAGAGAATTATTATGTTAGTTTTTTCAAAATGAATTTGGTAATACTATACTATTATGAAAAACGAGGGCTTCATAGTGTGGAGTTGATGTGTATGAGCTACCACCATGACGATGATTGCCGATTCTATCTCTCGAAACATTGGAGAGTCAACCACGAAACCACGTCACTTATTTAAAAAAAGAGGTAAAAGTAGTTGCTTGAAAAGTGACATGGTTGACGTTCAAATCTTTTGAACGAAGGGTTGACTTCACTTTCATAATAAAAATATTTAAAACTGGAGAATATGTTCTGTATTTTCTGAAGGATATAATCTTAGTGTCTCCAAGTCTAGAGTTAATTGGTTTCTTCTAGGTAAGTGTGCTCCATCATAGACTGCATAGTGGCTTATTCAGAAAAGCTGCTGGTCAAGCACAAAAGTATTTATCAACAAAACCAAATCAGCTTCAAAACATCAAATGCAGCCCATCCATTCAGGACTTAATTTGCACCAAAAATACACAGACATAAAGACATGCATATAAAACTTGTAAGTACATCAATCAATCTTTTGATATTGGGGGTTCAAAAAAGAAAATTTAAAGATGAAATCAGAAGTGATAATTAAAACTAATTAAAGCCCAGACTAACTATAGCTAATAGAAACTAGTGAATTCGGAGTTCTGTTATCAAGAATGATAACAATGATTATTCAGGTCAAAATCTACAGAGATAAGATCAGTACCAACGCTGTTACCTTGTTGGATGATAAGTGGTGCCGGCACTCCTTACACAGACTTGCAATTTACACAAATGATATCATAGGTGTCCCGTTTATAGCATACTACAAATTTTAAAGAATGTACTAAATGGAAAGTAAAACATCACATCTTTTCCTGAGCATGGCTTATTACATTAAGATGCCTTGATACTTTGAGTTTGCCTTTACAAAGAGATTGAAACCTTGAGGTGTGCTAAACTCAAGTAGGGTCCAGCTGTGTTATCACTTTTTACTAATTATTATTTTCTTCCATAACAAATTTTGCAAGTTAATAACCATAAAATTTATTTATAAAGTCTGATATTTTGACTTACTTAATATTTATAAAATTCCAGTGTTATATTGATGATGTTTGTTTTCAGTGAACTCTTTACAAAGTCAACCAATATTCACAAAAGTTGATATTTTATGTGTAATTTGGTCGAACTTAATAGGTAGGATAGATTTCAAATAATTTATATGACAATATCAGAGCAAAGCCAGAACAGGCAACTAGTAATAAATTAATACTTAATTAAAATATAAATAAACTATGGATTATATTATTATGTATATGGATTTTTTTGAATGATTTAGATTTTACTGATACTGAAGAACTAAACAGATCTCATTTAAATTTTAAATGTATATAGATTTTAGTTTAGAATAGCTCACATCCCTAAAATGTTTCATAGAGAAGTCTTTTTTTAAGCTCTATGAGGACAAAGTCATGGTCAGATACATACAAGAGGAAAAATAAAGCAATAAATAATTCATATTGTACAGTAAGTATAGTATAGTTAAGGTAAAAATAAAACTATTACACAAAGGAAGAGTCCTATATAATATTTTCAAAAGTATTTTAAAGCATCATTGTGTGAAAGGGGTCAATTTTGAAAAAAAAAACATTTTATTTGGAATAACCCACTTTTTCCATTATTTATCCCTAACTACCACATCAAATGGTGAACTCGTAATAAGAGATAATTTTTCATGATTTACATTTTGTAGGGTTGTTTTTACTAAAAGCAATGTCTCATTAATTTAGACTAAGTATTGCTCTCTTTACATTAAACCCAATATGTTGGTAAATTTTTTAAAAAGCTAAATTTTTTACAAAACCGTGTAACAGCTATTATATCATAGACATCCGATAGGAAGTGGTAACTCATTCCAAACATTGTTATCAGTCTGAAATAATGGAAAATATTTTACATAGTTATAGTTTATTATCGGTCTCCGGTCTTTTTTTTTTATTAGAATAGTTATGGAATTTCATAACATTCTAAATGAATTTTACTGTTGCTAAATATTGTAAAAGGAGTGAAACTTCTCAAGGGATTTCGAATGTTACTCTACCTATTTAATACTATTTCAAATTAACAGAACTTATTGCCTTAATAAATACAAATAACTTGACAGTCTATTCAATGACTTTTGTTTCTTTCTTGTGTGTCAATTTATTCATACAATTATTACTTTTAAATATTATGTTGTGTCCTCTCAAACTATTATTAGAATGATTCAAATTAGATATACCTCCTTAAATAAATAAAAAATACTTTGAATTATTTAATGCATGATAATCCAGCAGCATGATAGCTGGGCCAGGTTTAATTAATTTAACTTTTATTGTCAGACATTTTTCATACAACACACACATTAATTTAATTATTGATAAACAATGATCCCCAGCAAATATTGCCTGAACAGAACATGGCAAACATTTTCAAAAAAACCAGATCCTAGCATGATGGTGTACCTATTAAAAATATACAGTTGAATTGAATTAAATTGTTCATTATTTTTGATAAAAGAATTGAAAGATAACGGGACTCACCCTTGATGAGCGGCTCGTTGACAATGTTGATATCCTCCTGTGGTATCATGTCCATGAGGCGGGCAATGTCCGTTGCCAACATGTGGTCAACCACTTCCAACAATTTAGGCTTCAGCGGGTGGAACTTTGTGAAATCATGATTGGCCAATGTTTCTTGCATTTTCTTGATATCAGGGAAATCTCCCGGTGAAATCTGCTGTTCTCTCTGTATCCTATCATAAATCTGGCCTAAATTCTTAATCAACTCCTTCTTTTTGCCATCTTTACCAAACATCGAGGGCATCTCTTTCCGTAATTCACTGACAATGTATGCATGAACCTTAGCAAGACGAGCCCTTTTGATCAGGTCATTCAGCTTGCGAAGGGCCGCATTGCGTGGTAGAGATTGCATGTCTTTGAATAAATCTTGCTCTTCATCTTCAAAAAGTCTTCGGTTTACATCATATCGTAGTGGTTGATCCCAAAATGAGCCTATGTAGACACGGGCGACTTCAGGTGTCTGTAGCACTTTCCCAAGAGACCACATCAGTGCTCCATAAACTCGCATAAGCTGTTGGTGATCAATCATATCAGCTTTGTTGAGTACAATACGGATTTTATCGTCATGACCACGGAGTGCTTCAATACTGCGTCGGAACTCGTCGGAAATATCGAGTTTATGTGCGTCGAACAGCAAAATGATTCTGTCTACACGTTCCGCGAACCATTCTAGCACTCCAGTGAAGTCGTACCCTCTATCTACACGCTGTTTCTCCCCGGACAGAATTCCGGGAGTGTCTACGATAGAGATACCGCGCAGTACGGGAGATGCTACCGTCGAACACTGGAACCTATTCAAAAACGCATTTCCGAACTTACTGAGCGGGCGGAACTGCTTTTTGGGGTCTACAACCAGTGCGTTTCCGGGAATTACGCCCTCTTTTTCGTCGAACATAACAGCGATGAATCTATCCGTGGTCGGTTCCGGTCCGATACGAATGCCGGGGAAGTCGCGTTCTAGCAGGTACTTGATGAAGGTCGTTTTACCGGTGGAGTACTGTCCGACCAGGAGGATCATCGGCTTCGCGTCGAAGTCGGGATCCTCCAGCTGCGGCGAGTGGAAGTCATGGAACTGGTAGTGCAGCTCCAAAGGAAGCAGCTTCGTTTTATAGATCCTTTTGAGACCTTCCACGACATTTTCGATGCTCTCTGTCTTTTCACCTTCCTTCTTTAGCCAACTGAACATGGTTTCGATGTTCGGAGCACGATCTGGTTATTATGTATCGATGACACAGCACGAATTTACACTGCACCACTTTTCTAATAAATTTTTAGAAATTTCGGTGAGACCACCGCGATCATGATACTCCCCCACAAAATTGAAATAAATGAATGAATGAATGAAAAGGAATGTCATGTCAAATGACGTGTGACGTGACTCATGACGTGAGACGTGAGAGCCAGGGCTACCATCAAATAAAATTATTAAAAATAAGTTCATTCTTTTTAGCCGCCGAAAATCAGTTATAGCAGAAATGTACAACACTACTTAATAATGTGTACGATGAAAGTACGAAGTTTTGCATTTCGTATTATATTATTGTATTATATAGATATTTTCGTATTGTATTATATAGGTATGTATAGTGTCAAAAATAATTCTCAATTTCACCCAAAGTGACGTCAATGTTTCATTTTGTTAGACAAATTTGAAAAAATTACACATTGGCGCCAGTGCCGGATTAAGCCAGCGCGGGGCCTGTAGCAATTTCTGTCAAGGGGCCCTTGATTTGTTTAGGTTTAGAAAGGGTAGGGTCAAGTTAGTTTTATTTTTTTGTCCGTGCACAGACGCCCAGCTCAAGTTACTTAGGTATTTAAGAGACGTCTTATGTTAGCTTAAACTATTATAAAAAAAATAAATGGGTGCGTGTACTTATGTACGCGCGTGAGAAGTTATACTTCTTTTATTTTATTAAATTTATCGCCACCGAAAATTTATCCAAAAAGTATATAACATTCAAATACTGGCAATACATTGTCCAATCTTTCAATAATTTATTTGATTCTTGAGCTGAGCCAGCTGAGCAAAGTTGACAGAGAAGAGCGGCAACAGCGCGTTACCCGCGTATGTCACGAGCTGGCAACGTCGCGCGTCTGAATGGTCAAATAAATTAGTATGAAAATCGAACCACCTTAAGCAGACAACTTCATACTGTTAATTTTGTGCGCGTGGTGCGCGCGCATCTTTAAATTTCACTCTCATCATTTTTTCATAACGCGCCTAAAGAAGTATAACTTCAATAAGCTGGAAACATATTTTCCGTAATCTGGTTTCTTAAGTTTTCTTCAATTATGCACGAGATTTTCTCTTTCTATTGTACTGCTCGTAGCACGAAAAAGCAAAAAAGCGTTTTTTTTCCGCGGCAAACTTCATCGTAGACTGCATTGTCGCTTACCATCATTCAGGCAAGATGGCGGTCAAGTGTAAAATAATAACAAAAATTCGTCATAATATCCGTTGCGGGTGGGTATTCTTCACAATCGGTCAGATATTTGGCTCTTGCTTCTTGAGTTTTAGACTTTTAGGTGGAAGTGAAGCATAGACTAAGTGCTTCGCGGTTAAGGCTTACAACATATATTCGCTCCTACTATATATACAGTCAGACAGGCGTCGGGGCGCGGGGCCCCCAGCTAGCGCGGGGCCCGTAGCATTTGCTACTCTTGCTATATGGGTAATCCGGCACTGATTGGCGCCACCTTTCACAAAATTAGGAATGAGGCGTTTTTCAGACGCAAACAGACTTGTCAAAGATAGTTTTAAAAATTGTTAAGTGTGGCACCACTGTTGGTTTTTGTGAAATTTCTCCAACAAAATAAAACAGTGACGCCACCTACGGTGAAATTGGTAACTTTACTTACTTTTACACAGATACTACTTTTGGACATATCTTTTTACGTCTGGAAAACGCCCCATTACATGGAACCATCAAGCAACTCAATCTTCCGCGTAAGCACGGAAGGGAGTAGCCGTAACTAAAAAATATTGTTCAAATTCTAAATTCTTTCTGTCATTTCTTGCGGGAGGAGAAAGTTGCACACTAACGCAAAGCTGCACTACATCCAAAACATACCTGTACTGATCCAATGCCGATCATACTCATACTACAGCCAAATCAGTAACACATAAAAAATAAAGCACCATTCACAAATCTAGCCCCAAAATCCCCAATCCCCAATCTATAAAAAATAATGTTATATAAGTAACACAAAGATATACGTATTTTGATTTATTTAAACAGAAATGATTGAATAAATATTTTAGAATTCTGAAGTGGGTGCCAAGTAAATGTTATAGCAACGGTGTACGGCAATTACGGTTTCAGAAAAATATATGAATAGTTACCGAAATACTATCAAAGTAACTATATACTATATTAAGCTATTAGTCAATGAACACAAATTGTAAAAAACCACTGAAAATCAGTTGCATAAATATTTTATAATACTTAACTATTTACTTAAGGCGAATGTTCTCAATGTACAAATGTAGAAAAAGAATATAAAGAGTATAGTGTCATATAAATTATGTTAGCCAAAATAAAATATCAAGTCCTGTTTGGAGTTAGACAGACGCCATCTATTACAATTTTAATAAACAATATTTTTTTGCTTGTGAACTCCTCGTTATTTTGAAACGTGTTACTGTTACTGTTGGCACAGTTTAAAGTTTGGCGATTCAGGTTTAAAAAAATCATGCTCGATTAAACTGTCAGTGACTCAGTGTCAAATATACCGTAATAAAAAATAGCGAATCAAAAATCAAAACAAACTGAAGTTGGCGAAACGTGTGCTTTGACTGCTTTGCTTCTGCTTTCTAGACTTGAAAAATAATCGAAATCATCTGGTATACTCGTAGAAAATGACGATTTTCCACGACGAAGTAGAAATTGAGGACTTTGAATACGATGAAGATGAGGACATGTATTATTATCCTTGCCCTTGCGGAGACAGATTCCAAATCAGCAAGGTTAGAATGATTAAATTTAATTAAAAATGGTATTTAATGTAATCCCACGTACAACGTATTTACGTGTTATAATTTTAATTTACAGGAAGAATTAATAGCTGGGGAAGAAATAGCTACCTGCCCTAGTTGTTCCTTAGTAGTAAAAGTTATCTACGATTTGGTATGTTTTCCAATTAGTTCTAATTGTTTAGCGTTACCTATCCGATAAAACATTTGTTGTTTATCAGTAATTAATGATATAAGTAATTAAAAATGCTTTGATGGAAGTGTATAAATATTTTTGTAATAAAGTGGCTATTTTGAATTCTGAAGTTTGGCATAGGCACATAGAATTAGTTAGTAGTTAGTTAGGGCAATTATATACAATGTTATAAAGTACAGGGCAGAAGCCGACATGATAGAAGAGAGTCTCTAAATCTAGATCTAAGGCCTTCTGTTTCTCTGCCTTCTTAGATAATATCCAGTAGAGTGGGAGAAGCATAAAATCAATATTTTGAAATAGAGTTGTAATTAACAAGGTGCTTCGCAATGTGCAAAGGGTGTACAGGGCCGATTCAATTTCACCCTGATAGCGCAAAGGGTATTATTATGAGTGATACTATATAGAGTAAAAAACTGGCAAGCTCAAGTCCGTGGCCGTCCACCACGGATCACTCAAACCAGTTTGCAGTAAAGTAGATGGTACCTAGCTTAGTCCGCATACGCATCTTTACTAGTGAACTAGCTGATCTCATCACTCTTAGCTTACTTTTTGCAGTGAGCGCAGCCGCAGTCTTTAAATAATCTTTCTCAGTCAATAAATAATATATACAGTCGAATTGAGAAACCTCCTTTTTTGAAGTCGGTTAAAAGACTGCCTCATCCCATTTGTGAAGCAGCTTGATGTTTATATATTATTTAACACTCATTTACTTTCTGATAATTTTAGTTACATTAGAAAACACTTTTTAATGTTTATTTAATGTTGATTACAGGAGAAATTCAAAGCAGAAGCTGAAGAGCTGATCAAAGAAGAGGGAGACAAGGAAACTGTGAAGGCGTAACATCACAATGTGTGTTTTACAAATGTATCTTGGTTTTGTCCCATAGATGGACAGTACAGAAGCACAGACAGAACTCCAAGAAATAAACACAACCTAGTTCTAAGATAAAATGCTGTGATGTTTTAGTTATAAGCAATGTATTATTTTGTCAATAAAAGTTACATTATTTTTTTAATTCTTGTCTAATACTTTATCCAGGGATTCCTGTTTAATAATGGACAAGGACATAAAGTACGATTTTTGTATGGCATTGTGAAATAATGTATTAGAAGAGGTATTGAAACTGTATGGAACCAAAGCCGAACACAATCAAATGACCAAACTTACTCTGTAAATCGTCGGAAAACCATGAATTTTTTTCACACACTAACCATTAGAATTTTAAAATTTATATTTTTTATAGTTTCAATAGGTACCTCTTCTAATCTATTATTCTGCAACGCCGTACAAAAATCATGCGGCAAGGAGAAATGATCGAGGTTTAGAACCCCCCCTCTTCAACAGCACTCAGTTGGACAGCTTACAAGTGACGGAATAGTGGTCAATCTTATTACTTTATACCCTTCTATCATCCTACATAGGTCTCCTGCTGTATCAGATGACCCATCAATTTTGTTCACGGGCCTGCAGTCTATTACTGTGATTCCTGGCCTTCTCTCGCAAGCAGAGAGTTAAGATCCAACATGCTGGTCCAGCGCGGGTTAGTGGATGACACATGACCTCGAAAGATTCTCGGTGTATATCGGTTTCCTCACAATGTTTTTCTTCACCGTTTTTAAATTAGCGGCAATACGCACATGAATTCGTAAAGATTGGTGCGCGTGGGATTTGAACGCGGGGCTCCAGATCAGCAATCGCCGTTCTTCCGACTAGACCAGCCATAACTTAAATAATAATAGCTGCCATCCCTCTAAATGTTCTTACTACTGTGAGTCTTCCTCTGACACAGATTTCTAAAAAGAAATCGGTGTCCTCTGGATTCTCTCGCAAGAAAAGAGTCAAGGCCACACAGATTGAAAATTATAGACCTATTAGCCTCATGTCAAACATTTACAAATTTTTTTCAAAGCTGATCCTAAATAGAATATCAAGGACTATAGATGAAGAACAGCCCATTGAACAAGCTGAGTTTTAGAGCAGGGTTTTCAACTATTGATCATATGCATGTATTAAAACAGTTAGTTAATAGAAAAATCTCAAGAGTATGGGAAAGACCTATACATTGCATTTGTCAACTACAATAAAGCTTTCGACTCAATCAAACACAATCTGCTCTGGGAGGCTTTACTTAATTCAACAAGGAGTAAGAAAGAAATATGTTATATTTTTATTATTGAAAATATATAAATATGCTAACAGCACTGCACAAATCAAGTTAGAATCCACAGGTCATAGACGAGACGTTTTATAACGGCGAGGATTTGTTCTTATCTATTCGTTTCATAACTAAAGTTTTCATCGTATTTTATTAACCCATAACAGCGACGATTTGTTCTTGGCAATAAAAAAAAAATAACGATTATAAAAATAGGGCTTAAAATTGAATTATACAATGTTCATCAATAATTTGGTCTACGAGTATCTTCAAAACAAAATTAGAATCTATATTTTACCTTAACTTCAAGGAAAATAATTTCAATTTAGTATAGCAACACTGACCTATTTTCGTTGAGGTGTTGTGTTTCTATTCATCAATCGAAATAAAATCGTCTAAACTAAATAAATACCAGTAAAAATATTCAAACTTTCCTATGAAATTTCCTTTTTTTATTTTTGGGAACAATGTTTGCAATGTTTGATGACACAAGACCGCATAATCTTAAACAAAACTTAAAACACACGGGACTCCCGTACGAGACGGAAGTCAGTTTCGTAAGTACTGACTGGAGTTTGTATTTGCTTTGGCGTTTGATATTTGCTTTCCGGACCTAAGGATCTGTGTTCCGAACGTTCCATCTGCCTTTTGTTTTAGAAATCTGTGCAAGGCCATAATCCACCCACCATACGGGCCCGGTGCGGGTTACTGGACAATGTTGACCTCGAAAGATTCTCGGAACACTTTTCGCACCTTTGGGATGGATCGGCTAAGTATCAGCTCGAGACTCTGGAATCGAGCGAGAAACGTGCAAAAAGGCTCATAGGCAATGGTACTCTTGTGCGAAAAAGACTTCTAAGTCTAGAACATTGCCGCAAAATTGCTAGATTATCGGTTTTTTACCGGATACACTTCAGAGAGTGCGCGACTGATTTGTACGATCTAATACCACCTTGCCCCTTTTTCTATCGGACTGCTCTTAGCTCGAGAAAACGACATCGTTTCATGGTTTATGCTCCAAAGACATGAACAAAGAGGTTTGACCCTACTTTTGTGATAATAACGTCTAGGGTCTGTGGAATGAACTACCTGAGTGACTGAGTGGGTTTCCCCGATAGTTATAATCTTGGTGTCTTCAAGTCGAGAGTGAATCGGTTTCTTCTAGGTAAGCACGCTTCATTGTAGGCCGCATCGTCGCTTAACATCAGGCGAGATGGCGGTCAAGTGCAAACCTATTCAAGTTAAAAAAACATGCTAGTCTGTCTCTTCACTTTCTTCATATTTTTCACCGTTAAAGGCAGTGGTGATGACAAACTATGACACCTACAATTGGAAAAATATTTGACCCTACGATAGGACTGTTGATAAAATATCGATGTTTATAAGTAGTTTTTTTGGACGATATATCAACAGTTCCATAGTAAAATGTAGCAATCTGCATTCGATATTTTTTTGAAGCAAAATCTTTTTTTGGGACACCACACACTTTTTTTCGTGAGCTCCGAATGAAGCTCGTAAATGAAATAAATGTTCGGATGAACTCGGGACCCGAGAGAGCCAGAGCGAGAAAA
This sequence comes from Ectropis grisescens, assembly GCA_017562165.1. Taxonomy (NCBI): domain Eukaryota; kingdom Metazoa; phylum Arthropoda; class Insecta; order Lepidoptera; family Geometridae; genus Ectropis; species Ectropis grisescens. Next base: position 18,485,387 of record CM029773.1, read on the forward strand.
ATAGTCGTTGCTGCTGTCTGTAAATGAAATAAATGTTCTGTCACTGTTGTTTGAACTAAGTAGGACCATGTGCATTGAATTCTAACGTCACACTCGGGAATGATAAAAAATCTTCGGGTAAACTCTGGACCATGGTAATTGGCCATATATAAATAAACGTCAGCATTTCCCGTTGTTCATTTAGAAATTTTGAGTTATAAGTTTTTACTTCTATCGACAGTTCCTACCTGACTGCCAATTGTTTTATTTGCATATCTTTTTATTTCTAATACGAAATGTAATTCTGTTTAAATAAAATAACATAAGTAATCAGATAATATAAATAAAGAATCAGAGGTAGTAAATAAGAACATGTAAGTAAAACCAGTTTATGCCAGTCAGTACCCAGCTTTTTTCCAAAAGTTCTAACATTCCCTCGACTTCAGAAATGGGCTATGGTCTAAGGATTTAGGAACTATATTTTTTCCAGGATAGAAATTTAGCTATGAAATATATGAGTACCTAATTTTACCCTGAACCGATTAAATTTGACAATCACAAGCAACAAGTCTTGTTTATCGCCGAAAAATTGCACAGCCTATCGGTTTTTTATCGGATACATTTTGGAGAGTGTGCGACTGATTTGCATGATCTGATACCACCTTGCCCTTTTTCTATCGGAATGCTCGTAGCTCGAAAAAGCGACATCGTTTCATGGTTGATGTTCCAAAGACACGAACGAAGAGATTTGACTCTACTTTTGTGATAAGTCACTACTATCGTAGTCGCATCGTCGCTTAACATCAGGCTATGGCGGTCAAGTGTAAACCTATAAAAGTTAAAAAAAAGAAAAGATCCTAACTTTCACATCTCTAAAATTAGTAAGAAGACGATGTTATGTCACAAGACAGACAAGTCAAACTATTTTTTACTTGTGATTAAATAATATAATTTGAACAAAACAAGAACCGACTTCAAGCAGAAAACTAAAAAGTACCTAATAAATAAATTTATTTAGCTCATAGATATACGTATTTTGATTTGTATAAACAGAAATGATTGAATTAATATTTTACACTTCTGAAGTCGGTGCCAAGTAAAACAATTAGAGCTGAAGCTAATATTAGTAGGTATGTTTTTGTTCGTTTTCGACATTTGACAGTTGTATTGAGAACATTCGTTATATTATGTAAATAGTTAGGTATTATAAAATATCTACCTATGCAAGTGATCTTCAGTTGTTTTTTTTACAATGTATGTTCATTGACTAACAGCTTGTAAGCCAACTAGTTACTTTGATAGTAATTCGGTAACTATTGATATATTTTTCTAAAACCGTTATTGCCGTAAACCGTTGCTGTAACATTTACCTACTTGGCACCGACTTCAGAAGTGTAAAATATTTATTCAATAATTTCTGTTTATACAAATCAAATCTATGTGCTAAATAAATTTATTTTTTACTTTTTAGTTTTCTGCTTGAAGTCGGATCTTTTTTTGTTCAAATTATAAGTGATGAAATAGATCTACTAAAAACACTTTTGAATAAGGAGAAACTAAATAAATAATAGGGTAAATAGCTTACACGACAGACGAATGAAACAACGCGATTAAGACACTTTAATGCAGTCTCAAATTGACGCATCGTCATAACGTGGTTACTCTGAGTAACTGAGACTGGGATCCAGACCGAGACACGGCGATACACACACACGTCAAGTATGAAGCATCTGTGTCTCTAATACCCCGTTTTTGCATCAAAGTTAAAAAATAACACCAAAGTAATATTAAAATCTTACATAGGAAACCATATTACCCTAACCCTATTATTTAAAAAGTATTCCCATCTATGTAAAAAGTTCTCATCGATACAAATTCATTGAGCCCAAACACAAGGTTACTACTGTGTGCCGTCGAGGAGTTCCCTCGACCGTCTTTTGGTTTCCTCATCAGATCGACTCCAGACCTTCTTTAAATTATACTGCTTTAAAATGCTCAAGGAAAAACTTAACTAACGCATTACTCATCTTTACAATTTTCGAAAGTTATTCTAGTTTTCTCTAGGATGCCATCATCAGATCCTGGTTTCCTTATCATGGTACCACCCTGGGGATATCTCCTTTAAAACAAAAAAATAATCATCAAAATCGGTTCATAAACGAAGAAGTTATCCGTGAACACACATAAAAAATAAAACATATTATATACGGTCGAATTAAAAAACCTCCTTTTTTGAAGTCGTTTAAAAATAAAACAAAGCCAAAATTGCAAGTGATCTATATTACACTCCATAAAAAACATGATAAACACATTGTTAACTTATTGAATGTATCATTTCTCTAAAATAAAATATATTGAAATAAATAAGTCAAGATACTATTAAATGTTTTGACTAGCTATTAAAAAGATCTATACATAATTTCACATAATATTGTCACTTTCTTATAACAATATTTTACAGTGCCTTAGTACCTGTTCCTTTACTACAAATTTTGACAGTTATTTAAAATTTCATATTGTTAGATTGTTTGGAAATTTATTTTGAAAACAGTATTACAAGTGTCTAAAGCAGCACTGTCGTAGTTCTCATTCAAACTAACGTAACGAAATTTCGTATAATTAACTGTCCAAAATTGTACTAATGGTACAGAAGTAGGTAATAAAAAATATTGTGAACATTTACTAAATTTTATAACTAAGAACATAACTTGATTGTAAATTGATCAAAGCTGTCCAACTAATCAATTATTTTCACAAAGAAGTATTAAACCGCTGTTAAACCGAGTTTCGCCGATGAATTCAGTAATTTAAAGTCAATCTTCATGACACCAAACTATTGTATAGGTATTGAAGATTACGTTTTTTTACATCGATCACAAAACGAAAAAAAAAAAACTGATTGCACCTTTCCAAACTTCGACGCATTGATTTTTTCGTTTTCTTTTGACGTGACAACGTCTTATAAATGGATGAACCAGTCTAAAACCCTCTACACACGAGCCCTAAAATCAGAGGAAATTACGTAAAACTAGTGGGGAGGACCTTACATCGCATCGCACCATAAATCACCAATCATATGGTGCGATGTAGGCTCCTCCCCACCACTTTGACGTCATTTCCTCTGAATTTAGGACTCGTGTATGGAGCGTTTAAGACGAACATCCAAAAGTGAGAGTACTTATTAACGATAAAAAGAAACGCTCGGCCTAAGCTTCGTCTTGTGACACATCTATCATCTATCTCTCTTTCACTCCATCGGCCGATGCGTCATGTAGAAGAGAGACAGCGGCAGAATTTTACAAAATAATGATAATTCAGTGATCAAATAATTCAATTCATAAAATAAATTAAATAAATAAATTGTCTCATCACTCTATACCATAAAAAAATGCCTGTAGGTATTAAAATACAAGTGCTTACTACTACTAATTTTATATTACGTTGGGCAGCCTTGATCCTTTCCTAAATGATCTAAATAAATTACATTAAAGTTCTTGTTTGTCCATATTACTTGTATGCTTAATCTATGGAATTTATGAGACCAGCAACATTATTCAACCAAACATTGCATTTTCCATTTAATGAAAGAAATAACACTTTCACAACATTAGGCTGTAACGATTTTGTTACAGCACTTCAGAATATAACAGCAGTACTGTCGCAACCTCGATTCAACCTAACGACACGGGAGTTTCGTATTAACTGTCAAAAACATGTACTAAAGGTACTAACAAATTATGTTCTATTTCTAAAGGCACATTTTAACATAACAAAATTAAAAATCTTTTTAGATTACCACTGTCCCTTCTGTTCCAGTTATTATAACAAGAACAGCAGTATTTTGAGAAGATTTGCTTAAACAGTTTTATTTAGTTGCAGCTGTTTTGTTATATTAAATATTTGTGATATTATTAGTTAAAATATTACTTCCTTGTCGAGTGATTGATCTGAAATTTTGTAGACGTTTAGTTATGATGATAGTAAATTTAATGTTTTTATAGCTTTTAAAACATTTCTACATTGAGGAATCCTTAAACAAAAATTATTTTGCATATTTCATTAATTTTAAATTGTGCCTTAGTAATAGGTCTCAATATATGATTAACCACATTTTTTCTTCTATTCATTCTGAGTACACTTCACTTGGCTAACGGTATGTTTGTTCTATTTTTGTTACATACATTAACATTGGAAATGTATAAATGTCAATTATGCATAATAATTGATGATACATGAGTACATACTATCAATAAACACATATGATTTTAAATGAATATACGTACAGGATAATGTTAGATCTGTTTTATCACTCACTGAACTAAATTTGTTTGTCTGAACGAAAAGTCTGGCCCAATTTAGTTTAGTTGATGTAGCAGAATTTAATACCAATATGGTTTAGCATGAAAAGACTGACTGTAAATCATGTGAGTTACCCGTATATTCATTTAAAATGTGTTATAACCACGTTGGTTTTCATACTAAAACATATTGGTATTAAATTCTGCTACATCAACTAAACTAAATTAGGCCAGACTTTTCGTTCAGTGAGTGATAAAACAGAACTAACATTATCTTGACCATAAAAGCTTGTTATGCCATTTCTATGGAAGGATTACTTTGAGCTAAAATTAGACTAAACAATAATTATTTTATATTTATCAGGAACAATTTATAAAACACTGGTAATAAAAGCTAAGCTAAGCAACAAATAATCATAATACTGGAATGATATAAAAAACTTCTAAAACTTTTTGAAACATTTTTCTAAATCAAACAAGTATATTTTACTAAAATATAATTATAATTTTGGTCAAAGCAGATCATTTTTATATTATTAAAAAAATAAGCTAGGGTCGTCATTCACACTTTATTGTGTAACTTTGTTCCAATCATGTGCAAATATGTTTATTCTTTAATCTAATATTCTCGAATTTAATTTTGGTGACACAAATAGTGCTTTTAATATCTTATTTCACAATTACATTAATTTGTATAAAAATACGCAAGGAATTGTTCACAGTGACTAAAATAGTAATTTAAGTCAAGGCAATAATTAGGTAATAACTTAAATATTACTCGTACCTTAGCTTGAATTACCTATGGCGTGATGTTCTGGGGCTTAGCATGAGGTTTCACAGTATCTTTTAACTTCAAACCTATCAGTGATATAGAATCATAATTACTCACAATTATTTGTGCATTAACCTCATACATATTCGAAAAATAAGTGAATAAATAAAATGTTACAGCTATTATGCCTCAGATTGGAACAAAGTGTTGTTAACATTAACTACATACGCCACTCTCGCACTCACTCACATAACTAGTTATAGTGGAAATATTTACAAGTTAAGTGCCTTATAATATACATTGGTATCGATTTTGATGTACTGTTTTCTATATACTTCCATGACGGATTGGGAGGTAAAGAAGAATTAGAATGTTCCAGATGCTTTTCTTCCACACATATAGTAAAAGTCAATAGATGTAGATAATTAATGAAATTATGGGGCTATACAGAACAAACTAAGAGATTTTTCGTGTCGTAATATTGAGTTTAGTTCAGAATATGAATAACCCATTTATTTAATCAATAGTTTAATTTGAAAAGAAATATTGATGTGGGAGGTTTTAAATTTGCAGTACAATGTTTCTTCTAGCTAAGCACCATCGATTATTATGCTATTGCTACAGTTATAATTTTTAATATTGCTTCAGGTTTTTTTGCAATTTGTAATCAAATGTATAGCTTATAAGTATCAAAAAAATACTTACTATTTCCTTCTTTATATTTTGTGGATGGATATTTTATTTAAGCACCAACAAAATTGGGCTTCTAACAATTTAAACTCGACTAAACAAGCTAGTGTTTATAAAAACACAGTAAAAAAACCCCTCCTTACCCTCATTTTAGTTAGTAAAAAACAATTCATAAAATCGACAAAGTTATCCAACTAGCAGTGGGGAAAATGATGGCAATCTGTGTAAGAGAAAAACATTGTAACAAATCTAATATAATATATATGTTCATCTTAACGTAGCACAAAAGTTAACAATAAAGGCTTACTCGCCACCAATCACGGCACAAGTTACCATGGTAAGACAAAAGGAATTGTGTTTGGTGGTTCGACGCCATTTTTGTCTGTTTTATGCCAACTCAAGCCAAGGTGAATGGAGTAAATGTCTGGTTATATGATTGCATCGATCGAAATGTTATCTACATTTTTACAGTTGATTTTAATGATGAGATTGGAATGATGGTACATACCAGTGTTCAATACTTGAGTTGTTGTTATACCAACACTCAGCAGTGTTTTTATTTTATTTTAAGGATCTAAGGAATTTAGGGAAGGCTGCATGCGAGGATACATGATATCAATGCAGGCCCACTAACTCATTCTAAATAGCAGGTGTGCCATCTCGTTTGTACCAATGATTGTGCACCACACATAAGAATGAGACAACATGATCATCAGTTAATAGGTCCACTGGTACAAAGACTGGATGGTATATTGCAGTAGGCCTTATCATATTTTAGACATTGTATTTTTACCATGTGATTCCTTATTAACATTGATTTGTAAAGAGATAGATACCATTTAATAGTATTAACTTATTAGGCCTTCTAGCACAAAGTTGCCTTAGAAGCACTGATTTTATGTTTGTACTTGCAGAGTGGTATCATCTTTGAGTTTTTAAAGTGGGGTCAAGACTCAAGTGTCTAATAATTTGATCTGTATTCGAATAACTGGCCTTGAGAAAAGCAGTCATGTTGTCGTTAATGTGGGTGCACCATCCATAATATTGAGACAACACGATAAGTCAATGTTTATTGACCTGCTGACCTGCCCTTCTACCGCCTAAATAAATCGGTCATGGCTTTGCTATTGCTGTCTCTATCATTTTAAGCGAAAAGAAAAGAGAGAACAATATCACAGCTAAGACAGTTTTAGTTAGGTGGTAGACACTCTGGTCAAAAGATTCGTTAACGTACTGACAGACACACTCAAAAAAATTAGTATCCTCTACAACTGTTCACATTTAGCAGCAATAACAATGCTCGTTTTAAGTATAGTCATAAATAAAGCCCAAAGCAAACAAACATACCGGCGTACTATTTGACACCAGGTCAGTTCGGAGCACTCACCCTTCTACCCGCGCCACAGGCGGCATGCTTGAAAATCTATGCTTTAAACAAGCTGTCAAATGTGCTCAGTTGCAGAGCATGACAATAATTATGAGCCTTAACGAACGAAGGTCCTTGACAATTTTGGAGGAGATGGAGATTTTACTCTGCGATCGAACTGAATAAAAACGTAATACTAAACTGTGAGACTAAACCGTAAAAAAAACGGAAGTATCGCGTAACAACCTGCCTTTGACCAGTGTTCCTAACTTTTCAGATGATCATACCATAAATAATAAAATTAAGCATTTTTTTTTAAGAGTGTCAATTTTATATTACCCAAGGGAACTTCGTTCCTACTAGTGTCTAACGACTGATTAAAACCGTATTGGCTTTGATATTGGTATCTCTCTTTTCTTTTCGCTTGAAATTATAGAGACAGCAACAGCAAGACCGATTTATTTAGGTAGTAGCCGCCTTGGTGTCCCATGACAACATATCTTTTTTTGAGTACCTCATGTCTAAAATAGAAGGACTTAGAAATCTTTATCACAAATCTGAGAAAGTCTGTAGGTCTTACAATTGAGAGTAGAACATTTTGTTTTTACCATAAAAGAAATGATTCATCGTGTTCAGCAACTAAAATGTATCTGTTCGATCGACACTCACACTATCTCCAGTCATCATTGCGGGGTGGTGTCGAGGCGCGGGGCGGGGGTGGCGGGGGCGGCGGGCGCGGGCGGCGCGGGCGCAGGCTCGCCGAGGGGGAGGGCGCGGGGCGCGGGCGGCGGCGCGCGCGCCGGCTGGATGTTGAAGTGCCGCACGGCCGCTTCTAAAGCCACGTTGTTGCCGCTGAAGTACGCCGATACGGCGTTGTGGAACAGAAGTAGCTGCTTGTTCATTACTTTTATCTGGAAGTAAACAGATTTTTTTCATCATCAATTCCTTTGAGGAACATTCCTGATCCTCTGTAGCTGCTTTTCATTAATTTTATCTGGAAATAAGTTAACATTAAAAAATAATTAGCATGCTGCATTCAGCAGCATTTACAGTGGTAAGACTCTTTGCAGAGTGAATTTGCTATGGGGAAGTACGACACCTTTGCTAATTATTCTGCCGCCAAGTTACGTGAAAGCATCACTGTGTTCCAGTTTGATGGGTTTCTGTTTTCGGTGAAAGTACATTGACAAAATGATAAAAAGTAGTTTTACTTTTTACTTTCTATTCAGTATTTTATAGTGGTAGGACTCCTAGCAGAGTCTGCCTGGGGAAGTACCACACCTTTGCCAGTTATTCTACTGCCAAACAGTAATGTGAAAACATTACTGTGTTCCGGTTTGAAGGGCAATGTTTCCAGAGTAATTACAGAGCTTAGAGATATAACATCTAGATGTTTGGGTGATGAGCGCAGATGATGAGGTGCTAGGTAATGATTTGGACTCCTTCATGTTCTAATGGCTGCGTGTCACTGTGCTGTTATGTGGCAGGCATGTTGCGTACCATCAGGCACATGTACTGCTCGTCTCGTCTAAGCAAATGTAGAGTCAAACCTCTTTGTTAGAGTCTTTGGAATGTCAAACTCAAGAGTATCGCTACAAAAGTTTCGTAAAAAAATTACATCAATAAATTTCGGGATGAATGTGTTGTTTACCCGGTTCTGATGGAGCAGTTGCAGCTTGACGGCGGAGTCATCGCGCAGTCGCTCGTAGGCCTGCCATAGACGCTGCGTGTCGGCCGCCAGCGCGCCCGCGGCGCCGCCCGCGCCCCCGCTCGCCTCCAACTCGCTGCGGTACGCGTCGTACTCCACCCTGGAAATGTTGAAATTTCCCTCATCAAATTACTCCACCTTGGAAATTCAGAAATTTCCCTCATCAAATTATTCTATCAGGAAATATTGAAATTTCCCTCATGCAATTAGTAATCTTAATATAACAGGCCTCAATACAACGAATTTCGTGACATACCGAATTTTTCAAAATCCCGTATAAGGGCTAATGCAAAATATACCTTACACTGCGAATATATATTACTAGATGCCCGCCCCGGCTTCGCCCGTGGTATATTATATAGCACTCATCGGGATCCCCGTAGTATTTACATTCTCTTTGGGGATCCCGTACATATCCAACGGTGAAAGAATGACTGAAATCGGTTCACTCATTCCTGAGAATATCAATTTCAAACAAAAAACCTCTTCAGCAACCTGCTACGCCACCTGTCGGAAATTGGTCGTACCAACTCAGATTTAAAAAAAAAAATTAGCAAAGGTTTATATTCGAGGCACAGATTACTGAAATTCAAAGACGCAATCTTTGACACATGCTGTCATGTGTCATGTCAAAGCACGAAACGTACGAAAACTCTCAAAAGGGGAATATTTTTTCCCGATTTTGTTACATTCTTATTTCATGCTCCGCTTCAATTAATAGTAGAGTTATTTTCTATAGCCTTCCTCGATAAATGGACTATCCAATAGAAAAATAATCTTTCAATTCTGACCAGTACTTCCCGAGATCCTAGCGTTCAAGCAAACAAACTCTTCAGCTTTATATTGGTATAGATATTTAGTTGTTTAGCAAAAATCCTTGCATAATGGATTCATAATCATTGCAAAATATTCTTAAAAATGTATTGACCTCCATTGAATGATTTTTTTCAACCTTTACATAACATATTCTACTGTGGTGTGGACCACTTGGGCGAGCTGAACTTTCACAAGCTAATTCCTTTGGGGTCACTACCCCCAGAAGCCCTACTCCTGAAAGAAGGACACCCCAACCTGGCTCTTTACCTCCAACACAACGAGAATGTGGATAAATTGGATTATCATTGTATAAATTCTGACCAATACATATTGTAGATATATTGCATGCTTATCAAAGTGGTCAGTTTGTATGGGTCAACTTTTGAACTGTTTTGTAATATCTTATCTTACCTGCAAACAGGAATAAAGATTTTTGTATTTGTATTTGAATGAATATTTGTCAACGCTCACCTAGCAGCTTCATACTGTCGAATAGTCAGCAAAGTATCCTCAATAGTCTTATTCGTCAACGTATGCAACGACGAATTGAAGAAATGCAGTGCGGCCAACAGCGTCTCCCCGTTTCTAGCGAGCGACCGCTGCGTGTCAGCGTTGTATAAGAACTGATCTCTGAGTTCCGGTGACTTCTGAGCTAGTTCAGCGAAGGCCTCGCCCAGGGCTCGCTGTGTGTGGTGCGCCACGCCTAGCTGGGCGGCTAAGGCGCCGCTTAGTCGTAGGACGCCGTTGTACTTGCGTTGCGTTTCGCGGAGGGACTCGATTTGGGCCTCCAACTCTGTAATTAAATAAATAACATATTCATTATGTCTGAAAATTTATCTCCTAGTACTAATATATATCTTTACCTGTAAGCATACTAATACTTACAGGTGGAGATTTCACATTAGCAGGTATAATTATATATATTAACTAACGGCCCGCCCCGGCTTCGCCCGTGGTACATATATATAACCTACAGCGTTCAAGGATTACGAACATATGAAAGAACGGTGAACGATTTTTTTAAATCGGTCCAGTAGTTCCCGAGATTAGCGTGTTCAAACTATATATATGCTATAGGCTACTTTTGATCCCCAAATTATCGTGCTGTTTACTGGGTCAGAAGTGACACCTGTAGACATCTGGTAACTAATTAAATGACGAATATTATATTAAATGGCGGGGATAACTAATTAAATGACGATTGATCAGTTTTCGACCGGAGAGGAAAAATTATTAAATTACTAAAATGACTATTAAAAATAAGGGTTGATCGTAGAAGGGTGAAAATTGAGGATTGTATGTATTTTTGTATGTTGTATCATAAAAAAATAGAAATTAAAATTTTTGTCTAAAAAATAAAATAAAAATTTAGGGGTGGACTACCCCAGACTACCCCTACATTTAGGGGGATGAAAAATAGATGTTGGCCGATTCTCATAGATACCGGATAAGCACAAAAAATTTCATCAAAATCGGTCAAGCCGTTTTGGAGGAGTATGGCAACGAAAACTGTGACACGAGAATTTTATATATTAGAAGATAGATGGTAGTTCGGGAAAGCCGTCGCTGAGTCTTTTTAATTTTAAGTAATTTAGAGTGTCGGGGAGAACAGGACGTGTGCCTGATGGTAAGCAACACACCTACCCATAACAGAATATATCACGCAATTATTGAAATATGAATAGTACACATCATTACCTAGAACTACAATGCGCTCGTCACTCAGAGATAAAAGATGATTTATCTCTATGCCCTGTAATTTCTCTGGAAACATTGCACTTCAAACCGGAACACAGAGATGTTTCCCTATTACTGCTTGGTGGTAGAATAACTGGTAAAAAGTGTGGTGCACGGGCGGACTCTTACAAAAAGGCCTACCATAACCATTTGGTTAGGGAAAGCTGTTGTCATAGATTCAAATCACACTTCGGAATTCAGCATTACTTGAACAGCCAAGATCCTACGTCAGCCTATGATGATATAAACAGGTAAAGGTTCTCAGGAAAGTACTCACCAGTATCGACAGTCCGGGAGCTCTTCCCAAGTTTTTCATAGAGTATCTGCTTGGTGCATTTGTATGTGGAGACTCCCCAACTTTTGATAGATTCCAGTTTGGAGGAACCAGCACGAAGCAGTGTGCTTGTACCCGCGCCCGCGCCCGTGCCGTTTGCAGTCTCCGCTGTGGACACAGAATGTAAGTTTGAAGACACAGAATTGAAAACAGGAAGGCGTACAATCTCTATATATAAAAACGTTATGTTGGTTTGTGTACACTTCAAAAACTCAGTTCTACACAGTTCAGTTCTAAGTTCTACACCGACCAAGCTGAAACTTTTGAATGATATATAATCCGCATCAAGGATTGTTTTTATCTAATTTTTGCATCACAATGTGCTACAGCGAAGCGTTGCAGGGATACAGCTAGTTTATTATAAATATAATTAATGTCAGACAATCGCTGCGCTAAAGGCTTGTTCGCATTCGGCTAGCAAATTAGTTTAGTAGAGAGTAATTTAGTAGCTAAAATACTCGCTACTATTCAAAAATCGTTCGCACCGTGCTTTAGTACAGTTCACAAGTGAGTAGCGTTTCGCAACATGAAGATCCTACAACGCATTTGTTTGAAGTTATTTTTCTCTCCAGACTAATTCGACAAGTTCGAACCTGTTTAATCGGCGAGCCAATGAGCGCACCGCTCGCAACGAACGCGTGGTGGGGGGTGCTACTCGCCCGTTGAAAATAGAACAAAATGGATTGACTCGACTAAATCACTTCCTAAACTACTCGACTAAATTTTCACTGTCCATACACGTTTAGTAGCTAAATTACTCGCCACTAGGCTAAATTACTAGCCTAATGCGAACAAGCCTTAAGATCACCACTACGCAGCGTGATCGGAAACGACATTGTGGCAGATCCAAAAAGCGATGGCAGGACGACCTCGATAGACATTAACTAATATTTAAAAATATTGGTATTTTTTGTGGGGGCATGTATTTACGCATTGTTCACCGTGCAGAGACACGGCGGTATATGTCGGCCTCGACGCCATGGCGAGTTGATGCCTCTACTGACAAAACCCCAAGTTTCTCCAGCTATGACTTGGCGGTAGTCATGGGAGCGTTATTGTATTTGACCGCGAAAACATCTTAAATATGTTGACTCAAGACAGGCAGACAAATTGCGGCACAAAGTAACAAAAATTTAATAAAAAAATACACAAACATACTCAAACACGCCAATGTATCCCACCAAAACATTCTGTAAAAACTAGCCAAGTCTCGATGGAGCTGATAGATAGATAGATACTCTTTATTGTCCACAATACAAAAAACAATATACAAAACGATATATATTATCATTAAAGCTAGTGAAACAAGTGGCGACCTTATTGCTAAAAGCGATCTCTTCCAGGCAACCGAAGGATGGAGAAAAGATGAAATAGAAATAGAGTTAGATGGTAAGCAACATGCCTGACACATAACAGCACAGTGACACGCAGCTATTGGAACATGAAGAGTGTGCACTGCGCTCGTCACCCAGAGATCTAAGGTATTTTAATAAACATTACATAATTAATAAACAGTCCTACCACCACAGCTAGACGGGGTTGGGGTACAGTGTGACTTAAGGTATTTTATAAACTTACATATTAATAAACATACATTCTAATACTTGGAATACCTAAATAGAGTTGCTTGTTTATCTTTAAAAGTAATGAAATCTAGACAAATTCGTCTAGACCAAGTCTAAGGTTCCTTACTGTGATTTCTTTATTATTATAGTTAGTATTGTGTGACTTGGCCGTTGAAGGGTACACAAGGGCACAAAACCAGGTGATGCATGACACCAATCTGTCTAAAAAAAAATGTTCAAATGAGTGTATTTAGTATTTTTAAATTAGGGTCACCAGGTACTCCGGATCTTCGATTATCCTAGTTTATATAGTTTTCCTTTTATGCAGCCATTAAACCCTAACTCTGTACCAAATTTAAACTCTCTGAGTTTATGGGAAGTACTAGTTATATTTTGATGATTATGAGTGAGTGTCATAAATGCGAAACTTTGCTTTCGCTTAACTTTGGAACTAAATGACCAACAGACTTGAAACTTTGGATTTTAAGTAGGTGATTATATTTTACTGGATGACGAAAATTTCTGCGTTCTGGTCTTATCCAGAGGTTCTCAAATAGGGCCTAAAATGAGGCGAAATGGTTCCAGTAAAAGATGGTACGGCATTGTTTGCTTCGCGCTCGACTTGACTCCGCCAAATCAGTATGTAATAATATGTATGTATAAGATTGGTAGATGATTTTAAAATTTTCTAACTCGGCGCGGCTACGGGATGAAAGACGGTGATTTCTTTCCTAGATTACACCACAGACTATTTTTTTATTCAAGAAATCCGACGGCTAATAATACGTTGGAAAACAATATTTAACGATATTGTTTTCCAACGTTTTATTAGCTCATAAAATGGTGTGAATCTATGAACTAGTCCAGAAATATTACACATTCAAAGTCACTAGTGTCCGTTAAATATTGATACAGTTTAGTCCTTGTTCTATTAAGCTCCTTCGAAAACTAGAGCATGTTGATTGAGATCAATTAACAGTAATATTGGTGTTGGTTATTGAAAGTCTAATTTGAAAGGTCTAATAATAATTTGTTTCATCCTAAGATTTCTTCTATGAATTTGAATGCGAATTTGATATAGGGATTTAAAATCATACAAGCAAGCTAAAAGTATAAATGAGTTTTTTTTTCTACGATGCGCCTATACAGGGTTACTGGTAATCAGCCTGCATCCATTTAAGGGCGTGTTCAGCATATTTAAACAAACAACTTTTGTTAAACCTCAATACCATATCCAAACATATTGTGATTGTTGTATCTCTAGCACTGTTTCACATCACATAATATTGCACATCATTTATCGAGCGTTAAAGGGCGCGCACGTTCCTTTTATGAAGAGTTCGATGCTTTTAGACCGGGCAAATATAAACTTTTTATTTTGTATGGGAAAAAAACTACGAATTTTTATAAACTGTAGAACAAAAGTTGACATATTCAATTTACTTATCATCCCCTTAAAGGGATGCGGGCTGATTACCATTAACCCTGTATAGGCGCATTGTAAAAAAATATATATACCTACTTTATATAGTAACCACTATGCTCCAAAACGGTACAACTGATTTTTATGACTTTTTTGCATGCATTTGGTCCTCCCACAAGATAGACCGACGATCTGGTGAAAGTCGTCGGAAATCATTGGATGCGAGCGGCGTAAGAAGGGTCTTTGTGGAGATTATCGGGGGACGCCTTCGTCCAGCAGTGGACGTCATTCGGCTAATATCACGATTAGTTAACTACATCGTAAAAAGAAATCAGCTAAAAAAATTCAAATTTTATTAATTATAGGTTTGCCCGTCCCGTTCCTGACTTCAATGCAGTGCATCTAATAATAAGAATTAGTGAACAAACATTCATTCCGTGTGGGTGGCACTACAGCAGCCCCGGATTTTAAATATTTTTTAGATGGGACAAATTCTGATAATGCCTGCATCTACTCAGGTCCATGAGTGACTTGAAATATACGCGAAAAGTCTCTCAATTTGGCGCCCCCTGGAGCGTGCCGCCCGGGGCACGGGCCCCGGCTTGCCCCCCCTAGATCCGGGGCTGCACTACAGTGACATGCCATGTCGATCTTTTATTGATGGCGGTCATTGCGGAATGCCGTAAACTACAGGGATAACATAAATCTTTTCAAACAAAAAAAAATACTTGCGAACCGTGTGCCACGAAATATTTGTTCGCCGCCGTTATGCACAAAAGTTTGTAAGAAAGGCGGTCCTTCTTCGGCAATGAATCGGTAAAACTATATACATGCCATATAGTAACTGGTCCACTATATCGCCTGTAGATATATTCCACTGACCATATGTGGGCGTGAAGGGCATGGAACGGGATGTGGGGAACTTCGGCTCCGTGCCTGACGTGATGGAGTCGCTGGACTCTCGCAGCGGCGGCGTGTCCTTCAGCATCTCGTGGATGCTTCGCTCTGATTGCCTGCACACATTCAAAACATTTCATCAATTTCATTCTTTCAATTCCTAATTTACATAATAAATAGTGTGTTCACATAATATTGTGTGTCTGCTATAGACTCCAAAACTACATAACCATTTTTAATAAAAATTTACACCATACAGAGTTTGATTCAAACCCAATGATAAAATAGTTTTTATTTGGATTTAATAGTCTTTTCATGACAATATCCGAGCGAAGCCTGAATGCAAAATAATAAAAAGTAAAATAATAGAGAATGAAATAGCGCCTGGTATAGAGAATGGTGACTGCGATCTAGAGCCTATGGTTCGAATCCCATATGCAGTACTGTCTTTTTGAAATCATGCACATAATGCCAATAACTTAAATTATTATTAGCTTCACATTTTAATGGTTGCTCTTATTGCTTGGAGCTTCTCATAAAAAAAAAATCTAAATATTTATTCGTCTAATAAACTACTCTTACGAAACAAGCATTATGGAGTCTCCTTTTAAGCATGTGTATACCTGTAGTAGGAGACTCCCCTAATCTCTACAATAACACATATACTAGGAGTAGCCTTATGATTATACAAAATGAAAAAGTAAAATAAACTAAAAACAAATTAAAAGAACAAGTATGTTGAAAGGTGTTTATGTTGTGTGTGTGTATGTTTGTTTGTGTGAGAGCACTCTCTCTATACTACTATTGCATGTAGTATTGATGAGTAGATTAACCTATTACAGATGGACAATCTGTCAGAAGTTCACTCCTAAGGAGTGCTTCTGTTTCGTCATAGCTCATGCTTATGATCAAATCCAAATTTGTTAGCTGTTTTAATTTAATATAAAAAACAGACTAAAATATATACTAAATAAATAAATTCCCTTACAGATTGCTACAATGCAAAATGGAAAAAGCACAAAATCAATGACTAAAATAAATGACTACTGCGTATCAGAGATAAAAATAAATGCGATGACCCGACTGAATGTCATCTGGAAGAAAAGATTGCGTAACCACCAAGATCCAATGAGCAAACATGTGCATGTGGAAACATGGACAAAAGCAGGCAAAGGATTTTCGAGATGTGGTTTTTTTATTTAAGCTTAATGTCGGTCCTGTACAAACCCGCTTGTTACAATCTGCCAGCAACACATTTTGTCCTATTTCATATCTTATAAACTTATTTGTTAGTTTTATTAGTACTTATCCTTATTAATAATCTTATAAACTTATTTGTTAGTTTTATTAGTACTTATCCTTATTAATAAGTTAGTTGCATTAGTTATAAATATTATATTACAACGGTATTATTCAAGAACAAACTGGACTAATGGATAGTCGCAAGACAATATAACTTAAACAGACAATTATGTATAATTTGTTATTTCAACACTAAGATATAGGTGTATCAACTAATGCTGCTCGCCTATTATTCAATAAATAAACGAATTCTTTAAGGCGATCAAGGTATTCACTTTTATTTATTATTTTCCCGGATAGTCTTCAGGCACTTTGGTCACAGCCATATTAGCTGTATCTAAATAATGTTGCTCCAAAATTAATATTTATTTAGGAGTAAATCTTTGTATATATGGATGGGCCAATTCAAAAAATCTCTAAGTCCATTTTTTGGAGTTTTGAGTTAGCAACATTGGATTGTTTGCAATTTTATCCTCTTTCAAATGGTGTATTTGAATTTTTAGGGGAAAGTTTTAGGGAAGTGGTGTATTTGAGTTTTTGGTTTTTTCAGATTCACAAAATAATAAAAAATGGTTGATTTAAATTCATAAAATACTTAAGTCCAAGAAATCTCTAAGTCAGAACATTTTAGAAATTTTTAAAAGAGAACTCTTTAGAAAGAAATCATCAAGTCGGTGATTAAATTTTTAATTTTTTTTTTTGAACGAACCTGAAATATAAGAAATCTCAAGACATTATTTTTTGGATGAACTCCTGAAATTCTGTAGAAGTAATTGAATAGAGACCAGATTTTGTTTGGGCTTTGTACTAGGTACTGAAACAGAATCACTAAGTCCAACACAGACAACAAAAAAATCCCTATGTGAAATGGATTCCAAGCTAAGTAATTTTTTTTAAAAATATTTTGTAAATCTCCTATTGTGTTTATTGATTTTTTTCTTTCAGTAAGTAATTAAAACTCCTTGTTTTGTTCTAAAATGTATTTTTTTATTTTTCATTTATGTCCAATCATGTTATTTCAGTACACAATAATAATATAATAATAATAATAATAAATCGTTTATTGACCATAATTTACATCGTGCTTATAACTAAATTACATCTGTAAGGAGAATACATGTATTTTTAAAGTTCTAATTTATACCTACTGAGACTGACTGGTACCTATACTAGTTTTAAGAAACTGTGCTACAGGTACCAGTGCCCTTCTTATAACAAACTATAAAAGAAGAATTACTTAACAGTCATTTACTAATAAAGTGTAGCAAAGAATGTACTACCGAACTGAAAACAACAAAATACTATTTATCTCTTAAATAGTCGATTTATAGATAGTAACTTAAAGCAATCGAATATGTTTGTGTAAATTATAAAATTATGGGAATTATGTTACTGGCTAAAACTTACATCTAAGCATGCAGTATAGAAATGGAATAGAATACTTTAATTTGTGGTACATTCGGCTTAAGAAATATAAGACCTATACTTTATTATATTGCAGCAACTATAAATTTACAATTTTTACAAAGTGTTCAGTTTCGCTGTATGATAGCGTTTTCAAAAAATCAGTCACGGCTATTCTGAGTTTAAACAAAGGAAGCGGATAAATGTTAATAATTTCATTAACTTTATTATACAGAAAGTTTGCAAATACTTCATAGTGTCTAGCAGCACGCGTCGTACGACACGTAGTGGTAGGACACACTCTGCTTCTTCTTCGTGAGCTATCATCTGCTGGATTATATGGTAGATGTCTATGTTTACGTAAGATTGTATGAAGCAAAAAGAGCTGTCTAACAGTTAAAACATCGGCATCCTTGTAGAGAGCATTTGTAGGATATCGGATAGGTTTCTTTAGCATTACTTTTAAGATGGCTCTTTGGGCTCGTTCAAGGAGTAAAATATTAGTTGTACTAGCCCCCCGCCCCAGGCTGTGTCACAGTATGAGAGTACGGATTGAGCTAGAGAAAAGTAAACAAGTCTTAGGGTTTGACGATCTGCTGTTGACCTGAGATGCTTGAATACGTAGATTAGACGTCTTATTCTTGTAGCGAGATTATCAATTTGGTATTTCCAAGTTAAGGTTGAGTCAATATACACACCGAGATATTTAATATTATCGGTCCAGCTTAAAGGGGTACAATTACAGACAGCATTTGGTTGACATTTGTGGACAATCGAAACATTAAAACTTCATTTTCTCAAAAGTCACTATTTAGACTATGTCATTTTATGAATTGGGCCATCCATATACATTTTGCTACTATCTTAATATCCCATTCTAAGTATGTATGTATGTAAGTATGTATGTTCATATTATGTTAATCCCAGATATGGGTGAACTCCACTAAAGCTATTATTGGGGTATATAGTACATATTTCCAACCAAAGCTTTTAGTTTATGCCCCAGAGCAATATTAGCAACATAGCTAAGCTAAGGACTATCAAATTTTATTGTTGTAAGGCTACTTATAATTTGGAAAATTTTCCTTTAAATATTCCTTTGGAATTTCCCACATTCCCTTAATGATTAGGGAATAGGCAAGTATATCTACCGGCAGCGTTACAAAAATAATAAATACACCTAAACGTTGAAGAAAAAAAATATCATACGGATATTTCAATAGACTACTTCTGCTTAAAGGTAGTTAATGTAAACAACCTATTCGAGTAATTTGTTTTGCCGGTAAGTTAAATAAAAACCTATGTACAAAAATCAAATATTATAAATATGATTCACCAAGAAAATAAGACTTACCATTTGGACATTCTTCTACAGTAAGAACTTTATCACACAATGGAAGCAGTACTAAATAGTAGTTGTCAATAAAATAGCTATTGAATTAAACGAACAACGGTAGCATTTTTACACTAATTTAATTCGTAAAAAACCTTTCTTTTCGGAAAATAAAATCGACATCGAATCAATTCGACGCTCTTTCGATTTTCTTGCCGTCTTTTGAAATTAATGTCAATGTCAATGTTATCCAATCCATCAAAAGTGTGACATGTTTGTTCGGATACAAGTAAAAAAAGTAACTCAGTTTGATCAAACTTGGAGAGTTCTGAGAATGTCGTTGCCAACTCGCTTAATTAGCTGTTTAATAAACAGCCTAGCTTCTTTACAAAACAATACCGTTTTTATAGTGACCTTAATGATATTCAGCTGTATCCTTTGTTACAGCATTTAATAAACCGGCTGGCTTATGCTTAAGCTATTCGTAGTGCTAAAGTGCTTGAAAATTCTTGATATCCGTGTCTATAAGTTGCATTAGAGATCAGGAGACAGTTAGCCTCTCCGATTATTTCACTAAAGGCTTGTTCGCATTAGGCTAGTAATTTAGCCTAGTGGCGAGTAATTTTGCAACTAAACGTGTATGAACAGTGAAAATTTAGTCGAGTAGTTTAAGAAGTGATTTAGTCGAGTCAATCCATTTTGTTCTATTTTCAACGGGCGAGTAGCACCCCCCACCACGCGTTCGTTGCGAGCGATGCGCTCATTGGCTCGCCGATTAATCAGGTTCGAACTTGTCGAATTAGTCTGGAGAGAAAAATAACTTCAAACAATAATTTTCCAAATACGAAATTGTCTGTGGAATAACTTATTTTATTGATCACACAAATTTCCTCATTCACCTCTTCTAAAATAGCCATTACGATTCGATAAGATTAGCTTATTAATTCATTTATTTTATTGCGTTGTAGAATCTTCATGTTGCGAAACGCTACTCACTTGTGAACTGTACTAAAGCACGGTGCGAACGATTTTTGAATAGTAGCGAGTATTTTAGCTACTAAATTACTCTCTACTAGACTAATTTGCTAGCCTAATGCGAACAAGCCTTAAGTCAGCAGACGTGGTTCAACTAACAAAGAATGTCAAAATGCAGACTTAGCGTCCGTGTCCTTTTTGACGTGACAACGTCTTATAAATTGGTTTGCCGGGTGACACTTCAAGAAACTGCGTTACGCTCCGCTCACGTTATGCGCTCACAACGAGAGCGAGTGAGAGGCACGCGTCCCTTCCACTCGGGCATGGTTAGCCCGCCTAAGAGCGAGAGAGACAGACATAAAAAGTGAAAGGCACGCGTCCCTTCCGTAAAATTATTTTACCACTCAAAGTCGTTGTCACGTAAAACTTTCGCCCGTATACCGACTTTACAGGCAACCAATTTTTTTTACCGTAGGCAGCTCCAGCCGTTGCCTAGTGTAATCAATATTCGTCTACGATATCATCCTCCCGATTTCACCCATAGAGCAGTCTGCGGTTGTGGAGATACAATATTTAACATTTAAAACGAAGTAAAGGTTTAATAAAGTTTGTCAGTTAGGTTTTGACCTTATTAGAATAAAATAGAAAACAAACTGCCTTAATACAATAATACTCCGCTGGTAGCTAAATCGTTTGTCTACTGGATTTATTTCATGGATACCTATCGGATTTCAAGGATCGAATCCTCACAGGGTTATTGATCGCGGCTCATTAGATCCATTTGTTATCGATGGCAGAGTTCTTCAAGTATCGGTGATCTCTACGTAGGGATTTTTGCTACATAATATAAACTATCTATTGAAGCTAACTGTATTTGGATAAGCAGATGGTAGCATCGTTGTTAATGTTAAGAGATATATAGCGATTGAACCATGGTACAACTGCACAACTCTAATTACTGTGAGAATGTATAAGTGAAGTTGTGGAGTTGGGTCCTAAGACCGTTTCAGAATTGGGCCATGCTAATTGGGCCAAGTTTAAAAAGAAAAAGACGAAGGCTCATGTGTCTATCATCCCCAGAAAGGTATAAATCAATTGATTCCTACTTTAAATTTAATTCCTCGTGATGTGTCTGTTCCTTAAAATAACTTTGTCGTATATGCTGAATTTTGGGTTTATATCTTGAAAATAAATGAACACAAATAAATTAGTTGTAATTTATTATTTAACCAAAGATACATTTCATCTTAAGACACTTGTCATTTTTACACAAATAAGATTTTCACATATTAACTTCTTTCTAATCTGATTGATACAGAATAAATGTTTAATTTCTTAATAAAAGTGGCTAAAGTTAAAGTGATTGAACATTAGCTAATTTAAATTCCTATATTGAATGACAACAACATTTCTTAATTTTAACAAAATACGTGAATTTTAAAAAATATATTTTACTGTACTTTTCCTTCCTCCCTTATTTTGAACACTTAAAAAAACTCATTGTTGGTTCAATTATGTTGGTTAAGTAACTACGTAGGTTTTTTACGACACAAAAAATGTGCTTATCAGAACTCGAATAATTATAACAATTTTCAGTATATATATTTAGAATGTATGAGTATTGTAATTAATATACAACAGTACTGACTATAATACCTAATTATTTTATAGATAAATACGATATCCTTATTACTTTACTTTATTACTCAAGAATTTAACTCTATTTAATTAGATAAAATTATATTAAAACGTATACTTACTTAGAGTGCGCTCGGGCACGTATTTATGTATTTGTCATGAATTGTTAATATTATATGCGAAAACTTACCATTTACTTTGTACATTTAAATTAACACTAAATTTTAATATTGTACTCATGCTTACAATCTGCGACTAGATAGTGATGTTTTCAAATGTTAAAATGTTCTGTCCTTGTGACGTGACGGTTCCCAACGTACTTAACTTTTTTTTATAAATATTGGTGGACAATTCATACACAACACCATCAGACCACAAACTAAGCAAAGCTTGTAATATGGTGGCCAGATAGCTGATATAATACTTATATAATTGTAAATACACACTTATTATACATAGAAACACCCAGACACAGTGCACATTTTTGAATTCATCACACAAATATTTGCACTGGGTAGGAATCGAACCCACGACCCTCGGCTTCGCAGGCAGATTTACTACCCACTAAGACACGAACGAGGGCATTCATAATCGGAACTGCCGATAGAAGTGAAAACTTATAACTCAGAATTTGATAGCTTAGGTACTTTGGAAACTTGCTTTGGAACGCTGGTGAAACTGGAGAGCGTGGCCATGAGCATGAGCAACTAGAAATGCTGACGGTTTTTTAGATGGCTAATGGCCATGGTCCCGAGTTCACTAAAAGATTTCTTATTACTGCCGAACGTGATGCTAGAATTCAATTCACAACCCACAAAAATTCTGTCTGAGGTGCGTCAAAAGAAGTTTTCACTTCAAAAACAGTAATCATAATGAACCGTAGGATACTAAATATTGCATGATATTTACATTCATAATAATCGTGTTTTGTATTGCCTGTCTCAAGACTCTTTAGTTTGTCTTTGTACTATCTTTGTATCCGAACGAAAAATTATCTTTGGTTTGTGAGGCTCATCTAAAATCCGCGCCAAAATAATGGCGTTAAAATTCAAACTCATTTCACGTATATACAACTCAGTACTTTTCAATTTAATTCGACTGTCGTTGCAACCTATGGTTTACTTATATTACATAAAAAATTTCGTGAATTTTTTTGTAGTTCAATCGTCGAGTCGCAGGAGAGCACCGCTTGGTACGTGAGAAGGTATCGCCCGCAGAGGCCGCATCTCCGCTCCCGAGCTATTTTCACTCACCACGACGGTCTCTACAGCACAGCATGAATTCTTTGTGATCGATTCTGTCGAAGTTTTGTGGCCCTGTAACATGAGGGTAATATTTAGTGCTACAATAGTTTAGAGCTGATTCCGTGTGCTGGGGCAAAGGAAGCTAGAATTTTTTATCAGCGGCCCAAATTTATTGTTGTGTTTTGTTCAGTAGACCTTTTTAGATCTAGAATACGCTTCAAGGCTCAAGAAACTTTGGCCAGAAGAAGCTAATTTACTTAGACAACTTCATGTCCGAATAAATCAGTATTTAGTGTAGGATATGACTTGAAAGAGAGTTTGTAAGAGTAGGATCTTATTTCTACTGAGTCAGTACTATGTACTATTTCGAATGAAGCGAGGCGTACCTACTGAAGCTCATGCATTCAAATTAAATTATTATGGAAATAATTTTTTTCGAAATAGTAGGTAGGTACACTAGCAGCGTTCCGTGAGTTCCTGTTATTTTCCCGGGATAAAAAGTAGAGTATGTGTCCTTCTAGATCCTTTCATACGTTACGACGTGATTGAGCACCAAACATCCAAACATTGACATTTATTATAATATTAGTATTATACTAGCAGGTTCCTCCCGCTTTAGGCTAAGACTCCACCAAAGCGGAGATGTACGAGCGGAGAGAAGATGTTTTTTTTCACAACCAATAGAATTTCGTTATTCACACATCCCGTCTCTGCTCAGCTCCAGTGGAGACGACTGCGGAGATGTATTATATTTGTGTGGCGCGATGAAAGCGGAGATGTGAGCTATGCCTCGCCGACAAACAGCGGAGGCGAGAAATGTACGCAAGCGACGACGCGCGGCGTAAGCCACATCTTTGGTGGAGTCACCCTAGCTGAAAAACGTCTCGTCTCGTCTCCGCTTCAGATATCTCCGCACATCTCTGCTTTGATGGAGTCTCAGTCTCAGTCTCTCATTTCCCGTTCTTTTATTTTGCCGTGACAAAAAGTAGTCTATATTCCAGACTGGGTACATTAATCTAACGGTTTCAATCTCCGCCCAATCCGTTCAGGGGCTGCGTCACGATTGAGCAATATTGAGATACTACCAGTTAATCGCCTTTGTCTTGGAACGCCGATGATGTGTAGACACGGCTAGTCAAAACCGAAAACTGAACCGCGCTCACGAAATACTAACATTGTAATGTTGGCAATGGCGGGAGAGCGCTTCCCGTGTCTCACACCCCGCACGATTTCCCCGTCTAGACGGCTTCGTTGAACGAATGTGGACTGTGATATTAGTAAGGTAGGATATGTTATCGAAAAATAATAGTATTGACAAGAATACCCGTTTGAAGCAGGCAACGAGCAAAGCGCACAGGTTGCGCGAGCGCGCACGGCGTCTCATCAACACGTATAGCACCGGATCCAGCACGTAGTTCAGAAGCATCAGTCCATCTGATATGTTTCCATACACCTCCAGTTTCGGCCAGTAATCGGGGCCTAGACCCAAGAATAGCGCTGACATCACCTAGAATAAGAGAGTTAAAACAATTGTAAAAAGTGGTCAAATACGAGATCGTGTGTATATTCTTAGGTATCATCAAAGGCACTAGTACCTATTGGTAAAATTTCACTTCATTAAATTAATTCATGCTTTTTATTATCCTTCTAGAGATTGGTCTAGTGTTGGATAGGTTTGTGTCTGAGTCGTCCGAAACAAAAAAAAATTGGTTGTCTGTAAAGTCGGGTGGTTTACGGACGATAGTTTTACGTGACAACGCCATAACACAACACTGATAAATGCGGCGCAAGCATACAATGAGCGTAACGGGACATAACGGGACACTTTTTCGTGCATGCAACCGGCGTTCATCGATTTATTAGAAGTTGTCACGTCAAAAACCGATAAAATTTCAAATTTAAGGCGATGTTCATGATTTTGAAGTCTTTTTCCAACATAGGACTTACTTAATCGGTGCTTATGAGCCTTGACACACTTTTGGCTAAATCCCAATCTTCTATCTGATAAATAATAATTAGTCGACCGATTCCAAATGTGCGAACAATACCCCGATCAAGAACGAATTGGTGATCAGTATCAAACAGCAAGTATTCAGACGTGAAGTACCTTCGCACTGTCGAGAGGACACTCAGATTTTGGTTAGTTAATTTAGCAACGAATTATTAGGATAATTTATAAATGTCATAACCGAATGCTGATGGTAATTTTCGTCGATTTCTATAGTTAAATTTAGATTAAATAAACAAAAGCCCGGCCAGGCTAGTTAATAGTTAAAGGTCGCTCCCACAATATCAAGGCGACATTGAAACTTTGAAACCTAATCCAGTGACAGTCTAATGCACTGCCCTGAATCTCCCGAGTATGACCCACATCGCTGTTTATTCATGGATTAGAAACGACATTTTGAAATGATAGGTAAGTACTTAGTAATTTGATATAGCTGGTACCTATATAACTAGATTTGATGAGTTCATTCGTTTGACTACGTTAATTACTTGACCTACCAACATGATACCAACTTCGCTCTTTTAAAAGTCGCAGATAGGCGAACAACCATATGAAAAGCCAAAACTCTTTTGACTGGGGTCAAATATTAAAAAACATCTCGCTACGAACCACTTCCTATTTAAACGTCCAGTGAAATCTGGGGGCACACCAAATAGTTTCATACCAGCCGCTTTTGATGATAAACATTCGCATACAATAGCAGAGCCCAGTCGATTTGATTGAATCATTGTTATCAGGAATCGCAAGCCATTAAAGAGACAATGAAGTATTCCGTGATTGCGTTTGACACCTCTTGCATGCTAAACAACATGTCCACGCCGACATGCTGCGCCATTAAGTTAGTTCGGTGATCGTAAATATGCTGTAGGTTCATTAGAGTTCAAGTTTATCACGTGGAACCACCATTTTCGTTTAGGTTATGCGTTGCCTGAGTGGATTTTTCCCGATAGTTATAATCTTTTTGTCTTCAAGTCGAGATCGAATTGGTTTCTTTGTGTGGAGTGTATCGTATTCTTTTCCGCATCGTCACTTTACATCAGGTGAGATAGCGATCAAGCGCAATCCTTCGGTTAAAATAATATCTGTTAAATTTTATTCAAAATTAGTAGAGAGGTTCCAGAAATAGCTAAAACTTGGATACCATCAACGATATTTTCGTTTACTCTGTAACCTCGCTGTAAAATAGAGCAGTACATTTAGTTGGCACATATTATTTAGTTTGAACTTTGAACTTTCACCAATTTTAAGTTAGATGAGAGTTTATTTTTAATTCGAAATCGGTTTGTCAGTTTTTAGAGATACTACTTTATTTAAAGAGAGAGATTTACAGTTACTGTGTAAAAAGTATCGGGAATATGTCAATAAAAAGACCCGTGTCGTTCTAATTTTTTTACTGCATGTTGGTAGCACTGTACTGATTTAGCGCGCAAAGTTTGAGCGGGATCTGTCATTTAATTTGTTTTAAACTACCTACACTTTTTGTTGGTCAATGTTTTGAGTTCTCGGCGATTTTTACAATGGAAAATATTGTTGAACAAAGAGTGTGCCTTAAATTTTGTGTTTCGAATGATATTTCATGTGGTGAATCACTAAAAATGTTGCGAAATACGTATCGTGTGTATCGAAAACAAGAACTTATGAATGGTATAAGGCTTTTAAGGCAGAGAAGTAGTAGTAGACTTGCCTCGTTCTGGTAGACCTTCAAACGCTACGACCAAAGGAAACATCGACAGAATCAAGAAGCTAGTGCTCGAAAATCGACGTACGAGTCTGAGAGAGTTGGCTAGTGAGGTGAACATATCTTTTAAGTCCGTCCACAACATTCTCATTGACATTTTAGGTATGAAACGCGTCGCCGCTCGACTAGTTCCAAAGGAGCTCAATTTTGTTCAAAAAGCGCAGCGAAAGCATGTCGCTGAAGACATGGTTTCCCGAGCTTCTAGGGATCTGACTTTTATGAAACGTATAATAACTGGCGCCGAGACATGGGTTTATGAGTACGACATGCAAACAAGCCAACAGTCTTCAGAATGGCGTCTCGAACACGAGCCGAAACAAAAAAAAAACACGGCAAAGTCGCTCCAAAATCAATGTGATGCTGACAGTTTTTTTTGACTACCGTGGTGTGGTTCACTCCGAATTCCTTCCAGAGGGAGAAACAGTGAATAAAGAATATTATTTAGGCGTCATGAAGCGTTTGCGTGAGAGTATCTGCCGAAAATGTCCAGATTTGTGGCAACACAACTCATGGATGCTGCACCATGATAATTCGCCATCAGACACAGCCATTATAGTGAAAGAGTTTTTTAGCGAAAAATTCAACAAAAGTTATCGACCAAGCACCGTATTCACCGGATATGGCTCCGTCTGACTTTTTTTTATTTCCCAAGTTAAAATTACCACTTCGAGGAAAACGTTTTGAGTCGATAGAAGCCATAAAAGAAAATTCGCTGAATGAGCTAAAGGCCATACCACAAATATGAAAAATGTATGGAAGACTGGGTGAAGCGTTGGTGATGTTGTATTGCAAGCGATGGGGCCTACTTTGAAGGCGATAAAAAAAATTTAGATGAATTTGTATTTTTTGTTTTATTGACAACTTCCCGATATTTAGTACACATAATGTATATTATTGTCGAATGATTTGGTAGCTGGTTAGGTAGGGGCACAAACCGACTATTCCGGTGGTTACTATAATTTTATAAAATGATTTTCTACAGCTGATGATATACTAAATGACTTTTTTTGAAGTTAAAAAAATACTTCTGAACTGCTGTTTATTGACACTCGAAATTTCGATGGTCTGTTAATTGATTATTACAGGACTCTACTATGGGAAGAACCTTTCCTATCCTTTTAAAGCGAGCTTCAGTTCGTTTTAGTTCAACAATTAACAGAAACCATTAGTAAATTTTGGGAAGTAGGTGACAGTCATACCTAGAGATAGAATTAAAAAATCAAAGGATTTGTCCTTTCACAAGATTGATGATGATAACAAGGAACGTAATTTTGCCATCAAGATAGAGTCAGTGACCTCCCCTGGGTTGGTATAGAACTGCAATGTCCATGTCCAATGTCAAGCGAACCCGATCTGCAATTTACCAATAAATTTTATCAGCGCCGCGCCACCACGGGCTATTATTACAATTTACGCTTCTCTTTGTGCTGCAAGTCACTACGATCAATTAATTGTCTCAAATGTGTTGTCTTATCAAATCATAATTATTTGATCTCATAAAAAGTGATTTTCTAATTAATCTTTTATATTAGTTCAAAAATCAACCAATAATTCGTTAATGATACCAATATATCCATCAATATTTGTTTGTAGTTTAGCTGTATTGTTTGTTTGTAGTGGTAGGACTCATTGTAAAGTCTACCTGGAAAATTACTACACTTATGCTAGTTTTTCTACCGCCGATCAGTAATGTGCAAACAATAGGTACTGTGTTCCGGTTTGAAGAACAATGTTTACAGATACGAGTACCTTACTGGGGCAAGAGATAAATAAAATAATATGTACAAATTTGTCTATATTAATCCCGTCATTCTATTTAAAACAAAATGTTCAAGAATTAGCTTTTTTTAACTCCCACAGAGATAGGGATTCCTAATGCGGGTATTAGGAACACATCTTAGGTACTCATATAACACTCCTGACATTTGTATCAAAGCTAATTACTTTTAAACTTGCTTTACACTTTGCTCCAAATGCGTTCTCGTCAAGTCGATGTTTTTGGTGTATGTCAAGAGTACTTATATCTCCAAGTTGCAAATATGTCCTAGCTTCAACCCTTTGTGGGGGTTTGAAAATAAACACCACTTGTAAACACTGAATACAACTTTCTGTGTCAGGATATTTATTATACTTATTAATCTCATACATATTATTATTAAGCTTAATAAGCTTATAAACTTTGCACGTACTTACGAGTACATGCAAAGTACTACCGTATAAGTAGTCGCTAGTACCTACGAGTACTGGCAGCACTCCGCGATTACACATCCCTTCAGTAGTTTTTAGTGAAAGAGTAACAAACATATATCCAAACATTTTCACAAACTTTTGCGTTTAAAATTTTAGTACGAGTAGTATTATATTTATGCATGTATAATTTTTTATGTTAATTCATAATTGAATTATTACTATTTAATTTCGGAATAATTGTAATAACTAGGGGGCGTCCACAAATTACGGGGTCGAGTCAAATCTCATCTAATCTTACGTTGGAGAGAGGGTCTCGACAAATATCAAGCAATTTTTTTTCTGATTGACACAAAATAAAATCACTATTTTGCTCGTAATCATAGTACGAATGCACCTCAGGCGTCACAAAAAAATATCATTACTCACCAACGAAACCATATTTTATGTGTCTGTAAACGACAATGTAGTAATTGATATAAGTATCTCCTATCTCTCAGGCATCATCAACTCAGGCAATAAACTTAATCATTTAGTATTATTATTTGTTTTATATGTTCAAACTTTGAAAACGATTTTGTGAGTTGAGAAACAAAAAAGAAAATGAATACTCAAATTAGAGTAGATAAATATTCTTTTTTTTTATCGCAGTAAGTCGATTTAAGTATTCTACTGTTAAAATTTTATTACACTCATAGTTAATCTCTCAGCGATATTGATTATTAGTCTTAACTACTTGTAAATAAAAGCACGAAGCATTTTTTTCCTTTTTACAATAACAATCCAACGCGTTTACGTAAGAAACCCACATTTTGAAAAATCTCACGTGAAATTGGGGGATGGGGGAAGGGGTTGAATAAAATCTCACGACATCTCACCAGGGGGACAGAAAATTTAAAAAAACACATCACGTAATTTATGGACGCCCCCCTACATTTGCTTGTAAGCTAAGTCTCAATTTTATACTAATTATTTATTGTTATAAAAAACACATTGCAGCTAATAATGGAAAAATGTGTGGGTTAAAAATAAATTCATTTTCTTGTCTTGAAGATAAGACACGCAGCTCGTTGCTCATACTCATAGGTGGTTTATTGTTTTCGCAATGCATTTTAGAGGCGGATGTTGTTATACCGATTGATACGTAATGGTTCAATATAAATAGATGATGATGACGATTGCATACTTCTGGGTTCAATGAGAACTGCTATAGAATACTGATATTGTGGTGTTGTTTTGAATTACTTTGTAGTTAGAGAAGTAGATTTCGCCTAACCAAATCGTAAATGAAATTTATATAAAAACTAAATTTTTGAAGATCCAGGGTATCATCAACATGTAGTAAATTAGGGCAATTAGTTTTAATAGATCAATTATATAAAATTAAGAATGCACATTTTATTATTAAAAATATACAAAAATACAAATCTTTCCTCTTTATAATATTAGTATAGATTACGAATAAATAGATAATATTACAGAAGATTAATTTATTCTCGAACATCGCGTTTATTTCCAAAGATCTTACGTATTACAACTTACATATGTATTTACAACTATAAAAGTATTATATCACCTATCTGACCGCCATTTTACAAGCTTTTTTAGTTTGGGGTCAGGTGGTGTTGCGTGTGAATTGTCCACCAAAATATATCTTTTACTACATCCCTACATCGGTACGCCAAGGTCATTGGGTTTGAGAAACCCCGTACTTATACCTACTTGCGTACTATCGTTGAATTTAAAAATATACAACTGAACAATAAAAGTAAATATGTTAAACCGAAAACATCCCGCCGATGCGATCAATCGTGAACGTGATATGAATGCTACAACACCACCGGCGTCAATATCAACACTACAGTTCTAATGTTGTTAAAAACGCAAGGTAAGAAACAAGCATCGTAGGTATGCTTAGTTGAGAGCAAACATTTCACCATGTGATTCTACAGAGTGGATAAAATGGTTGCAGTCAAATCTTCTCATCATTACACTCATCAGGTGTATATTAGACAAACGTGATGTCAAATAAAATCCTGTATCTATCTACTTACTAACTACAGACACAGACAGTAGCACATTTTAATCAAAGTAAGAAGTAAGTACCTAAGTGGTAATATTTTCGAAACAAAGTAATTGCAGACCTAGCATTCGTTCAGTTACGAGAACCGACTTGAGATTTTCATTCTAAAACGGCCGTACCTGTACCTACTTTTCATGTGGTGTATGTAGTTAGTCGAAGGTCGAAGAGAGTAAGAAGGTAGTAAAGAAAAACCAAATCTCAATAATAAATGTTAAAACTTAATTAATCTTAGTCAAAAATGTATTAGATACTCTAATATAGTACTAAAGCTAAGCCAGCTTTTAAAACAAGAAAACTTACTTCAGCATGAAACCTATTAGAGAAGAATAGCTACTCGTACCTCCGGAGTAGATCTTAGAACAATACCATATTCTTTCCATTCCTAAAACAAAATGGACCGATTTAATAGCCACTGTCAGGACTAGCCCATTCTCATGTCAATATTGCGAATTGTTTTAGTAGATAGACCACCGATCCGAGTTACGCAGCGGAATGCCAAGTAGCACTTTGCCACACATGGCGTTCGTGCCCAAGCGATATTTTTGGTTGAATTTGTGGTACCTAATTAACATTTAATTTGCACTCCACTGTTCCTGTCTAAAATGAATTGATGACCTTCATGAGGTTATAATTCAGACGTACGTGTATTTGATGAAATTAATGATGAGAGTTGGATTGGGCACGTGGAACTTTATGATTTATGTTGTAGTGCATAGATTCCAAATACAATATGTATTCCTATTTGTAGTAGGTACATTATTTATTTTGTAGTCCTAATTAGTAGATAGGCACAGGAATCATATCTTTAGCTTAACATTCTCAGAATCGATGCAGCACACTATGTAGATACCTATATACTACATAAGAAGATAATTTTGGTGTTTAGATCTAGCTAAGGTTTTGTTGATAAGTCATTTATTTATTGATGTTGATGACTACATCAACATCAATAGGTACTAACCTAGAAGGACTTCTGTGTTTTTATGTTCAATTAATAAATTTAATCTTGTTTGTATGTAGTAATTAGTAGATTGGTATGTAAAGTAATGTAGTTGTCACACATTTTTTATGAAGCCTCAGGTGGCTCAGGTGTGAAATGGTCAGTTCAGTCTGACTCAAGTTATGGGCGCATCCAGCGGCCTTTTTCAAGGAGAGTTCATGCACGTGATCGCTGCCCGTATCGAAAGATTGGACCGGCTATACCACAAGTTAGTTACCCGTGACTCAAATATTTTTAGATTATCATTAAAAAAAGAACAATAATCTCACCATTTGCGGAAGCCAGCAGATCATAAACAGTACGGATAGTGTTGCCATAAGTCGACTGAAAGCAACTTCCTCAGCAGTTGCCGCATTGTGATGCATTCCAGCTAAGTTGGCTCCGGAGTTGAGGCTCTTTGCTCGCTGTCGGCAGGAGGACTTGGAGACGCGACGCACGATCGGTGCTCCGCCCGCTCTGGGGGCCGTGATGGCGTATAGTGCTCGAATTACTGCCAGGTTGCAGTAAACCAGCACCAGACATAGTAGCGTACCTGAAGAATAATTAAAAATAACGGTACTAAACTTAACATTCTTCAGGTAAAATTACTACTTAAACGAATCAAAGTTTAATCTATTGCAATGACCAAAACGATGATTTATTGAGTGATGTGATTACATAATGCGGTGCATTTTTACACGAAATCTAACTGTTTCTATTTCCATTCAAACGATGTCGTTTGTATGGCCGCTGGGTAATTGCAAAATGTTGAGCTAAACTCTTTATCCCTCAAGATCGATGAATGGTGCCACTATCGTATTCTGTAATGATACACGAAAGCCATTGTATAAAAGTAACGTAGCTTAACAATTTTGCCAGTGTAGTTAGCGCGGAACCTACTTTACAAATAGCAGATCTAGCTGTCCAGGGTGTTGTAAAACGGACCTGCGAAGCTGATATAGAGCTTTATATTGACTTTTAAAACCAATTCTTGAAACGTTCAGTTTCTTTGTCTTTTTTGTCCGTTCATTTAATTTTATTTCATTCAAAATTATTTTTGCTCCAATCTTATAATTTTTTTTGTTGAATAACTTAGTAAACGTTGTTGGTATTGTTGTAGGTATACAGTGTACAATGAGATCCTTTCGGATTATGGGTAGTTCAGTGGTTTTGTGTACCTAATCATCGCGTCGCGTTGATAGATAATTACAAACTGCACAGCTCTAAGTAAACGCTAATAAAAGCTTCCTGGACGCGCCCTAGAAAGATAGAAATTAGCTGCATAGATACCTGTGTAAGTGCTGCAATGACAGAAGGTCAGGTACTACGAGTAACAAGTTTTTATTATGTCAGCAGTGCACACCAATCTCTTCTAGAGTAATGACCCCTTGTACAATGATAACCACAAGTGATAAATATTCGACTATGTGTTTTTTAACGCGCTGCTACGTTTGCTCATTGTCTTGCTTGATGGTAAGCGACGGACGGGTTTTAGGTGATGCACGCTGATCTAAAAGATTCATATTCAGTCTGACCTTGAAAAGGTCATGTCACATTCACTTATCTTTATTTGTGAAATATCAATAACAGTAAAAAAAAACAAATATCGTTATTTCAAATAATAAATGAATATTGGTGGAAATTCTTCAAACAACACCATCTAGCGCTAAACGAAGCGAAACTTGTATTACGGCAGCCAGATAGCTAATATACTTAATTAATTGTAAATACATCTTTATTCATTGTAAATGTTGCCAGTGAAATTACAGGGCTTAGAGATATAACATCTTAGATCTCTGGGTGACGAGCACAGTGCAATGCTAGGTAATGATTTGGAATCTTCATGTTCTAAAAGCTGCATGCCACTGTGCTGTAATGTGGTAGGCATGTTGCTTACCATCCGGCGACATGTCCTGCTCGTCTCATCACACTATTAAAATATACCTACCAAAAGCTACACAGAACGCGGTGTACCTATCACCTATAACAGGGTAGACGAACCAATGGCACGCGTGCCATTGATGGCACGCGACACAATATTTTAGGCACGTCGCCGATCATAAAACATGAGTAAAAATGTGTTAAGTAGGTATTTTAATGACGATCGAAGTAATCTAAAAAAAAATCTGAAAGTCAAAATTATTTGATGGCACGGCAATGACCCCATTAAACAATTTTTTAGAAAAAATGGCACATTGATGCACAAAGGTTCGCCTACCCTGACCTATAATATATCAAGTAACACCAAGTCCCCTTTGGCCTGGGTCCAGTACCCAGTACCTTAGGTGGATCACTGAAAGCATGCATGTATGTACCTATCGCATAGCACGACTATGTGACCCCGAGAAGCCCAAAGCTTGTAAATATCAGCTACATAATCTAGCATGTTGCTGATAAATATCATACTAAATTAGTTGTAAATACATCCTTATTATATATAGTAACATCCAGAAACTGAACAAATATGCTTACCAAAAGCTACATAGAACGCGGCGTATATAAAATCAGCTGTGGTTTCTGCGTTTCTGTACCTCACGCAGCGTTGGTGCAGTGGGTCGTAGTACCGGCCCAACCCCATCACCGGCGCGCAAGTCAGCACCGCGGCCCAGAACCAGGACACAAGAAGCGCTGTACGGATCACGTAGTATGTGACTTGCTGAAAGACAAATACAAATACAAAAATCTTTATTGCTGTTTGCAGGTAAGATAAGATGATACAAAACATTTAAATAATTGACCCATACAAACTGGCCTCTTCTTCTAGAGGCATGCAATATGTCTGGCAACGCAGTTTCCATTGGTCTGAATTTATACAATGATAATAATAGTCAGCTGATAGTCTTCTTCTTCTTATTTCATTTTTAACTTTTAATCGGTTGTATCACATATGTCATCTGATTCATCATGTATTAATTTCTGGCTTCTCAACAAAAGATTTTTACAAAAGATAATTTTTAAATAAGAGAAAAGGACAAAAGATTTTTATAATTACCTATAAAGTCTTGAACATCCCCGCAAAATTGCTAGCTTATCGGTTTTTTATCGGACACACTTAGGAGAGTGTGCAGATGATCTGCATGATCTTATACCACCTTGCCCTTTTTCCTATCGTACTTCTCGTAACTCGAAGAAGCGGCACCGTTTTATGGTGGATATTCCAAAGACACGGACGAAGAGATTTGACTCTACGTTTGTGATAAGAACGTCTAGGCTGTGGAATGAGTTGCCTGAGTGGGGTTTTCCTGATAGTTATAATCTTAGTGTCTTCAAATCGAGTGTGAATCGTTTTATTCTAGGTAAACACGCTCCATCGTAGACCGCATCGTCGCTTAAGGCCAGGTAGTTCTGTCAAATTAGGCATTTAACGCTGTCTTGTTCTCGCGACCGTCACCGACCGCGGAATCAGTGCCACAGTGCAGAAATAACTTTACAATATTTGACTATGTAATTTAAACTCATTTTTTGTTCAAGATTTGTTTATACTAGTGATAACAATTTTGTGAATAGTGATAAGAGTTTTTTTGATATATGAACGAAGAAATATTAAATTTATCTATACTCGTAGATATACAAAACTCAACCTTTTAATTTTGGTCACACTATAAGTTGAGAACGGCTTTTCCAATTTCATGCATCTTTTTAAAATGTTTCCTAATAATTCACAAGTTCGTCAAACATTAAAAAAAATGTGCTGAAACGTAATGAAAGGCCAGTAAAAATAGAAGGTTTTCTCAACTTTGTACTAAATTTCTAATCCAATTTTTTTCTGAGGTAAAGATCACTTACTGAGCATAAAATTACAATATGCTCACAGATCCAGGTAGAGCTTCAAACGCCAATTGAAAAAAACTGTTTTAGCCGATATTTTGGAAACTATATGTTTTGACAATAATTATAGAAAATAAAATTTTGCATCTTTTGATGCTAGTAAACTTTTTTTGTTAAACTTACCGTTTACGATTTATAACCCATTCAATGATACGATTGCTATGATGCCGATAATAGTGGATGAAAATGATGTTGTCTACGATGGAACTTGTTTCTCTAATAGAAACAAGCACAGTGTACCTCGTAACCCCAAGGTTCGAACCTTCGACAAAAACCCACTCTGGCAATGCGTTTCACAGCTTAGTTGTTCTTATTACAAAAGTGGAGACCAAACTCTTCGTTCAACTCTTCAATCATGATGATGAACGGTGCTGTTTATTCGAGCAACGAGCAATATGATAGAATAACTTTAATTTAAAAACCCCGACTACACAAAAAATCTACACGTAAAAAATATAACCTACTATCTAAGGACACTTTATGAGTCAGACTAGTCTTAGAATATCTTAGTTACCAAAATCCATCCAGCCGTTTGGAAGATATGTGGAAATAAAAGATTTACAAACATAAAAGATACGCGAAAACATAAACCTTCTTCCATTCCGGTAAAAGGGACATGTTTATGCTAATGGGAACAGAATTCACATCTTATTATTTTTACATTGTTATCATAAAATTTGACATAATAAATCGTAATCGGTAAGTTCGAAAAAAAGTTTACTGGCAACAAAAGATGGGAAATTTTATTTTCTACAATAATAATAGGCTTTATAACTTTTTCAAAATATCAGCCAAAAACGTTTTTTCGAGCTGGCGCTTGAAGCTCCACCTAGATTTGTTATTATTTTATGATTTTATGCTCAGAAAATGATTCTAAACCTTATATATAAAAATACGAATCGGAAATTTAGTGCAGAGTTAAATTTACGAGTAATTTTACTGCCTAAAAGGCTTCTTATCAAATTTGGTCGAGTGTCTAAATTTCTATGAACAATATTAACATTTTCACAAAAAAAAAAAAAAAACAATAAATTTTGGTGGTGTCACTAACTTGGAAAAGAAATAAAAAAATAAAAATTCTAACAAAACCTATATCTATGGAAAGGTGTTCAAAATTGTATTGAAGTTCCTAACATTTTTTTTCTAAACTGAATAGTTTGCACGAAAGTCTCTTCCAAAGTGGTAAAATCTGTATGTGAGGACTTTTCTTCCAAGTACTAAGTACCTTACTACCAAAGAATTTACCTAAATGGCAGATAAATGCAAGTTAGGTATCATTTATGATACCTTACTTGCATTTATATTAGGGGATTTATGCAGGGGATTTCTCCCCTCTCATTATTTCCTTATGATCTCTGATTTAACGGACGAATGTTTTACCGATGCTTATCTATTTGCCATTGCATCCGCATTGAAATTTTTACTGATGTGGTATCGACGTCAGTTTTTTGAGACTCCCTTATTGGTCTACAACATAAAGTAAACAGCGTACTAATTAGTATCAGCGTCTATTTGCAATTCCAATGAAAACGGTATCAAAAATCAAGATCATAGCGTGCTTCACTAGTAATACCTACTGATATTGTTATACTGTGGCACTATAATCGTAATATTTAAAATTTATCGGTTGTCAAAATTGCAAAATCAAGCACAGGCCCGTCGTCCGTGAGCGCCGAAACGCGACTGATCAGGCTGGCCGAACGGCGCGCTATATATATGGTAGATATTAAAACATAGTGAATAACTGATACTTTTATCAAGTCAAACTCTGCGAATGCATCTATAACTTTTAGTGGCTTTCGTTGAGTACAAAAATTTAGTAAAAAAATTCATTAGTTTAGTCATAAACTTGAAACAACTTTTTGAAAAGGGGTAACTTTGAGATTTTTTTCTATCAAGTAAAATTTATTTAATCGTGTTACTGACTGCGAATTGCACTAGATTAGATCCTTAACTAATACATATATTTTTTTCAGAGTTTAAAACACTATTTTAAAGGTCTTAAAGTTGTTTTAAAAATTCAAAATTACGGCCCACACGCCCTTAACATCAGGCGAGATGGCGGTCAAGTGTAAGCCTATAACAGTAAAAAAAACCTAGTGTGTTTATAAAATTAATTTATTTCAGGTGACAAATAAACCCATATTTTTAAAACTAAGTGGTGGCCCTACACTCAGTTTCATACCAAAAGATGGTCTTATTTTTATCACAAAATTTTCATAAAAATATCAGATAGGTAGATACAATCTAAGTACACCATTTTGTACGTAATAATGATGGATCCGAGATAAAGTGATAACCAATTTTGTTTTTCGCAACGCTCTGTTGTTTTATTTTGTGTCCTCGAAATTAGTCGCGTGTCTGCTGCAAATTATTGCAGATTTCCGCGGTTACTTGACTGCGTGGGAACTCTATGGATAATATAAATTTGACGGCTGTGGTCCTTTTCACTATTATCTATCAGCAAAACAAACATAATATATAATGTAGGTATACTAGCGATCCCTCCCGGTTTCCCCTCTGGTACATAATATACATATATCCTATTTATAGTTTACGTACCTACATATCCAACAGTGAAATAATTTTTGAAATTGGCCCAGTAGTTCCTGAGATTAGCGCGATCAAACAAACAAGCTCTTGAGATTGTTCTGTTAAGAACAAGAGAATCAAGAACCTGTGATAAAATATATGATGTATTTTGAGCAACATTTGATACATTTTTTTTTCATTATTATTTCACGTGTAAAATAGTCGGCTCAGTTAAACAGTGCCAAACAAAAAAGACCGCCGGATGCAGTTGAAACTTAAGTCGGATTGATTGGATCGACTATATCACACATGAGTTACCTGTAAATTAATAAAAAACTGTGTGACACTTTTATAGTTCTTCAACTACGAATAATGGAGCATTCCCTTCACTAATTAGTTTATCTACGCGACATAATTACTCCGGAGAAAGTGCGAAGAAGAGCCATTACGAAGTTGCAAAGATTTAATCTATCATGTAAATAGGTGCTTGATT
This sequence comes from Ectropis grisescens, assembly GCA_017562165.1. NCBI lineage: Eukaryota > Metazoa > Arthropoda > Insecta > Lepidoptera > Geometridae > Ectropis > Ectropis grisescens. The sequence continues at coordinate 18,524,716 of CM029773.1, forward strand.
TCTTGAATACTTAAGATTTTCAGTTAAATTTAGTTATTTGAATTACCTTAGAGTTTGGAGTAATACGTAAATGTACTCGTATACGGTTGGGACTTTCAGCGTGATATAGGTATACCTATGATCGACATAGGCACAGATAGACACAAATTTTTAATTTAATTTATAGAGTGCTTTCGATAAATTAAAATATGTAATATTTATTCATTATATGTACCAGCTATGTTGGGCGGTTTATTGTAAAAGAGGGAAGGGAGAGGCGCCTGTGATAGGCCTAAACTATTTAATATTACATTCAATATCAATTATTTTGTTTTCGCGAACTCTATTTTTTTTTAAAACAAGTTACGTACTTACTTTTTAAAATGCCAGCTAGAGAGCTAGTGAAAGTCCCATTAAAATCGGCCAAGCCGTTTCAGAGTTTCAGAAATCAGACTGACAACATATACGTAAATGTTAAAATTTGTTTTTTATGTAAGTACGTAAGTGCCACATTTATTTAAGTACTTTCAAATACATTTAGGGAAATGCTATTAATTTGGAATTATAAAAAGGCGTTTAAATTTTTAGTTATTTGTGTATGAGATGATATCATTGAACTGCGTCAATGAATATTAGAAATTCAGATGTCTCATGACAAACTGCGTCGACCCACATTTGAGTTGTTTCACAATCTACACTGAAACACGACAATGTAAATTAAATAATTCAACATATTAATACGGACGTCACTACTCTGTGGAATAAACAGATCAGGTCAGAAAACATTGAATGAAAACATGTTAAAGTAATGAATGATTATTTTTGTTTATTATTTATCACGCGGTTGTCTCTTATCTGATTTTCGATCTGGGGTTGTAGGTGTCTCAGTATCTTTATACTTATAAAGTACTTTTATAATTGTTAAACAATTTTATGTAAATTTGTATGAATGGTTTCAATAATTCAACATTAAAGTTCACAATTTAATGGAAATAAATATCATAATGATCAATGATATTTTTTTGTTGTAAATAATGAAGTTAAAACAATCGAGAAATTTATTTCACAATATAATATTATAGAGTTTAGTTATTTTACCTGTTGGTAGAAAAGCAAAGGTTGTTTGAAATGTGTAATGTAAAACATATCAGTATCTCACCATAAATCGTCAAAGTTGAGCTCAAGATCTATTCTATGGCTCAAGTCAAGTTTTCTCATACGGCGTCTATGGACGTTAAATATGTCATATTTGTACTTATTTAATTGTTATTATTTAATTAGTAACAAAAATAACAATTATTATTTTTGCAACACTAGAATTACTAGAAACTTAAGAATCATACGTTTAAATACCTAGTTTCTCACCGTCTTGACTTTTGGTAAAATATTTATAATCCATTGAAGATGTACCTAATCATTCCCAAAGAAAGTTAATATAGATCTATAAATAGTTACTAATAAATTTAAAAAAATGTTACTATCTTGATGGTCACAACCTTGGTATTCCAATCGAGAGTGAATCGGTTTTTTCTCGCTCATTGCGTAAGCACACTACCACACTATTGCTTAACATTAGGTGAGATGGTGATCAAGTGTTAACCTGTAATAAACATTAAAAAAATTAAATAGGTAGTCACGAGTAAAATATTACGTGATTAAAATAGACGATGATCCAAGTCACCTTTTCAAGGAAAGACTATACTAGTGTAAGTAAAGTAAGTATACTATTAATACTAATAGTTTTTCCTTTCCGTAACCACTTTTGTACGCATGTGTCCTAGTCCTAAGTAAATACCGGCCAATGACTGTTGCGACAGATTGTATAATGAAAATACTCCTTGAAGTAAGCAATGCCTACTGTGTGTATTTTCTTCGCAGATATTCATATGAATGAGCTGTATACTTTATTACCGTAAGCGTTTATATAAATTTTAAATTGAAGCAAACGTTTGCCATATTTTTTAACAAATTAGTACCTTAGAGTTTAGGGCTACAGTTCCATAAAATGTTTAGGGGTTTTTACAACGGCCCGTACGAACTTCATTGGGGTCGAACAACTAATCTACATTAAAAGATGGCCATGATGTCTAATTTTCTTTTCTGCCAAAATCAAAATCAATTCTTCCGTTCCGGAGTTCCGGGAGTTCAGATTATAAGAAACCTCTTTTTAGGGATCCGTAGCCAAATGGCAAAATACGGGATTAGATTCCCTTTCCCTTATGGATTCGTCATGTCTGTCTGTCTGTCTCACTGTCTGTCCGTCCGTATGTCACAGCCACTTTTCTCCGAAACCATAAAAGCTATACTATTGAAACTTGGTAAGTAGATAGATGTAATCTGTAAACAGCATTAAGATTTTGATACAAAAAATAGAAAAAAAAACAAAAAGTTTTAGGGGTGTCCCCATACATAGAACTGAAACTCAAAAAAAATTTTTTTATCAATGCCATACGTGTGGGGTATCTATGGATAGGTCATCAAAAATGATGTTGCTCTATGATGTTCTAAGCTGAATAGTTTGCGCGAGGTACTCTTCCAAAATGGTAAAAAGTGTGCCCCCTGTAACTTCTAAAATAAGAGAATGACAAAAATAAAAAAGTGTATGACGTACATTACCATTTAAACTATCAGCGAAAAATTAGTTCGAATGATATTTAGTAAGTACATAGTTTTATTTTAATACGTCATAAATTGACTATTGATAAAACATTGTTACGCAACAATTATGAATAGCTAATTATGAATATCTTTCTGTTGGTTTTCTTTTTGCTGAGTAGAAATATTTTGCTGAGTACAATATTTATTATTTTATAGAAATCGATAATTCAAAAATCACCACACTGGCGGTTTTTGAATTATCAACAAAAAACTGAAATTTACTTAGGTACATTTATATCTAGACAATACTTATTATAAGTTATGAAATTTAGTAGTGTCTGAATTTGATTTGAAATTAAAGCCAACTTGTGTTTTTTTCTTTTAAAATAAGAAAATTATATTATATTCATCCTATTTGCGAAATATGCGTGGTATTGTTTTTGTAATCTGGGGTTTTCTCAATTTATTCAGAGCGTTCAGATGACCGATCAATGACCGATTCCATATTGTTTTGAACATGAATTATTTATAGACAATTTATTGCAGAAAAGTTATGAGTTTGAGTATGATGTATTGAAATTGTTTTGGATAAGTTTGTTTTGAGTCGGTTTTTTTGCCTAACCAAAATATTGGTAAATACTTAGTAAAATAGGAACAAATTACCAATTTGCGAGAGCATACACAACAAAAATGATTAGTACTAACCTATAACGTTCCTAATTTTAAGTTACCATCAAACATTTTTTAAAGGATTTATATTTTAGTAAAGAGGACGAGATGAGGAGCGCTTGTATATTATGATGGTAAGCAACACGACTGACCATAGCTGTTGGAACAAGAAGACCAATGAATGTCAATGAATGAAAATGAATGTCAAGGACCCCCCTAAGATATCTTACGGGGTCAGCTACGTCTCACAAATTCATTTCCACGTCATAAACATACGAGTATTATCGGCTTCTAACAGCTCCGATCTTCACAACTCACACTTCTGTGTTCCGCGATGAGTGAAATTACAACCAAGGGCCCTATTCTCGATTATCAAAATATCCCACTCATGTTATAAAGGGGAAAGTTTGTGAGTTTATAATCATGTTCCTCTGTAACAGCTGAACAGATTTGAATGAAATTAATTAATTAGGAAGTAAATTATTGATTAACACATACGACTACTTTTAATATCGTTAAAGTTAGTTTGTTAAGGATGCGGGTTTCACTGCGGAGCGCAGCAAGTTATATTTTGTTCATTTATCTTATACCTTTAAACGAGCAATTCTTGTATGTATATATATAGAATCTGAATCTCAGAAACGGCTCGAACGATTTTAATGAAATTATATAAGAATTAATTATGGTTTCGGGGACGATAAATCGATCTAGCTAGGTTTTATTAAAAAAAACGCCGTTTTATGCGCGTTTTTAGACAACGAAAAACTGTTACATACAGATTAGAATGCGACGGTAAATTTCGCGAAGCCGCGCGACAGTATATTAGCTCAGTCGGGAAGATGGGCGGCTATAATATGGTAGGTCCGGGTTCGGAACCAACCGGCCACCTTTCTTTTTTCCAGTTATATGTTTTTTGAGAAAATCATTATGTATCTAAGAACCGAGCAAATCTAGGCCACCCAGGTACTACCTATTAATATGATACTCGCGAAAGTTTGTAAGGATGTATAAGATAAGCTATATTTTGTAAGGATGGATGTATGGATGTTTGTTACTCTTTCACGCAAAAACTACTGCAGAAATTTGGATGAAAATTGGTACATAGATTGATAACGGCGTTGAATAATACATAGACTACTTTTTACCCCGCGAAAACAACGGCAACTAGAACTACGCGGGTAAAACCACGGGGTGGTGCTAGTTCTGAATAATTTAATTTTCAATGATTTAGGATCAAACGAAGTGGCTGAACTAAGTAGTAGGTACATTACTAGGATAAACTGGTGATGGTGAAATGAATGCTACAATAATTAGTGACCGGGTCATTATCGATTGCGCCAGAGTGGAAACCTATCAAATCTGAAAACAGGAAAATGAAACGGGGTTTCGTTATCATGGCCCGCTAAGAGCTTGTGATGCGTGTTATGTCAACCGAGAACCTTATGCTGCATGACTTGGCATAAATTTACGATTCATTCACTATGACTCGTTTATTTTTCCCCATAGTAATCAAGATTCAATACTCTCAAGATCTCAAGAGCGAGATTAACACAAAACAATTTGCGACATTAGGTACTTAGATTTTGTTTTAAGCTATTGCATAGCTTTTATCGCGGGCCTGGGGACCGAATTTTAGTGATCGTCCATTTCATTCTTATGTTCACAAGAAAGAGGGGTGGAAAACCGTAACGCCGTCCTCCCCACTCGGTCATTCGACTTTGAATCTTATTTGTATTAGCTTTACAGACTAAATGCTCTTTAGCTGTCGAAGACTGACTAGATTGTATACTTCTCTGCATTTTTTTTATGGTAAACAAATATCACTCTTCAAAATAAAAGCAATTCCGAAAAATTGTTAACATTGCTTATGTTGATAAAAATGCATGCAACATGCAATAGCTTTACCGCGGCAGTCCCCGAGTGCCACACTTTTTTTTTTGTGTGACACGACGAGTGCGTCTAATAGTAAACAAAACATCGGGCCCAACAACACAGTTTCAAGTTTTTAGGGTTCCGTAGCCAAATGGACGGAACTTATAGATTCGTTATGTCTGTCTGTCCGTCCGTATGTCACAGCCACTTTTCTCCGAAACTATAAGAGCTATACTATTGAAACTAGGTAAGTAGGTGTATTCTGTGAACCGCATTAAGATTTTCATACAAAACATTGAAAAAAAACAATAAATTTTGGGGGGTGTCCCATATTTAGAACTGAAACTCAAACATTTTTTTTCCATCAAAACGTCCACAACGTTCCATACGTGTTGGTTATCTATGGATAGGTCTTCAAAAATGATATTGAGTTTTCCAACAAAATTTTTTTTCATACCGAATAGTTTGCGCGAGAGACTTTTCCAAAGTGGTAAAATGTGTGTCCCCTCTAACTTCTAAAATAAGACAATAATAATAATAAAAAATAAGAAGAAAAAAGAACTTAAAGTTTAATTTTAGAAGGCGGTCATCCTCGACACAGCGCGCATCGTCAGGAGGTTCCTCAGTTTGCAGCCCTAACTACCGGTAGCTTGGGCCCTGCCCCGCTGCTGGCGGCACCCTAGTTTTTAAGTTTTTTATAATGTTTATATTTTTATACTTACTGTAAAAAACTTAGAAATTAAGAGAAATAAATACATGACTGAATAAAAAATAATATAATAATAAATAATGACAAAACTAAAAAAAGTTATATGAAAATTGATTTGAATGAGATCTAGTAAGTAGTTTTATTAAAATAGGTACGTCATAAATTCACTATTGTCAAAACAGTGATTAAAGTAACAACGAACTACAAGAACTTTTATATGATGTTACTTGCTGCTACGGAAGCCTTCATGGGCGAGTCCGACTCGCACTTGACCACTTTTATTTACTTTTAGAGGACTATCATCTGGCTTCCACAGTACAAGCTTTGCTTAGTTTGGGGTCAGATGGTGTTGTGTGAGAAATGTCCATCATTATCTATTCTGATATTATAAAGCTGAAGAGTTTGTTTGAACGTTAGGATCTCAGGAACTACTGGTCCTAATTGAAAGGTTTTTTTATTGGATAGTCTATTTATCGACGAAAGCTATAGGCTATATAACATTACGCTACTATTAATAGGTGTGAAGCATGAATGAAAAATGTTACAAAAACGGGGAAAATAGGTTCCTTACCGTGCGTTGACGTGATAGCGACAGGCATTGTGTTTAAGAATTGCGTCATAATAACCCTTTGCTAATCAATTTTTTTTCGGAATCTGAGTTGGTACGACCAATTCTAAACAGGTGGCGTAGCAGGACGCTGTAGAGGTTTTTTGATTGAACGCGATATTCTCAGGAATTACTGAACCGATTTCAAAAATTCTTTCACCGTTGGATATCTTCGGGATAGTGTCGCCAATTGTGAATCGATTTTAATGATAATGTTCTGTTTGATATATGATACTTAGGAAGTGGTTCTATATAAATACGATAGTAATCGGTATAACTAGTAGATATAGTCGTCCTATCTCGCTGTCTCATTTTAACAGCGTGTTTAGTTACAAATTTACGAAGTTTAATGGATTTTCTGACTTTAATTTTATTTAATGTTTTTGTTCATTCAGATAACATTAAATTATTTATTATTGTATTGTTTCTCTCAGTTTCATTTAGAACTAAAAAGGTCTAATATTTTTTCTTAAATGTTAAGTAAAAGAAGCTTTACATTTTTGAGGACCATAGGATACCATATACCATAAGTTTTTTTTGTTGATTGGTAGTTTTTGGGGCTTACTAGTATAGTTATTTAATAGAACTACGTTTTAGCTATTTAATATAAGGGCTGGTCCCAGTCTAGCTTGTTTACAAGATGTTGGCTTCCTGACGCTACGTGCTCAGCATGAATAGGAAACGAAGAGTTCTAATTGTACAACGGAAGCGCGCCATACGTGAAATTATTCAATACGGTCGTGAATCACTGTTTACACACGTTACTATGATTGATATGTGGTTTGATGCGTTGAAGACCAAAGTATCTATATTTAATTTATTCAGGAGTAACTCACTTGTGATATGGTCAGTCCAGTCCATAGATATCCGAGAGATATGCCTTCATCGCGTATTAGTTCGAGCCCTAGTGTCGCCGCTCACCTCCCTCTAAAATATTGACTACGTAAAGAAAAACCATACATTTGCGTACGACACACCTAACCTAGACACACACCTAAGAAATATCATTTCATCCTTTTTGACATAAAATTACTGTTAATTAATTTATAGTTAATTAATGTAAATTATTTACATAAAATGAGCGGAGCTTATTCTTGTAACCAAACACATGATGTCTATGTAGAACGGTCATTCGACGCTCACACGCGTGATTAGTGATAAAAACTGATGACCGAATTTTTTATCGCTTTTGTTTTTGATGATATTTCTCGTATGAACTTAAGCTTCAGCCACGTCCGGCGACCTTTTTGAAGGAAGTTGACTGTTGCCCTTTTGGTACAGAGTGCCACGTCAGTTAGTAGATACATACAAATAAAAGGCTCCCAGCAATAGATTTTCTCAAAAAAAAAGGAACTTGAAAAAACATAGGTGCCATCTGGATTCGAACGCGGATCTACTATACTATTTCATGACCGCCCAACTTCCCGCGCCGAAATTTAGCGCCGCATTCTAATGTTAATGCAACAGTTTTTCATTGTCTAAAATACGTTATTTTAAATTTAACCTAGCTAGATCAATTTTTTTTAAATAGGTAAAGAGTGACGAGACTATCAGGACAAGTGCCTGATAAGCAACATGCCTGACACATAACACCACAGTGACACGTAGCTATTGGAACATGAAGAGTCCAAATCATTACCTAGCACTGCACTGCGCTCGTCACCCAGAGTTCTAAGATCGTTAATAATAAGTTATTAATATTAATAAGTAATTTATCGTCCCCGAAACCCCCTTGATACATAATTTAACTGTTCTGTGCATAATTTCATGAAAATAGTTCGAGCCGTTTCCGAGATTCAGATTCTATATATAGGTATATACAAGAATTGCTCCTTTAAAGGTATGAGATTAGGGCTGTGGATGCATTAAGCGCGTTTATAATATTAGCATGATTTTTTTTATTTTGCGCACGGCGGAGCAATAACGCTAAGATGTAGCTCCATGTAGGTAGTAAGTAACGATGTGAACTCTTTTGTTCTCTTCATGTCCACTTGAAGCTCGTCTTATAATAGACACGCTGGATAAAACTTTGCGTACCTGCAACTTATTACAAAATATTTAAATACTATCAAAACCCCTAAGATATATATATATAGATAGATAGATAAGATTGGCTATCTGTTCTTCCAGAGTAATCTAACTGTGTTCCAAATATCAACCCGATAAGTTCATACGTTACGACGTGTATTTGACTCTACGTTTGTGATAAGAACGTCTAGGCTGTGGAATACGTTGCCTGAGTGGGTTTTCCACGATGGTTACAATCTTTGTGTCTTCAAATCGAGAGTAAATCGGTTTCTTCTAGGTAAACACGCTCCATCGTGGACCGCATCGTCGCTTAACATCAGGCGAGATGGCGGTCAAGTGTGAGCCTATAAAAGGTAAAAAAAAAGTCATTGCAAACAGCCAAATATCTGAACATCCAAACATTGACATTTATAATAATTAGTAGCGTTTAAGACACATCGTATTTATAAAAATGGATCTTCAAAATGTATTAACGCTCATAACTTTTGAATGATTGCATGATTGATTTTTTTCAAGGTTTGTGTAGTAGATGATTCAGATAATTATGAAATAAAAAGTATGCTGGTACGAAGTTAGTTGGGTCAGCTAGTTTTGTAATAAATTAAATTTAACTATTTCCTCCTATATTCATCTTATGTCAGGAATGAGATTTCCAGAATGTCGATTTCGTATTGATCAAAAATAGTTTCCGAAAACAGCTCTACCTCTTTCGTAATTTTTTTAAATATTAAAAAACAATAGACTCTCTATGAATCTTCGCCATTCAAGTCGATGACAAATGCCCTGAATAAGCACCTACCTACTACTTTATAACAAAAACCGCAATTCATAATACAAGTACTATATTTGCATTGAATTTGCATTTGCAAGAATGTAGATTCATATTATTAGTAGTTACATTTACGGTAGAAGTTCTTGAAAAGGTAATTTCTAAATCCATCCAGCCATCCTCTACATTTCACTATTGACCTCTGGGCTCGAAGAGGCGACACTGTTGGTGTTTCTGAGATCCGAAGATCGTTTAATGCTCTTTTGGTACGGCTTCGCTCGTGGTACATTATATAGCACTCATCGGGATCCCGTTCATATCCAACGGTGAAAGAAGGACTGAAATCGGTTCAGTCATTCCTGATAATATCGCTTTCAAACAAAAAAACTCTTCAGCTACCTGCTACGCCACCTGTTGGAAATTGGTCGTACCAACTCAAATTTGGAAACAAATTTGATTAGCAAAGGTTTATATTCAATGATGCGATCTTAGACACATGCTGTCATGTGTTTAAGATCACGCTACGAAAACTCTCAAAAAGGAAATATTTTTTCCCCGTTTTGCTAGTTTCTTGATTCATGCTCCGCTTCTATTGATAGTAGCCTTCCTCGATAAATGGACTATACCATAGAAAAAGAATCTTTCAATTCGGACCAGTACTTCCCAAAATCCTAGCGTTCAAACAAACTCTTCAGCTTTATAATATTAGTATAGATTATGACAAGAACAAAATTAAAAATTTTGATTAACCCCCGACTTCCTGGGATTTGTTATGTGTACAATATTCTACTAGTCAAGCCTTTTCATTTGATACCCATATTAAGGGAGTTGTGAAAAAAGAAATGTATTTCGTCATTTTGTGGAAGGGGCCATCTTGGATTTGAAATTTGTCATAGTGTATAGTATTCTACTAGTCAAGCCCTTTCGTTTGATACCCATATTGAGGTAGGTTGTGTAGAAATATTTTGTCCGCCATTTTGTGGAGGCGGCCATTTTGAATCGAGATTAACCAAATATAGCTAAGAACATCCGCACGGATATTAACCTTCAAATAAAAAAACCGCATCGAAATCGGCCCATCCGTTTTAGCTCTACGGTGCCACAGACAGACACACACACAGACAGACAGACAGACAGACATCGACGTCAAACTTATAACACCCCTTTTTTTTAGGTCGTGGCTTAAAAAGCAGCTGATGTGTGGAATGCGTTGCTAAAGTAAGTTTTGTTCATTGGATACAGTCTTGGTGTCCTAATGTCGATAGTGAATTGATTTACTTTATATAAACACACTAGCGGCCCGTTGCGGCTTCGCTCGGATATTGTCACATAAAGCCCATTAATCGAAATAAAAACTATCCTATCTCTCAAGTTGGATCGAACTGCACATGGTGTGCGAATTTTATTATAATCGGTTAAGTGGTTTAGGAGTCCATTGAGGACAAACATTGTGACACGAGATTTAAATATATTAAGATAATAAACACATCAGCCGAGATGGCAGTTGCAGGTCCGTGAACAAAATGTATGGGTCAAATGAACCACCAGGAGACCTATGTAGGATGATAGCAGGGTATAAAGTAAAAAGATTCAGTACTATGCCGTCACTTGTAAGCTGTCTAACTGCGTGCAGTTGAAGAGCACGAGCAAGAGCAGAGGGGGGTTGCAACCCTCGATAATTTCTCCTGGTCGTATGATTTTTGTACGGCGTTGCGAAATAATGGATTAGAAGAGGTGTTGAAACTGTATGGAACCAATACCGTACATAATCAAATCACCAAATTTACTCTGTAAAACGTCGGAAAATCATGATTTTTTCTGACAAACTAATTATTAAAATTTTAAAAATTTATAATTTTTATAGTTTCATTATCCTACCAATAATACCTCTTCTAATCCAATACTAACTAATATAATACCTCTTCTAATCCATTATTCCGCAATGCCGTACAAAAATCATGCGACAAGGAGAAATTATCGAGAATTAGAATCCCCCCTCTTCAATTGCTCTCAGTTGGACAGCTTACAAGTGACGGCATAGTGACCTACTAGACCTTATTACTTTCTAACCTTCTATCATCCTACATTCATAGGTCTCCTGGTGGTTCATTTGACCCATAAATTTTGTTCACGCGCCTGTAGTCTATTATGTTCAAAACGGACAAAATACAAAAAATGAGTTTTAACAATTTGAATGGATCTACTTTATAAAATACTGGCAAAACCCCGCAATTCTACCCGCGCAGTCCTCGTTTTCTTTATATTCTTGTGATGAGAAGTGGTATATGTGTTATTCCTTATTCCAAATCCCGTTCAGTCTTTCCGACGCGATTTAGCAATAAACATACAAACGTCCACAATTTCGCATTAATATTATTAGTCTGATAGTAGAATTAGTGGATTCTGTATCGAGTTATCATTCCTACAGACAGTAATAAAGATTTTTGTATACATGCAAGACAGTAAGTACTTTTCGCAATAAATTTTCCATATAAAAGCTCCAACGTCAAGGTGGCCTAAACTAACAATACGCCATTCTTTTTCCTAGATAACTATCTCGCTTGCCATCAACGGTGGCTATTCCATTTGGCATAATGTGTGCTTCTTATGGCATAAGGGCCAGTTGTTCTTTCAACGTTGATGACAATTACACTTGTTATTTTGCATACGTAGCTGTTATCTCTTAATTAGTTATGTACAGAAGGGTAACAAAGCGTTGTCATCATCATCAGCCAGCAGGTCTACTACGAAGTCCGATAAACGATATATCGGCCGAAGTTATGGACGTTTTATACCACGAAACACAATCGGCCGGTTGATGACACAAAACTGTCAAATCAGAAGGATGAACGAAACGCCCGATCAGATCAACCGACCGATTTGTTTCGTGGTATAAAACGTCCATAACTTCGGCCGATTTATCGTTTATCGGACTTCGTAGTAGACCTGCTGTATTCGTTCACTGCTGGGTATAGCCCTCTCCCATAATACGCCACTCAACCCTATCCTCGGTCTTACGTTTGCAGCCGCCACCAACCACCTTTCGCATAAACAAAAATAAATGACAGACTTGTAGCGTTCTACGGTTTTACCTGCGTAGTTAGCGTTAAGCGTAGTATAAGCTATGTAAATGTCAATGTGTGATGGATGTTCGTTGCTCAATCACGTCGTAACGTATGAACGGATTTGGCTAAAATTTGGAATTCAGGTAGAACACATAGGTTACTTTTTATCCCGAAAAATAACTGGAACCACGCGGGTGAAACCACAGGCCGCTGCTAGTATATTATAAATGCGAAATATAGATATTTATTGCTCCATCACACGGGAACGGATCGGGTTGTTTGGAATACAGATAATGTATAGTCTGGAATAGCATAAAAAGAAATAAAATAAAAGCAATGAGAATTAGAAACAACGATGATACTTACCTATTTTAAAAATACATTTTAGATATTGCTTGGTACAAAATAAAATCTCACAGAAATCCTCACCTGTTAGGCTATAGGTAATCTAAAAAAGCAGAGGATTTGTTGTTCTCACCAGAGGTGAATAAAAATATGGCATTTCAATGAGACGTTATCTCAACTTTTTTTTATTACGTATAGCAGACTATAGACTAAGCTCATGTTTTATTCAGATACACCAAGGACGGGGTTTTGGAAAAAAAAAAGTGATTTCGTAAACTTTATATACAGATGTGAAGTTTACGAAATCATACTGATGTGGGTCGAATCTGAAAACGCTAAGTCGACGATGACGAGTAGGTAATGTTATTGTTGTAACATAAATTTAGAACTCATAATATTGGTGAAAGATAAAAATACTGGTGGACATAGTTTTTTTTGTGGGATGAATTTCGTCGCGGATGGACACGGCGGGTATGTCAGTATGTGTCATACCACAACAAGTGGTGCCCCTACCGAGTAAAACCCCCACAAGTCTCTCCGGCTTGGCTTGGGTCAGAGTTGCGAGACCATCTTCGCACAAGTATTGACACATTTTTGCTCTATTTTAATATCTATAACTTTTAAAGCCGTTTCGGAGATCAACCGGAACAAACAAACAGGAAAAATTGTAAAATTTTGTATTTTTTTAAATGAAGATTGACGAGACGAGCAGGACATGTACGTGATTGTAACCAACATGCCTGCCACGTAACACACATTGACACGCACATTATTGGTATATGTGCCGTTTAAATAATCATATGCATGTAAAAAAGCGGTTATTTTTAATATGACAAAAAGTCACAAATTTTATTTATTTGTAGTATACTCTTAGATGGGACAGTTTAGATATCAGGATACCTATTAAATTTTTTAAAATTAACATTTAGAACACCTGAATGGATCTGATTGAAATTTAGACTAAAGTTTGGTTATGGTTTGGAATAGTACTGAGTGGGAAAATAACAGGAACGGGAACTACGCGATTAAAACCGTAAGGCGCTGTTATACCTATAGGCTCTATATATAAAAATGTTTTGTTTGTTTGTGTACGATTAAAAAACTCAAAAAGTTCTGCACCGATCGAGCTGAAATTTTATAATGATATATAATCCGCATCAAGGATTGTTTTATCTAATTTTTGCATTACAATGTGCCACAACGAAGCGTGGCAGGGTACTAGTAGCAGGCTAGTTTGTAATAAATATCTAGTACACATGTCTTTTATCGCGAGTTATGGGCTGTTTCCAGCAAATTTTTGTGCCAGACATAGATAAACTGTGATTATGCTCAATACAGCTATTCTAATCAATAAATAAGTACCTGGTTGAACGTGCTTTGCTCGGGTTTTTAAATGATATTTAGGCAGGTACGAATTACGTAGTGATGACTTACTTAGACCTACTTAGATACTAATTAAATGTGTTTATAAAAGGCTCTAAGTATAAGATTTTCTCAGAAAAAAAAGAACAAAAGAAAAAGTCCCGAGTGTAACCATCAGGATTCGAACCGGTTCCTGTTGACTCAAAGGGCGAGCATATTCCGTCTGAGCCATTTAGACTTAAAGAACAGTGGCGAAATAAGTTATCGTATTTTAATAATATTGTAGGAGTTTTTCATTGTCAAAAAACGCGCATAAAATGATGTTTTTAAAAAATAAAACCTAGCTAGATCGATTTATCGTAACCGAAACCCCCTGTATACATAATTTCATAAAAATCGTTCGAACCGTTTCCGAGATTCAGATTCTATATATATATATATATATACATATATACCTACAAGAATTGGTCGTTTAAAGGTATAAGATTCAGATTCTATATATATACCTATCTATACTAATCTATACTAATGTTATAAAGCTGAAGAGTTTGTTTGTTTGAACGCTAGGATCTCGGGAAGTGCCGGCCCGAATTGAAAGATTATTTTTCTATTGGATAGTCCATTTATCGAGGAAGGCTATAGGCTATTGAAAATAACGCTACTATTAACAGAAACGGAGCATGAATCAAGAATGTAACAAAATCGGGAAAAAAAAATCTTTTTGAGAGTTTTCGCACGTTTCGCGCTTTGACATGACACATGATAGCATGTGTCTAAGATTGCGTCATTGAATATCACAGATTACCTACATACCTCTTGAATATAAAACGTTTGCTAATCTCTGAGTTGGCACGACCAATTTCGACAGGTGGCGTAGCAGCTAGCTGAAGAGGTGTTCTGTTTGAAAGTGAAATACTCAGGAATTACTGAACCGATTTTTAAAATTTTTTCACCGTTGGATATGTGCGGGATCTCGATGAGTGCTATATATGTTGCACGGGCGAAGCCGGGGTGGACATCTAGTATACATATATACCTACAAGAATTGGTCGTTTAAAGATATAAGATATACTATATGTTCTACACCATCGTCTGCCAAAACGCTGGACACGCGTCCAATGCAGGCTTGATTATCATAATTATCTCTAGATCTGCTGAGAGTTTCTTTTCACTAGTAGAGAGTCAAGGGCCTAATTCACCACGCTAACTACCCCTTGGTTGGCGGATAACATAAAGATGTCCTGATGGAGCAGTCTATTTTCCTCGCGATGTTTTCCTTCACCTTCAAAGCCTGTGGTGATGACTTGATGTTCTTCATTTGACTTACAGCGTTTCGTGCATTGCGACGCTGAGCTGTAGAGAGACGATTTTCTTAGCATTCCATGGATTCACCGTGCGGGTGCCGGGTCCATCGTGTGGCAGAGAGAGAAAAACTCGAGTAGTTCCCGAGACTTGTGACTCAGGCGTAGGTTTAAGGGGCCCCTTTCTGACGTACATCAACACTCACCTTCACCACTCGCTTTTCTCTCCCTGCCCAGCCAAATCTGATATGAGCCTACTAGTGCAGCTTTAGATACACGTTCTAGTATAGAACTTACTGCACTTCTGGATAAGCCAAGGTCTTTCAGTAGGTTATAGAGAGATTTTGCTGGTATACCTCTCGCTCCCACTTCTACAGCGTATAAACTAACTACATAGCCGTTTTTGTTAATTCGTTTAGGAGGTCGTAATACTTATTTTGTTTCATCGCGTGGTCTTTAGGTATATTAGTTTCCCACGGTACGGTAAGTTCTACAAGGACTATGCGTTTCGTAGCTCTAGAAAAAAGGAAAATGTCCGGTCTGGATGACGAAACACCCACATCCTCTGGGATTTTGTAGTGCTTTTCATACGTGTCCATTAAAATAGTCCAATCAGGTGCTGTACCCAGGATTGAGTAAGGCTTCTTCCTGGAGTTTGAAGTTGAGCCTTCTTTTACAAAGTTAATTTGTCTTTTGTTTGTCGTCAATCCCTTTTGGGCTCTAGCTACTGAAAGGCTCATGGCTTCACGTATGATTTCAAGTACTCTGTCATGACGCCGTGAGTAATGACCCCCATTAAGGAGCACCTTGCATCCCACCAATATGTGCCTTGCTGTACATATCGCCTCTCCACAAGTATAGCAACATTTTTCAGAGGCTTTTCCCCACCTTACCAAGTTACTCTGGTCAGGGAGGGTCATTTGGAATGCATTTAGATAAAATTTTAATAAGGCAGGGGACCAGTCATAGATCAAGGTGCGCCATTTTAGAGCTAATGGGATACAGAACTCACCTATGGTTAACCACTCACTTTGCATTTCTAAATTCATAGCGTGCACTTTGTATCACTTAGGGATAAAGTTCGAATACGTGGTATACAAAATATTGAGCGTCATTTATCTTGTAAAACATAGCTATGGTAGTGATAGATAAGGACAACTTACCAAAATATTTGCTAATGAGTCGATGCGATGACACTCGATTTCAATTTGATATGGGTCTCGAATCGCAGAGCAAGGACACAGATTCGAAGGAAAATGAGGAAATACTTCAAATATCGATTACCTGTAATATCGACAGTGAGGGGGATTTGGACAATGTGACTAATAGAATGTGATACGATGATATGACATCTCGTTTAGTGGACGTGCGTAATAGGCATGGTGAATAAAAAACTAATTAGGTAGTCGTCAGTTACATTAAAAATTATTGTTCACGTTTTTTCTTTTGTTTCAAAACAAAAATTTACAAAGATATAAGACAAGACTACTTATATCTTTGTAAAGTTCCTTTGAAGTTCCTTGTGAGGTCACTCGTGCATACGATTTTTATGTAGACTTGACGTCACACTACAACCATCTACAACTACAAATTTGTACAAGTTACAACCACTGTGGTTACGAGAAGGCTACTTGGTCCTGTAAAGTGTTTAAATTACCTGTTCAAATCGCGAAAGTTTAAAAACACTATCATACTTAAAGACTGAGAAAGAAGTCAGTTTGACAGAAAAGTTCTTATCGAGGGTATTTCCTTCATTAGAGATTTCTGTGTCAACTACTTGCGCTCGTCAGTTTCCCCCGGGAATATGGTGCGTAAAACTCACGGAGCTAATACAAAGAGGAGCTGCCCTAAGCAACTGTGCACTGTCATTTTCAACTAGGTCCTGACGCCATCATGGGGGGCGGGGCCTAAGTTAGTATGCTATCAGCGTTCGTCAGGTGCACATGTGAGGAGACTCGCATTAAGGCCGTCGCAGACATAGCCATAATAAAAAAAATATTTTCATATTTTCGTGACGTCAGCAAAATATACCGTAATCTATTCATATTATGGCGTATTAACATAGCAAGACATATTTTGAGTGTACAGCATGTTTCAACACTGTCTCCGAGCACGTTACGAGTCTTAATGTTTTTAGCCCCCGACGCAATAACGACGGGGTGTTATAAGTTTGACATAACTGTACGTACTACGATGCTACGTGTTTGTAGCATTTTTCTTTTGTTTTTGGGTTGGGTAAACTTGATGGGGTAATGTCGTTAAATTACCAAGTTCATATGGCCATCTTCCAGTTTCATTATCAGGCTCTGATTACCATCAAGCACCAAAGTACTTGTCAAGGCGAATAAAACGAGCTCAATCTCGATGGTGTTATGTCGTTTAGTTAGGTACAAGATTCCTATGGTTATTTTCCAGCTTCATCATCAGACCATGGTTTCCATCTAGCACCAAGACAACTAAACCGATCCCAGATTTGATGGGGTTTCGTCGTTTCATTACAGAGTTCCTATGACCCACTTCCAGATCCATCATCAGTCATCACCTTAACAATGATGAACAATGGTGAAACACGCTGTACATTCAAAATATGTCTTGCCATACCATAATTATATGAGTATGCCTTAATATATATTACGGTATATTTTGGTGACGTAACAAAAATATATATTATAGCTGCGTGTGTGGACACTCGAGGATTTGTATAGAAAATATACGGAAATATGTCCAGCTATGAAATATGAAAATATATATTATAGCTACGTCTGCGACGGCCTTTATAAGTACGTCTTATCTCATTAAAACTTTTCACATCTAGTGTAAAATAGCTGAACTATGTAGTAACATCAACATCAACCTAAGCTAGTAGTTTTGGTATTAGCCGATAGATGGAATATTGAGAAGTGGGCGGGGCTTAATACTCCCTCTGTGCCCCTCATCCCGCAAACTATCACGCGTCATTTAATATGGAAATTTAATTACTACACCTCCTCTTTGTATTCGGTTCGTGGTAAAACTCCATTAAAATATGACGCACTCATTTCTTCTCCCATATAAACACTCTTGAGTCTTAAGTAAACCTAAAATGAATGAAAATGGAGGATTCTACGTATATTATTATGTATTCTATCAAATTAACACATTACAATGATTTAGGCACAAAGTCTAAATAAAAGTTTTGTTTTGCATTTTCGGAGATAGAACTTCTTTAGAAATTTATGGAAAAAAAAACAAAATTTATGGGTAAAATCATGCGACAAGGAGAAATGATCGAGGGTTAGGACCCCCTCTCTTCAATTGCACTCAGTTGGACAGCTTACAAGTAAGACGGCATGGTGCTGAATCTTATTACTTTATACTTTATACCCTTCTATCATCCTACATAGGTCTCTTGGTGGTTCATTGGACCCATAAATTTTGTTGATGGGCCTGTAGTCTAGTACCGATGAATACTTTTTGATAGGAAAAATATTCTGAGTTCTAGTAAAAAAAAAAATTAAGAAGTTTTTTTTTATCGACTTTTCATAGGGCTGCTCATGGTTTTTAGATGATATGTGATTACTCGGTGAGACATACCCTCTACTATTCCTTGATAGGACCGATCGTTAGCGTAATGATTGGTTTGAGTCAACAACTCCATCACTCGCCCTTTGACCTATTTAATGATGTAATTAACATCAATCTCTAACTGATGTTATTGATCACATGTCAATAAACGCACTGGGTGTGCATTCATCGTATGGCGTCCCTGACGTTTATGTAATGTACTTATTATTTACTGTAAGTTTAGCAAGAGAAATGAAACTTATTCGAGAAGGAATACTGCAACAAAATGACGTGAACTCGACGGAATCGTAAACTTTTAAAGTTGCTAGACACTAGAGTAGCACCGAGAGTAGTCTGGAGAAACTTGATGAATGTGGCCGTATATGTTCTTATTTGCTATGGAAACATATCTCTACAAACTAAATAGCCGTGTGCAGAAATAACAGAAAAAAACATCGAGCAACAGTATAGGTTGTCTAATCCTGCCCCAGAATTAGATACTTCTTTTTAACGTTAGGAGGACAAACCTCTGTTTTGTTTTTGATGACTTGTTAGTAACCCACTGAGTATAAGGTTAGCCGGAGCCAAAGAATAGATAATATTAAACAAAGCTTAGATTAAACTACAAAATCAACGTTCAACAGCTTGCTCTCAGTTTAATATCGATAAGATTTGCTTGACATCCTAGCCTTTTTAGCAGCAAGTCTAGTAACATTAGCCCGTAAATGAAAAATCACTCTGTAATATTTTCGAGGTAATCCATTACCGAGTATTTAAATAAGTGGGTGGTAGCATTTGTTTGCTTGCAATCTCATCTTATACCTTTAAACGACCAATTCTTGTAGGTATATAGGTATATATATATAGAATCTGAATCTCGGAAACGGCTCGAACGATTTTCATGAAATTATGTATAAGTACAGGGGGTTTCGGGGACGATAAATCGATCTAGCTAGGTTGCGCGTTTTTAGACAATGTAAACCTCCTACAATGTCATTAAAATACGATAACTTATTTCGCCACTGTTCTTTAAGTCTAAATGGCTGAGACGGAATAAGCTCGCCCTCGGAGTCAACAGGCCCGGTTCGAATCCTGATGGTTACACTCGAGACTTTTCTTTTTTTTTTTTCTGACAAAATCTTATACTTAGAGCCTTTTATAAACGCATTTAATTCGTATCTAAGTAGGTCTAAGTAAGTCATCACTACGTAATTCGTACCTGCTTAAATATCATTTAAAAAAACCGAGCAAAGCTCGGTCAACCAGGGGGTCTACCGCCGAACGAAAAATGTCTTAGCTTTGACATTTCTCTCTCTTTTCTTTCCGCTTGAAATGATAGAGACAGCAATCCCAAGGCGAAAGCCGATTTAGTTAGGCGGTAGATGGCCCGGTACTAAGATCATTAAACGTACAGAATCCATGAAATACTATATTCCATAGTTCCGTAGAGATTTACAACAAAAATTCGGGATCATTGCAAAAACTGAAGAATACTCCATGATATTTTTAAAACCTTAGCTTAAC
Source organism: Ectropis grisescens (assembly GCA_017562165.1). NCBI lineage: Eukaryota > Metazoa > Arthropoda > Insecta > Lepidoptera > Geometridae > Ectropis > Ectropis grisescens. The sequence goes on from CM029773.1 coordinate 18,545,087, forward strand.
TTTTGATATTTTAGCAAAAAAAATAAATTAGACCAGTCACAAACATTTCCAGTACATAATGAAAGCTCTACATGTATCCGTGTGTATGAAAGTAACCTTTGTTATTTTTGGAGCAAACACGAAACCATTAAAGTGTTTTTAGACATTACCTTTCTTGGGATTCTACTTTATTAGGTACACTCCCAATTTACTGTCTAGGTGTGTTCCTGACACCTATGACGCATGTTTACATTCTAGTCTAGATAATAAAAGCATTCAGAGAAATATTGGCAGTTTTATGACTAGTTCAATATAGGTCGAGAATGATCTTGAGCTATTTAGATATGCATTTTTGATTGACCTGCTTTGAATCTGAGTTATTTCTATGGCAGTGTTGTATAACACCACTATACATTCCTTAGAATTTGTGAAATATTTAATAGTACTCGAGACAAGTTGAATTGGTAGTAATATTTAAGGACGTAAAACGATATCCATGTTTTCTGGTTTGACGATGGAATTTTTGTTTTCAGCTTAAATGGCTATCAAAAAAATCATTTTGAATTCTACACGTAGTAGAAAGGTGGATCAAATAGGCACAAACATGTTTTGCAAGAAATAATCTCTACAATCCGGAAAAAGAAAAATTCTTATGAGTCTTAGTTTATACTCACATAAGTATTTTTAATGTCATTAAACATAATATTGAAAGAAGGTACTTAATAAACTTAATAAAGTTACGTCTGGTCTAGTCGGGAGAACGGCGACTGCCCATCCTGAGCCCCCGGGTTCGAATCCCACCACGCGCTCCAATGTCTTTTCGAAGTCATGTGCGTAATGCCGCTAACTTAAAAACGGTGAAGGAAAACATCGTGAGGAAACCGACATGTACCTAGAATCTTTCGAGGTCATTAGTCATCCACCAACCCGCACTTGGCCAGCGTGGTGGATTATGGCCTTAACTCTCTCTTTGCGAGAGAAGGCCCCGAGTCCTAGCAGTGGGAACATTTAGTGGGCTGCTTATCCATACTTAATAAACTGCATAAACTTTTTAAAAGAAAATGATATAGAGTTGAGAACAATTTTGATCAAGATATGCCATCTGGCTTGAAAAAACGGAAGAATTAACAATAGTTATTATAATATCGAACAAAAAAGACCCTTGGGAAAGAAGAACTTTGATTGTAGGTAATTTTGACTAAAATATACTATCTTAGAAGAGAAAATAAAGAACACGTAAACTTTAACTTCAATCATATAAACAATTAAATGTACTAAGTCAAGTGAAATAAGTGACTTCCCCTTAACAGAGTCAATAAGAAAAGTGCTGATGACACCTTCTTGTATATAAACTATGTAGCAACTTAAGTTAGATATGAATTACTCATTAGCCTAGACTTAATAAATTAGGCTAGATTGTAATAAGTATAAGGAGCCAAGGAAACTTGGTGAATAAATTTAGAAAAAAGAAATAAGCAGCCCTAGCAGTGAGAGAGTTAAAACAGCAAAAAAAAATCGAATTCTATGGTTAAAGGTTAAAAATCCACCACGCTGGCCCAGTGCGGGTTTGTGAATGACGCACGATTTCGAATGATTGAATATGCATATTTCCTCACGATATTTTCCTTCATCATTTTTAATCACCAGTGTTACGCATATGACTTCAAAAAAACAGTGGTACACGTGAGATTGAACCTGAAGGCAGTTGCCGTTCTCCCGACTAGACCATTCGTAACCAGATTTAAATTATAAATTATAGTGTGTAAATACTGAAAATGTGAAAATGGAAAATTTGAAACTTTGTCTGACATACCTTCTGGTAGAGAAAGGGCCTGGTAAGCGCAAGGTATCGCTCCAGAGCCATGGTGACGGCGATGCAGACACTGCCGATGCCAAACACTCGCAGTACGACGCGCAGCGCACAGAATGGCTGAGTGCTGCCCACATCGGGGACTAAGGAGCCCACCAGCATAGCGCACATCATGCCCACCTACACAACAAATAAAACCAATAAGTTTTCTTCTTCAAAAATGGAGGACGTGCTCAATTCGGTTGATGTTTCTTTTTTATGCTTATGCGATAGCTTCGACTCCGACAATTGTTAATCGATTTTACTCATTATTTTTTTGTTTAGTAGATCATACTTTATAGGTCGTCCGTATATGTTTTGATCAAATTGGTTTAGTAATGTTGGAAAACTCAAGAAAAATCTAGAATTTACATACCTACAGTGATGATATGTTTGCTTACTCTGAAACATCGCTCTCATCAGACCAGTGTGTCTAGTTGGTTTCACAAAAAAAAAAGAAGTGTGGCACTCGGAGACTGCCGCGATAAAGCTATTGCATGTTGCGTGCATTTTCATCAACATAAGCAATAGGGATGTTAACAATTTTTCGAAATTGCTTTTATTTTGAAGAGTGACATTTGTTTACCATAAAAAAATATCACGGGAAATCCGTTAAGTTGGCAACACTGCTATGAGCATTTAGTCTGTAAAGCTAATACAAATAAGATTCAAAGTCGAATGACCGACTGGGGAGGACGGCGTTACGGTCTTCCATCTCTCTTTCTTGTGAACATAAGAAAGAGATGCACGATCACTAAAATTCGGTCCCCAGGCCCGCGATAAAAGCAATAGCTTAAAAAGAAATTTAGTCGAGTGTCTGAGTTTAAATTGTAGTTTTTGTTTTTTCGGAGAAAAATAAATACCTATGTATTTCTTCTCCGACAATTTATACTAGAACTACATATCTATGTAGAAGAACTGCCTTGGGGTTTTTACATGTTTTGTTTTTGCTGGCATTATACTTACCAAGGCGACTAGATCATTAGCTGCCAGTGAAGTCAGCAATAACAAATGCTTTCTATTCTTCACTCGTCTGTCTCCTGTTCTTAAAGCAATAATCGCAGCAGCATTCCCAATTATTCCAATCGCATATATCGTGGTAAAGATAATGTTCATTTTGCGTGGACTACGGCATGTCGTTGCAGTTGCATTGCTCGTGTGATTGTGTAGCAACCAATCAGTTGCGTTTACTGTCATGTTTGAAATTAATTCCATTTTTGTGGTAATTTATGTGTCTTCGTTATTCCGATCGTTGCTTTTCTTGTGATATCTGTTGTTGTGACGACTGTTGCATGTTTGGATGGTGCCCGAATTCTGTAACAAACATTGGTATTGTAAGTTTGATTATTATGGTGGAGTTTTGGCTCTGGGCCACACTCTGTTTATCTGTCTGAGTGTGGCTGTGGACTGACAGATGGGTAGTATTTATAGAATAAGCTTTAACAGCCCCGCTAAGGGCATAGCGCACTCTTTCTAGGGTGCCAGATCGTTCCTTGATCTTTCCTTTCGGTGGCAGCTCAAGTCAAGTACGTTTTTATTGGTACATCACTTTTCCATGCTTGGGATTTCAGTTTTATTACAGTATTATTGGTTAGCTTAGTTATATTTTGTTGTGATCAACTGGAGGTTCTATGGGCTGGGCAGAAATAATATTGGAACAATTTTTAAATCGCAAAAAAATACTGTTTTATATACGATCTTTGAACCCTGTAACGTATGTAGAGCGGGCTGTTACTAGTTGATCACGACTTTAGGACAAGATAAATAATTATTGACGAGCCTTAGACGACTGGGAAGGAGGAATATCCATTGGCGGAAGGAAAGTCAGCAACCTAAGATACGCAGATGACACAACTTTATTTGCATCGTCTGAGCACGAAATGGCTCAGCTCCTGTCTAGAGTAGAGAAAGAAAGTGAATTAGTTGGCCTTACAATTAACAAGTCGAAGCCCAAAGTGTTAGTGGTGGATAGATCTGATTCACTTCTTCGCTCCAATGAGCTCGGGGACCTGGAATTCGTTGAACAGTTTGTGTACCTGGGATCTCTTCTTAGTAGCGGGGGGGCAGTGAAGGAGAAATTGCAAGAAGAATCCAAATGTCCAAAGCAGCAATGACGAAACTCACTAGGATATGGAGAGATCGCAACATATCCCATATCCCGTAAAACCAAAGTGAGGCTGGTACGTTCGCTGGTATTCTCGATTTTCTCTTATGGTGCCGAATCGTGGACGATAAGAAAGAGAGAAAGGGCAAAAATCGATGCTTTTGATATGTGGTGCTGGAGAAGGATGTTGCGAATTCCATGGACTGCACGCCGATCCATTATTAAGGAGCTACGCATTGCTAAAAGACTATCTATTTGTTTCCAGCAAATCCTTAAGTATTTTGGACATGTCGCTCGTAGGGCAGCCTTGAGAAGCTTATGGTGGTCGGTAAGGTTGATGGGAAAAGGCTACGCGGTCGATCACCTACCCGTTGGTCAGATCTGGTAAAGACACTCACTGGATTAATAATAGCCGAAGCTCTTAGGACCGCCGAGGACAGAAAGACATGGAAGAGCATGGTGCAACGGGTGATCAATACCTCAGACTAGACACGACCTTCAGCAATGAAGATAACGACTAAGAAGAAGAAATAATTATTGGTGGACATTACACATACACCACCTGACCCCAAACTAAACAAAGCTTGTATGTACTACGGGAGACATATATGTAGCTGACATAAAACTTACATAGTTGTAAATACATACACTAGCAGTGTCCGGGCATAGATTTCGAATTTTTTTTGCTACCCGCGGTTTTACCCTCGATTCGGTGAAGTGAACGCTCCGTCATGATCAGATCCACAGAACATATCTGTTCTGTGATCAGATCAGCCGTTTTGGAGAGTAGCCGGAAGCCGAAACATAAAAGACATACAGACAAAAAAAAAAGTTTTTTAGATTTAGGTACAATCATTTTTTGAACTTTGTTAAAAGCTGTTAATTTTATATCAGACGCTCCATTTTTATTTTTTTTGTATAAGATTGAAACATCCACATACAGAACAAAACCAATATTTTTTTTGTATTCATTATACAACTATTTGCATTGTGCGGGAACCGAACTTACGACCCTCGGTTTCGCAGGCTAATTTACTACTGTTACTACCAACTAAGCCAGCCAATTACCCATGATCTTCGGGATTCGCTTAGTTATGATACGTTACCATTACCATTATGTTACGATTACAACAACATCCTGCTGAAACACAAGACGTTGGCAAAATTGTGCTCACCAAGCATTTATCTCACACATATTTATAGTACAACCAAATAGAAGCCAGTAATTACACGAAGATGAAGAATCAGATGACATAAATAAAAACCAGAAATTAATAGAAGATGAGGAAGAAGAAGACTTTAATCAACTGACTATTATTTAATTTTTTGCATTGTATAAATTAAGATTACAATAAATTGTCTTGCCAGACATATTGCATGCCTCTCGCAGAGGCCAGTTTGTATGAGACAGCTTTTAAAATGTTTTGTATCAAGTTATACCTACAAACAGCAATAAAGATTTTTGTATTTGTATTTGTACACATAATGGGATATGCAACCTTCCCGGCTTAGTATATCCCGTGTAACCCCATCTAAAAATAAATGTCCCTGGTCATATGAACCTGAGTCCAATAACAATCTAGAGGAGATGAATCTCTATTGATTGATTGCCTCGCTACCCTTGAACGATAAATCGGTGCAAGCTGATGATATCGATACGTTGTAAAACCTCATAATCGTCCGTTATCTACATCCAAGCCCCTACTATGTATTGGAATAAATAGGAAGAGTCGTTGTCACATTATTTGCATCGGACTGCGCTCGTCACCCAGACATATCAGATGTTTTATCTCTATGCCTTGTAATTTCTCTGGAAACATTGCCCTTCAAATCGTAACACAGTGCTGTTTGTACATAACTTTTTTGACGGTGGAATTTAAATAAATAATTATTATAAATATTTCTGGACATTTCACACACACAAAAACAAAACAATAACTGGTAAAGGTTGAGCATTTACCGAGGCGGACTATGCAAACAGCCACTGCATTTTGGATCCCCGTGATTATGTAAGTTAAATAGAAGTCATCACTTAACAGTGGCGTAGAGTCCGATATAACCCGAGCGGCTCCTTTAGCGGAAGGGTATACGTAAATGCATTCAGTCTTATTCTTTATTGTTTATTCTTTCTTCAGTTCAGTTTATGAGGCTTTTTATAAAATTTGGGTTTGATCCTATAATAATAGGTAGAAAATTGGATGATGAAGACGAAGGGGAGAATAAATCGAATAGAAGAAATCGATTCACTCTCGATTTGAAGTTCGAGTTAAAATCGAAAATCCGTGGGTTGTAAGCACGTGTAGAGCGTAGGCGATCGTATATCGATAACAAACTAATTTGATCGAACAAAGCTACCGGCGGGATACTTGCTCATAGGTTGTTACAAATATAAACAGACTAGTTCTGATGGTGTCACTCGTTATCCTACAGGAACGGTTTTGTTGAGAAAAAAAAACTTCTAAATAAAAAGAGGTATTTTGGATATACAGATATGAGTGATATTATCTGAAATATATGTCCAACTATTCACAATTATGTATATAGCTCACTTTTTTCTAATAAAATGAAATATTGATGCTACCTACCGTGCAATCATTAAGCCATGAGCTTAGAAAAAAAACTGAACAAATTTCCTTTAATATTAAGGAAAAATTGTTTACCAAAGTATATTTATGAATCGACACAGGTACTCTATCGAAGTACTTATAATACATAGGCATTATTTTCTAAGTAAAGATGATAGAACAATTCGGACAATATCGTCTAGAAATGAATATTGTAGGCAAAACAACATCTCCTTGACTCACTCCCCTTCTAAACGAGATGGAAAATCCAGTCGTCTCAAATCTAGTATTAGTAATATAATTTTAGCTCTTTTTGAAGTAGTTTCAGATACGCTGTTTAAAAAATTTGCAATTTCAGGTTTTCCTATATTGAGTGATAGTACAAATTGTTGGATGGTTTGATTGTCTAAAAAAATACATAAACATGAACAATAAACACGTAGGTAACCAAATTAAATTCATCAATCCAAGAAAACATAAACAAAAGCCGTATTAAAACACCAAACGGGAGATATAATTGGCTATTTAAGGATAAACTCCTTATAGGACAATATTGGCTAATGATCAGTATTTGAATTTCCCTATTTTTGATTTAGAATAATGTCGCATTCAGTCCCATTGTCAAGTCGTAGATGCCGTGTTCAGTGCCAGGATAAAAAAGCTGTGTTAAAAAAAGTTAAAAAGCTTTGATAGGTTTTGTTAAATATACTACTAGGTAAGGATCTACTAGTTTCAGGGCTTCGTTGGCTATTTATCAGGTCTTGGGATTTTCCCAAACTCTCTCAACTTCTCAATTTAGCAATTACCTTCATTACCTCGGATTTTATACCTCTTCTTTAGATGTTTGTTGCTCAATTAAGTCAGAACTCGGTACATCTGAACGGATCGAGTAGAAATTTGGCACACTATTACTACTATCATATTGTAAAATGGTAACTTTTAAACTTTTTATTTAATAAAAGAAATAAACTCCTTTCTAAACTTTTTCACGCATCTATTGCAACATAAACAGTATAAATCGTTACCTAGCACAGCACTGCGCTCGTTACCCGGAGATATAAGACAATTTATGTCTAAGAAAGCACTATAAAAAAACAAAATACATAATATTAAAACACTCTATTATATGTTTTATTGCATTTTTTTTACTAACAAAGAGTTATTACCTGTAATACAATTTATAACTTCAAAAAGCTAGTCATGTTTTTGCTTGTACCGGTAGCGTCGCGGAAGTTTCTTGACCACAATCATTTCCTATGAGTTCCGCACTTTTTGTGTAATTTTTTTTACACACAAATTGAGGTTTTTTGTGGTGGCCTAAGGAGTTTAAACGTACGATTTGCATGCGTAAGGTTGGAGACCCGAATTCCACTTGCACTTCTGACTTTATTTACAAGTCCAGATACACAAGTTTGTCATCACCACTAGCTTTAGCGACGAAGGATAACAGATTGAGGAAACCGGGACGGAGACGATCTTCTTAGCATTCCATGGATTCACCGTACGGTCCATCGTGTTACAAAAAAAATATTCACGGAAACAATTTGTATTTTAAATTATATGTTATAATGTTCTAGTTTCTATCAAAATTATAAATTCATTCAAAGAAATCACGCCGTGAATTCAAACTTTTAATGAATTTACACTACTTTTAATTACGGCTACTTTTATCGCGGGAAAAATACGGGAGTGGAAACCACGCAAAAAGGTACCACACGGTAAAGGAGCGCTGTCAGCATATCAAAATTAGTTATGTATTTAAATACCTACAATATATCCCATAAAACAAGCTTTATTTAGTTTGGGTGTTTACTTGATAATGTTTACGTACGTGAAAAAATGTCCATCAAAATTTAATTCATTTTTCCAAAAATACCTATTAAATATAAAGTAGTTTTCTAATTTATAATGTTTAAGGTTTTTACAATCATAGTGATTACTTCCTCTGTGTTTACAATAGTTACCTAAGTAAGATTTTTATTTTTTTTATTTAATGTTTTATACTCACAGCCAATATTTATTTTCCGCAACTATCAAAATCACTGAACTCCGTTGACCACAGACAACTTCAAACAGTTTATTTTTTTAAAGTTCGTGACTGTATACGTAATTCAATTTAGCCGGCTACGCGCACACCCGCGTACGCGAATTCCGAACACACTGAACAAAAGTGGACTAGGCATTAGACAGGACAAGACAGTATAAGCAGCATAGCAAACCAATTTTCATTTTGATAATAATTGTATGGTAGGATAAAGCCCGCCTTCAATAACAATAGGTACAATAACTAGTTTCATTATTACAACTTTACTATAAATCCTAGTTCTATTATTAAATTATTATATACCTATATACGAGTATTATAGTAGTATCAGAAGTAACGGCAATGAGTTTCGGCTGGTTTAGTCGGAAGAACGGCGCGGCGCCTGCCGATCCGGAGACCCCGGGTTCAAACCACTGTCTTTTCGAAGTCATGTGCGTAATGCCGCTAATTTAAAACGGTGAAGGAAAACATCGTGAGGAAATCGACATGTACCTAGAATCTTTCGAAGTTATGTGTCATCCACTAATGCGCACTGGGCCAGCGTGGTGGATTACGGTCTTAGCTCTCTCCTTGCGACAGAGGGCCCCGAGTCCCAGCAGTGGGAACATTTAGTAGGCTGTTAATGTAAAAAATAAACAGTAGTATTAGAATACATATTACTATAGAGGCGAAAATTTGTGTGTGTGTTTATTCCGGTGTATTTTTGCAATAGTTTGAATTAAATTAAATACTTTTATGGCGATGAATTTGATTGGTGATGGTTAGTACGCTTGATGAAATTATTTAATGGCGTGAATCGTTTTGCCAAAAACAAATGATAGTACCGTAAGGATCGGTTATTACCTAATAACCTAATATACTAAAAGTTTGAATGTTTATTGTTCTATAACGTCATTAAAACCAAACAGGCTGTAAGGGTCTGTTCACAGAGACCGGCTCGGAGAGAAGAGCAGATTCTTATCACGTTGAAAACAGAGTTTTTAGTATTTGTAGTGAGGTTTAGTTTTGCATGCGCACTGTTTTTGTCATTAAGAATGCTTGAACACGCTTAGTGTGAAATAATAAGAGGAGCTGAACGGCTCCGATCGCTTCCTTTTTCTTGACCGATTGCATGCTCTTTCTCGCTAGCTCGGTTCCAGCCGGTCTATGTGAAATAGTTGGCGGCTCCGCTCCAACCAAATCCAAGGGTATACGCTCCGGTCTGTGTGAAAAGAAAAATGCGCGCCAATGCTCTCCGAACCGGTCTGAGTGAACGGGCCCTAATTCTGCACTCAGGTCGCTAGATAGTCGGTAGGAGCAAATAATAAAATCAGCCAAATTTTTCTACGTTTTTTAATTATTTCATGAGTACCTATACCTACAAAATGTATACGTATGAATAAAATTGAAGTGTCTGTTCGTAATTCCAAATTCACAGCTTTGTACTAAGTGCTTTGAAATTATATACTTTACTTGCACAAAAAAATATCTCTGTTTGTTTGTTCCGGCTAATCTTTGGAACGGCTGGGCCAATTTTAACATGAATTTCACTGGCAGATAGTGATATAAGGAGTAATTTAGGTTAATTAAAAATATATGACATTCAATATTTTTACTACGGCGCGGATTATTCATGGTGCAGTTATTAAATAAATAAACCCGAAAACGGCAAATTCAATTTTTACCCCGAAAGATGCCTTCTTTAATAAAGAAGCCCATTTTTAAACTCTATGTGGACGAAGTCGTTGATAGATTATTGTCTGTTACAAAAATATTTTATATACATGACACCGTAAAATTGTACCGAAATTAGCATCGTTAGATTTTAAACTACCGAACTAAATCCGACCGTAGTAGGCTTAAAAACGAACAGTATTTTGACTATTTTACAGCGACGTATACAACAATAGTAGGAAGTTCACATTATTATGAATTGGTTAAAATATAATTATTGAAAGAAATTTTATTTAAAAATTAAATAGTTATAATTTTACACCATTTGGAAATTTAAAGCTCTTATATTCAAACTCACACTTTAATAGATAATAACACATATAATAGGTAGCACAAAATAACAATACAGCCACTCTCTTAATATTAACAAGAATAAAATTAAAAATTTTGATTAACCCCCGACTACCTCGGATTTGTTATCTGTACAAGATTCTACTACTCAAGCTCTTTCAATTGATACCCATATTGAGGGAGTTGTGAATAAAGAAATGTATTTCGCCATTTTGTGGTAGCGGCCATCTTGGATTTGAAATTTGTCGCAGTGCAAAGTATTATATTAGCCAAGCCCTTTCTTTTGATACCCATATTGCGGTAGTAGTGAAAAAAATAATATAATTCGCCATTTTATGGTGGCGGCCATCTTGGATTTGAAATTTGTTATAGTGTATAGTATTCTGCTAGTCAAGTCCTTTCATTTGATACCCATATTGAGGTAGGTTACGAAGAAATATTTTGTCCGCCATTTTGTGGAGGCGGCCATTTTGAATAGATATTAACCAAACATAGCTAAGAACATCTGCACGGATATCAACCTTCAAATAAAAAAAACACATCAAAATCGGCCCACCCGTTTGAGCTCTACGGTGCCACTGACAGACACACACAGACAGATAGACGGACAGACAGACAGACAGACAGACAGACAGACAGACAGACAGACAGACAGACAGACAGACGACAGACCGACAGACCGACAGACCGACAGACAGACATCGACGTCAAACTTATAACACCCCTTTTTTTGGTCGGGGGTTAAAAAAACCATTTCATCAAACAATGGGTGATTGACCATCTACGTTTTTATTTAACTGTTAAGTGCATTAAGTGCACGATTTTATAACAAGAACAAAATTAAAAATTTTGATTAACCCCCGACTACCTTAGATTTGTTATCTGTACAACATTCTACTAGTCAAGCCCTTTCATTTGATACCCAAATTAAGGAAGTTGTGAAAAAAGTCGCCATTTTGTGGTAGCGGCCATCTTGGATTTGAAATTTGTCATAGTGCAAAGTATTCTACTAGTCAAGCCCTTTCGTTTGATACTCATATTGCGGTAATAGTGAAAAAAAAAAAAAAATTGTCATTTTGTGGTGGCAGCCATCTTGGATTTGAAATTTGTTTTAGCGTATAATACTCTGCTAGTCAAGCCCTTTCATTTGATACCCATATTGAGGCAGGTTGTGAAGAAATATTTTGTCCGCTATTTTGTGGAGGCGGCCATCTTGAATCGATATTAACCAAACATAGCTAAGAACACCCGCACGGATATTAACTTTCAAATAAAAAAAATCGCATCGAAATCGGCCCATCCGTTTGAGCTCTACGGTGCCACAGACAGACACACAGACAGACAGACAGACAGACAGACAGACAGACAGACAGACAGACAGACAGACAGACAGACAGACAGACAGACAGACAGACAGACAGACAGACAGACAGATAGACAGACAGACAGACATCGACGTCAAACTTATAACACCCCTTTTTTTTGGTCGGGGGTTAAAAACATCACTGAATATCTTTTTTTTAAGGCGCTGGGAAGACCTGAGTGAAATTCACGAATGCAAAATTAAGCTCCGCCCCTTTACAACTCCGATAAGACAGCGCCACACGAAGTTGCGTGCACTCAGTAAAATTATTTGCATTGATGGAAACAAAAGGCTTCCATGCTCATGCTCATAGATGGCGCTTTTCAAAATTTTTATTAATTAGAAATGCACGTCTTTTTGCTGTTTACAAATTTTTTTCGTCTGATTCTCTTATTTTTTCTAACGGACTAAGTAAAGTCCTTTTGTATATTAAATAAAAAAACAAATTGCATAAATTAGCTAAGCCAGGAAGATGAATCACTACATATTAAGTAATCCATTTCTTTAAAATTATTGTACGAATTTTGAAGAAAAACATTCACTGTTAGTGAAGTACAAGTGTGTGTACCTGGGTGACCGAGCTTTGCTCGGTTTAAACACTGAATTATATTTAGATATTAGTGGCGGCCCGGCGGCATTTTTCAGATTTTGCCCCGCCTAAAAAATATTGAAGGTCCGGGGCTGACTAGCAGCACCCTGCGAGTTTACCTTCACTGTTCCCGTTCCCGTTATTTTTTCAGGATAAAAGTAGCCTGTGTGTTATTCCAGACTATAATCTTACGTGTTTTCCAAATATCAGCCCGATCCGTTTATACGTGACTTGATGTTTGTCGTGACTGAGCAAAAAACATCCAAACATTGACATTTACAATATTAGTAGGATTGGATACTAATAGTACATAATATAATCATCATTATCATTATACGAGGCTACGAGTAAATAATCCACCATTATTGCATACTACAACTCGGAAAACAAGTTTTTAATAATAATACAGCGACGCCATTTCGCTGCTTTGTAACGAAAGGTCCACAAACAAAACAAAACCAAAATCACTTTTATATCATTTTAGTTAAGGCATTCTTTTTATTAACAAGTGATAAAAGTATTTTTGTTGTGACGGGATGAGCAGTAAGTATATGTGCCTGATGGTAAGTCACATGCCTATAATAGCGCAGTGACACGCAGGTATTGGAAAATAAAGAATCCTAATCATTACGTTGCATTATACTGCGCTCGCCACGACTATTATCTACATGTGTTCTAAATTTCTGCCCGACCCAACGTTACGACGTGATTAAGCAATAAACATCCAAGTATCCAAACATCCATATTTTTCAATATATTTCTATCCATATATTGAACATTTAAAATATTAGTAGGATTTCATATCAAAGCCCTGTAATCATACTGTATTTTTTTCCTTTAAACCGGAAAACTGTGATGTTTTTAACCCCCGACCAAAAAAGGGTGTTATAAGTTTGACATTGATGTCTGTCTGTCTATCTGTCTATCTGTCTGTCTGTGTGTGTCCATCTGTGGCACGGTAGAGCTCAAACGGATGGGCCGATTTCGATGCGGTTTTTTTAGTTGAAGGTAAATATCTGTGCTGTTCTTAGCTATGGTTGGTTGATATCGATTCTAGATGGCCGCCTCCACAAACTGGCGGACAAAATATTTGTTCACAACCTGCCTCAATATGGGTATCAAATGAACAATAAGAACAATATGGGTTTGCCTAGTAAAATATTATACATTATAACAAATCCAAGATGGCCGCCACCACAAAATGGCGAATTACATTTTTTCACTACTACCCCAATATGGGTATTAAACGAAAGGGCTTGACTAGTAGAATACTATGCAATATGACAAATTTAAAATCCAAGATGGCCGCTACCGCAAAATGGCGACTTACATTGCTTTTTTCGCAACTCCCTCAATATGGGTTTCAAATGAAAGGGCTTGACTAGTAGAATGTTTTACAGATAGCAAATCCGAGGTAGTCGGGGGTTACTTAAAATTTTTAATTTTGTTCTTGTCACACTACTGCTTGGCGGTGGAATAGCTGGCAACTTGACTAGTAAAACATTACACACTATGACCAATATAAAATTTAAGATGGGTGCCACCATAAAATCCCGAATTATATTTTTTCACTTCTACCTCGATATGGATAACCAAATTTTCCTAATTCTTTTTATTTCGTAAGTGAATATGTCTTAAAATACAATACATGATTTTATTAAATCGAGTAAAAATATATATGTAGTTCTATATAGTGTCTAGACATAAGTGAAAATAATCTATACTAATATTACAAAGCTGAAGAGTTTGTTTGTTTGTTTGAACGCTAGTATCGCGGGAAGTGCTGGTCCGAATTGAAAGATTGTTTTTCTATTGGGTAGTCCATTTATCGAGGAAGGCTATAGATTATAAAACATAACGCTACTATTAATAGAAGCGGAGCATTGATCAAGAATGTAACAAAATCAGGAAAAAATATTCCTTTTTGAGAGTTTTCGCACGTTTCGTGCTGTGACATGACACATGACAGCATGTGTCTAAGATTGCGTCATTGAATATCACAGATTATATACCTCTTGAATATAAAACCTTTGCTAATCTCCGAGTTGGTACGACCAATTTCCGACAGGTGGCGTAACAGGCAGCTGAAGAGGTATTTTATTTGAAAGCGATATTCTCAAGAATGACTGAACCGATTTCAGTTTTTCTTTCACCGTTGGATATGTACGGGATCCAGATGAATGCTATTTAATATACCACGGGCGAAACCGAGGCGGACATCTAGTAACAAATGAAATGCATTGATTTTGTAGATATTCATTTTTCAGTACTGTTCCATATAGGGTACCTACAGCATACAATAATATATTTCTATGTTTTTCCTTGACACTAGAGCAGCGCTGTGTTTCTTCTCGTTCGTTTAAGAAGATGATCATGATGATGAATCATTATTTCCGCCCCTCAACCAATTATATTATTGCCAGTTTATAACCTTTAAATAATATCGTTTTTTTTTCAATTTAAGCTTTAAATTGATACAAAAGTCACATTTTACATTTATGCGTGAAGTAAACAACTAATATCGGTTTTAAGTTATATTTTCAGCAACAATGGAGATAGACTTTTTGTGTTATGGTTTTCATCGCACCTGCTTTCGTTCACAACTCCACGAAAAGCAAATTCATCTACTAATACTAAATAAATAAAAAATAAATAATCCCGTAGAGCAGTATAAATGAGCGTAACTTGTAAATATTTTAGTTATTAAACTTGTAAATATTTTAGTTATTATTTTAAACAATGTCACATCATCATAATCATCAGCCGCAAGACGTCAACTGCTGAACATAGGCCTCTCCTAGATTTCCACAACGAACGGTCCTGCGCAACCTGCAACCATCGGTTTCTAGCGACCTTTATGAGGTCATCTGTCCATCTAGTGGGAGGCCGTCCAACACTGCGTCTTCCGGTTCGTGGTCGCCACTCGAGAATCTTTTTCCCATCGGTTGTCAGTTCTGTGAGCCATGTGGCCTGCCCATTGCCACTTCAGCTTGCTTACTCTTTGAGCTATGTCGGATACTTTCGTTCTTTGCGATTATCCTCATTACGGATTCTGTCGCGCAAAGAGACTCCGAGCATAGCCCTCTCCATAGCTCGCTGTGTGACTTTGAGCTTTGTTATGAGGCCCACAGTTAAGGACCACGTCTCAGTTCCATAAGCCATCACTGGCAACACGCACTAGTTAAAGACTTTCGCCTTTAGGCATTGGGGTATTCTGGACTCAAAGATGTGCCGAAGTTTCCCGAACGCTGCCCATCCGAATTGGATCCTTCGCTGGACCTCTTTGTCGAAGTTGGATCTACCTAATTGGA
Organism: Ectropis grisescens; assembly: GCA_017562165.1. Lineage (NCBI taxonomy): Eukaryota > Metazoa > Arthropoda > Insecta > Lepidoptera > Geometridae > Ectropis > Ectropis grisescens. The sequence goes on from CM029773.1 coordinate 18,560,894, forward strand.
TCTTTTGACCCAGGTAGACGTATAATTCGTCAACAACTTCGAGTGTGGTATTCCCAACAATAACCGGTACAGGTGAGACATGAACATTTGATATGACTTTCGTCTTGTCCATATTCATCCTCAAACCTACCTGGTGGGATACTCTACTGAGGTCCCTGAGCATAGCACGGAGGTCCTCCAACGACTCCGCCACAATGACTATGTCGTCGGCAAACCGAAGGTGAGTGATGCATTCGCCGTTGATATTGATGCCATATCCGTTCCAGTCCAGTAGCTTGAAAACATCTTCCAGCGGGGCAGTGAACAGTTTCGGAGATATGACATCTTAAAGTGTCAGGTCAGCTTGGCTCTGGGGTCTTTTGCCATGCTAACGACAGGTTGTGCTTGCGTAGAGGTGTATAACTGTCCATAGAACCTCTCAATCTCCTCCAAAATCTCGGGTTTCGATAAGACGATGCTACCACTATCGGTCTTCAGTTTGGTCAGCTGAGTTTGCCCAAGGGACTGATTTCTTGCGAACACTTTCGAGCCTTTGTTCTGCTTGATTGCTTCTTCAATACTCGAAGTATTGAAGCAGCATACGTCGCATATCTTGTCTGACCGCCATAAGATCTAGAGTTTGATCGGAGAGCTTTCGGTTCTGTTTTGGCGTCGGCTCTTATAAAATTTTCTGCCAACCGCATGAACAGTTTCCACTAGCCTATCGTTTATTTCGTCTGCCGTTACGCATTCATCTAAGGATTCGAAGTGATCTTCGATCTGAGCATAATTTGGTCGGAGCATGGACTTCATTAGACGTGATCTTTCGACCTTAATGTTTAGATTCAGCGTGCCTCTTACAATACGGTGATCACTGCCGGTCTTAACCTTGCTGATCACAGAGACATCGCTGAATATTTGCCGTTTAGTCGTCATAATGAAGTCGATCTCATTTTTGTGGAATCGTCTGGGCTAATCCAGGTTCAATTTCTTTGTGGTTGTTTCTTGAAAAGGAGTTCATCATAAAGATGCTCTCCTTTCCAAGAAATCCGCTAGACGTTGCCCTCTTGGGTTCCGCTGCCCATATCCGAAATCCCCACTCTCACTCATCTACGTTTGCTCAGTTTTGCGTTGAAGTCTCCCATCACAACTTTGAAATGTGTTGGCGGAAAGGTCAAAAGAGACGTAACACTTGGGCAATACCTAAAACAAGAACCGGTTTTGGCCAGGGTGCATTTTCCTTTACTGGACCATACCTTTACCAACCTATTGACAAAGAGTTGGACATCATAGATACGTCAACATTATGAGTGCAAGAAAAAGGTCTCGGCTTGGCTATCTACTCAGAGCTACTGCTCGCATCTCGAAAAAGCGACATCGTTTCATGGTGGATGTTCCAAAGGCACGAACAAAGAGATTTGACTCTTTTTGTTTTTGTCTACGCTGTGGAATACGTTGCCTGAGTGAGTTTTCCCCGATAATTACAATCTTTGTGTCTTCAAATCCAAAGTGAGTCGGTTTTTTCTAGGTAAACACGCTCCATATCGTAGGCAAACATATTGCATGCCTCTAGAAGAAGAGGCCAGTTTGTATGGGTCAATTATTAAAATGTTTTGTATCACCTTATCTTACCTGCAAACAGCAATAAAGATTTTTGTATTTGTACCACATTGTTGTTTAACATCAGGCGAGATGGCGGTCAAGTGTAAACCTTTGAAAGTAAAAAAAATGTCCTGAATTATTTTGGTTATATTTAACACAATGTTGAAATAATCATATACCTAAAATAATCAAGTTGTAGCTAATTGACATACACAGAGAATGATAGAAAAACATCAGAAATAGAAAAAATAGTTGAAAAACAAAGATAAAATGATTTTGAGTTGTGGCTTTTTAGTTTTAAAGCACCGATTTAGGTAATTTTAATTCATCGCTCAATCGAACAAGAACAAAATTAAAAACATTGGTTCGACTACCTCGGATTTGTTTTCTATAAAACATTCTACTGGTCAAGCCCTTTCATTTGAAACCCATATTGAGAGAGTTTCGAAAAAAGAAATGTATTTCGATATTTTGCGGTAGCGGCCATCTTGGATTTCAAATTTGTCATATTGCATAGTATTCCACTAGTCAAGCCCTTTCGTTTGATACACATTATTGGGGTAGTAGTGAAAAAAAATTTGATTCGCCATGTTGTGGTGGCGGCCATCTTGGATTTAAAATTTGTTACAACGTATAATAATATTCTACTAGTAAAGCCCTTTCATTTGATACCCATATTGAGGTAGGTTGTGAAGAAATATTTTGTCCACCATTTTGTGGAGGCGGCCATCTTGAGTCGATATTAACCAAACATAGCTAAGATTTTATGCAAGGACTCTTTTGTACACCTACGTCCGAACACCTCGGTGATTCAAAGCTAGTTTGTTTAATTACTGAGCCTTGTAGGTACTAATATTTATTCTGTTACTGAGCATTGTCTTGCAATGTAGGTAGTGTGATGTAGGTAGGCTAGAGATTAATACTATACTTGTGGGTAAACCAATAAATGTCGTTGTGTCTCTCGGCTGTTTCAATTACTGCTCCACGTTAAAATATCGTAATATTCAACTATACTTACAATTATTATTTTTTAAAATAAAAAGTGACGAGACGAACAGGACATGTGCCTGATGGTAAGCAACATGCCTGCCACATAACAGCACAATGACACACAGCTATTAGAATATTAGAAGTCCAAATCATTACCTAGCACTGCACTGCGCTCGTTACCCAGAGATCTAAGATGTTATATCTCTAAGGGCAGTAATTTATCTGGAAACATTGCCCTTCAAACCGGAACACAATTTCAACTGGTATCTATAACTTCAGTCGGTAACTGAAGTTACCGACCATACCGACCGAAGTTACAAATCTATCTGGGAAGTAGATTATTTGATGATAAGCCTCTATTTTCTAATCTGTGTCTCGAAAACTAAACTAGGAACTATTTTCTAATCTGTGTCTCGAAAACTAAATACAAGCTTGAAAAACAACGGACAAAATATCCAACAACAACGATATCAAAAAAACATGCAAAAAGATTACACAGTGATGAGATATGAACTCGAGAACTTGAACGCGGTTGTACCACCGAGCCAAACTGACAAGTTACAGTAGGGTCCAAAATTTCACATCATATGAACTTTATTACCGTTTGTAAAACTTCTATAACTTCAATCAGGAACTGGGAAGTAGATTTAATTTTTAAGATTTGATGAAAAGCCTCTGGTTACTTAGGAACTATTTTCTAATCTGTGTCTCAGAACAGACAGAACTAAAGAAATAAAACCTTGAAAAACAACGGAGAAAATATCTAACAAAAACAATATCAAAAAAACACGCAAAAAGATTTCGTAGTGCTGAGATACGAGCTCAGGATCGTAAATCGTAACGACTTCATCTGCCGCTTTAAACATTGCGCCAAATGTACAGATGTCTGTAGTGTCGAATTTTCAAACCACATGAACTTTATAGATGTTGCTGCATGAATTTGTGAGAATTGTTTATTTTATTTTTTGAATTGCGAACGTCGGACGACAAAGCGACACAGGTCCTTTTAGCAAGGCGCATCAGCGCTTTCTGCTGGACTTCATAGTAGTAAGCGAGAAGCAAGACACGGGCCGGCTCGGTCGAGTTAGCTTTTCAAAAGAAAAATTAATTAATACGAATTAAACTTCATAATCCAAAATACAAAATCTTCCATCCCCTTAGTAAAAATGATACGTTTACCTATAAAATTTGAATAATGTATGTTTATTAATGACACAGATATTTACATCTAAAACTTATTTTAGAGGTAAGTTTAGGATTTTTTCTTATCGAGTTTTTTTTTCCAAATCGTGTTTTGATACAATAGGTTACCTAATAAATATGTTCAAGAATAACATATATTTTACTAAAAGCCTCAAACCATATACATGTTGTTAAATGTGTGTTTAAAAAGTGCTAGTTGGCGATATTCAGCGCCTTAAGGATTGAATTGGACCATAAACAAAAAAAATAAAACTTCTTTACTTTTTTTCAATTCCATAGACTTTTTTGTCAACTTAAAATTGAATTTAGAATGCAAAAATAGTTCTGTAAAATAGTTCTCGATTCCGCCATCATCATTGCCAAGGCCTGACAAATTAAATGGAAGAATTATAGACTACAGGCCCGTGAAGAAAATTTATGGGTCATATGATACAGCAGGAGACCTATGTAGGATGATAGAAGGGTACAAAATAATAGGATTCAGCACTATGCCGGCTATATTTGAAAGCTGTCCAACTGAAAGCAAATTGAAGAGTTGAAGGGGGTTGCGACCCTCACTCTTTTCTTCTTGTCGCATGATTTTTGTACGGCATTGCGGAATAATGGATAGAACAGGTATTGAAACTGTATGGAACCAATGCCGTCCATAATCAAATAACCAAATTTACCCTGAACATCGTCAGAAAATCATGATTTTTTCCGACAAAACTAATAATTAAAAAATTAAATTTTTTACCTTTTATAGGCTCACACTTGACCGCCATCTCGCCTGATGTTAAGCGACGATGCGGTCTACGATGGAGCGTGTTTACCTAGAAGAAACCGATTCACTCTCGATTTGAAAACACAAAGATTGTAACCATCGGGGAAAACCCACTCAGGCAACGTATTCCACAGCCTAGACGTTCTTATCACAAACGTAGAGTCAAATCTCTTCGTTCGTGTCTTTGGAACATCAACCATGAAACGATATCGCTTTTTCGAGCTACGAGCATTCCGATAGAAAAAAGGGCAAGGTGGTATTAGATCATGCAGATCAGGCGCACACTCTCCGAAGTGTATCCGATAAAAAAACCGATAGGCTAGCGATTTTTCGCCGATGTTCAAGACTTTGAAGTCTTTTTCGCACAAGAGTGTCATTGCCCATGAGCCTTTTGGCACGTCTCTCGATCGATTCCAGGGCCTCCAGCTGATACTTGGCCGATCCATCCCAAAGGTGCGAACAGTACTCCATACAGGAGCGAATCTGTGCTTGATATAATGTGAGCAACTGTTCAGACTTGAAGTACCTTCGCACCTTTGAAAGGACACCCAGTTTTTTAGCCTTGGACTCGATATACGAGCCTAAGTTGAGCGTAGATGTCAAAGTGACGCCCAAATGCTCAAGACCAAATTTTTATAGTTTCAATACCTATTCTAATCCATTATTTCGCAATGCCGTACACAACGCTCAGGAATGACAAGAGATCTTCGAGTAAACTCGGAACCATGGTCAGTGGTCATTGACCATCTAGAAATGCACCAGCATTTCCCATTGGCAGGCGTATATTTTTAATTGATATTTGGAATAATTGATACTTTGGAATCTACGAGGGTGAAATTGGAGGGCGTGGCCATGAGCATGGCCATCTAGAAGTACGAACTTTTTGAAATAAGTAGGTGCTGTATGTACTTGCAAATGCATTCAGTGAAAACTATTAGTTTGGAATTACAAACGGACACTTTAATTTTATTTAAAGTTAAAGATGGAATTGAGGAAAACGTGAGATGGCCCTTGGCTCTATTAAACTGACTAAGTACCTACTAGTTTGAGAAGTATGTTATCTTATTCAAATCAGATATAGGTATACATATATATGAATATACGAGCAGGTCATGTGCCTGATGGTAAGCAACATACCTGCCCAAAAGAGCCCAGTGACACGCAGCTATTGAAACAAGAATAGTTCAAATGAAATCATTACCTAGGAACTACGCTCGTCACCCAGATATAAGGTGTTGTATCTCTATGCCCTGTAATTTTACTGGAAACGTTGCCCTTGTAACCAGAACACAGAGATATTTTCACATTACTGCTTGGAATAACTGGCAAAGGTGTGGTACTTCCTTAGATGGACACTGCAAGGAGTCCTACCACTACAGCTTAGATAAGTATTGCCTACGGCCTACGGTCCATCTGATGGTAAACGGCAGCCGTCGCTTATAAACATCAAAAGAGTATCTCTCTACTTAGGCTGTGACATCAAAGATGCAAACATTTTGCATATGAATTTATGTCTCCTTTATGAGTAGTTGAGACGTTGAGAGTGAATATAGTACCTAATAGCTTTACAAAGCAAAATATGAGTGACCCGCTATATTTGTAAATACCGGTCGTTTGGAAAAATAATGTTTTTTCAACCCAATTTGATTCCTTGAAATTATGGAGATTAGAGGCTAAGGTGTTTCATTTCAAAAGGTAGAAAATTACAAAAAGTTGCTATCTGTATGATATAAAAAATAACAGTTCAAAAATCTTCCACAATATTTCTAGTGTAGACAAAGGTTATGGAGTGAATATAGCATATATAGACAAATTGAAGTAAGCCGAGTTAAAAATATACTTAGTATTATTGTGGACTAAAATATTTACCTGCAGAAAATGTCAATACCTTACTTAGTACAAAATAATGTAGTAAATATAACCAATTATAATAAGAAATTGTGTAGCTAGAGTGATTTTATTGCGCAAACTGTGAATAGTGCGTTAATTGATTTTTTATAAAATTTGGCTTGATGCTAAAGTAGCGGCACCCTAACGCAATGCATTTGGACGGCCACACAGATGAAACCTCTAATCTCCATACTAGGTACGTTGAAATGAAAACCTTTTGATAATAATAGACTTAGTAGAGAGCGCTTCCGATTTCAAATTTCACGTTGTTTCCAACCAAACATAGCTAAGAACATCCGAACAGAAATTAACCTTCAAATAAAAAAAACCGCATCGAAATCGGCCCATCTGTTTGAGCTCTACAGTGCCACAGACAGACACACACAGAGACAGACAGACAGACATTGAGGTCAAACTTATAGCACCCCTTTTTTTGGTTGGGGGTTAAAAAAAATCATCAAAATGGCGGAGCTACTGCGTAACACGAAAAAAAAATACAACCGAAGTGCAAACCGCCTCCTTTTTTGAAATCGGTTAAAATCAAACACATCGATAATATTCATTACATTAAATTGTTATATGTACATTAAATTGGTAAATTTATGATATCTTTGGAACAAACGCGCATAGATAGAAACAGAGTCTCTTTGAGCATCTATTTGGAGCTTATATAGGTTATAGTTAGCTTATAGGACATTAGAGTCAATTCTGAAGAATGTATGAATAAGATAGGAGTAGAGTGTGGGTTTGTACTCACCAGAGCTAGACCTGGCCAAATCATTAGTCCTAAACATACTACAACAGTACTGCAAACAGAAGCCATGGTTCGCTTCTTAGCAGCTAAATCTGACCTCAGAAAATAAATATATAGCAATAAACCAGAACTAAAATTCGTTACGTCAGTGCAGCAACTATTTACGCTCTACGAAGACCCACAACCAGGTCTAAAGTGGTCCCTGAGTGCCACTCTAACCTACAGAGTCTTGAAAATAATCATAATGTCACATTTGAGTGGCTCAAAAGCAAATCAAAATGGATCACAGTATATGACAAGGAAATAAAAAAAGCAGACGTAATTGCCAAAGCAGATTCAAAGAAGTATATCAGGGCAGACATAGCAGAATTGTGTAAGTCAACTGCTTCAGAAACGTGGAACCTGCTACGTCTACACACAGAAAAAGAACCGCAAAAACTTTGGGTGTAAATCCATAAAATGTAACAACATAACTACAACAACAACATAGCATGCTGGGCACGCTTCTGTCTGGTAGTGGGCTTGATCACTTTCGATATCTTGAGACATAGAGAGATCGGTATACGGATACTTCAGATGTGCTTATTGTCATCGTACTATAAGTACTTAGTTAGTTATCATAGTAGGTAATTTAGTTTAAAAAAAATATAACAGTAAAACATAAAATGTAGTACTCGAATATTTAACCATAATTTCGTTTCGAGTAGAATTTAGCGTCGAAAAAGCTTACCTACCTATTACTATATATTACAATACAACAATAAGCAATCTTGAAATTACAATTTTTCACCTAAGTAGTTATATTTATATATTAAGTAGCAATGCCCCGCGGTAGTTCCTGTTCCCATTATTTTTCATTGGAATAAAAGTATATGTGCTATTCCAGTCTACCTCTATTTTTTCAACAGTTCCAAATTTCAGTCCGATCCGGTCAGCTGTTCGGTCGTGATTGAGCAATAAACTTCCAAACTTTCCCATTTTAATATTCGTAGGACTGGAAATTTAAAGCATTCAAAAACATTTATTTAAGAGAGAGCCAATGCTGGGTACGCTTCCGATTGGTAGTGGGCTTGAACATCTTGATTATCTTTAGACCTACAGTGGTCTATGGATAATTCAGGTGTGCTTAGTGTAAGTAGTTAGTTAGGTAGGTTTGAAGTGTAGTTCTCATTGTATTTTAGTTTTGTTAATAAAGGCTCTGCCCAGATAAAAAATATTTATTTATTTAAGATATAATAAAATAGTCGGTCTACGTATAGCAATTTAACTAAATAAAATTAGCACATCGCGTCACATTTTGAAAGTTTTTATTTTAGAAATATTTATGAAAGTGCCTAAAGTTCTAACAATTGAACTTTAAGATTTTTTCCAATCATTCATGTTTAAAGTATTCGGAAAGTTTGAGTAATATAAAATGTGATAATGTTATGGTTATTGTCCCGAAATGTTCCACTATCTATTGCAGTTGCTGCATAAGAGTGGCTGCCGAGGTTGATAAGATACATCTATCATTATGTTTCTACTCGTATATTCGGATAATTAATATTTGTCGGTGATTTCGTTCGCGCTGAATTTAGTACAATTAGAAAATGATAATTGTTATCTTAGGATATCTGATGTGCAATTGGGTAGGTCCGTAATGCAAATTTCATTGCAATTGGAATTGAATTTAGTTTTGTCAATAAAGGCTCTATCTTTAAAAAAGCTATCCAATTAGTTTAATTGACATTGAACCAACAAAAGTCCGAACATCCAAGCAGCTGAAGTTTCATATTATTATGCACTAGCGATCCGCCCCGACTTCGCACATGGTACATATAAAATATAGCCTATAACACTTAGGGATCACTTACTTTTTCAATGGTAAAATAATCTTTGAAATCGGTCCAGTAGATCTTGAGATTAGAGCGTTCAAACAAAATAACTTCTTCAGCTTTACAACATTACTAGTAGTCCGCCCGGCTGACTGTCGGTCGGTCTATCTCTATGCCTTGTAATTTCACTGGAATAATTATTGCCCTTCAAACCGGAACATTGATGTTTTCACTTTAATGTTTGGCGGTAGAATAACTGGCAAAGGTGTGTTACTTCCCCAGGCGGACTCTGCAAAGTGGGCGGCTATTGCTACTCTAATTATTTGTCGCCAGTTTGCTCTTAATTTTTACCTTAATACATCAGGCTATGTGGAATATATTTCCATGAACCATTATAGCGTTTATCCCATCATACTCGTACTAACACCGCAATACATTGTAGCACTATATCCTCCAAATTAGGCTCCGTTCCATACTTATAAAGGAAGTCACTCCACAGCCAAATCTGTCCATCTATTGTTCGTATGTAAACTTACGACTAAAATACAATACGACAAAAATACTAGGTTATGCAGGAAAAGTAAACTAAGACAATTAGATAATCGAAAATAGCATTTTTTTTAAGACAGAGGTGACCCTCTTCCACTGTTTGAAAAATTGGGTATGAGCTTTTTAACACATTACAGCAGGGCATATATATGAATCATCTCATTTCTCTGTAATGTCCATGTTTTAATAGCTGCGAAACAATGTACTACCCGATAAAAACAACAATACTTGTCGAAAAACTCGCAACTTTGCTGTTCTACCGTAAAAAGTTGTGAGATCTATGTAATAGAAGGTCGGTTATTAATTTATTCAGTCCCTATTTAAGGGACTTTCTGTCTTACTTTGTAGTGTAATTATCTAACCTAACTGTATAGTTGTTACATCATTGTTTAAACATACAATGCCTGCTTGGTATATATAGTAATACTGAAAATTCAGGCTTCTAGATTTACCAACAACTTCGAAAGGGTCGAAAAAGGTCTGAACTGCTTCGACAAAAGGACGGTACGGCCGTGCTACTTTTTTTGCTCGATCTTTCACTCTGTACTATAAAATAAATACAAAAAAAAAAATATAATGATTTTACACAAGGAAGATGCTAATTTATTTAACCTAGATTCATGTTACATACCGAGTGCAGTCCAGCTCTCGCAAGCAGAACCTGTTCACGTGTATGACGCATGTGCCAGCCATCGCTCTCCTCAACTATTTTTTAAGGAAGAGGGTTGGAAGAGGGCGACCCCGACTCGACATACGCCTCCGCCTCAAGAAGACATATTTCAGTGACTGCGAATGCTCAAGTGCACGATTTCTAATATTAGAAATATGAATGTGAGTTTGTTTGTTACCCTTTCTCGCTAAAAATAATGAACCGATCGTTTTGAAACTTTGTACATATTCTTGGAGGTACACATTATTAGAAGTAATACAGTCTAATTTATACCGGGAAAATAATTAGAACGGTAATTGCGCGGGTGAAACCGCGGGGCACTACTAGTAGTAAATAAAAATATGTACTGTGTAGGTCCGTAGGTAGGTACAACACCATAGCTTACCATCAGGCGAGCTGGTGATGAAACGCGGACTACGTATGCACTAATAAAAAAAACTTTAGTGAGGAACTTTTGCTCCGGTTTGGCCAAATCCGAAAGATTCAGATTCAGATTAATCTATTTCAGATCTTAGGTATAACAGATACACACTTGGTAGCGTCATTTACAAAATTCAAATAAAAGTTTAAAATAATGTCAATAAATTACATATACAAGTTATACAAAATATAAATGAAGAACAAGAACAAAATTAAAAATTTTGACTAACCCCCGACTACCTTAGATTTGTTATCTGTACAACATTCTACTAGTCAAACCCTTTCATTTGATACCCATATTAAGGGAGTTGTTGAAAAAATAAAGGTTCGCCATTTTGTGGAAGCAGCCATCTTGGATTTTAAATTTGTTCCAGAGCAAATCCGAGTTCTACTAGTAATTCAAATCCAAGATGGCCGCCACCACATAATGGCGAATTATATTATTTTTTCACTACTATTTCAGTATGGGTATCAAATGAAAGAGCTTGTCGATGGGTATCCGAACATAAAAAGAAATTTTAAAATCGGTACAGGGGTTCTCGAGAAATACATAAAAAAAGTATTGTGGTAGTGGAATTGATAACCTCCTCCTTTTTGGAAGTCGGTTAAAAAAGGCACTAGCGAAATTTTGTGGGCTGCTAAATTTATGATGCTTTTTCTGCATTACCTTTATACTGCATTCCTATGTGGAAACATGTCCCTAATTATTTGGCCGCTGAATTGATAATGTTTGAAACAATGCTAGTGTTTGGCGCATGCTGCTACGGATGTACGATGCAAGATAGGACAATGACTCATTTTTTATAAGTTAACTAAAAATCATCCAACAACATATCAAATAATAAGGGCTGACGAGTTCGGAACGCTTAAAATAGATTGAACAATGGATTGTCAGGAAAGGAAAAAGCAGACGGAGTTGGAGGAAATCTATTCCTGGACGTGGGACATCTAAGCATAGCATTTGACCGGCCCCGTGGCTTAGTTTGAAGTAAATCGTGGGTTCGATCCCCACCCAGTGCAAATATTTGTGTGATGAATTCAAATGTTTGCACTGTGTCTGGGTGTTTCTATGTATCATAAGTATGTATTTAAAACTATATAGGTATTATATCAGCTATCTGGCTGCCATCACACAAGCTTTGCTTAGTTTGGGGTCAGATGGTGTTGTGTGTGAAGTGTCCACCAATATGATAAAAAATAATAACTGCCGGAGATGGAGGTCGTGGGTTCGATTCCCGGATTGTCACCAACGACAGGTATTTGTATGATAAATACAAATATGTATACTGCGGGTGGGTTTATTCTATGTATTTACAACCATTATACAAGTTTAGTGTGGTTTGAGGGTCGTAAAAATGCCAAAGACCAAAGGACAATGGCCGCGATATATTTGCAGTGAGGGTGGTGGACCTCTCGCTGTCAACCATCGAACACTGTAGGTACTATCACAGTAAAAAATAGTACACACAGTATTACATACAGGATTATTATCAGACTACAAACAGGAATGCTATCACACTAGAAAGAGAAGACTTATTTCAAAGTGTTTCTTTTTATTTGGTTGCTGGAGGTATAGGATATTGGGAAGATAGTTCCTTTTTTATAGAATAGAGCGACGAGACGAGCAGGACATGTGCCTGATGGTAAGCAACACGCCTGCCCATAATAGCACAGTGACACGGAGCTACTGAAACATGAAGAGTCCAAAGAGCAGAGCAGAATAAGTGGCAAAGGTATGGTACTTCCCCAGGCGGACCTTACAAAGAGCCCTACCAATACAAAAAAGGACCTCTTTTTAAAAACTTTTATACGGTTTGCACTTGACCGCCATCTCGCCTGACGTTCAACGATGATGCGGTCTACGATGAAGCGTGTTTACCTAGAAGAAACCGATTCACTCTCGACATGAAGACACAAAGATTGTAGCTATCGAGAAAAACCCTCTCAGGCAACGTATTCTACAGCCTTGACGTTCTTGTCACAAAAGTAAAGTCAAATCTCTTCGTTCGTGTCTTTGGAACATCAACCATGAAACGATATCGCTTTTTCGAGCTACGAGCATTCCGGTAGAAAAAGGGGCAAGGTGGTATTAGATCGTGCAAATCAGTTGCACACTCTCCGAAGTGTATCCGATAAAAAACCGCTAAGCTAGCAATTTTCTGGCGATGTTCGAGACTTTGCAGTCTTTTTCGCACGAAGATGTCATTGCCCATGAGCCTTTTGGCACGTCTCTCGATCGATTCCAGAGCCCCCAGCTGATACTTAGCCGATTACTTAGATTTAAGTGAAGGATTGTGTGTCGATACGATTTCGCTCGATCACTCAAGTCAAGCAACGTTGAGCACAGTCCGTAAATGTGTAGTTTGGTTATCACCTGGTATTAACAAGGAGTGATTTGAAAATATTTTTTTATTTATTGACGTGAGAACGTCTTATAAATTGGTTTGCCGGGTGACACTTCAAGAAACTGCGTTACGCTCCGCTCACGTTATGCGCTCACAACGAGAGCGAGTGAGAGGCACGCGTCCCTTCCACTCGGGCATGGTTAGCCCGCCTAAGAGCGAGAGAGACAGACATAAAAGTGAATCCGTAAAATTATTTTACCACTCAAAGTCGTTGTCACGTAAAACTTTCGCCCGTATACCGACTTTACAGGCAACCAATTTTTTTTACAAAAAAATATAATATCCTACCGTTGGTTACGTTCCAGCTTTTTTGGGTATTGCCATATTTTAAATACGATATATTCAAGATAACAGGTAGTCTCAATTTCTCAAGTTGGACCAAATTACCTACACATAACAATTGTCAACATTCGCGAAATCGGTTGACTTAGAAGTTCACTGGAAACCTCAGATTAACGACCCTGGAAACGAACATCATGGTACTGGATTTTTTGATACTAAAAAAAGCCCAAACGTAGTGCACATATAACTCAGAAGTTGACAGTTTACTTTGCTTTTTTTAACTAGATTTTAGCATTTCCAAAATTGGCCAATGGCCACGGTCCCGAATTTACCCGAAGATTTCTTATCATTCCCGAGCGTGACGCTAGAATTCAATTCAGATCCCACGACTGTGACGACACTGACTGTGCCTCACTAAAAGAAGTTTTTACTTCAAGGTGGACAATTCACACACAACACCATCTGACCCCGAACTAAGCAAAGCTTGTACTATATGGCGGCCAGATAGCTTATATACCTAATAGACTGCAGGCCCGTGAACAAGATACACCACGAGACCTATGTAGGATGGTAGAAGGGTATAAAATAATAAGATTCAGCACTATGCTTTGTATTGATTATGATTTGTAAGCAGTCCATGAGTACAACTGAGTGCAAATTGAATATGGGGTGTTGCAACCCTCGATCATTTGTCTTTGTCGCTTGCTTTTTGGACGGCGTTGCGGAATAATGGATTCGAGGAGGTATTGAAACAATAAATATATTTTTTTTAATTATTAGTTGTGTCGGAAAAAATCATGATTGTTCGACGATGTTTAGGGCAAATTTGGTCATTTGATTATGTACGGCATTGGTTAAATACAGTTTCAATACCTCTTCTAATCCATTATTCCGTAATGCCTTACAAAAATCATGCGACATGAAGGAAACAGCGACGGCTGCAATCCTATTCAACTTGCACTCAGTTGGACAGCTTACAAATGCATCATGCTGAATCTTAATATTTTATACCCTTATATCATCCTACATAGGTCTCCTGGTGTTTCATATGACCCATAAATTTTGTTCACGGGCCTGCAGTCTATAATACTAAAATAGTGAAACAAAAACAAAGAGAAAAATATTTCAGCTTTGCTAACATATTAAAGTACTGGTATTATATTTATAACCTATTTTAAGTGGACTATCGAACAAATTACTGCCCAGCGTGAAATCCCATTTGTATTAATTAAGTCCAACGCGTGGCTAGGAAAGAGGTCGAACATTGAATTTCTGTTTGTTCCTCGTTCTAAGAAGTGTAACTTCATTCGATCTATTTTTTCAACTATTCTAGGTTTACACTTGACCGTCATCTCACCGTGACAAAGCGCCCTACAATGGAGCGTGCTTACCTAGATAAAAAACTAATTCACTCTCCATTTGAAGACATCAAGATTGTAACTATCGGGAAAACCTCACTCAGGCAATGCATTCCACAGTCTAGACGTTTTCAATACCCTGATTAATTTGAAGTTAGTTACAACGTTGACTAAAATATTGATTATCCAACTTAAGGGTGTCGGTTTTTCATTTCGATGTGCGCGCGCATCAAAATAAGTACTTCATTATCATCATCAGCCGCAGTTCACCGCTGAACATGGGCCTCCCCCCTAGATTTTCACAACGAACGGTCCTGAGTAACCTGCAACCAGTGGTTTCCAGCGACCTTTGTGAGGTCATCTGTCCATCTAGTGAGAGGCCGTCCAACACTGCGTCTTCTGTATCGCGTTCGCCACTCGAGAAACTTTCTTCCCCATCGCATCGGTTGTCAGTTCTGCGAGCGATGTGGCCTGCCCATTGTCACATCAGCTTGCTTACTCTTTGAGCTACGTCGGCTACTTTCTTTCTTTTGCGAATATCCTCATTTCGTACAAAACAAGTACCTATAACTTCAAAAATATTTTCTTAGTTTATACTAAATGCGCCGAGTACCTGTATATTAAATTCAAGTTCCCATTGTGTATTCTTGGTTCGCTAGTGAGCCCGCCACCTTGCGTTCAGCATGCTAACAGTCTTATTAAATCGGTAAACAATGCTATTGTGTCGATTGTCACTGCGAAATTATTGCAAACGAGGTATGGGGCGCCATCGAACAGTGACTAATTAAAGTAGTAGTGTGCGAGTTTTAGTTTACCCTATGTAACGATACCCTTGTTTAAATAAGACTTCTAAGTCATTGAATCATTGAATCTGCTGCTGCCGCCCAGCAGTAGTGTGCAAACATTACTGTGTTTCGGTTTGAAGGGAAATGTTTCCAGAGAACTGGGCTAAGAGATAAACACTTTATATCTTCGAGTGACGAGCGCAGTGCGGTGCTAGGTCATGTTTTGGGCTCTTCATGTTTCAAAAGCTGCGTGTCGTTGTGCTGTTACGTGCAGGCATGTTACTTACCACCAGGCACATGTCCTGCTCGTCTTGCCAATCTATTCTATATATAAAAAAAGCAAAAACATTTAGGCCACATGTTCGATCTATGGCGCCCTAAGACAAATCCATACTAATATTATAAATGCGAAAGTAACTCTGTCTGTCTGTCTGTCTGTCTGTCTGTCTGTCTGTCTGTCTGTCTGTCTGTCCGTCTTTACCGCCTAAACCAACCAACAGATTTTGATGAAATTTGATACATAGATAGAATAGATCCCGAGAAAGGACATAGGCTACTTTTTGTTCCGAAAAAAGGGTTGAAAGGGTTAAAATAAGGGATGAAAGTTTAAATGGAAAACTTCGTCATTGTTGAAGAACTATGAAACTTTACGTCTAGATATTTAACACGAAACCATAAAATGTATATTTAAGCAGTTTTGTAGTTTCGAACTGTACCTACGGGGGTGGAATTGGGGGTGAAAGTCTGGAAGTTCAATATTATTGAAGATAAAACCATGAAACTTTGTACATTTCAAGTGTCTAGAAATGGAGTCGATAAACTTTTGTTCCAGCAATTTTATAATTTCTAACTATACGGGAATACTTATATAACCGCTTGATACACTGGCCGCTTTTCGCGTTTTACAAATTTGGCGGGAAAACGGGTGTCAGGTTACATAAGTGCGGTGTTTATATTTCGGCATATGAAGTGCCGCCTTACTTTTACCCGTTTGAGCCATTTACTCTCAAGAGCGTTTCAAGACGCTTCTAGCGGTATCATTTATTTATTATTAATGTGCTTAAATAAATTCAAGATGGCCGCCGCTACAAAATGGCGGATAATTTATGTTTTATTAATCCCATCAACATGGGTATCAAATGAAAGAGCTCAACAAGCAGAATACAATATACTATAAAAAATTGAAATCCAAGATGGCGGCCGCTACAAAATGGCGGATAACGTAGGTTTTATCAATCCCATCAACATGGGTATCAAATGAAAGGGCTCAACAAGCAGAATACAATATACTATAAAAAATTGAAATCCAAGATGGCGGCCGCTACAAAATGGCGGATAACGATCAACATGGGTATCAAATAAAAGGGCTTGACAAGAAGTAGAATACAGTGCACTATACAACCTCAATATTTAAGATGGGCGCAGCCACTAAATGGCGTATCAGACAGAATTTTTGATAGTCGACGAGATTTCCATGGTGTCTTATCAAATGTTATGCATGATGGACGCTCGATTAAGGCAAATTAAGAACTGCGAAAATGAGTTTTTTGGAGGAGGAAACGTATTACTTTTCGGTAATCTTTTACAACTGCCTCCTATAAAATGATCAGGAACACCTGTTTTCAATTCTAATACCAAATTATATATATATGAAAGTAACTCTCTCTGTCCGTTACCGTCTAACGCCTAAGCCACTTAAAGAGTTTGTTACAATTTGGTGCACAGATAGACTAGACTTAGGAAAGGATATAGGCGACTTTTTATCACAGAAAAAGAGTTGAAAAGAGTGGAAATGAGGAGTAAAAGTGTGCATGGAAGGATCTTTGCACTCTTTGTATGCTATTTTTAACCGACTTCAAAAAAGGAGGAGGTTATCAATCCAGTTGTATTTCCCATTGTGAATCAATTTAGATGGTTATTTTTTTGGTTGGTAGATTATAGTTCAGAGGTGGTCATATAAATTTTATCGAAATCAGTGGGGCGGTTTTTGAAATATGAACAACAAACTAAAATTTGCGTTCATGTAATCAGACGATATATCTACTAATATCTACTAATAGAATTTGGTGGACCGTCCCAATATGATTTTAAATTAAAGTCTGTTTTTGATTAATTTTTTGAGAACATAGTTTTTTTGTAATTTGTCGTGTAAATTGTAAGTACATTTATTAATAAATATAAAACTTTGACTTAGACCGATTTTGATTAGGAAACCTGAATTTGTATGGTAGTAGACATACGAGTAGGTACTGCCTCAATTACTTTAATAAATATGTGGCACGGACGAAGTCGCGGGTAAAAGCTAGTTATATTATATTCTTACTCGCACTATATTCAGTCATTAACCATTTAGACATCATTAATGGAAAAGCTACTAAGTATTTTTATTTCACTTGGGGTGTTGTGAATAGCCCAGTAGAAATAGGTAGGCTCACATAATATTTTTGTCGACGCAATAAGACCCGAAATTGTGGAAATATTTCTTTATTTGTGTATTTGCTGAGTACGTTCACCTTTAGAACATAATGTAGCCAACGTTAGTATTATGTTATAGTTGTACAACTACAGTTATTTGAAAAAAATATTTTTTCACTAAGTAAATGACTTGATTAATGTCGAAATCATCACAGCTGAAACTTTCACATATCGAAAATTGGTCGTACTAGCTCCGATTTAGAACAAATTTGGTTAGCTTAGGATATAATGAAGCAACCCACAGATTTCTAAACAGATGAAACCTTCGTGAACGATACTGTGAGGCCAGTCATTAGTTATGTATGCGTGACAGCTCTCACCGACGTTGTCAAATTACTCACGTTGGTGTGCGTGTAATGTTCCCAGTCTTAAGAAAAAAATCCCACTATTGTTGTCTTAGCTTCGGAAATCTTCGCGTATAATAAACACATATATTATAATGTTGAAATAATGTATTATTACACCGATTAAATATTATGCAAGGATTATTATTACTATTTCCATCCTATGAAGTTAAGAATTTTGATTTAGCATGCAACTAAGAATTCGAATATTCGTACAGAAAATTCGGAATAAAAAGACAACGCCGAATAATAGTAAAAGTCATGTGTGTGTTTATTTTGAGTATTCTATCGGAGCTTCTTGTGAAATTTTGAATATTATGCTTGACAAAAGGTGGCAACTACCTACTCATTTAATATCGGTGAACACAGGAGGTGCAGACAATTTTTGTCAACTGATTTGATGTTGGGGGGCCAGATCATTCAATTTGTTTATTATCAAATCTTTGTCTGGACGCGTGTCGCAAACGAAAAGTTCACCTTTTCAAAAATGTTGATACACACCAACGAAAAACGTCTAAGAGTTTATGTAAATCAGTTGAACATTATTCAAATTGCCACCCAAAGTTACGTCGTCCAAATACCTAACGTTTACATTGGACTAGAGATGTTAAATGATAGAGCGAATGGCCAGGGCGAAGGTCGCATGGCCGAAGATTCACCAAGTTGATAGCCAACGGAAGATAGCATAGGATTGTTTTGATAATTTTGTGGGTCTGCCATAACATTGTTAAAGAAAATTGTAGAAGTCAAGAATTTTATTCTTCACTTCGGACAACGGGCTCCACGATCAACCAAATTAAAGCGTTTTTGACGTACACATTTAACAACCCTCTCCCCAATTTTGGACAAAGAAAGTCAGGACAGAATGAACAGCAGCCTCACGTCCACTCAGAGAACCAAAATCAAGTTTGTGGGACAGGGAGCTCGAAAGTGCAACGCTTTATACCTACAACCCACCTTGGCAGCAAGGCCAGTATATGTGGTGCCAACAGCGATTGGCCTGATCCCAACATCTTTTTTGGGTACAAATTAGCACAAATTAGCACCGTATAAAACTTCGACAATGTCACTACTGACTCGACCAGATAACATGAGGTTGATTAAAACCATTAGATATCTCAAAAGAACTCGCCTACTTTTTTAAGCTCCACTATACCTACTTACAAGAATTAAAACTTGCTTCATAACTATAGTTTTCATCAACACTATTGGTATTTTTATAAACACTAGTAATGACGTGGATTTGTGCTAGGCATCGATTGACATTAAATTAAAAAATTACGATTATAAAAATAGGGTTTAAAATAGAATAATACAATCTACTTAAGTACATAAATAATTTGGTCTACGAGTCTTCAAAAATATCATAATCTAAATTTTACCTTAACTTTAGGGAAAGTAATTTCAGTTTAGTACAGGAACACTAACCAATTTTCGTTGAGGTGTTGTGTTTCTATTCATCAATCGAAATGAAATCGCCTAAATTATACAAAAAGCAGTAAAAATATTCAGACTTTCCTATGAAATTATATTTTTCTTTCCTTTTCTTATTTTTGGGAACAATGTTTGCAATGTTTGAAGCCACAAGACGGCATAATCTTGTGCAAAACTTAAAATCACACGGGACTCCCGTACGAGACGGAAGTCAGTTTCGTACTGACTGGAGTTTGTATTTGCTTTGGCGTTTGATATTTGCTTTCTGGACCTAAGGATCTGTGTTCTGCACGTTCCATCTGCCTTTTGTTTTAGAAATCTGTGGCATATTAATATAAAATACCGATAACGATGATAAATTTACTCACGATATCACAGATTTCTAAACAGATGAAACCTTCGTGAACGACACTGTGAGGCCAGTAATTAGTTATGTATGCGTGACAGCTCTCACCGACGTTGTCAAATTACTCACGTTGGTGTGCGTGTAATGTTCCCAGTCTTAAGAAAAAAAAACCACTATTGTTGTCTTAGCTTCGGAAATCTTCGCGTATAATAAACACATATATTATAATGTTAAAATAATTTATTATAACACCGATTATATATTATGCAAGGATTTCTTGTTATTACTATTTCCATCCTATAAAGTTAAGAATTTTGATTGAGCAAGCAACTAAAAATTCGAATATTCGTACAGAAAATTCAGAATAAAAAGACAATGCCGAACAATAGTAAAAGTCATGTGTGTGTTTATTTTGAGTATTCTATCGGAGCTTCTTGTGAAATTTTGAATATTATGCTTGACAAAAGGTGGCAACTACCTACTCATTTAATATCGGTGAACACAAGAGGTGCAGAGAATTTTTGTCAACTGATTTGATGTTGGGGGGCCAGATCATTCAATTTGTTTATTATTCAATCTTTGTCTGGACGAGTCTCACAAACGAAAAGTTCACCTTTTCAAAAATGTTGATACAAACCAACGAAAACCGTCTAAAAGTTTATGTAAATCAGTTGAACATGATTTACATCACCACCCAAAGTTACGTCGTCTAAATACCTAACGTTTACATTGGACTAGAGACGTTAAATGATAGAGCGAATGGCCAGGGCGATGGTCGCATGGCCGAAGATTCAATCAATGGCCAATTCATGGCCAAGTTGATAGCCAACGGAAGATAGCATAGGATTGTTTTGATAATTTTGTGGGTCTGCCATAACATTGCCAAAGAAAATTGTAGAAGTCAAGAATTTTATTCTTCACTTCGGACAACGGGGCTCCACGATCAACCAAATTAAAGGCGTTTTTGACGTACACCTTTAACAACCCTCTCCCCAATTTTTGACAAAGAAAGTCAGGACAGAATGAACAGCAGCCTCACGTCCACTCCTCATCATCATCATCATCATCATCAGCCGCAAGACGTCCACTGCTGAACATAGGCCTCCCCCCTAGATTTCCACAACGAACGGTCCTGCGCAACCTGCAACCAGCGGTTTCCAGCGACCTTTATGAGGTCATCTGTCCATCTAGTGGGAGGCCGTCCAACACTGCGTCTTCCGGTACGTGGTCGCCACTCGAGAACCTTTCTTCCCCATCGGTTGTCGGTTCTGCGAGCGATGTGGCCTACCCATTGCCACTTCAGCTTGCTTACTCTTTGAGCTATGTCGGCCACTTTCGTTCTTTTGCGAATATCCTCATTACGGATTCTGTCGCGCAAAGAGACCCGAGCATAGCCCTCTCCATAGCTCGCTGTGTGACTTTGAGCTTCGTTATGAGGCCCACAGTTAAGGACCACGTCTCAGTTCCATAAGCCATCACTGGCAACACGCACTGGTTAAAGACTTTCGTCTTTAGGCATTGGGGTATTCTGGACTCAAAGATGTGCCGAAGTTTCCCGAACGCTGCCCATCCGAGTTGGATTCTTCGCTGGACCTCTTTGTCGAAGTTGGATCTACCTAATTGGATCTTTTGACCCAGGTAGACGTATTCGTCAACAACTTCGAGTGTGGTATTCCCAACAATAACCGGTACAGGTGAGATATGAACATTTGACATGACTTTCGTCTTGTCCATATTCATCCTCAAACCTACCTGTTGGGATACTCTACTGAGGTCCCTGAGCATAGCACCGAGGTCTCCAGCGACTCCGCCACAATGACTATGTCGTCGGCAAACCGAAGGTGAGTGATGCATTCGCCGTTGATATCCGTTCCAGTCCAGTAGCTTAAAAACATCTTCCAGCGCGGCAGTGAACAGTTTCGGAGATATAACATCTCCCTGTCTCACGCCTTTTTGTAGCTGGATATGTTTTGTGCACTGGTCCTGTAATCGGACAGACATTGTGGCTTTACTGTAGATACACTTCAACACTTCGATATAGCGATAGTCAATGCGGCATCGCTGGAGAGACTGAAGCACTGCCCAGGTCTCGATGGAATCGAAGGCTTTCTCATAGTCCACATACGCTATACATAGTGGCCGATTATACTCCTCGGTTTTCTGTATAATCTGCCGAAGCGTATGGATGTGGTCTATGGTACTATAGCCTTTTCGGAAACTGGCTTATTCGGGTGGCTGGAAGTAGTCAAACCTGCGTGCGAGACGATTCGTGATTACCCTCGAAAACAACTTATAAACGTGGCTCAGAAGTGAGATGGGTCTGTAGTTCTTCAACAAGGTGTTGTCACCTTTTTTGAAGAAGAGCACCACCACACTTCTGCTCCACGCTTCTGGCGTATTACCGTTAAGTATGACGGAGTCGAACAGCTTCTGGAGGACTTCTTGAGGACACGTCCACTCAGCGAACCAAAATCAAGTTCGTGGGACAGGGAGCTCGAAAGTGCAACGCTTTATACCTACAACCCACCTTGGCGGCAAGGCCAGTATATGTGGTGCCAACAGCGATTGGCCTGATCCCAACATCTTTTTTGGGTAAGTATGTACGCACAAATCAGCACCGTATAAAACTTCGACAATGTCACTACTGACTCGACTAGATAACATGAGGTTGATTAAAACGATTAGATCTCTCAAAAGAACTCGCCTACTTTTTTAAGCTCCACTATACCTACTTACAAGAATTAAAACTTGCTTCATAACTATAGTTTTCATCACCACTATTAGTATTTTTATAAACACTAGTAATGACGTGGATTTGTGCTAGGCATCGATTGACATTAAATTAAAAAATTACGATTATAACGTTGTAAATAGAATAATACAATCTACTTAAGCACATAAATAATTTGGTCTACGTGTATCTTAAAAAAAATCATAATCTATATTTTACCTTAACTTTAGGGAAAATAATTTCAGTTTAGTACAGGAACACTAACCAATTTTCGTTGAGGTGTTGTGTTCCTATTCATCAATCGAAATGAAATCGCCTAAATTATACAAAAATCAGTAAAAATATTCAAACTTTCCTATGAAATGATATTCCTCTTTCCTTTTCTTATTTTTGGGAACAATGTTTGCAATGTTTGAAGACACAAGACGGCATAATCTTGTACAATACTTAAAATCACACGGGACTCCCGTACGAGACGGAAGTCCGTTTCGTACTGACTGGATTTTGTATTTGCTTTGGCGTTTGATATTTGCTTTCTGGACCTAAGGATCTGTGTTCTGCACGTTCCATCTGCCTTTTGTTTTAGAAATCTGTGAAGCAACCTTAGAAAATAGACACATGCTGTCACGGAATTTGGCGCACGTCAGCGAGCGCAACGAAAGCTCTCAAAAAGGAAATTTGTTCCTGTTTTAGTTACATTCTTCATTCATACTCCGTTCCTATTGATAGTAGCGTAACCTTTGTCGATAAATGGGTTACTTATCCAACAGAAAAATTATCTTTCAATTCGGCCAGTAGTTCCCGAGATCCTAGCAAACAAACACACTCTTCAGGTTTAAAATATTAGTATAGGTAATGATGCATTTCAGGTCCATTGGGTCACTTTCCTGTACTGAATTTGTCATGGCTTGAAGGCGAAACGCGATCTAATGTTTTCTTGATCATGATGATTTTCACTTGAGCCACATGATTAAGTACCTAATATCTATTTACTTTAAACTAGAATTGCCCCGCGGTTTCATTCACACAGTTCCCGTTCCTGTTATTTTCCCGTGATAACAAGTTGAACAGTTCAAACGTTCCAACGTGATTGAGCAATCAACATCAAAACTTTCGCATACCTATGTAATATTACTAGCAGCTCTCCGCGGTTTCAGCCGCGTAGTTCTCCTATAACGTCGTTGACGTTATTTCAAGATAAAAAGTATATGCAACCTATGTGTGCTTCCAGACTATACACAACATAATCTATCTATGTTCCAAATTTCAGCCCGATCCGTTCAGACGTTACGACGTGATTGAGCAACAAACATCCGAACATTAACATTTATAATATCAATAGGAAGTAGGATTAGAGGATAGGATTATGCGTAGCCGACAGGTTGACTAAATTAAGTAAAACAAATTACCTCTATTATAACGCAACCCAAAGAAAAGGTTGTTGATGAAACTCTATTTTAAACGACTTCAAAAAAGAGGCGGTGCTCAATTCGGCTGTATATTTTTTATATGTTTGTTTACTCAGCACTTTCGACTGGGTGGACGGATTTTGATAATTACTTTTTTTATTTGAGAGGTCGTGCTTCTCCTGTGGTTATAAATTATACTGAAAATGAATTAGCAGTTTTTGGTGAATTTGACAAAAATCTAAAAGTTGCATAAATATACCTATACGTCTGTTGTGAATTTTATTAAAATTAGTTAGTGCTGTTAGTTGAACTATCAAATTAAAGTCGATTTAATAAAATAAAAGTTTTTATTTGATGCATCATAAGTACGTCACAAAACGGTAGATTTAAGAAAACTGCTATATTTTTGTCATGGTAGGGCTGGCAGCACTATATCGTTACTTCTGACCTTGCAACCACCATTACACTAATTACACTACTATTATAGAACATAGGAAGCTTCCATAACCCAACGGAGAATCAGATAAAAATATCATATCACTATTATGTCGGCTTCATTTTACACAATTTGCCAATGGCGATTCTTCAAATGACACTGGATCACGAAAAGAAGTTTCATTTAGATTGTTTGTGTGTAAGATAAGTCTCTCGACGCGATGTCTCGCCTGATGCAGGGCCACGATGCGGTATTAGATAGAGCGCGCCAACCCAATAAAACAAAATACTCTGAATAAGCAGCTAAATGTTCCCACGGCTGGGACTCTTCTCTCGCAAGGAGAGAGTCATGGCTATAATCCACCACATTGACCTAATGCGGGGTGGTGAATGATACATGCCCTCGAAATATTCTAGGTACTGTTCTAGCTCGGTTTCCTCACGATGTTTTCTTTTACAGTTTTAAGTTAGCTGCATTACGCACATGACTCGGAAAAGACAGTGGTGCGGGTGGTATCCTGTTCGTGTTCCTGGGTCACCCTTGGCTCCGGATCAGTCGCGGTCCCAGCCTCGAATTTTGGAGGGGTCACTAGTATGCAGCCTCAAGATTTTGTCATCAGTATAAATACAATTAATCGAGTAAAATAGTTATTTGTTATACAAGAGTGCAAAGTTGATTTTTAACCGCGTGCTCAATTTTGATGACCGAGAAAAGATGACCGAGCAAGCGAAGGATTCTAAAATTAGAATCCTGAGTGTAGCAAGGAATCAAAAGAGCACAAGGTGAAAAATCTTTGCACTCGAGTGCAACACGTAACTTTTCATGCCACCTCAGCGAGGAAATGACTAAATGCAAAAATTTTAAATGTTTTCGCGCTAAGCAAATTAAAAAAAAGTAAGTAAGTACACCAAGGAGGTTCCGAGTCTGAGTTTTTAACATATAAAAAAATGTATGATGCATTCGGCACCAAGGAGGTAGAAATAAATAGGTTGAATTATGTTTTGAATTCAAAACCTCAGTACACACGATGTTCTAAATTCAAATTTACTTTAACCTCTAGAGGTCTAGAGGGTAAAAACGACTTTTGCGCCCTGATATCGAGGAGCAAAAGTACTCTTTCCGAGCTGGTGGGATGGAAAAGACTTTACTAGTAGCGTCTCACGATTTTACCAGCTTCCACTTGTTGTCTCGTGTTAAAAATAGTCTGTACTGTTACATATTTAGAATTTTTGGATATTTTATTTAACGTAAACGATTTTTTGGATTCATGTCCCGTGTGACCCCCCCCCCCCTTCCTCCTTCGGACTGCGCCTGCTCTGGGTGAGATCAAAAGATAGACTCGGTAACCAGAAAGCACTGAAAACATTTGTGTCTAAATTTTTAACTAGCTGACCCGGCAAACGTTGTTTTGCCATATAAATAATTTCCTAATAAAATAAGAGTTGATCGTAGAAGGGTGAAAATTGAGGATTGTATGTATTTTTGTACCTATGTTGTATCATAAAAAAATTGGAATTAAAAATTTTGCCTAAAAAATTTAGGGGTGGACTACCCCTAACATTTAGGGGGATGAAAAATAGATGTTGGCCGATTCTCATAGATACCGGATAAGCACAAAAAAAATCATCAAAAACGGGCAAACCGTTTCGGAGGAGTATGGTAACGAAACTCGTATGTTATGATTGTGAAAACTTGCATGTTTGTTGATTCACGTAGGAAGAGCTTAATGGACTGGGGTGAAATTTGTAACAGAATTAAATTTTAGCATTTAATTTAAAGCAAATTTGAATTATCCGTAGCCCAATGACGATCTCAAGTGAACTCAATAGCTTGGTTATTTGGACCTCCTTTTGTTGGGTTTGGAATAAATCCTTATTTCAGTTTCAGAGACAAGTTGTCTTGTTTTGTCTCTGTTTTGTTGGTTTAATCCACTATAACGTAGTGATCACAGACTAAGGTAGTGATTACTTATTCTATGTAATCCACCTCGAATCCACCTTTTAAATAAAGAGAATGTAGGTAAATGCACCTACATTTTATCCACGCCACTTCAACAAGAATCCAACAGCTTACATGAAGTGATTGCAGATGAAAGTTCATAATTTTTTACTGTGTTCCCTTACAAGAAAGCACTCATTGTTTTATAGTTTCGTGATGTCCCTGTAAGATCTCAAAAAATCTCAAGAAATGTGGTCCACACAAATTACTCGTAATAAAAAAGAGTAACTTCTGAAGAGAAGAGCGAAGTATAATTATTTTCAATCATCACAATGCGTGTGAATATTCTTCACGGAATAGCAGTACTTATTACAGGTTTCATCATTTTGATTAGGATGCACTACAATAAAACACTTCACGTAAGTTATCGACTTTCATCAATACTGAAGTGAAAAATTATTTTGGCGCACTCCACATATTTTTTTTCGTGCAGTGCGCCAGTTTCGCTGAAACTCTCTATATTAAAATAATAGTAATAATACGACATACAATGACATGGGAGTATCTGTTGGGCCAGCTAGCATAATATTTTTTTACAAATTCATAGTATTGCGATCTTAGAACGCCTCATTCAAATAATATAGCAAGCACGCAAATAATGGTTCGTATCCATTGGTATGGATAATTCATCCATTGGATGACATACTTTTGTCAAAGCTGGAATATTACGGCTTTGAAGGTCCAGCATTAAACATTATGCGTTCTTATTTACAAAAACGTATTCAAAAAGTATCTATCAATGAAATAAGCTCAAATACTGAATATATGGATATAGGTGTACCACAAGGCTCAATTTTAGGACCGATACTATTTTTGATCTATATTAATGATCTCGTAAATGCTGTGCCTGATTGGGCTTATATTAGCTTGTTTGCTGACGATACCCATATCGGTATAAAAGATAAATGTAACATTAAAATTAAAGAAAAGATACAAACTGCTATGAACAGTATTAAATGTTGGTTTGAAGCCAATGGCATAATTTTAAATGAAGATAAAAGTGTCATCATGGAATATCGTACTAAAAGATGTATCGAAAAGAATCCCACCGTAAAGGAAAATGTGTTTTGGGATATACTATTGACTATACTATTAGTCACATAGCGCACATTGATAAATTGTGCAAGAAAATATCACGCGCAAATTACGCATTATTAAAATTAAGATCTCTAATAGACAAGAAACAGTTACTATCCGTTTACTATGCTTACGTACAGGCAAGATTGCGATATGCAATTACAGTTTGGGGTAACAGTCCAGATATAAATAGAGTGTTAAAATCTCAAAAGAAATCGATAAGAGTCATGTTTGGACTTCGTAAGCGTTCCTCTGCGAAATTACATTTAAGAAAAATAAAATAATGACAGTAATATCGCTGTACATTTACAATACTTTGATTGAAATGTACGAAGAAATTGGAAAAAAGCTAGTCACAAAAAGGAGCAATATAACCTTAAAATGAAACTGCGAAATGAAGATGACTGGTACATGCCAAAAGTACGATTAGACAAAGTAAAGAAACAAGGAATTTATAATAAAATACTGATGTTTGACAAATTACCTCGTAGCTTAACGAAACTGCATCCAAACGATTTTAAACAAAAACTTAAATTCTTTTTTGAATCAAATCCCTTCTATTCAATAAAGGAATTTATGGGAATGCGTTTGACTGAATCTTCATTCTTGCTTGAATCCAATGATATAGGGTAGTTATTTGTTATCTATGAAAAGAGATTATGATCTTGATGACATCGATTTAATAATTGTAAACATTTATTTTGTACGAAAACTGACATTCATGAGATTTTGACATACTTGAGATTTTGACATTTTGCAAATTTTAATACATAATTATTTTTATTTTCATAGCTTGACTTATTGATATGTTTATGATTGTTTTCTTGATTCCATTCTGTTTGTTTTTCTAAATTTATTCGCTTGACATTCATAAAAAATAATGATATGAAAAGAAAAAAAAAAAAAAAAATTTGTTAAATTAAGAATGTAAAATTTGACTTATTTACATGTTTATGATTATTTGTTTCATTCCATTCTATTTGTTTTTCACTTTTTTTTCTTTTTTTCACTTCACATTTACATAAATTAATAAAATTGAAATTTTGTGTTAAGTTCGGAATGTAGGTAATAATATTGGTTTTTTTTTTTTGTTTGTTTTCTTATTGTAAATATAAACTTGTAATATTGACGTACCCAGTGTAACATAAGTGGTTATAAGGTGAATAAATATATTCTATTCTATTCTATTCTATGTCCTTGAGCTAATCGTGGCACGAAATGTAATGATATTGGATGTACGGTGAGTATGTAAAGTACCTATTCCATTCAGGTATGCTGTACATATGCCTATGCGTAACAGGACGTCTACTCCCTTTCTACGAAAAACGTAATTTCGAAATAAACTCGCGAATTTCCTACTCCGGTTCTACTTCGTTTCGTCCGATCGAACATTGTTTGACGTTTAAATGTTCTAAGCGTTTTTTTTGTGTGGGGGAAATGCATTGACGCACCGTCCACCGTGTAGGGACACGGCAGGTGTGTCGGGCTCGACACCACTAAAAGTGGTGCCCCTACCGACTAAAACCCCCACAGGTTTCTCCAGCATGGCAGTGGGTCAAGTCGCGGGGTCACTCTTCGCACTCCCTTCGACGACTCTGACCCAACGCCGGCACCAACCGGGCCCGCCTCGCAGGGGGATGGGGCCCCCGCATTTGGCTCCAGTGACGCACCAGAAACCATCGGCGCGTCACCGCCTCGGGCCTATCCCTAGGTGGGGGGCCGGGCGGCCGGGGCCGGGCGAGGGGACGGGGTGCGAGCCCGAGTGGCTCGCCCCCGTGTCCACTTCCTTCTCCGCGGAGGAGCAAGAGGATCCATCTCCCTCTCTCGCTCCTCGGCCTCCCTCCGCGACATGACTATCTCGCAGAAGGAGACCACCGCCTCCCACGACCTTTCATTGTCAAGCATCTTTGGTAAGATGGTCGGCAGTGAGAGGTCCGCCCCCATGACATAGGCCAGGGATCGCCGCGGTTCCTCCTCTCCTGGGCATGTTTCCAGCACGTGTTGCGCGGTATCTTCCGCGCAACCGCACCGGTGGCACATCGGGGTTTCCTCCCTTCCGGCGATTCTACACAAATACCTTCCGAAACACCTGTGTCCCGAGAGCACCTACGTAGTCCGGAAGGTAAGGACTCCGTGCCTCCTCTGGACCCACTCAGGGAGAATCGGCCGGATTGCCTCGAGGAGCCGTCGGGCGCCGGTTCCTCTCTGAGTGGGTCCCGAGAGGATCTGCTCCTTCCACCTCACCAGGGCCCTAGCCCTGGCATCTCTGCGCCACCGCTACACCTCCTGTGGAGCGCAGCGCGGTTCCCGACAAATGTTCTAAGCCTACTCTAATTACTCTACTTTAGAACATTTAAACGGACGAAACGACGGATCGAAGTAAAACCGGAGTAGGAAAGTCGCGAGTTTATTTCGAAATTACGTTTTTCGTAGAACGAGAGTAGACGTCCAGGGGAGCTCAGGTGATCGATACTACTTGTGAAAGCCGAGAAGGACAAGGTCACCAATTTTCTTGACTTGGCTCATGAGGTAACCGCCATGAGGGATGTTGATTCTACAATCGCAGTTCCGATAGTTGTGTCGGTGAACGGGCTTACAGCGAAAAGTCTCGACTAATATCGAGGCTTTCGCTAGATGGTTGGATACAGGGTCACATGCAAAACGTGTCGTCATCGTCAAGAGGATCCTCACTCTACAGCCCTAACCACCAGTAGCTCAGTCCCTGCGGCTGGAGGCGGTCTAAGTTTAGGTTTTCGTAATATTTTTTTGTTGTTTTAACCGACTTCAGAGAAGGAGAAGGTCATCAATCCAATAGCCATATTTTTATGTATTTTCCTGATTTCTCGAGGACTCCCAAATCGATTTTAATCATTACTTTTTTGTTTGAAAGAGTATCTCCAAATGGTCCCATATAAATTTTAAATCGTAATGTGTTTTTAAATTGAAGTCGGTTGAATTTTTTTTTCAGAGAAAAACAATTGTATAAAAATATATTTAAAAATTGTAAAACTTAGAGGAAAGAAAATAAATACCTGTTTCTTTTATTCCAGGTCAAGAGTAGAAATTACGTGTTACCATCGCTTTCCTCTATCGACGCCTTCGATGCCGTGACTCGGAAACCAAGCCAGTATCCGGCTTCTAGCATGTACCTTCGCTCGTCCCTCCTCGATGGCTATTACCAACCGAAATACAAACGAGATCCTGATATTTGTATCGACGATGAGGTCGTCAACGTAGGCCCCGAAGATGAGACTAGAATGACACTCATTTAGCCACAGCCAAGTTCTAATATCGATACCTCCAAGGTATAGTGCGCTAACTCTAAAGTTATACGTAAGTTTACAGAAAGAGGATCTAAAGAAAAACAAACACGTGGCATTCCGGCAGTGCCAACAGAAGTTTAAGCAAATAAATGAACACTGACATGCGCTCAGCGGTTTAACCCGCGTAGTTCGCATTGCCGTTATTTTCCTGGGATAAAAAGTGCCTAAGCCTATGTGTTCTTCTAGAGTTTAATCTAACTGTATTCCAAATTTCAACCCGATTTGTTAATAAGTGAAAGTCAAAGTCAAAGTCAAAGTACTTGATTCATAAATGTACAATTTACACGTCAATTAATAAAAAATAAAAACAAAAGAAAGAGCATACAAATTGTATACATTTTCAAAGTTTGAAACTACTACTTTACTGTATTACAATAATTATTGTACAGAAAATTGTCAAGCATTATACGAGTATAATGTCTTTATTGCAATTGTACTAACTTATGTCAAATTTATTTATTTACATTAAAGTGTGTTACGATGTGATTGAGGAACAAACATCCAAACATTGATATGAAAATTTATGATGTTATTCGGAAGTAGGATACTTTATACAGAGTGTTGGTAACTGTCTATTTGTTTCGACTGTCGATTTGTGTATTTGATCTCTGAAATGGCTGGACCGTACTTGAACGGTACTTTTTCTGGCAGACACCTGATGTTTTAAGGAGTAATTTAGATAACAATGTTGCAAGTGCTATTGTTTTTTTCCGATCTGAAAGATGGCAACATGAATATGTATCAATGTACGCAATTACACAATAAATCCTACTATCCTATCCTACTAATACCTATTGTAAATGGAAATGTTGGATGTTTGTTGCTCAATCACGTCATAACGTATAAACGGATTGGGTTGAAATTTGGAAAGCAGTTAAATTATAATCTGGAAGAATACAAAGGCTACTTTATCGCGGTAAAATAACGGAAACGGGAACTACGCCGGTAAAATTGCAGGCCGTTGCTAGTGTTATATGTATATAACCTAGTATTATACCTAATAAACCAATTATTATGAATTAAATAACACAGGTGCCGTTACCGGTAACTGCAAACAGTGTCGCGAGTTCAATAGTTTTTTCTAATTTCGAGAAATTCCCAACACGCCTATAGTAGGTACTTTTCACTTTATAATATGTCGGTACATAGTAAATTTATAAGTTACTATATTTATGGACATTTCAAACACAACACCATCTGACCCCAAACTAAGCAGCTTGTGTTATTGAAGCCTGATAGGTGATATAATACTACTATTTTTATAATTATTGTAAATACATACTTATTGTTCATAGAAACACCCAGGCCGGTAGTTTCTATATCACTAAAAGTATTTGCATAGGTAAATTTCACAAAGCTTATTAGTTTTAGTAATATGACGACCACCAACATTTTTTTTTTATTGGTACTTCTGTAAATTTATTTATGGTAACTTTAGAATTTGTGTAGTATTCCTTGAAGGTGTCGATGTTTTTGGTAACAATTTAATTAATTAATTAATTACAACGCAGTTCTCAGTATGTATTTTCAATAAATTCCTGTTGGCCCAAAATATTTTTGTGTTTTATTTGTTTATTCTATGGTTACAAAGAATGGTTATTCAATAAAACTGCATTATTAATTACGGGATTTTTTTAGAGACAGAACGAGCAGGACAATTCCTTGATGGTAAGCTACACGCCTGCCCATAACAGCACAGTGTCGAGCAGCTATGTAACGTGAGTACAAATCATTACCTAGCTCTGCACTGCGCTAGTTTAGTTACCCAAGTATACAAGATACTTTATTTCTACCCATGTCCAGTATTTCTCTGGAAACACTGTCCTTCAAATATTTACAGTAGTTATATAATGGACCGAGTCGCCGATATTTCCATGTACTTTTATGCATGTAAGTCCTTTATATTGTTTTCAATATATAGGCACTATGCTTATGGGTATACGATAACGTGGATTTGCTTTACCAAACTGCGATCGATATATATCCGCTAATCCTACTAATGTTAAAAAGTTAATGTTTGGTTGTTTGTTGCTCAATATACCTACCAATATATAATATACGGAATACTTGAACAGATCGGGGTGATATTTGAAGAAATTGAAAACAGATTTGAAATGGCACATACGCTCATTTTTATCACGAGAAACTAAGCGGGAACTAAGCGGGTAAAACCGCGGGGCGTCACAAGTACCTACCTGCACCAATACAATACGTCTACGTTTACAATAGATAAGGGTTTTTGCCCGTGGGGTAGGTTACCTACTTAGCTGATCCCGATAAAAAACAATTAGGTATTTTTATCTGAAAAAACTAAACCTATGTCATCCTACGTGTGCTAAAATTATAAATGCGAAAGGGTGATTGATTAGTTTTTACTCAATCACGTGGGAAATCGGGATGAAATTCGGAACACAGTTAGATTATTGTCTGGAATAGCGTATTAGCTACTTTTTATTGCGAAAAAATGATGAGACCGGGTAAAACCGCGAGGCGACGCTGCTAGTTTAATAAATATTGCTCATAATTTTTTTTTTGTAAAAGGTGGCTGTTAATCCAATCTAACAAAGCAAACATGAAATTACAATGAGAGTGTCATTAATTTGGTTCTCTGCCTTTTCGTCGAAAATAGGCGAACCGTTGGTTGGCAAGTGATAATCGGCTAAACAATTTTCAAGGATCCCCATTAATTTAGTTGAAATCCACCAAACACTTATAGTCCGAGATCCCAGAGCCGCCAGACGTCACGTATTTTCTGAGGAACGAAATGTGGACGATTGAGTAGAGTGGTACGTAGGTACACATGCTTACCCGCTAACTTGCTTAGACGGCCAATTTTGAGATATGGGGTAATGAAGGCACATAAAAACATTACTTACTTCACGTATTTTCTACTTACAGATTTTCACGTATTTTATAGGCACGTACTTATATTAAAAATTAGGCCCCACACACTTTCTGTAGGTCGTTTTGGTAAACAGAAGCTTTAAAAACTCCCAAAATAATTAATTAACTTCACTTGAACTCTCATACTCCATTTGTGTCCATGTTCGTCAGACAACTATTTTAAACCCTTTTCCAAAAAGACAGACCGATCTATGGGGCCAATCATCCCCTAAACTTAATGCCTCTATGGGTAATAGAGTGCGAGACTGAGTGAGACGTGTATCAGGAAATATTGACTTAAAATTGAGTTTAGGGGATGATTGGCCCCTTACATCGGTCTATTTTTTTGGAAAAGGCTTTATAGTCCCGAGTTCCAGCAGTGGGAACATTTATGGGGCAGTTTATGCTTGAGCAAAAACAAATTGTAGGTACCTATAATCTTAGATTACATCTAAAGAGAACCACGCGTGAAGGTTTGGTTTACCTACATAAAAAAATATTCTGAGGCAGCGATATAAATCAAAAGATGTGCTCTGAGCATCTTGAAATTATTAACCAACTGCGTCTGTGTGTGTAGCATGAGTGGTTAACAACTTTACTACCAATCTACTTGACCCCTAGAATCGGTAGCAGAGAGGTATGTTGAGGTTCTACTTATTTTGGTTGTTGACAATGACAATAGGCAAAACATCCGGCGTTCACTGCTTCCTACAACCGACTAGAACGGAAAGAGTGAGCTAATTTTTTCTAACATTTGCTCCATAATCCATAACATGTGCTCCGGTTTGAAGTGTTCACTGTTCAGTGAAATTACAGGGCATTAAGATAAAACACCTTATATCTCTGGGTGATGGTGCAGCATTTTTTTATATACGCAGCTATTGGAACATTAAGAGTCAGAATAATTACCTAGCACTACACTGCGCTCGTCACCCAGAGATTTAAGATGTTAAATCTCTAAGCCCTGTAATTTGTGTTAGGCATAGATTTGGGCTCTTCATGTTCTAATAGCTTGCGCCTGCCCAAAGCAGTACAGTGACACGTAGCTGTAGAAACATCATGAATTGGACTCTCCAAATCATCACCTAACACTACACATCGCTGGTCACGATTGTCACTAGGGGTAACGATATTTATACCCTGTAATTTCTCTTGAAATATTGCCCTTCAAACTGCAATACAGTAATGTTTTTTTTGCTTTTCCCAAGAACGCTCATTGCTGCTTTTTTCATACATTTACTGCATTTAGTTAAGGTTTAAGGTACAAGTGTCGCGGTCTGGGCGCGAACTGGCGCCCATACAACTCCATAGTGTCAAGTGGCCAAGTGCCTGACGCGGTCTCCGGTCGCGGTGTCCTGTCGCGATCGCGTGTCGCGGTCTCAGCGCGAACTTGTACCTAAGTATATGCTACGTCAATAGAGATGATATGATTTGATAATGATGGGATTTGTGCCTACTTTACCTACAGCAAAGTAAAACTAGGTTTTTTCAAAACTTTTATAGGCGTACACTTGACCGCCATCTCACCTGATGTTGTGATGTTAAGCGACGATGCGGTCTACGATGGAGCGTGTTTACCTGAAAAAACCGATTCGCTCTCGATTTTATGACACCAAAATTATAACTATCGGGAAAACCCACTCAGGCAACTCATTCCACAGACTAGACGTTCTTATCACAAACGTAGAGTCAGGCCTCTTCGTCCGTGTCTTCGGAATATCCACCATGAAATGGTGCCGCCTCTTCGAGTTACGAGAAGTACGATAGAAAAAGGACAAGGTGGTATTAGATTATGCAGATCTGTCGCACACTCTCCGAAGTGTAGGTAAACTTGTAGTTACATGAAACGAACATAAAATAAATTAAAAGGAATTGGGCATTTCTCACAACACCATATACCAAATAAAATAACAAAATATACGGGGGTAGTTTTATATTTGTGTGTATAACAGGATTATTTTCGGACAGGAGATGTGTATGCTTTTTGCCTTGCTGGAACCATTAAGTAGCGTACATTTTTTTTGTAATACGGGCAGTTTGGTTCGTCGCACCCCAAAATTTCCGCTTCGTGAAGATTGTGGCCTCCGCTTTGCAACAGTTCATCACCCACGATGAGTCTCCTGGCACACGCTAAAAGACAGGGCCCACAAAGTGCTACTGCACAAATTGCTGCTAAAAATTCTAGTAAAAGCATCACAATATCACTCCACATCATAACATTTCATAATTTCGGTTATAAAATTTGACCAGATATATTATTTTTACGAAAATGGCGAAGATAACACAATAAATTGATAATAATTATTTGAGTAAAATTATCTAAATCACTATTTTCATTGAAATACTTCCAGATGATGTCAAATAAATTGTCAAGAAGAATTCAACGGCAGACTTTTGTAATCAAGCAAATAATTTTATATGTTCAGCGTCAAAACAAAAATAATTAAATGCTGACACTTTGATCATGTGACAGTGTACATTTAAAGTTCAGTGTCAGTTTTCTGTTCAGACTTGGGTTACCAGAAATTGTATTTTGCAACCTTTTTGGTTTAATGCAGTAGCGGTCACAACCTAAAATTTTGAGGGGGTGAGACGCCCTAAAATAAAATTAGTTATCTTGTACACTATACAAGACTTAATCACCAATTAAACTTATAATTTAATAAACTCAAATATAAACCATACAAATAATTTGTCGAATTAAAAGGACTTTAACTACTTTACGATTAAACTAGGGACTCCAGATCGGTAGTCACCATTCTCCTGGCTAGATCGTCCATAAATTAGATCAAGTGCACACTTCCCGAAATGTATCCGATAACAGATTACAAACTTGCAACTTCGCTCTGGCAGTTATGACTATATATTTAGCCATACAAGATATTTTGTTTTAATAAGAAGTAACTAGACGAGCAGGTCGTGTGCCTGATGGTAAGCAACATGCCTGCCACATAACAGCACAGTGATACGCAGCTATTGGAAAATGAAGAGTCCAAATCATTACCTAGCACTGCATTGCGCTCATCACACAGAGATCTAAAATGTTATATCTCTAAGCCCTGTTATTTCTCTGGATAAAAGGAAGTCATTGTCTATGACTATTTGACATGGCTGTTAAATTAACCCAAAGTCTTCATGTCTTCAGATGGTGCTTAGTCGATTTATTCTAAAGATGTAAAAATTACTGTGTGCGAAAAGAAATTTGGTAAAAATTTAACATCTTGTTCCAACGTAAAGTATCTTCGCACTTTCAAAAGGATATCCAGTTTATTGGCCGCTATTTTAATCTTGGACGCAGTGAAATGCCTAAAATTGAGCCTAATTGTGCATTTTTGCCTCTGCAGCTGTGATCAGGTTGGGCAGGGATCAGATAGATACGATGGACAACAGTCAGAATTGCCTAACCGTGCCCGTGTTGCTTTTTAAAACAGTAGGGTAAAATTTACCTGCTATATAAAGTTGACTTTTCTAAATTAAAACGTCTTTTGGCGCACCACAGATAGATTTTTCATGGGCTGTGAATTGAATTGTGGTATCACGCTCGAGAACGATAAGCAATCTTCGGGTAAACTCGGAACCACGGCCAATGGCCATCAAGAAATGCGTCAGCATTTCTAGATTGGAATGCTTGTGGCCAGGCCCAGCAGATTCACTTGCGTAATTTCCAAAGTAAGCTATCAAATTCTGAATGGGGCGTTTTCCAGATGCAAATTTACTTGTCATAAATAGTTATAAATTTTGCCAAATGTGGCACCACTATTTGTTTTTGTGAAATTTCGCTAACAAAATAAAACATTAGTAGATAAATATTTTCGTATCAGTGCTGCCATTTATATGTTTTAATCTTCCTTTTACTTTTGCTTAGTTTGTGTCTCTGCATCGAGTGTTTTCAAGATTTTTATTGAAAATCGAATGTGATTAGTAACGATTTTTATTGCATTATAAATTTAATTGACTATTTTTATTCCCAATATTTAACACTAAAAAAGAAGAAAATTTGTTTTCTTCTTATTTATAGAAGGTAAACAAACCAAACACATCGGCTGAGCTGAGAAGAAAATTTTAATTTATCTAAAATAAGTGATGTTTTCGGGAAACCTCCAACATTTTTAGTTATCGCAAAGAATTTATATTTACACTATTTCCCTGAACATTAGGAGGGGTTCATAGTAATTACACTTTTGAGAGTCTATGGTACAGACGAATCTTTTTGAAATTCCATTACCGCCATCTAGTGCGTACTTTGGAACTATTTTTGCCTCGTCGGAAAACGGCTCATTCTAAAAATTTACTTCAACAAGTTATTTTTTTCTTTTAATAGGATATTATATATAATACCATGCTGGCAGCACTGCTTCAGTGCTTCATGTAGTTTAACTAGTTTACAAAAACCGCAAATACGAATGAATCTCATTGTGATTGTGTCCCGATTATTTAATTGTAATTTTCGGAATATTTATAGTGTTCCAAACGAGATGCAATAAAAACATGAACTATATTCTGGTTCAGCAATATATTTGTACATAACCCAGATCGAATACCAATAGATAAAAATGCGGTCAAATTTTGTAACTGTGTAAGTATTTTACTGAAACATCATAGCTTCAATTATTTCATTCACATTTGTAGTTGAAATAATGACTTAAAAACATATAAATAACTATTTCTAATATTTACTGCCAACGTTTGCATGTCATTGTTTTTGTTATTTTTCTTGAGTTTTGGTATACCTATTATGTTCAATTTTTTATAAACATTTGCTGGTTATACTTACTTGAAATAGGATTGACTATTAGTGTAACATAATAATGTTATTTTTTGGCTATTGCTCTGAAAAGCGAGGTTAAACCATTAATTAAAACCATTCCTCCAGTTTCTTAAAGGTTTAGTTCCATCTCTTGCTATCTCATATTCCTGCTACCTTCCCTTGAATTTTAAGTGCAATAAGTACTTATGTACTTGTTATTTTTCTTGATTTATTTATTAGGTTATCTTGTTTTATTTTTTGGTCTTATGCAATTTAAAAAATATTGACCAATTATTTTCAAATTAAGCATTTTCAAAAAGTGCAGATCTATCAGTTTCAGTTTACAACACAGTTATAATACTACTATACCTGCTAAAATGTATCTAGTTAACAAGTATATTACAACATTCTAATAACTGCTCAAAACTCACAGCCTTTAATTATGTCATCATTTTTTTTTTGATGGGCTTAACTTTATTAACCTGTTTTGCCCTGCCATGCTAAAATCCATGACCAAATCTAGCGGTTAGAGGTGGCCTAGTTTAACGAAACTAAAATACAATAAGAACTACACTATGCTAAATATATAGCACATCCATAGACTAATGAAGGTCTAAAATATTAACAATAAGTATGGATTACCATGCCAGTAAGACTAGAAAGTGGAAGACCCAATTAGGAATGAAGGATGGACTTTAATAAACATCACATTGATTGGTCTGCTAAAACGCAGGATACTAAAAATAAAGAGTTTTGGAAAACCTTTGCCCAACATTGGGCTAGGATAGTCTCTAAAGATAATGTACCTAATCTGGTCAAGATTTCTTTTGGGATATTGGATTGAACATCTAAGAAATACGATATGCCAACTTTAAAGTCTTGCGTAGTTTTTGCATGAGGAATACTCCTCCAAAGAAATAAAAATGTTATATTACTAATGATATTTAATTTAAAAAAAATTGTGTACTATGATTAAAAGTTGAAGTAGTAGTTTTTCCAGGGGTTTTTAAGTTTATTCTTAAATAAAAATGTAAGAGCATGTATGTGTATGCGCCAGATGTAGTATATAAGTGGATGGCAGCAGAGAGCGAGCAGTCTCTCACCCCGCGTCACTTGTACAGTTAACATCAATATAATCAGCAGTTTATACAGTGATGTGGGGCGAGAGACTGCTCGCCTCCGCTGCCATCCACTTACATATACATATACTACATCTGGCACGTACACGTACATGCTCCTACAAAAACATTAAAATAAGTCTTTTAGTTTTAGTATAGGTAGTACTTAGTACAATCTGTTTTTCCAGTGGCATACTCTGTGTTTGTGTTGCGGCAACATGGCTGTTCTCCCGCCTATATCAGCTCCTGTTGGACTTGTTTGAGGACACTGGCACGAAGGAAAACAAGGAATATGACTGGTAACAAAATAATTATATGTTTTAATTTCAAGGATTTGTGTAATGTTATTATTTTCAAATTGAATTTAAGTCGAGTTCAGTGCCATTGCTTATTGTAGGAATTCCATCATAATATATTGGATACTACAGCAAGTTATGGCTGGTCTAGTTGGTAGAATGCCGACTGCTGATCTGGAGACCCCGGGTTGAAATCCTACCACTGTCTTTTCGAAATCATGTGCGTAATGCCGATCACTT
Organism: Ectropis grisescens; assembly: GCA_017562165.1. Taxonomy (NCBI): domain Eukaryota; kingdom Metazoa; phylum Arthropoda; class Insecta; order Lepidoptera; family Geometridae; genus Ectropis; species Ectropis grisescens. The sequence continues at coordinate 18,601,215 of CM029773.1, forward strand.
AAAACGGTAAACATCGTAAGAAAACCAACATGTATTTCAAAGGTTGGTGAAACATGCCCTTGTAAAATTTTAGGTAAATGTCGGTTTCCTCATGATGTTTTCCTTCACCGTTTTAAGTTAGCGGCATTACGCACATGACTTAATACAGTGGTGCGTGTGAGGTTTGGTCGGCAGGCGCCGTTCTCCCGACTAGACCAGCCGTAACTTATCGTTGTTAGTGTCTAATATGATGGAATGTCTAAAATAAGTAATGTGGCTGAACTTGACCTAAAATCCTATTTGAAAATTATAAAATTACACAAATTCGGATAAGTCGCGTAAAATGTCTGGTTTCTATTTTCTCGACACGTTAATCTGGTTTTATCACCGGCTTATCAGTGTGTGGGACAAATCTCTCAATGACTTACAAGGACCGTGTAATGATTTTGCGATTGCATAATCGTAGTATTCTTTGCATTGTAATGTTTAATATTTATAGTTCCATAAAAAAAAATTGTTTTTTTTTATGGAACCATCTAGAGATTAGTATTTTTTACTCAAATTTACTCAGATTGGGGTGTATTTCCGCCTGACCTAATTTGAACTGAAATCAATCAACCATTGCATATTTGGAATGGTTAGACGACATTTTCGCTATATGATATAAGATTGAAGCAGATTAAACAACTTTTTTACTGATTGAAAATAGGTTAAAAAAAAACATATTACACACAAACATGTTCCGGTTTGAACGGCATTTTGTCCAAAGAAATCATTGTGTTATGGTAGAGACGAGTAAATCAAATCATATGTCCGAGTGACAAGCGCAGTGTCGTGCTCTTCATGTTCAAATAATTACGTGGAACTTGGCTGCTATGGGCGGGCTTGTTGGTGTCGTGCTCGTGAAATCACTCTTACATTATGAAAATACAAACAGTGCCCCGCGGTTTTACCTGCGTAGTTCCCGTTCACGTTTTTTTCAGGATGAATAGTCTATTTGTTCTTCCAGACTATCTATGTTCCAAATTTCAGCCCGATCTGTTCAGTATTTTTAAGTGAAAGATTAACAAACATCCGTCCACCCATCCATACATACTTACAAACTTTTATAATATTAGTAGGATACAGTCGAACACAGAACTCCTCTTTTTTTAAGTCGGTTAAAAAAAGAGCTGTCATTTAGGCTGGTAGACACACTTTCTCGCTTTCGATTACATTCACTATTCTTTGTCTGCTTATATGTACATATGCATAAAGAAAAAAAAAAGTAATTTTTATACCTTTAGTATGTTTACATTTGAACGCCATCTCGCCTGGTGTTAGCAGCGATGTGGTTTTCTAGGTAGTGTGCTTACCTAGAAGAACATATTATGTTATTATGTAAACATGTTTACATAATAACATAATATGATGTTATTGTACTTTATCTTTTTTAACTAAAATAATATAATGCAATACCAGGAAAATTAAATTAGTTAACATCGAATTACGTTGACTCACCTAAACTATCGCCTTACATGACTCTGCTCACTGTGATATAAGTGATGAGTTTTTTTATTTCTTTCGAATTATTACAATAACAAGAACAAATTTAAAAATTTTGATTAACCCCCGACTACCTCGGATTTGTTATCTGTACAACATTCTATTAGTCAACCCTCAAGCCCTTTCATTTGATACCCATATTAAAGAGTTGTGAAAAAAGAAATGTATTTCGCCATTTTGTGGTAGCGGCCATCTTGGATTTGAAATTTGTCATAGCGCAAATTAATTCTACTAGTCAAGCTCTTTCGTTTGACACCCATATTGAGGTAGCAGTGAAAAAAAAATTCGCCATTTTGTGGTGGTGGTCATCTTGGATTTGATTTTTTTATCGTGTATAGTATTCTGCTAGTCAAGCCCTTTCATTTGATACCCATATTGAGGTAGGTTGTGAAGAAATATTTTGTCCGCCATTTTGTGGAGGCGGCCATCTTGAATCGATTTTAACCAAACATAGCTAAGAACATCCGCACGCATATTAACCTTCAAATTAAAAAAAAAACCGTATCGAAATCGATCCATCAGTTTGAGCTCTACGGTGCCACAGACAGACACACACACAGACAGACATCGACGTCAAACTTATAACACCCCTTTTTTTGGTTGGGGGTTAAAAATAAATTCGCTCTTTAAAACCTCAAAAAGCGTTATTTATAGCATAAAGTGACGAGAGGAGCAGGCTATGTACCTGATGGTAAGCAACATGCCTGCCCATAACAGCACAGTGACACGCGCAACTATTGGTACACGAAGAATCCAAAACATTACTCGTTCCCCTGACATATAAGATGTTTTATCTCTATGCCCTGTAACTTCAGTGGAAACATTGTCTAGGTCAAACAGATCTCAAGATATTGGTTAAAAAAGTGAACAATATATAATTAAATCTACAAAACACCAAAAAAACTATCACAATAAATAAAGCAGATATGCGCGCACTCGCCCAAGACAGCCATTCGGTTTTAGTTTGTGGAGAAACCGGTTTGTTATCTTATTTGCCCATTTGAACCATCGCAGTCAACGCGCGCTGCAGACTAATATACAATACAGGCTTCTCTCACTGTTGTTATTATCTGGAAAAGTATGACTTTAACATCAATTTCAATTCCCACTCAGGAATTTTGTATGGTGGATATGTATGAACTATTTTCATCATTTTTTTTTAACTTTTATAGGTTTACAGTTGACTGCCACCTCGCCTGATGTTAAGCGACGATGAGGTCTACGATGGAGCGTGTTTACCTTGAAGAAACCGATTCACTCTAGATTTGAAGACCCCAAGATTATAACTATTATCTAAGTATCTATGTTATTTAAGTGTTTATGCTGTTAGTGGTTGTTTCATTTATTTTGCTTAATATCTATGTTATCGAACATTTTATTGGTTGCAAATTAGGTACTTACATTCAATAATTCTCTGGAAAACTTAACAACCAAATTCAATTTACTACCCAGAATTAAATCATCGACGTATGTATTGTTTTATTTTTTGTTGATATTACTAAAACCGCTCAACCGATGAGAGTATTCGAGGAGTCTACTGGTTTGTGTAAAAAGTTATCAAAATTGGTTTAGTCGAAAGTTATGAGGTAGCAAGTTTTAAAAACAGTCATATTGAGAACCTCTTCCACTGTTTTTTGATGTGAAAACTTTTTTGCCGCACCGCACACAGATTTTTTCGTAGGCTGCGAATGAAACTCATCGTCACGTTCGTAAGTGAAATATTTTTTCGGGTGAAGTCGGGACCGCCGAGTGTGACAGAGCATGAAAGTGAGCAACTATCTGTTTGCTGTCACTGTCTTTTTTATGTTTGTCGCCTCATTACTTTTAACTGGGTGAACCAATTTTGATAATTCTTTTGTTTTTGCAGTAGATTTCTTGACTAGTCCCATGTAAATTTTATCGTTTTTTTAAGTCGATTTTAATAATTCTGTTACTTAATGTGTTTATTTACAGGATTTTGCGCCTGCTCCTGAATTTGTTCGGTTATGGCACAGTGCTGGTTCCTGCGTTCATTGTCTACAAATACCTGGAAAGGACTAAATATTTTGATAATTTAGGTGAGTAAATAGTAAGACAAGCAAACAGCCAGATCTATTACATTATATTGAAAAATAATCTTGTGATTATTTCGAGTGTGGTAGTATAATACAGGTGTTTAGTGTAATCGTCTATAAATTCCGGCAGATTATAATCTAACCGATCCTGCTGTAAGATTATAATCTGACAGCGTTTACAATTTTACGATGACGTATGTATGTATAATATACCTATACCATAATATGTATTATGCCAATACTCGCTCGTTGCTTATCTTGACCGTGACGTCGCGAATTAAAATTCTTTATGTTCCATACATTTTGTAGAGAAAGTAAACGGCATTTTTGTGTAAGACGGGTGTTATTTTCGCAATTATAACATTTACGTGGCAAAAATGTTAGTAATTATTGGACAAAGTATGTCCATGTATTGACACCATGATGGCCTACATTCGAGAACGTTAGATCTGAGTCAGACGGCGAAGGAAAACGTCGTGAGTAAGCCAGAATTTTCGAAGAAAAATATCTTGCGAGTACCTTTGTTAATTTTACCCCCACTTAGAAATCCATCCTTCTTAGCGTACGTGTTCGGATTTCGCCGAACAATAGTCGTATATATATTCAGTTGGTATCAACTATTCATACATTATCAAATATTAGTTGTCAACTGGCATACTGTTGTAAAATTTAACAGTATCACATACTAATTAACCTTATCCATTTAAACATGGAGTAAATGAAAGTTGATAACTGCTAGATAACTAACTCCACAACCGTAATCATTATTTACAGCCTAAATTGACCCTCTGTTGGGTCTAAGTTTCTAAAACGGTAATCGAAAAATATGCACAATAATTTAATGTTGGTATATTTTCACTTTTTACTGAAATTTCACATTTAGGTACTAAAATAAATACGAAATAAGAATGTACGAGAGTCAAACTGAAAGTTCTTAGAACTGGCCACTTATAAACAATATAATAAAAAAATAATTCTATAATTTGAAAATAGATCTCTTTGCCAATATTACTGAGTATATACTTCATTCATTTGTCATTTGTTTTACGATTTGGCGGCAAATTGAAAATTGTCTGTGTCACGTCAACATGAATTTAACACGAGAAAATTTTCGTGCAATGATTTTTTATGACTTTCAATGTCATTTAAATCAACAAGAAAGTTATGATAGACTACGATTGGCCTTTCACGATGAAGCCCCATCTCGTGCGACTGTTTACAACTGGTTTAATGAGTTTAAACGTGGTCGCACTAATCTCACTGATGATTTACGTGAGGGACGGCCTTCTACGGCGACGACTGAAGATAACATCTGTGTTGTGCGGCGTATGATAGAGACTGACAAAGAGTGACCTATCAGCAGATTCGGACAAGCTTAGGCATCGGTATGAGTCAAGTGCACAAAATCCTACACGAACATTTAGCGGTCAGGAAGCTTTGCGCCCGGTGGATACCTCATAATTTGACTGAGGCTCAAAACTCCATCGTGTGGATTGGTGCCGTAAAATGATTGAACGATTTAACGGAGGTGACTCAAATGCTGTGTTCGACATACTAACAGGTGACGAAAGCTGGATTTACTGTTATGATCCTGAAACCAAAAGACAATCTGCTCAGTGGGTGTTTCCTTTCGAGGAGTTGCCAACTAAAGTGAAGAGAGATCGAAGTGCGGGAAAAAAAAATGGTGGCCTCGTTCTTTGGAAGGATAGGTCATTTCGCAACAATTGTGTTAGAGGATCAAAAACAGTTTCTGCAGAATGGTACACTACCAATTGTTTGCCACTTGTCTTGGAAAAAGTTCGAGAGAAACGACCTCGCAGTAGGATCCTCCTTCACCACGACAACGCCTCATCGCACACCGCCAAGCGAACGATCGACTATTTGGCGACATCAAACGTTGAATTACTGGGTCACCCGCCGTATAGCCCCGACCTCGCGCCTTGTGATTTTTATTTATTTTCAAAAATTAAAGAAAACTTAAAGGAAAGCGGTTTATGAATGCTGAAGAAGCGGTGGCTGCGTATCGCGATGCCATTGAAGAGACCCCTAAGGACGAGTGGGCAAAGTGCTTTTCCCAGTGGTTCCATCGCATGCAGCGGTGTATTGACGTGAATGGACAATATTTTGAAAAGATATAATAAAACTAATAACTGGCTAATGTAATCAGTTTTTGATTTTCTAAGAACTTTCAGTTTGACCCTCGTAGTAATTTTATCTGCATTCGCAGTTCGATGTGTACATAAAATTGCTTTTAATAAGTCTAGTCTATGTTGAATGGGATACTCGCCTTCTGGGACGGCCTAGGCTGGTTGGAGTAGAAAAGGGAAGTATGAGTCGCGCACAATGGCTCAATAAAGAGGAAAAAGGCCCCGCCAAACTAACTAACTAGTCTAGTCTACAAGTGCTTTTTGGGACAACTTCTTTTCGAATTACCCCAAAGTTATAATTGAGGTGTCATTCAATTCGGAATATCGATCTAGATAGTTTTTGAGGAAACATTAAGTGAAAATAGTGAAAAACAATAAAGTGTAAAAAAGAGGGTTTCGTTATTTGCTAATGTTTCGCAAACTGCTTGAAGATAATTCCAATTTGAAAAAAATACCTGAATTTCCTATGTAAAAAAGTTTCTACTCCCGGAACTATAGGTCCAATATTTATAATTTTCCAGGAGGGTTGAAGATACGCCCGAAAATGGTTACTCCGGCCGTCGCAAGTCTCGCCCTCTTCGGACCTTTAAAAAACCTTTACTAAAAAATTAAAAAATCAGGTGCTTCCAAGATAAGTCAATGAATAATAAAGCGTGGTCCAAAAAGTTTTAACGCGATTTTTCAATAAGTTATCATTAGTTAATTAACATTTTTAGTAGCACACACTGTAAGTGCGATATTTGTAAAACGTCTGAATTTTTTTCCTTTCGTAAAGCTATTTTTCAAAGGTCTTAGAATACATTCCCGTTGGAAAAATAAAAAAAAAGGTTAAGCACGTGTTTTCTTTCATTTCAATGCATAACTGGCTTAGAAATAACAGTGAATATTTAATTTTTGAGTCATGTTTAACAGCTGTACAAAACCAAGGTCAAGTTTAACTCACCATAATGTGGCCAAATGTTTGCGAAACTTATTATTACTCAAATTTGTCGTATTAAGCATGTATTTATGCAGTGAGGTACCTACCTTACTCCATCTGGTCTTTGTCAGCGCCAACTTGTACCTTAAGCCTTAAGAAATTTCATTTCAAAACAGTGGCTATGTCTTAAATTCCAGGTGGCAATAGTTATGTATCCCGTACTCTGTACGCATGTTTCGGCTCGGACGAGCGTCTCCCAGAGACCACGAAGCGAGAAGACGCCCCGCCGGTGACGTCACCGGACGCGCGCCGTGAGGCCTTAGAACTCATGTTCTGTTTCACCGGCCTCATGGGCGCATACCTAGTCTGGGGACTGTTACAAGAAAAGATTATGACACAGGTAACTAAAATTAATTTGCATTAATATATCTAGGACTTGATAATTTTATTTGACATTTATTATTATTTTTATCTTGTAATTTACGAGTAGTTGTTCGTTTTTTGACATTTTAAATTGTAATGTTTGATATATTTCGTTTCCCTGACTACTGATTTATGACTGAAAAATTATGATGAATGATATTGTTATTATGGTGTGCTATTTAATGTATATGGGTTAAGTTACCTGAAATAAATTAATTTTGAAATTTGAATTTAATACGACCTTAGAATAGGTGAAAGAAACATTGTGAGTAAACCTATTATAGTATGTTAGGGATGGTCCTCATTTTCTGCCAAAGTCTAATACGCAGCGCACCGCGGATGCGGACCTTATTTTCACTTTGTTCATGCAAATCCCACCAATAGTTATTTTCACTTTGTTCATAGAAATCCCACCAATGGTTATTTTCACTTTGTTCATACAAATCCCACCAATGGTTATTTTCACTTTGTTCATACAAATCCCACCAATGGTTATTTTCACTTTGTTCATACAAATCCCACCAATGGTTATTTTCACTTTGTTCATACAAATCCCACCAATGGTTTTGTGCACGCTCTAGAAATTATATTATTTTTAAATTAAAAGCCCTTTTATCTTATTTTATACATTTTGATAGCTCCTGTCATACTTCGCGATATTACTCTCTGACAGCAGTGAAGTTTATTTGTAAATTTTGTATACAAGGTTTTATTTATACACTAGCGGCATATCCCGGCTTCGTCAGTGGTACAACATACATACATAATATTACATAGCCTATACAATTAAAGGATCACGTATTATTCAACGGCGAAAGATTTATTTTAAATCTGTTCAGTAGTTCCTGAGATTAGCGCGTTCAAAAAAAAAACCTGTTTAGCTTTATAATATTAGTATAGATTGCTTTCTGACTAGGCGTGGTAAGCTTGATTGTACCCACACATTTACATAATTTTCTTGTCCACAGAGCTACGTAATGTCCGACGGGACTTTGGTTAACTTCGACGATTCTCAGTTCCTAGTATTTATCAACCGGCTAGCCGCATTGCTTATAGCGGCGGTGCGTCTGCGGTGCACCGGCCGAGCGCTCATCGCGGCGCCACTGTACAAATTCTCATACTGCGCGCTCACCAATATAATCAGTGCCTGGTGCCAGTACGAAGCCCTTGTTTATGTCAGCTTTCCTACACAGGTAAGAGTGAGATTGATAAATCTTTGTATCTTTCATTTCCTTCTAAACTTAACTCGAGTAAAAAAAATACCTAAACCTCTACGCAAAAACGACGGGGGTGTTATAAGATTGACGTGTGTTTTGTGGCTTCATTAGGAAGCTACTTCCGAACGAATGAAGCCACTTTGAAAGAAGTAATTTTTATTTCGACTTTTTCGGTTGAACGGTGAATTAGTCGGATTCTTAGCTATGTTTGAAGAAAATGAAAGGACGTGACTAGTCTAATTCATTCACGACCACAAAATGGCGATTTTTTTACAATCCCCTCAAAATGGATATGAATTGAATGAGGTTGACTAATAAAATACTACACAATATGACAAACTTCCAATCCAAGATGGACGCCACCACAAAATGTCGGGGTTTTCAAATTATTAACTTACCTTACCTTGTTTAGTAAACATCAACATGCTTTTATTAATGTTTTAAATTTCACTTCGTTGTATTGTCAGGTGCTGTCGAAGTCTTGTAAAGTGATCCCAGTTATGCTAATGGGCATCATAGTGTCTCGCAACAAGTACGAGATGTATGAGTATGTGACGGCTGCGCTCATCACCATAGGGATGGCCTCATTCATGCTCGGATCCCATGAGGGCACGGAAGGTACGTCACTAGTCACTACTGAAGCTATGTAGTAAACTGTGGTTTAACAGTTTAGTATTTATTAGTATCACGCAACTATTGGAACAAGACGAGTCCAAATTATTACAAACTTGTACTTCACTGCGCATCCTGCGCTGCTGCGCTGCATACTGATTTAAACAACATTGTCCTTTAAACCAGAACATGACGATGTTTGCATATTACTGATTGGCGGTGAAATAACTGGCAAAGATGTGGGAAATATTTAAAAAAGTAGAGAAAATCTTGTAATTTTTACTGTTTTTTTTGTGTATGTTGTCAGATTATACCTTCTGTGTACTTACTGTTACAAACATATCAAGATCAAAATTAGCCAAATCGGTCCAGCCAGTCTCGAATTTTAGCCAGACAAGCAACCATAATATGGATTTGAACCAATATTTTACCTAACAAGGTGTAACTACCACAGTTTTTTGGTTTATGAGCGTGGCGTGTCAGGCGGCAATGCTTCTATACTTACTTTTCACTGTCTTTGTGACTATGTGTCCATTTTTTTGTCACAAATTTAATTTCTTTTCACTAAATCCGCTTGATACACTTTCGTAACTATACTCCACCAAATTACGAAAACCAACAAACATAACTTTGCGGCCGGGTTTTCGGCGGGAAAATGTATTCTTCGTATTCTTATTTGGGAAGGTTTACCCATAAATTTATGTTTGATAGCGTCTACTTAAACCAGTATTTATTTTGATATAAACATTACACAAAAAAAAAAATTGGAGAGAAAATGGTTTCGAAGTATTTAAAAAAAACAATTTTGCCATTGAATGCAGTTTAGAATGAACAATGAGTTTATTAAAGAATGAATTATTCGTGATTAAGCCCCGTAGGTACTATATAAATATTATGAATGCAGTTTGTTTTGTTTTTTCGTGTTTGTTATAACGTATGCAATTCATCTAAAACATAAAACCACTGGCTTCCTTATAATTTATCATATACCTAGTAGCTCCTAGATCACTTGAAAACTCGAGAAAGCGGATATAGTGGATATGTACTCATGAAGTACCTCCACTACCTAACCAATAGAAAGTAACCAGGTATATATACCCCAGCTTGGACCTTCATGGGCGTGTCTGGAGCGGTCCTACTCGGGTTGTACATGACGTGCGACGCGTTCACCGCATCATGGCAGGCGGCGCTATTCGCACGGTACTGCGTGCGCCCGCTGCAAATATTGTGCGCCGTCAATGTGTGATGAACGCAGTGTACATACTTATACGACATTATCTGTATTGAAATGACAACGTCTTATAAATTGGTTTGCCGGGTGACACTTCAAGAAACTGCGTTACGCTCCGCTCACGTTATGCGCTCACAACGAGAGCGAGTGAGAGGCACGCGTCCCTTCCACTCGGGCATGGTTAGCCCGCCTAAGAGCGAGAGAGACAGACATAAAAAGTGAAAGGCACGCGTCCCTTCCGTAAAATTATTTTACCACTCAAAGTCGTTGTCACGTAAAACTTTCGCCCGTATACCGACTTTACAGGCAACCAATATTTTTTTTTCTTCTAGAAACATTGTCTTTCAAACAGGAGTACAATGATGTTTGCGCATCACTACTTTGCAGTGAAATAACTGACAACGGTTGTGGGTACTTCTGCACAAAGAGAAAGTAGAAAAAAACACTACCTACTTTACAGAAAAAGTAGAGAATAAAGTTTTATTTCATGTAGTGATTAAGTCCCACTATATCTATCTCAGCTTGGACCTTCATGGGCGTGTCTGGCGCGGCACTACTCGCGTTGTACATGACGTGCGACGCGTTCACCGCGTCGTGGCAGGCGGCGCTGTTCGCGCGGTACCGCGTGCGCCCGCTGCAGATGTTGTGCGCCGTCAATGTCTGTTCGTGTACGCTGGCCGCGGCGTCGCTGGTGCATCGAGCGGCGACGGTGCAATCGATCGCTATGCTACAGGTAAAATACATTGTGTTTAGATGTTTTTTTTTAATTTACACACTTGTCAAATCGTTACATAGGTACGCATTACCATCCGAAGAGGGGGTCACACAGGGGGGTGTCACAGGACTTTGCTATTCGAATATTCGTGCTGAATTACTATTCGAAAAATTCGAATGCAAGCCCTACACAGGAGACATGCCAAAAAATCGTATACCTTGATTTGAAAAATCTAAAATGTACAAAAAAATCGAACAGCAAATAGGGTATTTTTTACCGCGGGAAAACAACTGGAACGGCAACAACGTAGGTAAAATCACGGGGCCGTACTAGTGAAGTCTTTTTACTCGACATTTATTCTATTATCATTGGTATACCACCTCAAATATGAGGCTGCGACCACTCCTGTGGCGTACAGTGCCGCTTGGAGACGTCGGATCTTATTTATCTATTGTCATTCAATTTTCACACTTACAGCCACGCCAACACGTGTGACAATCCATTAAATACATTGATTTAAAAAAAGTAGGAAAAACTTTCTACGTTTTAAATGTTTACCTTTTAAATGTCATGAACATACGATAATAATACAATTACATATCATGCCATCTGTCGTTAATTACATAAAAATAAACATTAAGAAATTGATCACAACCAAAACAAAAATTAACAATAAATACATAAAAAATAAAGAAATAAATGTTAAATAGAAAAAAAAAATCAGAACATAAATAAGAAAGAACTAAATGTAAACAGGAAAACAATAAAATAACAGCTTATATACTATCAGAGTGTTGTCTTGTTTACTCCACAGCATCCTGGGTTCCTGGTGGACGTGTGCGTGCTCTCGGCGAGCTCGGCCGTCGGGCAGCTGCTCATCTATCGGACCATAGAGCGGTTCGGGGCCGTCGTCTTCACCATCATCATGACCCTGCGACAGGTAAGGAAGAAACCAATTTTATCGGAAAGATTCGGTAGAATCAGAATCAGTGTATGGTATCCCTATCTCTGACGCAACAAAATGGCGTCTTTTTGATGTTTCGTAGTAGCTGGCTCGTGTTTATTTTTGGCGAGATCTTCAGTTTAGAGATGCCGTGCTGATATATTTTAAATTCGCCGCACTTTGTCAGTATCAACTTTCGTTAGCCAGGCTCTAAAACTCTGTGGATTCTATTCTATAAAAAAAATATGAATTCCATGGCGGGTTTTTTACCCCGACCAAAAAGAGGGGGGTTATAAGTTTGAGCACTTACTGGTGCTGGATACTAAAATTATAAGTTTTTTTTTCTTAGACTATCTGCAACAAGAACGCATTGTCCAAATACTGCTAAAACTTATGGACTAGCATACGCAGCACACTAAATGTTCTCACTGCGGGGGCCTTCGCAAGGACAGATCCAGGCTATAATGAATCACGCTGGCCCAGTGCGGGTTGGTGACACACGACATCGAAAAATTCTAGGTATATGTCGGTTTCCTCTGGATGTGTTCCTTCACCGTTTTAAGTTAGCAGCATTACTCACATGACTTTAACAAAATATAGTGGTGCGCAAGGGATTTGAAACCGGAGGCTCCAGATCGGCTGTCGCCTTTCCCACGACTAGACCAGCCGTAACTTAAAGAATAATTTTAAAACTCATACAATATTATTCTTATTTTCAGGCCGTATCGATCCTCCTGTCTTGCTTAGTGTACGGACATCACGTGACTTTAGGCGGTGCCGCGGGCATCATGCTAGTGTTCACTGCAGTACTCCTCAGGATGTACTGCAACCAGCGGATACGGAAGCGGAAGGCTGCTCAGGCGTACAAGCAAGTTCCTACGTAACAATTATGTATATAGCAAGCATACCACATAACAAATAAGTACAGACAAGTCTCTAAATAACAAATGCGTAGCTACACTACACCTTACGTACCAAATAAGTACGTAGATAAATCTTTACGTACTAAATCGCTACGAAACAAATGAGTACGAAAATACTATTTACGTAACTCGCTACGTAACAAATACGTGCATAGCAATTCTTTACGCACCAAGTTGCTACTGAGTTCTACACGCTACGTAGTACGTAGCTACTCCCTACTTAAAAATAAGTACGTATATACACTTAACGTAACAAGTCGCTATACGTAGCGACTAATAAGTATTAGACTACAGGCCCGTGAACAAAATTTATAGATCAAATGAACCACCAGGAGACTAATGTGGGATGATAGAAGGGTATAAAGTAATAAGATTCTGCCCTATGTCGTCACTTGTAAGCTGTCCAACTGAGTGCAGTGTACGGCATTGGTACCATACAGTTTCAATACCTCTTATTCATTCATAATTTAAGAGCGACGCTCTTGTCGGTGGAGTTCCTTCCATGTACTTCTACACTCCGCCTTCTCCTTGACTTCCTGATACGACACTACATTTATCTTCTCCTTCACTTGGTTCATGTAACTTCTCCTAGGTCTACCTCTCTTCCTCCTCCCTTCTAATTTACCTTCCATTATTGTTCTAATGAAGTTGTCGTGTCGTATCAGATGTCCCAACATCTTCCCTCTTATGTTTTCTATTGTTTCCATTAATGTTATTTTCTCCTCTACCATCTTCAAAACTTCTTCATTGCATTCATTTCCTTCCAGCTGATTCTCTCCATTCTCCTCCAACACACATTTCGAATGCCTCTAATCTTTCCCTATCCCTTTGAGTCATGGTCCACGTTTCGCTACCATATAGTGCAATACTCCAGATGTAGATCTTAATCAGCCTCTTGCGAATATTCTTTGATATTCGGGCTTTGACAACAGATACTTTTTATTGTTAAAAGCTCTTTTTGCCATTACTATTCTAGCTATTCTAGCAATAGCTCTTATAATCCATTATTTCGCAATGCCGTACAAAATCACGCGATAAGGAGAAATGATTGAGGGTTGCAACCCCCCTCTTTAATTGCACTCAGTTGGACAGCTTACAAGTGACGGCATAGTGCTGAACCTTATTACTTTATACCCTTCTATCATCCTACATAGGTCTCCTAGTGGGTTCATTTGATCCAGAAATTTTGTTGACGGACCTGTAGTCTATTTGTAACAAATTACTACGTAACAAATAAGTACGAAGCAAATCCCTATTCAACAACTTATGTCGCACATCGTTTGTGACAAGTCCGTTCGTAATATGAAATAGTATTAAGCCCAACATATTTGTATAGTGAAATCACTAAGGTAGTCGCTTCCAGTTTCATGCCACCTTATTTACACTACTTATCCTAAACCAATTTTTAAAGGTATAAAGCGTACCGATAATAAGTTCTATGCCTTTAAAAATAAGGTTTAAAATTGACCGAGGCTGAACAATTGCAAATAGTGCAACTTGTGGGCACAGAAACGCCACATAAACGTAACTACGTATAAGTACAGAGGAATATAAAATGCAAAGTTTCCAATGCACCCTGAAAAGCGTTGTGCTATTAGTAATAAGATTTAAAATGGGACCGATGCGAAACTACTGCATTTGTATTACCGTAGATCAAAGGTTCCCAAACTTATTTTTCTCGTGGACCACTTTCAAAGTTTAACTATTTTCGGTAGACCCCCTGCTGCTACATTTGTACTGTATTCCCAAAACTCCTAAAAATATCACTCTAAATTGGGGGTGTTAAGAATAAAAATGTGGCATATAACCTTGTGTCCTATTTATTTAAATAATACCAGTGGTTATACAAAATTATAAGCTTTTATTATTACAAACAATCAACAATTGACATCAACAATAGGTAAATCCAAGCCAACATTTTTAATCTTTATTATGAGATAACCAGAAATTTTTTCGTGGATCACTACTTACAACTTGTGAACCCCTGTTTTTGTTTCAAGTCTATGTGGATCCCCGAGTGGTCTCCTATGGACCCCTGGGGGGTCCACCTGGACCACTTTGGGAACCTATGCCGTAGATTATAACCTATGGGTACGTACTGTGTATAGAAAACCATTGATTGTGTAAGTCCATTATAGTATAAAATTGACATTGTTCCTTGAACGCTTTGCCCCATATATCATTTTACAGTTTTGACTATGTCTTAAGGCGGCATTTCACTTGGTGTGTCGTATCTCTGTCTGTATCCGTGGAATGAATCTGTAAATATATTAAAATATATAATAAAATGTATCACCATATTTCCTCGGTCATGCCAATTTAAGAACGACGTTTGCGGTTTCGTATACTTTTTTTTTAATGTATTTTGTAGACCGTTCTTGTGAAAAACAGCTACGAAAGTTGAGCAGAAAATACACACAATAAGCAGTAAATGAAGTGAAAAGAATCTGTGTCAGGTCAACTACAATTATGTCTTTATTTGCCATTTGTAGCATACATGTCAAACATCCTATGAAAATTGTGTTTTTTTTTTAACTTTCATAGGTACACTTGACCGCCATCTCGCCTGATGTTAAGCGACGATGCGGTCTACGATGGACCGTGTTTACCTAGAAGTAACCGAATCAATCTCGATTTGAAGACACAAAGATTGTAATCATTGGGAAAAACCCACTCAGGCATCGTATTCCATAGCCTTGACGTTCTTATCACAAAAGTAGGGTCAAATTTTTCGTTCGTGTCTTTAGAACATCAACCATGAAACGATGTCGCCTTTTCGAGCTACGAGCATTCCGATAGAAAAAAGGTCAAAGTGGTATTAGATTATAAATACTTAAATTTAAAAGTATATAATATGTCTTGCTCAATCACGCCGTAAAAGCTAAACAGATCGGGATAAAATGTGATACTCAGAGCGTAGTCTGGAATTCGCATTTAAATTATTTGCATTCATAATCGCCGACCTACTAGTTGCAAATATAAATTAATCGCTCTTCTATATTTGGCTGTATTGGGGAAAATGTAGCAGTAATATACACAAATACGTTACGCCAAGTGAAGCCATGTTAGTTTCTCTCCAGTTTTTTAGAACGACAGTCTCGAATATTCGATGTAAGTATTTATTCCTATAAGTAATCCTAATTTAACAATACTACAACATAGCGTTGTCTGTATTGTGAGGGCTTCGACATTGCTATGTGTGAGTCCCATGAGGGTTTCGTAAAAATATGTCTGAAATTTCCGTTACGTGTCACTGTGCCTGACATGTGCCTGATGGTAAGCAACATACCTGCCACATAATAGCTCAGTGAAGTATACTGGCCTAGTGGCTTAGTTGGTAGTAGCTCTGCCTGCGAAGCCGAGGGTCGTGGGTTCGATCCCCCACCCAGTGCAAATATTTGTGTGATGAATTCAAATGTTTGCACTGTGTCTGTGTGTGTATATCAGCTATCTGGCTGCCATCACACAAGCTTTGCTTAGTTTGGGGTCAGATGGTGTTGTGTGTGAATTGTCCACCAATATTTATTTATTATTATTATTATTTATAGCTATTGACGGACCCGTCAAGATGGACGATATCTTTCAGCAAAAATATTATGCGTAGTTTTAAATAATAGATAACTCGTGATCATATCATAAATTACTAACGTAATACATGCAAGTAGGTGTTTAAGAATTTTTTTCAGGTTGTAAATCTTCTGAGTCTTCTTACCTAACATGGCGCAATCAATCGTCCAATCACAACTCAATAATTTTGTCGTAAAATAAATGTAGAGCTCTCATTGGTCGTGATTCCATCGCTGTTTAGTAAGTGGCAATTCGACAGATGCGCCACGCGTCAAAATGACGACATTAGATTGTACTATGGTTAATTAAAAATTGAAATATTTAATTTTAGGACAGAAAAATGACTTCATTAGAGACAAAAACGATATTTTTTCTCCTAAATATTAATTAGGTCCTTACATATAAATTGGTGTTTTGTCGAACTCACTACTTTGGTGTCAAATAATATCTCCTCTTTGGTTAGGAATTCCAAATTTAAATTTATATAACTGTTTACTCATGTTTCTGTGTTTTGAAAACCGTAATTCATTTGTTTTTTTCTCTATTGGGTTTTTAAGTATAGTAATTTTTTGAGGGAATTTTTGCTTGAGGCAGGATTTGGCTGGTTTCGCTAGGGTTCAGCCATTGCGATAAGCATTTCCGATTATTGTACAGGATACGATAAAATACCAATTTCATATGTAAGGAACTAATATATAAGTTAGTCTAGATAAAAATGTAATTCTTACCAACTCCACTAGTTGTAATCTCTTGAGTGATATTCTGTATTATATTGTAGAACCAGCCTATATGTATATATAATTAGTATAGTTTATTAATGGTGCCGATACTGCCGATTTTATTGCAGTTTTTTTCTCGCTAAGAGAACAAGTAAGATGGTTTGTTCGTTATTTTTATGATATAACAGGCCTGCCCATAACTATGCCAAGCGATGTTTGAATTTCACGAATTGAGATATTAGCTAGCA
The DNA here is from genome assembly GCA_017562165.1 of Ectropis grisescens. Lineage (NCBI taxonomy): Eukaryota > Metazoa > Arthropoda > Insecta > Lepidoptera > Geometridae > Ectropis > Ectropis grisescens. The sequence goes on from CM029773.1 coordinate 18,618,457, forward strand.
CTGTACAGCTTTTTTGTAGTTACCACTACAGGGCTACTCGCAGTCCTACTGAGGAATAACCACGCATTTGTCAGCTATTCTACCGCCAAGTAGTGATGTCTATATTAAAGATTTATCTTAAAAATAATTGACCATCTGAGGAGGCTTGTTGTGGCTTATTCAATCCCTATTAGCAATAATCGTCACATTGTAATTTTCTTGTTTTGAATTTGTATTAGGTCTTTGTGTCTAATGTGTGCTAAAACTGATGTTGGTTTCGCAGATTGTTTTGAAATAGTTAAGTAATACGTTTCTTATTGGCACATTAAAATCATTCCAGCTACATGACTTATATTGCGCAATCGGAAGTTAAAATGTACTGGTGTCCGTTTTGTGTTTCGCTTTTTACTTAGACATGGTGAATACGAATGCTATTTATTTATAGTATTGTGTATATTTATTTATTTTTCCATATTCCAAACATCTTCTCAACGTAATGTTTATATAGTACCTACGGGGCTTAATCACGAATAATTCGTTGTTTAAATACCTCGACATTTCGGTAGCGTTACAACCGCCGTGGTCACGAGAAGACTGAAGAAATTGCGGGTCGTCTCATTGCGGAATGATGAATGCGAGAGAAAGGCGATGCTAATCTCAATCTAAACTATGAATTATTCGTAATTAAGCCCCGTAGGTACTATATAATAACCTATATGTAATATACATTACCTATGTGTTCAAATCGCGAAAGTTTAAAAACAATATCTTCTCAACGCTTAAGCGATCCAAAAACTTTTAAAAGTTTTGAGTTATTCATTTGTTTTCGCAAAAGCTTCCATTTGGTTATATCACCGCAATTCCCTCAGCGTCTAGCGTTTGAACATCAAAATCTAAAATATTTTTCGACGTTTGTAAAACGAACTCAAAAAGAAAAAAATTAGTGTACAGTGTAACCAACTTATCTGTAGAATGTAGCGGTGGCGCTGTGATCGAAAAGCATTGCCATTTATTACAAAATTACACAACTTCTGCGTCTGTGTTCTGTGAGCGTAAGTAGTTCCATTTTCAGCCGTACTACAGATAAGTTGGTGGCACTATAAGTCTAAAAGGCACTATAAGGGTTGTAAAACAGCGCATAGACAACATTTGTACGTAAATTGTCAATTGTAATTTTAAGCTTGTGATTTTATTATAAAAAAGAAGTAAAATAACATTTTAGTTGAACATGTTTCGTTCCGTTTTCACGAGAGATTATTTCCGAAGAAGAAAGAGTGGACAAAGATGATTTCAACTAATTTCCTATTTCAACATTTTAAAACTAAACCTTATGGAAATTACCGTTTCATTCGACGGTGTCAATAAGGTTGAAAGTAACTTGATAGTCTGGTATGGTATCATTGTCATTAATGACTTTACTGCTTATAAGGTTCAACCATAAGCCCTCTGTTAAACTTTTAATTTTGTTTTCCGTTTTTTTTTTTTTTATAAAACAAAATTATTTTTATACAATTGTCTAATTTACTATGGCTGACTTGTAAATGTGTATTTACCAATTAAAAACTTTCTTTTAAACTTGGCGTTTTTAGAAAAATAGAGAAAATGAAATGGCAGAAAAGTAGAAAAGTAATAACCAAATACAAATATAAAAATCTTTATTGCTGTTTGCAGGTAAGATATGGTGATACAAAACATTTTAAAATTTTCCCCTTTCAAACTGGCCTCTTCTAGAGGCATGCAATATTCTGGCACCACAGTTGCTTTTGGTCTGAATTTACACAATGATAATAATAATCAACTGATAAACTCTTCTTCTTTGCGTTTCTCCTACAATCCAGGCGTTGTTAGGTGATGTCCTTGATTAAAAAATGATTAAAATGACAGTTGAGACAAAGTATCGTATGTATTTTCAACTTTATCGACATTGTTAATTTGTTTTTAAACTGTTTCTTTATTCAATATTCATGATAAGGGAGAGAGAGTGAGGGGATATGTTTATTATTTAATGTGATCAACTTAATCAAATAACGATAACGAATCCATTATACACCGGAAATTTAACTTAGCACCAACCAATGTATTTTATTTATTGTATTGTTTAAATTGTGTTGTCTTTGAATGTAGTCTCTATAGGTTTAATAAATTATTGAAAAGAAATATATTTTCTGGTTGAAAAGTTGTGTTTATTTCACTTATCGCTTTACCTTTAAATATTTAAATAGTTACACTTATTCTGCAGTCTGTAGTAGACAAGGCTCAGAATAAGTAGCTCGTAAAGTTGATGGTTCGAAGCTTAATTTCCACTGGTCTAAGGACAATTGGAGGTTGACCGACAGTAAATTTGTCGTAGTGATGATGTTACACATAACTTTCAGCTTAGTAACAGAATCATGCGTGAATATGTAGGTAGGTATGGTATAGGAATGCAACGTTAAATGATTATTTTTATCAATAAAATTGAATTTAAAATGTAAATTCTCTTTGGTTTTCCGAACTGATATTGGTTCTGTTTTTTTTAACCCCGACCAAAAAAAGGGGTGTTATAAGTTTGACGTCGATGTCTGTCTGTCTATCTGTCTGTGTGTGTGTGTGTGTGTGTGTGTGTGTGTGTGTTACCGTAGAGTTCAAACGGATGGGCCGATTTCGATGCGGGTTTTTTTATTTGAAAGTTAATATCCGTGCGGATGTTCTTAGCTATGTTGGCGATGTAAGATTATATATCGATTCCCACAAAATGGAGGACAAAATATTTCTTCACAATTTACCTCAACATGGGTATCAAATGAAAGGATTTGACTAGTAGAATACTATACACCATAAAAAAACTAATCCAAGATGGCCGCCACCACAATATGGCGAATTATATTATTTTTTTCACTACTACCTCAACATGGGTATCAAACGAAATGGCTTGACTAGTAGAATACATTGCACTATGACAAATTTCAAGTCCAAGATGGCCGCTTCCACAAAATGGCGAAATACATTTCTTTTTCACAACTCCCTCAATATGGGTATCAAATGAAAGGGCTTGATTAGTAGAATGTTGTACAGATAACAAATCTGAGGTAGTCGGAGCTTAATCCAATTTTTTAATTTTGTTCTTGTAACTTTCTCGTTTTGAACACATCTTGTAAACGTACAGGATTTAATCACCATCTAAATTATTAATTAATTACTTTAATGTTTCGGCAGCGTTACAACCGCCGTTCTTACGAGGAGGCGTGATTTTCTGAATTAAATAATAATTTAACAACAAACGTGATTAGGTCCTGTATAATGTTTCCAATTCATTATTGTGGCGGCACCCAGTACTCCCAAAGTGCGCACCGGTGTCCCACAGAGTTCTCATTTTTTATTTAGTTTTAACAACATTCGAGAATGACGCGTTTTCCAGATGCAAATTGTCTTGTCAAAAATAGTTCTAAATTTAGCCATGTGTGGCACTACTGTTTATTTTGTGAAATTTCTCTAACAAAATAAAACAATAGCGCCACCTATGGTGAAATTGAGAACTGACTTTGACAGGTCTTTTTGCATCTTGAAAACGATCCATTTGCGTGCTACCAAAAAAGAATTGACAAAAGAAAGCCTGGGTATGATAAGGTCTCAGTTACACGTTAACATTTAGATCTCCATGATCAACGTACATGCAGGCTTGCTAAATTAAAATTGTCTATGCAATTAGACAATCGTAGAACATATTTAAAGTCTTGTTAAAGTCTATCCAAGGAATGGCTAAAAAATGACACTAGTTGTCATTACCTACATCAAAAAGTTTCTTAAAGATTTTTTGTATTTTTGTTGTGTGTCCAAATCATGTTGTGGTTCTCCAATCCTATCAGCATCAACAGCTATTACGAGTTTAGAGTCTTCCAAAACATTACAAACGAAAAGTAACTGCCAACGTAAGTTGGACTTTATCAGATTGTTGGATTGTAAGTTTTGGATTGCAATGGCCTGTTTGGGTCAGTTATGTTACGACTTAAAACATTATCAAGCAAGAAATTTTACTTATATTATAAATGGGAAAGTTGGGGTGTTTGTTATCACGTTGGAACGGTTGAACGGATTTGGGTGATACTTTGAATACATCAGTCTGGAATTAGCTATTTTATTATCGGGATACATTTCGTGAACGGAAAATACGCGAGTAAAACCGCGGGCGCTACTAGTTATTTCAAACAAAAATAGAATCATAAAATTGATTCACAAAGCTGAGCCTCTCGCGTAACATATAAAAAAGCGATGACCTCCTGTCCTCCTTTCGACATAGATCTCTTCCATGATACCTACGCCCTCTCTCTTGATATGCTACTTAGCCCTATCCTCAGCTTTTCTTTAGCCTGCAGCCTTAACAGTATCGTCACTCTATCGGGTGTTTTTACACTATTTTTTTTTTTTTTTTTAACCCCTTGATCTGTTCATTACTATACCAGATCTCTACAGGCCATATATAATCATCATCATCTGCTGCAAGACGTCCCTGCTGAATATAGGCCTCCCCTGAAGATTTCCACTACGAAAGGTCCTGCGCAACCAGCGGTTTCCAGCGACCTTTGTGAGGTCATCTGCCCATCTAGTGGGAGGCATTCCAACACTGCGTCTTCCGGTTCGTGGTCGCCAACCTTTCTTCCCCAACGGTTGCCAGTTTTAAGAGCGATGTGACCTGCCACTTCAGCACGCTTAGGTTCTCTTTGAGCTTTGTCGGCTACTCTCGTTATTGTGGGAATATCCTCATTACGGATTCGGTCGTGCAAAGAGACTCCGAGCATAGCTCTCTCTATAGCGCGCTATGTTTATTTGAGCTTTGTTATAAGGCCCACAATTAAGGATCACGTCGCACGGCCGTATATTATAGTTGTTTAAATCAGATGAAGTTTGATGTGACTGCTAATATTATAGGGTTGTTGTTTGAATTAACAGATCTCGCTACGACTCCGTTCTCACACTGTCACAGACATAACTAGGGCGGTGTCAGCAGTGTCAGGGTTGACAGGACGTAGAAGCGAAGAAACGACCTGACCAGGACCAACTTTTGGGTTATGTATGGACCGGGTAAGATACTTCAGTATTTACTTAAGATAGGTAGGTAAATACTTTCGGGAACAGTTACACGCATCGGATGCAAAACTGTTTGGAATAACTATAGAAATTACAGGGCATAGAAATTATAATAGAGTTAGATTTTCCGTCATTTAATTATCTTATATCTCTGGGTGACGAGAGCAGTGCAGTGGTAAATAGATAAATGATTTGGACTCTTCATGTTCCAATAGCTGCGTGTCAGTGGGATTTTATGTGGCAGGCATGCTGCTTACCATCAGGCGCATGTACCGCTCGTCTGGTCACTAATTACTATTAAAAAAATGTCGAAAAAATCGTCCTGTCACCATAGACTATAACATAAATAGTTTTTTTTTTAACACAAAAATTACGCATTGCCTCAAATTTAAAAAAAAGAAATATTGCCAGTCTTTAAAAAAATAAATATTGCCAGTCTCAGGGACTACCGATAGAAGTGAAAACTTATAACTCAGAATTTTATAGCACACTTTGGAAACTACGCGGGTGAAACCGAAGGGTCCTGATAGTTTGGAATACATCTTCAAAGCATTGTCTTTAACTAAATAAGTCTTCTAACCATGGTCATCTAGACTAGATGCCTTTTTTTTTAACTTTTATAGGTTTACACTTGACCGCCATCTCGCCTGATGTTAAACGATGATGCGGCCTACGATGAAGCGTGTTTACCTAGAAGAAACCGATTCACTCTCGATTTATATATGCCTATGGTTAGATGTCTACCTGAATGTATAATAGTAATACGTCCGAGTTCACCCGATGATTTCTTTAATTCACGAGCTTGATGCTTAAGCTCAATTCACAGCCCACGTAAAATTTGTGAGTGGTGCGTCAAAATAAGTTTTCATTTCAATTATGGATTCATTTTGCCCTGCTACTCACCAGCCAGATCTGAAGCTTCGTGTTGGGGTATAATCATGGTATAATAGGAGAGTTTTTAGCTTTCCTCAGATACTTACCTACCCAAACTTTAGCACAAGCTCGAGAGCTTGTGCTAAAGTTTGGGAAAAAAATAAGTCGAGACTTATTTTTAATTTACTCTTGCGATCCTCGAAATATAATGTCAGTCTATGTTGCCAGTATGCTGGTTCAGCTCGCACTGACGGCAGCGTTGGCGCTAGGGCTGTCTCCGTGCGTACTACAGCGCACCTGCCCCGACCCGGGTCGCGTGCCTCGCCCGCCGTCCTCTGTCTGCATGCACCGTCTCGATCAACATGAACTATGGTACTTATCTTGATAGAAATAAGGACTAAAGCCATCACAAAAATCCTTTTTAACCACGATTGTTCTTTACTTTATCGTCAGCCAACCGTAGTTCGCCGCTGGAAATAGGCCTCTCCAAAGATACAACACTCAGCCCCATGGTACTTAAATGACATTACAGGGCATTGAGATAAAACATCTAAGTATATCTCTGGGTGACGAGCGCAGTGCAGTGCTAGGTAGTTATTTGGACTCTGCATGTTCCAATAGCTGCGTGTCAGTGATATTATGGGCAGGGATGTTGCGTACCATCAGGCACATGGCCTGTGCATCTCATCAGTCTATACCTATTATAAGTAAAACAAAAATGAGTAGAAGTAAGAACTGCAGCGTCATCACGAAATATTTCCAAGGTATCAACTGAGATTATGTACGTAGTATGCACTTAATTTTGTTCTATTTTCAGTAGCCCATCGAGTACATCGAAAAATGATAAAAAACGAGTATATTAAACACACGAACTCTTCTCTATGGTCTATGGTAAGTAACAAAGTATTGTAGTTCTCAAAAAGTAAAAGACCCACAGGCCTACCGCCTAACTCTCCTGCATTCTGCTATGCTTTGATTTTGACGTCATCTCCTAATTTGGTAACGCCGATGAAAGCAGACAACTACATCTGCTTGCCGTATGCAACGAAACTGACATAAGCAACAAAATAGGTAATAATTACATAAGTAGTGTTTTTCAAACATACTTCTCAATTTTTAGCGCATTAAATATTAAAAATACTTACTAGCTGCACCCTGCTCGCGTAGTCACGCCACCTGTCGAAAATTTATACTTCAGGATTAAAATATAGGGCTATTTACGAGTTACGAGTGGTATGGTACTATACCAGAATAAAATATTCAAGTTTCGAGTAATCCGTTCAGTTTCTACAGCATTATTGACGACAGATGCATTTTCAGAAAATTGATATCTCAGAGATGATTCGTAATTTCACCAACCGTAGCGCCAATTGTTCATTTCGCAAATTTACTCCAATGAAATGAAACATTGTTGTCGTCTATGTGAGAATTGAGGACTATCTTTCATTGGTCTTTTTTGCATCTTGATAACGCCTTATTGAGCAATAGACATCTAAACTTGGAAATTGCGGAATTGAGGAAATACATTTACTCATTTCCGATTTCCGCCTGGGGGAGAAGGTCGGGTTATGTTGGACTCGACACAATGATGGACATGTCCATCACCACCATGACACACCATGGTATCCTTACCGACTAAACCTCCACGAGGTTCCATCGCATCTACGCATCGTTGGCACGGCGGCGACGCGTGTTGCCCCGTATCCGGGCCCCCGTAAAACATAAAACTAACCTAACTTTCGCATTAGCAGTAAAGGACAGAAACGCGGCCGTAGTGGAGGCTATGCGCCGGCAGGAGGCGGCTTAAGCAAAAGACGATGTCGAGTCATTACTATCGGAATCCTAACCGGTAGTGATCGGCTTAATAGACGAAATCGGACTGACTAGTACCTACTAGAATTAAATGTTCAAAACACCCCCCTTATTTTCCTTTTCTTCTCCTAATCTAAGAAATATGTAGAAAAAAAGATAAATGTAATGACAAAGGTCACGGACACTGGAGTCTGTGGAGCGGCAAAATAATAATAATAAAAAAAGTACTTAAAGTAGTATAGTCCGGCGGAGTCATAATTTTGAAATGTAACGTGTATCTCCAAACCTCCAATAACACATATTGAGGAGAGTTGTTATGATAACGTTCTTGGCATATTTACCAAATGACGGATTGTTGTGAGACTGCGTCCGTCGGTTCTGTGTTTACAAAACAACTCTCTTCCAAGTCGCCTCCATGATAATACTACTATACAATACCCGTACCACGATATCTTTTCGTTCATCTATTTTGTGATAATTTTCAGATTCCCAAGCAATTGGAAAATGGTTATAAAACAATTCAATGAATGAACAATTGAAATTAGTTTACTGCTACAATCAAAAGTAAGTATACTTCTGATGTAATAAAATAAAATATATTTGTAATCATTCCATACTACTTCCAAATTAAGCAAAGTTTAGTACTACTACGCAGAAAGTAAATGAATACTTATATAATTGTAGATACATAATTTACTGAGCTAATGTTGTTTCAGTAGTTAGATAAGCTAGTGTACGTCGGACATAATTAAATTGGCTTATTTCCGTCTTATAGGTAACCTACCTACTCAAAGGGTGCATTTTTATTAGTCATTAACGCCCGTATTCGGAGAATCATTTCTTTGGGCTAGCGACCGAATTATCGACAATGAAAATGCATCCTAAAAATCATAAAATCTCAAATTCCATTTATCTCAATGTCGTACCTACTATGATTTGATACACCGAATTTTCGCAAAAATTCTAATTTTAATTTATTCGCATAAATACGCATAATTAGACTATACTTTGTGACATTTTATCAACCTTACTAAAATCAGATACTTTTCAAGAAAAAATTGTCGCCTTAGTAAGATTGCGAAAAGAATCGTCGCCTACTGAGACTAAGCTTATTGTACTGATTGGCCAACCAGAACTCCCAAAACAATATCTTCTCTGATTGGTTGACGATTTGAATTTTCAGTTCTTAATTTATTCTGTCACATGTTATTATGCGATTTAAAAATCGTAACGAATTGAGTTTTCGCAATTTTTTAATAACTATAGTCGGGGCATTTTAATAGGTAACATTTGACAATTCATCAAAATTCGACAACGTAACCTTGTAACGGCGGGCATAAAATAATATATTTTTTCGTTTTGTTAGAACTGCATATTGTTTAATTTTTTTCTATTACGACTACATATTTGTTATATTAATGACTGATACTAACAATTTTACGATTTGTTTTCACTTATAAACCATTCTAAATATAATAAACAATGTCCGATCTAAAGAACTGCACGTCACTACAATGTTGCGACAGTTAACCTTTTTTGTTTTTAACCACTAATGATGTTACTGTAAAATCGAAAGCTGATAAGTTGAATCGAATGCAAGGATTACTTGTGAAGAAATATCACCATAAATTAATGTCCACGTTGTGACTATAATAAAACATAAATATATTTATTATTATTTTATTAACTACTAGCTTTTACCTGCGACTTCTTCCGCGTAAAATAAGTAAGTATTAAGGTAACTGAGGGAGTACATATTTACTTGAACAGTAGTACACCCATACAAATTTACTTTTACTAATATTAAAACATTTTTGTACCTACAATTTCATAAAAATCAGTTCAGTGGTTTAGGCGTCAAAACTTAATTGACAGGTGATTACTTTCACATGTATACTATAAAATAGTATGCATTTTAAGTGTCTAATTTAAAAAATTTACGGTTTTCAACATTGACTTCCATATAAATTTCATCCCCCATTTCAACTTCTATTTCATCCCCGTACGGTTTGAAATTACAATATTGCTAGAAAAAACCTTTATTTTCTCCACTTCAAGTGTTAGATATAAAGTTCCATGGTTTTATCATCAACAACGACGAATTTTCACACAAAACTTTCATCCGCCATCACACAAGCTTTGCTTAGTTTGGGGTCAGATGGTGTTATGTGTGAATTGTCCACCAATATTTATTTATTTATTATTATTTATCTCTGTTCAGTTAATGAATAATTAAGAAATCGAAATTACAAAATTGCTACGCGAAGCTTATTATAAAGCGAAGCGATTGCTTCACGTCAAGCGTTTAGATACGAAGTCATGGTTTAATCTTCAACAGTAACAAACTTTCATATAAACCTTCCATCCCCCATTTAAGCCCGCATTTCAACCCCGTACAATTTTAAATTACGAAATTGCTAAAACAAACACATATTTGCTTCGCGTTAAATGTCTAGATACGAAGTTTCATGGTTTTGTGTTCAAAAATTACGAATTTCCATATAATTTTATCCCTCATTTCATCCCTTTTCCGTAATAAAAAGTAACCTTTTTTGAAAAAGTCCTTTTTTGAAATTAAGTCTATCTGTGTACCAACTTTCATTAAAATCGGTTATGTGTGGATCTCATGCTTATAACTTTGAAAATTACGATTCATACAACCGTCCATCCCTTGTTTCACCTTCTTAGGGGCTGTATTTCACAAAACCCCGTCTTAACGAGCACCTGCGTGCTAAAATACACCTCCATGCAAAATTTCTGAGTTTTCGTGAAGAGTGATCTATCGCTTTTATATACCAATATAGATAAAAATGCTAAAAATAACCGTGACAATAGACAATATTATTAAACATAATTAATAATTTCTTTGAGTGCTCACACCAATGATGAAGATGACAATACTAACTGTTTTTCAGATACTGATTAATAAATACGTTTTTTTTTATTAAATTATGCACTTGTCATATATTGCTCCTTAAATTTACGAAAAAAATATATTATTATGGGGCAAGGGTTTGCCGGATGATTTTTAAAATTCACATATTGGTGTTTCAAGTCCGTATCGATTCATTTCACTTTAATCGAGGTTTTAGCCAGGTCACCTCACTATGACGACATAAGTGACAAACGTCAAATGTTACCTTTTAAAATGACCCGACTATAAGCAGCAATTAACTGGTCTCGTAAATTACTTGGTTGTTAGGTTGCCGGTGAAGCTGAAGGTCGTGGGTTTGATTCCCACCCAATTCAAATATTTATGTGATGAACGCTTCTATAGTAAAAGCTTTGCTTAGTTTGGCGCTGTGCGAGGCATATCCACCAATATTAAAGAGTAAAAAGTAATAGACCCACAAATATTAGACATTGATTTCTTACTAACAAGGAGAAACTAGATTTTCAACTAATCACAAAAAAAAAAATGATATGGACTAAAATTAAGCTAATCAGACTCTGCCAAGAGTGCGGACTCTGCCAAGAGTCCTACCACTACAAAACTTATACGTAAAAATTACGTACAAAACAAAACTATTACGTACAAATTACAAATGTATACTTATACGTGTTGGTAAGTAGATATGTGTTACATTTCGCAAAAAGCTGCTATACTTATTCTAATAGTCTTCGATCAAATTTTCAATAAATTCATTTACACATTTTCATTTCGGACAAATTACATACAGGTTGATATTATTATTGGAATATTTTTTTCGAGAGCGATTCCAAGTTTCTGATACTTTGAAAGCGTAGGCGCACAACTTCATTGCTCGACATTTGGCTGCCGAGTGAGTTAGGGTGGTGATATCGTGTAGTGTAATCAGAACGCCCAATCTATCGAGCCCTGCTCATCGGCCCGATGAATCGTGTCGTCTAATCGCTACTTAAGACCTATCCATAGATACCGCACACGTATTTAGAATTAAATCCTGTTCGAAATTTAAATTTTCAAAATAAATCTACATTTTGTAACATATGCACCATAACGTAGTAAATTATAAAGTGTGATCGTTATTATTTTTTCGTTTCAGCAAAATTCAATAACAGAACTGACTCTCTGCGCTCATCCTAATTCACCCATATCAGGTTCAAAGAGAAAGAGGTAAGTCTAAATTTGTTACACATGCATTAAATTAGCAAATTATAAAGTATAAATTGACGTGCACATTATTCATTTATGAATAAAGTACTTTGACTTTAATGAATATAGCTTTCTAATTCACACACAACACTGATTGCAAACTAAGCAAAGCTTGAAAAGCCTGATAGCTGATATAATACTTATATAGTTGTAAATACACACATATTAACAGCTATATAGAATACATAGAAATACCCAGACACAGTATAAATATCGTTACCATTTTTCTTTTCAGCAAATTTCAATAACAGAGCTGTCCCTCTGCACTCATCCTAATCCGCCACACATCAGGTTGTAAACATGCGCAAGAGCATAAATCACGCGGCGTCCCGTCAGCGGCACTGGCAGTGGCATTGGGGGCGTTGTTGTGCGTACAAGTGGATCTCCTGCTGTTGCACCGTCAACTGCTCCTGCAACAAGACTGAAGATGATGAGTAGGCTGCTGACTGTACTGGCCATGGCCGTACTCTTACAGGTACGGATTGGGGTCAATCTAAGTGTCTACAAATCGAAAGTGCATTGGTTTTTTTTCTATCGTGCGTGGTATTAACCTTATTTTCATTTACATCCCGAATCATTATAACCCGAATTTATAAAGTCTATATTAATGATTACACGGCCGTTTTCTTGGGCAGTTATGATGATTCTACTACCGGCACTTACAAGGATAACAAATATATGTTCCTAAAATTATTATTTTTTTACAGACTTAGAGGTAATTCCGGTATTCCGGTTGTAAGTTTTTTTGTGTGTATGTTACGTGATAGCTCCACCAATTATGTACCTACCTATCTATTATTTTAAAGTTTTTTTTTATTTGGTAGATAATACTTCAGATGTGGTCCCATATACATTTTATCGAAATCCATAAGAAGGTTTTTGAAATGTCAACAAGAAACTAAAATTTGCTTACCTTTACCTGTACACTGTATTACCTCGTATTCGTGCTACTTCGCTATTTCATTGGAACAATCGATCGGATTGATCTCGACACGGGATCAAACCTCTCGGACTTTGTTTTATCCGTTTAAGGTGCGTCCCCCCAACAAAACGAGTTTTTATTCTAGTTTTCTGAGCAATCTAGTCATTAGCCAAAACAAATATCAACTGGTAAAAAATACATTAAATTTCTACTGTTTCTTGGCTTCAAAATGGTAGTTTCTTTTTTTTGTTAATGGTTTTATTGTTTAAATAATCTCATTACAAAAAACTCAAAAAAATAGTAATTATCATGCATCTACTTGAAAAACCGCCTCGAAAAAATATTTGGATTTAGTACTTACACCAACAGATAGACAACAATGTTCTATTACGAATATTTTGCTAGTAATATTTTGAATTGGTAGAAATAATCTGATTTTATAAAGAGTTTATTCTAAAATTTGAGCGTAAAACAGTTTCCAACAAATCCTACTGTTTCTCTCTTGCTCTTCTGAGGTATGGGATGAGGTAAGAAATACTCAAGGTCATTTGCTCGGGGTATGGCCTTAACATGACAGACATACAGATGCTTTAGTGGTGACGGTGATTGGTTCAATGGTTTCGTTCAGAATACCGCCAAAGACAAAGACACGAAGAACCACAAGAGACGGTGTGTCGATAGAGCTAATAAAACTAGCAATTTTGCCTCTAGCCTCTAGCTCCAATCCTCGCTACACTGTTTAATAAGTGTCTTAGAGAAGGCTTGTACTCGTCTCCACTGAAAATATCAACAGTGATATTGAAAGGCAAAGGCAAGGGACGACATTGATGGATACAGACCAGTGTCGATAATATCAGCAATGGACAAAGTGTTTAAAAATGGCTTAAGCGACTAGTGGCCTACCTAACCGAATCCGTGGCGCTGCGCTGTGTAAACAACAATACGCATACCGCGAAGGGAGTTCTACAACTTCTTGAACGCGTGAAGTGGTTCGTAGTGTGTTGGATGCTCGTGAACGCAGACAGCAAGTGGCTGTATTCTGCTGTGACTTATCGAATCCTTCGATGTAGCAGACCTACTTAGCTATAAAGCTGAAACACTATGGCATAGTTGAAAAATCATACGCTTTGCTAACTGACATGTAACGAAACCGCTCTCAAGTAGTGGATGTTGGCGATGCCGATAATAAATCAGATCCACTGTCTTCGACTATGGGAGTACCTCAGGGTTCATCAGTTTCAAACATGCCGACGGAAAGTGTCTGGGAGTATTGGGGTTTTATTTCTAAAGATATTGCCTATAACATACGTGAAAATGAGTTATCAGAAAATACGTGAAGTAAGTAATGTAGCTTCTGGACCCCATATCTCAAAATTGGCGGTCTAAGCAAGTTAGCGGGTAAGCATGTGTTCTTAGTACGTACTAGCTCTAGTCAATCGTCCACATTTCATCCATCAGAAAATACGTGACGTCTGGCAGCTCTGGGATCTTACTCTACAAGGTCTCTTTTTACTTCCGCCCCTCTACCGCCTAACTAAATCGGCTGTGGGTTTGCTATTTTTGTCTCTATCATTCCAAGCAAAAAGAAAAGAGAGAGCAGTATCAAAGCTAAGACAGTTTTAGTAAGGCTGTAGACCCTCCAGCCCTGTTTCAGTCTCTGTCTATTTATGTTACCGTAAAATTGTACATTGTAAGATCCATCAGATTACAATTTAGCGGCGTTAGATTATAAATTAACATTACCCCAACGTTTTGTATAATTACAATATCTCGGGTAAGATTATAATCTGAGGTTGATTACATTTTTACGTTGAAATATACATTCCGTATCTAACGAAAAATAACTTTTCAGGTAGCATCGGCTTGTAAGAACTGTGTGGTAAGTTTCAAACCTATCAATTGCTTTCACTCCTTGCTTTTGCCCATTCGAAGATTGTATTGTTTTCAAACATAGTAAGTAGTGGTTAGCGAAGACAATGCTTTGCTTATAATTTGACCACTGCCTAATGTAGTGTCAAAGCAGAACTCGGTCACATGTAGTCTAATGTGTCTCGTAACTATACTTAGGATTTTCACTGTTCGTCGTTGAATACTTTTTAAGTTTACATTACATGTAGACAATGATGTGTTCACTGTAAGAAACATCACTATGTTCCGGTTTGAAGGTCAATGTTTACAGATAAATTACAGGGCATATCAATTTATCAGCTTCAATCTCTGGATGTCGAACGCTCGAACGCAGTGCAGTGCTAGATAATTATTTGTTCTGTGTCTGGGTAAAAACATGTATTTGTCTCAAAGTATTATATCAGTTACCTGGCTTCCATAGTATAAGCTTTGCTTAGTTTGGGTTCAGATGTTGTATGTGTAATGTCCTCCGAACTATATGATGTCCTACTAATATTGTAAAGCTGAAGCGTTTGTTTGTTTGAACGCTAGAATCTCGGGAACTGCTGGCCCGAATTGAAAGATTATATTTCTGTTGGATATCCATTTATCGAGGAATGCTATAGGCTATATGAAATTACGCTACTATCAATAGGAGTAGAGTATGAATGAAGAATGTAACAAAAATGGGAAAAATATTCCTTTTCGAGAGCTTTCGTAGCGCGCGCTGACATGCGCCGAAGTCTGAGATAGCATGTGTCTATTTTCTTCTTGTGTTCTTATAAGGTTGCATTATTTTAACCTAATCTAACCACATTTGTTCTAAATCGAGTTAGTACGATCAATTTTGGATAAGTGATAACGAGCGTAGGGTTCAGCTAGTATTTATAATATATTTATGATAATATGTCAGGTGCTGGGCAAAGCAGAGAAAGCAATGTTCCGTGCGCACTCCGACGCCTGCCTCGAGCAGTCGCAGGTGGACCCTCGGCTCGTTGACACGCTGCTCAATGGAGAGCTGACGGATGACCCGGCTCTACGGAAGCATGTTTACTGCGTCCTACTCAAATGCAAGGTATGTTTGTAATACCTCGGTATTCTAGAACTTCTTAACTCTACTTGTAGTGAGCATAAGCATCCCACTAAATGTACCCACTGGGTCTTGGGGCCTCCTTTCGCAAGAAGAGAGCCAAGGCCGTAAACCACCACGCTGCCCCAGTGCGGGTTGATGGATGTCACATCAATAGATTTTAGGTATATGTCGGTTTCCTTGCGATGTTTCCTTTCACCGTTTTAGTTAGCTTCACGCACGTGACTTCGAAAAGACAATGGTGCGTGTGGGATTTATACTCGGTGCTCTGGATCGGTAGTCGCATTCTCCCTGTTAGAACCAATTCAAATAGATGAGTGAGTAGCGCTTATAATAATGATTTTAATTTATTTTTCGCTTTTAAGTGCCTATTTGTGGTTTTGAAGTCGGTTTAATTTATTGTACGAAAATAGTTTATCTTGTTTTTTTTATTGTTTGGTAGATACCAAACAAAAAATTGATTCATAATTATTAGCGGAGCAATTGCGTAACATGCATAGATACAATAAAAAAGGCGGTAAAAAACTGAATCTATTTTTTTATTGTCGCCTTACTGTTGTAAACTCTTTTTTAAGGTGGTGGGTAAGGATGGTAAACTACTGAAATCAGCCGTTCTTGGTAAGCTGGCGACGAGGAGCGACGGGAAGAATGCTAGCAAGGTAAATGTGTTTTGATATCTTTAGAATACTGTAGCATAAAGCATAAGCAACCCACTAAAACAATGTATTACGTTTCCAAAAAAGACATAAATATATTTAAAAAAAACTGAAGAAAGGTGGTATTGTTTTTTTTTAATAATGTTAATGTAATGACTCTATGTCTATTCACATAATGTGGCAACACTCCGCCCTATGGTGCTTTGCTTTCGCCTTTGCCTTAAAAAAATTAAAAAGTTCTCCATGTTGTATATTTTTAAGAGTTAGTATAAAGTGTTAAGACATTCACACTAGAAATTTTCGTAGTGGTAGGTCTCTCGGCAGAGTCCACCTGGGGAAGTACCACGCTTTTGCCAGTTATTTTACCGCCAAGCAGTAATGTGGAAACATAACTGTGTTCCAGTTTGAAGGGCCATGTTTACAGAAAAATTACAGAGCTTAGAGATATAACATGATAGTGATGATAACGTGCTAGTTAATGATATTTGGATTATTCAAATTCCAATAGCTGCGTGTCACCTGTCACTCTGCTGCTATGTGGCAGGCATGTTGCTTACCACTAGGCACATGTCCTGCTCGTCTCGTCACTCTACATAAAAAAGTCATTCTGACCATGGGGGCCGGACTCCTCTCATTTTCAAAAACATTTCAAGTTGTTCGGAGAAGTTATGTAGCAACGACGGTTGCTAAAACTCATGTCTACTTCTGTTAGGACAGATCTCATGATACATGACTTATTTACGTGCTGAGAGCACGACTGAACGATTGGATCGTGTGTTGCAAAGCGCCGCACTGATCGATCGGTGCGTGGTGCGATGCGCACCATGTTCAAGAGTCGTCTGTACATGTCATTAAAATATTCCACCTACATACTACGCGTGCATAATTTGTGTTCGTCTATTGGTATCCAAAAAATCATAAAGTTCGAGCTAACCAAAATCTAAAAGCACAAAAGCATAAATAGCGATCTTTTGATATTTCCCACAGATCTTGGAGAGTTGTTCCGATCAATCAGTCGACTTGGCACCGCAAGACGCCGCGTGGAACCTCTTCCGCTGTGGATACGATCGCAAGGCTGTGCTCTTTGACTACATGCCCACAGACAAGCAGCCTGCTCTCGATGTTTGAAAGTTGGCGCTAAAAAGTTTATCGGCAAAAAAAAACAAACGTTGCTCATTTTCTTTTTTCTGAACTTGTAATACTGTTTATTCATAATATTAAATTCCGAAGAGATAAATTATAATATTTTCCATTTTCCCACTGGCTGTTGTTAAATGTATGTCAATTTGTTTTGCAATATTGAAATGACACCCATTATAAAATGTTTATGAAAAATATTTTGTTTACTTTTTCTGTTACTTAGGAGGTATGTAAAAGAAAGGAGGTATTTACCACGCTCTGTTTTGTGTGTGTGTTTTACACAGCCCTAAACCGGCCAGACAGGGAGTCAGACACGCGAATCTTATTGTTCCGCTCTTTGGTGTGAAAACTAATTTGGCGCACCACACGCAGATTTTTTCGTAGACTGTGAGTCTGATCTGTCACGTTCTGAAGTGTAAAAGCGTCCACACACGAGTCCTAAAATCAGATGAAACGACGTAAAAGTAGTGGGACGGAGCCTACATCGCAACATAAATCACCAATCATATGGTGCGATGTAGGATAATTGATTGGTGATTTATGGTTCGATGTAGGCTCCGCCCCACTACTTTTGCGTCATTTCCTTTGATTTTAGGACTCGTGTGTGGACGCTTTAAGGCTCCACTGGATTAACTAGGGATCACTGACTGGAATG
The DNA here is from genome assembly GCA_017562165.1 of Ectropis grisescens. Taxonomy (NCBI): domain Eukaryota; kingdom Metazoa; phylum Arthropoda; class Insecta; order Lepidoptera; family Geometridae; genus Ectropis; species Ectropis grisescens. The sequence goes on from CM029773.1 coordinate 18,636,670, forward strand.
AGAAAGATTAGTCAGCTGCTCTTCACTGCTGTTATTATTAATTACAATGAAGTTAACGATTCTGCCGTGTGGTTTTTCAAAACACAACTTTTTTAGAGTTTGCAGAGAACAAAGCTTGGGAAAAACTAAATACTAAACTTTATAGTGTCATTCTGTTTCCACCATGCAAGTGTCTACAATATGGAATTCGTTGAAGAATAATATTTTTATTACGCTCCATGCTTGGCATTAATATTATTTACGCCTGCATGCAACCAACCCACACTGCATTTCTAGTTTGCATATCGACGATAGGCAAAGTAGGCTGTAGTTAGTTGCAAGTTAAGTGTAAATTATGTTCCAAGCAGCTTTATGATCTCATTGCTGTAGTGGGCGGTGTGACCCACAACAAGCGGCTACAAATCGACCAATTTATTGGGAAGAGGTGGGTAACATTAAGCTTATAAAGTTCCACGGAACTTGATTACGAAACACGTTTGTGGCTCCATAATTCGACATTGTTCTTGAGGTTGTATTGAATCTGAGAAGCCATGCAGCCTCCGTGGTGGCAGTATCGAAGCGCGTCTCAGAGTCAGCGCGTTCGAAGACGGTTTAAAAAAGTTTGAATAGTGGCGGGAAAACTTTTGCGCCTTTCAGTTTGGATTAAAAAAAACAATTTTTTGTCGGACTCTACATTTTCGAAGTTAATTAATGTTGGAGGATTTTAAGACATGGTGTTATCTGTGTTAAGTGTTTAATTTCTAAGAAGAATAACGTGTCAAAAAGTTTTTAAGTGAGGATTGATTTTGCTAATGTGTGGACATCGCGAGAAGTTCCACGAAGATTTAGAGAAACGTAAGTGTTTACTTCATAATACAGCTAATAGATATAATATATTATTTAAGCATTTTTACTTATCTATTACAATTATAGGGCTGCGAGATAACCATCTTAAATTCTGAATTTTGTTGCTGACGAGCATAAAGCAGCACTACATAATATGATTTGAAACGTTTGTGGACAAAAAAACCGCGTGAACGTGCTACTACTGTTATGGGTTTTTTGGCGGCGGGTTATTTGTTTACCATTAGGCACCAATACTGATCGTCACATCACTTAAATAAAATTTGGTTTTCGAGACAGTATTTTTCTTTTTTTATTAATCTGAATAACAGTCGAATGCACTTAAGACTAACTACGATTAATTTACCGCATTCAAAATTAATATTAACAAGTAGCTTACATTTTTCCGACATCATTCAAAGAGATTTCCCCAAAAAGTTATAAAATCAACTCGACCGAAAACTTCATCAAAACCTTGAAAAGTGTAAGTACCTTGCTTGTAAATAAGTGCATAAATGTTCGATGCGCTGGATATATTTGTACCTACTTATAAGTATATTGCGATTATATTTATAATCAGTTTCATTATGGAAGCTATAATATCCAACTAATATAATAGTACTTAAATATCAAAATTTGGATGTTTGGATGTTTGTTGCTCAATCGCGTCATAATGTTTGAATGGATCGGATTGAAATTTGGAACAAAGATATATTTGAGTCTCGAAGAACATATTACTTTTTATACCGATAAAATAACGTAACAGAAACCACGCGAGTAAAACCTCGTGGCGCTGCTAGTTTAATGTAAAACAAAGATCAAAAAAGATACTAGGAATTCGAAACAAGTATTTATAATACATACCTAGGTAAATTATAATACTACTTACTACATATTTACTAAGAAAAAGTCGTGAAAGGTCTATATAACCCCAGTTGGAACAGATTTCATACACTGCTTTAACTATAGAAAAGTGTCTGAAAAGACTTATTACACTTTTTTCTCCCGTCCACTTAGTGTTAGTAACTCGCGATGCATTTAATTTAAAAATAATGTGTGTATTAACAAAATAATTTACTACCCTTTTCGCCTTTTATAGTTAATTTGTTTAAACTTTACCCAGTCAAATTACAGGGCATAGAGATAAAACATCTTATATCTCTAGGTGACAAGCGTAGTGCAGTGCTAGGTAATGATTTGAACTCCATGTTCCAGTAGATATGTGTCTCTATGCTGTTATAAGCAGACATGTTGCTTATCATCAGGGACATGATCTGTTTGTCTCAGCACTCTATACTATAAAAAAAAATAACTATTTTCTTTTCTTTACTTGGTCGAAACAATATATAGATAGATAGATAGATAAACTCTTTATTGCACTTATTTAGAAAACAAAATAACAAAAATATTCAAAACTTAAAAAAAAAAACAAAGTAGCAATTGGCGACCTTATCGCTAAGAGCGATCTCTTCCAGGCAACCGCAGTATGGAAAAGGAGATAAGAAGAATAAGAAGACGGGGAAGTACAAATAATGAGTGGAGGATACTTATAATTCTACAATTTGGAAAATTAACTATACTACTTATAATATATAATTAAACTACAATACCAATTCCACTAAAACATGCTACATATACTTACATATTGATAACTGTACACTCTAATACATAAATACGAATATAACATACACTAATAGATACATAAATATCATGTTTTACCGATGGAGATTTATAAAATAGATTTAAATTATATAAAATTAAATAACAGTAACGATTTCAAGTAATTGATCACGTAGACAAATATAGTTCATTCACCAGTTTCTTGAAGGTGGCTAGCGATGGAGCTTGTCTGGTTGATACTGGCAAAGCGTTCCATAGTTCAGTAGCCCGAAAAGCAAAAGATTTGCCGTAGAAATTTTCACTGCGTGCTGAAGGCATTTGGAGCACCAAATTGTTCTTGGATCGGAGAGGCAAAGAGTGTGCATCGCTCCAGAAAGTAAAAACATCTTTCAGATAACGAGGTGATGAGGGGATAAATAATACATTATAGAGTAGAGACAAAGTATGAGCATTCCGACGAAGGCGAATGGGGAGCCACTTGAGCTGCATACGAAACTGAGATACGTGATCATATTTGCGCAAGCCAAATATAAATCTTATGCAATAATTTTGGAGACGCTCAAGTTTATTTAGCTGATCTTCATTGAGGTCGAGATAGCAGATATCTGCGTAGTCCAAGATGGGAAGAAGAAGAGATTGTGCAAGCGCAACTTTAGTAGTAGTAGGTAAAAAATTACGTAATCGTCTCAACGATCCACCAGAAGCAAATAATTTGCAACTGATAGCTTTCAGGTGAGGTTCCCAGCTTAATGTACGATCGAAAATCACGCCCAAGTTTTTGACTGATTCGCTGAATGGTATAACTATCCCGTTAAAAATAACTTTTGGAACGGAAATCCAGTCGACTCTAGTCTATATACATATTTATATAACTATTACCTACCGCAGTTCACAATGCAAGTACAAATCCAAAGTGAAATTGAGATATTACTTTAAACAATATGAGATATGATTACCTATGTATTTATATATTGTGTCAATTCTACTTATATGTAGAAATATCATTAATCGCACAAAAGGACAATCGTTATCCAACAAGGCTATTTACGCCAACCCTCGCGCTTCGGTGTTGCAATCTAAAACCTACGTACTGCGTAAACGAAGTTTATGCAGTTCTGAACACAAGATTCAAGGTTGCAGACTGTCAAAACCTTTGTAAAATTCATTCTATAGGTTTTTACGCCCTGTATATTTATGTCTAGGTCTACCCTATATTTGAACTGTGCTAGCTTAACTGTTAGTAGGCATTAGAGACCATGTGTCACAAGTTCATTTATTAAAGAAAAATAATAATGCAGGTAGAAATGATAATTTTAAATTAATTAAATAGTATGTACTGTCAATGTAAAACACGCAAAATTTGTGTATAACAGAGGAATACCAAGACAGCGGGCTGGCCGAGTTTTGGGTTCCACTCCCTATTTGTAAAATTGTAACTATCAAACAAATATTAGAAATAGAATAACGATGTAGAGTATGTAACAGTGTTGCTTATAGCGAGTAGGAGTATCATTCGTGTTGGTTTTTTAAATAATATAGTGTGATGCGATGAGCAAGACAATGCTTTGTTGTAATTTGTAAGCTACACGACTATCCATAAAAGTACAGTGTCTATAGCGGACATTTGAAGATGAAGAGCCCAAATCACTGCAAACACTGTATCTCTCTCGTCATGTCGCTTGCATAACTATTCTTGACTTGAATATGTATTGATCCTTTAAACGCTCCTGTAAACTGTCAACAACAAGGGTCCACAAGTTGTTAAATACGGTAAAAGAAAACACCGTAAGGTAGACATTGTCATGGTAAGTAAGGTCGGTCGATTGGTAACAAACTCGAATCTTTCAAAACATGTGTCGTCCGCCAACCCGCATTTGGTCATCGCGATGGATTATGACCTTAACCTTAACTCTCTTATGAGAGAAGTCCCCTGGTCCCAGTTGTTGGAAAAAAGTGGCCTTTTATTTAGTTATTTATACATATAGTTCTTTAAGCAGAATCAATCGACCTTACGTTTGATACAGCTGGGCGACCAAAGCAGCGACATTACATTTCTAATAGGGACTTTGTAACAGTACAGTAAGACATTCAATGATCATCACGTAATGTCATCACCCACATTTTATTAAAAGAAAATGTAAATATTTATAAAATTACCAATCAGATGCAATATATTCACCGAGGCATAAAACCCTGGTATTATATTAATTAGACAGCCAATAATCATAAATTCAGATGGAATTCATGTAAAACGGACCTAATACAAACCAACGCATCCACGGAATCCACCAAAATACAGAACTACAGCTTTTACACATATAAGTAAGAATCTTGCTTGTGAAACGAAATGGTGTCTCCCCCACTTAACATTACAAATAAGTTAGTTTTATGGTTGCATTTGCATAGCTTGCTCCTTATCTGATCTTTGTGTAGGGCGGACCTCTGCTCTTACGCTGGCCTAAGTCCTAGGTCTGTGGTATGTGTTTTCACACCTAGTTACTAGTGATTACAAAGTATATATATTCTGTGTGTTTTTGAATAGATATGTTGTGATCTGTAGCTGTGATAAAGCTACAAAAAGTACGCTCTATTTACATTTTTAAAACTACTAGGAAGGTATATAGTATAAATAACAAGAGCAGAAGAGAAATAACATCACTGCCTGTCTTTATAAATAAAGAAAATACTTGGCATAGAGATAAAACATCTTATATATCTTTGGGTGAAGAGTGTAGTGCAGAACTAGGGAATAATTTGAACTCTGCACGTTCCAATAGCTGCGTGTCATTGTGCTGTTATGAGCAGGTATTTTGCTTATCTTGAGGGTAAGCAACAAGCACACGTCCTGCTCGTCTTGTCACTCTGTACCAAACAAACAAGAGAAAGTATAAACGACGGCTGTATTTTAACTTAGAACTATGCTATGTGTACATGCCATGACACCCGCGATGGCCGTGCGGTGGTAGCAGGCTAGCTCTGTGAAGTGTATTTATTATGTGTATGCCGTTGTGTGCTTTAATAAAATGTGGAGATGCTGTACCATGGATAAACAATTAAGGACGATTCATTAAACTATTCAAGACATGGGATCATTGTCGTCCTAAGCACCGACACCATGTCCGGAAAAGCGCCTCTACATTACCACCACTATGCTCCAATATCATTTTTTGCACCGAAGAATCGGAAGATGTAATGGACATATTGTCCATATACATGTTACACCATAATACCCAGTTTATTTCATTTCGCACAGAAACAATACATATTTACGATTGATTTCTCCAATTTTACAATTCACGTTCAAATATAAATGAGGCTTGCCTAATGTTTCGTTTTACGATATTTCGATCATCTGTACGAAATGGGTTTCTTTGTTTGTTTACGTAAAACATTCGGAGCAGGAAAAATACTTCACTGCGTATAAAACCACTGATTTTGCAAATAGTTGCCCATCTTTTCAAACCAGTCGAACCTACGTATAAAAAGATATAGGCATAAATAAGAAAAGGATAGGGCTGTAGAAGAATTGGTCGTGTAATGGAATTAATTATTTTCAAGATGTGTCCTTACACTTACACCCTTTTACATTTATTTTATGTACCTATGTATTATTGTAGAGGTAGGACTCTGATTAATAATGGGGGGTTACCGCCTACCTTGTCGTGCTAGGACTCTTTGTAGACTCCGCTTGAGGAAGTACCACGCCTTTGACAGTTTTTTCTAACGCCAAGCAGTGATGTGCAAACATCACTGTATTCCAGTGTGACGGATAATGTTTATCAAAGAAATTACAGCGCAATTTTGCCCTGCAACTTTCTTTCTAGAGATAAATTATCTTGTATCTCTGGGTGACTAGTGCAGTTCAGTGCTAGGTAATGATTTGGACTTTTCATAGTTCATAGTTCATAGTTCTTTATTCATAACGGTGTTGTTTGATTATACATCTTTGTGTAGGTATATATCAACAAATAAAAATAATGACATTAGTGTAGTTCAGCATGAATGTCCTATTATATAGGTAATCAAATAAATATCAATGTCAAAGAAAGTAATACAAATTAAAATATTCATGTATAGTCAACTAAATAATCAAAAAGTACATAAAATTAATTTAATACAGAACATAGTTATTTTAAAATTAGATATGATTCATCAGTAATCAATAAAATAATAATAATAATAATCAACTCAATTTTATTTCGGTCATTTGGTAAATGTCTGCTCCAATGCTCCAAAAATCATATTCCAATAGCTGTTATGCGTATGCATGTCGTTTTCCATCAGGCACATTTGGTGTTTGTACCGTCATTCTATAGGTATTATAAAACAGACATATCACAAACTAGCTGACCCGGTAAGTACTTCGTCATTTTTGTTGTTTACTGTTTGTTGTTGACCCGTTCAAGTGCTGACTAAACAATTGAACTTCAGCCCATATTTTATCAATAAATTGCTTAATTAAGAGCTGTTACCAAAGAGTTTACATATACCTTTATCTAAGGCTGTCATAGTCTTTTGTCTTATTCAATCACTCGCTCTTCATATTAATAAGATAAAAAAGTGTTATATTTTTTTACAATTTTGTTTTAAAATATAGAGATGTTATAATCATATTATGTACATAAAGAAATATAATATTATGTGACTTTCACAGTCGTCCAGAAATTCGGCGATTTATTAGGTAGATCTTATTTTATTTTTCCATGTTGTTTATATTGGAAACAATTTTACCTTTAAACTTCTAAAGCTAATGGTGCCAAAATAATATCTAAGAATAGTGACCACAGTATATACCTAAGTGCAATTATTGAAATAATGGGTTATCTGTTAAAGTTGGTTGGTTTACGGACGATAGTTTAAGCAAAGTTGGTATATTAATATATTTATTTTTAACCAGTCAAGGGTATCAAGGGATGTACCGCTAGTGCGTAGCGAAAGCAGTTAGTACGAGTAACACGCCTGCTCATATGAATACAAAGTCTTTCTCTTCTGGTGGCAGAGACGTAAAACGACTTACAATACCTATGTCAGTATCACAGGTTTTAAACGAAATATACCTAGTCAGTTTAAAATTTAACTCTTTTACAATTTAATTATCTAGCTCAAATTATCTCTTCTCTATTATTATATAGTATTTCTTTGTAATTTTTAATGCGATTTACATAATTATTTTTGTAGAATGCATAACGGCAAAAGTAAAATATAAGTAAAATGTAAGAGATTGTTGTCATCGCGTGGGAGAAGTATCAGATTGTTCTGCAAGTACTTTGATGGATCCATATTTAATTGCGCATCAATTCCCTTTAAAACCAAGACATAGTTTTTGTGGAGATTGGGGTTCCTCCTTTGCCTATGAGGCTTAGAAAAAAAAATGCCGAATATGACGATTTCACGTGTTTTATCTTTGAATGTGGGATTTGTAAACTGAAAAGCTATATTTGACCTAAAGTCGCCGTTGCTAGACAACATATTTACATTCTCTTTGGATAACATTTAACCCGCGCCTTTTACCATAAAAATTCACGCGATTGTGGGTAGGAGCGAGGGGTACCTCATTTAGTTTGCTGAAAAAACCTCATAATTAATGTATTCCCTATATTTTATGCGTAAAACAATCTTAGCCAGTTATCATTTATAGCCGTTCCAATAAATAAATTCGATACGCATAGGTACACGACGCAATTCTTAGCAATAAATAAATTGATAAGGTGTTTCTGTTTTTGTTTTATTATTTAAGTGCAACGAGTTTATTATCTATCTATCCATCTTTTACTATATTTTAAGAGTAAGATCCCAGGGCCACAAGACGTCAGGTATTTTCTGATGAACGAAATATGGACGATTGAGTAGAATTAGTACGTAGTACACATGTTTATCCGTTAACTTGCTTAGACGGCTAATTTTGAGATATTATGGGGTCCAGAAGATACATAAAAACATTACTTACTGCACGTATTTTCTAATAACTGTTGATTCACGTATGTTATAGGCAATATCTTTAAAAATAAGGTCCCAATACTCCCAGATACTTTCCGTCGGCCGTTTTGCCTAACAGTCGCTTTAAAACTCCCAAAATAATGAATTAACTTCACTCAAATTCTCATACTCCATTTGTATATATGTCTATCAGGCAAATATTTTAAATCCTTTTCCAAAAAGACAGACCGATCTAGGGGTCCAATCATCCCCTATACCAAAATTAATAAAATTAACATTTATTAAAAGTTACGGAAAACTTTTCATGTAAAACTACCATAAAACAAACTACTTATATACTATATTATTTATTTGTCATATACCTTCCTAAATTTTCTTCGAAAACATTGATTTTGTTAAAAGTGGAAAAAGTCTTTTTTAGGTGTTCAAATAAATAAATGGTACATATTAATTCCAAAACTGGCAAACCATAACATGACCGAGGCCCAATCTGAAGAGTACTTGAGGCTTTTATGGAAAATGTCGTAAGGTGGTTGAGGACACTCAATTCGAAATATTGGAGTTCACCTTTATAAATTTCCTTCAAGTAAATGTTTACCGATTTGTAAATTATTGTGGTTTTGCTTCTTTGTAACTGGGGATAATAGGTTTGCTCTTGACCGGTATCATGAGGTAGGTTTGCGATAGGTAGACAGGTTAGACAGCCCTTAGGCGTCTGTAAACTTCAATAACCTTTGTAGGTAGAGTGTGGATCTTAGGAAAAAAATGGATTAGTATGGTACCGATGGAACCCACACAGCCATAGCGATGACACCTCCTAATTACGCGGCATTAACACAACATAAAACATTACATGTACTTCTCCATCCATCATCTACGGTTTTTGCCCCACATCAGTATTCGCGCCTTTCTGGGAAGAACCATACCACATGATTCATGATTCAATAATTATTATTGATAAAAACAACGCATTTGTAAGTGGAGTCGACCGAGGCATGTAATTTGGTGCTGAATAAAATGGATTTTTTTATTCGGTTAATTTGTAGATTCCATTAGTCGGCCATATAAGGACCACACCAACAATAATTATTAAAATAAATGCGATAAAAACAACGCATTTGTCCATAATAAGTGTATTATAATCTCTAACAGAACATTATTGTCGACCGAGGCATGTAATTTGAGCCTCGGGCTGATTTTGACAAATTGAATAAAATGGATTTTTTTATTCGGTTAATTTGTAGATTCCATTAGTCGGCCCTATAAGGACAGTGTAATAATTAATGTCTGATTTAACAAAAGATTCATTAGTGAAATTATGGGCTGCACAAGTGGAAGGTCTCAATGAAACTAGGTTTAAAACCGAAATAAAAACTACCTAATGAGCAAAGCATATTACACTGTAGATGATTTTGTAAAACCGACGACCGAAGATGGTCGTTCCGCTTTTACACACCTAAATGACAAGGCCCTTTACAGCTGATTATTTTTTATTTGACATTATCATCTGGTCTTCTAAAATTGATTATGTCAGTAACCGACGACCGAAGATGGTCGTTCCGCCACTTATCATCTGGTCTTCTAAATTGATTATGTCAGTTTTCTTTCATTAAATTAATGTAGAATCTTCCTACGTTCCGGCGTGTTCCGAAAGGTAATAGATCTTCGATAGCTTATTCATGTTTGGCCGAGAAGCGTTAATGGGCAATCATTCGTTGTTCATCGCTAGACCACACAAACGTCTAACTGATTTGTTAGATAGGCAGGTATCGAAATAGCAGAAATGGTGTGTCGATTTACGCGACTGATTTGTTTTCCTATTTGGCGTTTCGCTAACTTTAAAGTCGCACGTTTTAAGAAAACATTATATTACATATCTACTTATTATGTTTTGCAAATACAAATAATGGAACGTAGAGGAGACGTATTAAAATAAGCGCTGAAAATAATTATTAAAACCTTTGTAGCTTTGTACCTACCTATATATAAAAATAAATTTATATTTTTTTTGCTTTGAATCTTCGGCGACAATCTTTTTAACCGTTTTAACGTTTTAAGCATCATTATTTAAATTTATGGCTGGCAAAAAAAAACGTTAAAAATTTTTGAGCATAGTCAAATTTATTCAGAAAGTTTTGTTGTAACACGTCTTAATTTTCCAATTTCTTTGGTGACCTCAAATGATCTCAAAGAGAGATGCCAAGTTCTGGGTCAAATAATATGGTTAATTAGTGAAATTTAGACGGATTAAAATTGTTTTTTTTTACAACGAACTTAACATAAATAAACCTATCGTAGTTCTGATTATTATTTTCATAATACATAATTTACTGCATAATTTTCAAGGCTGTTGTGTTTATATTTATACGCGTATGTATCTATGGTACGCGTTATAAAATGTCATCACATCGATTGGACCATCGATGTAGAATAGCTACGGAAAATCTATGGCTTGTAGAACTATCCCCGTTTTTTCTACTTTTGAGACAATTTTATTAACTTTAATAACGTACCAAATTTTAATACATACAAATTGTAAGAATATTCGGTTACCTTAGTTTAAAAATTCCTTGTAATTTCTTTCACGGTACTCAAGCATTGTGGCGACCAGCCGTTTGGTTTCTGGCTATAATGAGGCGTACCGAAGAAGGTGCGTACGTCAGCTGGAATGGCGATCGGCTATAAACCATAACTGGAGACAATGATATCAGGGTATGGACAATGAGTGAGAGACGGGCGCGGCCATAGTTGCAGCGATTGTTGGAGAAAGTCGAACAAAACATCATTTTGTTGTGGAGGCGTGTTGATGCTTTGAACGACGTAGTGGCCTGTGAAACCTGAATTTACAGATGACTGGACTAGAGAAGAGGCATTTTAAGAGTTCTTTATTATTATAAAATTGTAAAATTTAACGTTTATAAGTGTGTTAGTAAGTGTAAGGATATGCGTATCTTGAAATTAGATACGTAGTTAGTATTTGGATACTACCTAGTTTAAAACCCGTCAATTAAATTTAGAGTTAAGCAATGAAACAGTGGGTTATGCCAAGGGCCGCAGCTAGTAACGGAAAGAAAAAACATGTCATAATTGAATTACTTATTCATCGCTCGCTACCCGCTACCACTCGGCCACACCTGCCAAGGATTATAAGGAAATATTGGCGAGGCCGCTGGGCCGCATTCGGCATGCACTAAAATGTATTATATTTATTGGTTCCTGGTCCGGAACGCAAATAAGGCGCTTTCCTCGGGCGAGTGCGCAAACGCACGTATAAAATAAACGTTCGTAATAACTGTGTGACACACTGTGGGAATTCGCCAGATTTGCATATGACGGGATGAGGTTTGTTTTGGTTCTCAGAGTAATGAAAATAATAATACGGATTTTGTGTTTTCATACACGGTTAATGACGTAGGTAGGGAATGTTTCTGCTTTCCCGTGCATGTTTTCAGTAAACGTCTAAATCTATGGCCTAGGTATTGTTGGTGTTTATACTGTATTTGTTATAACGACGTGGTAGCATAGTGGCTGGAACGTCCGATATCACATGAGGTAAACTTTGAATCTAGCCTCTTGTTTGAACCTGTGAGTATTTTTTAAATTGGAGGTTAAAAGTTAAAGAAAAATACTCATAGAAATGATACTCTACATCTGTAGAGTTTGTCTACCACTACATTTAACGGTAAAAAAACATGCATTAATATCTGAACTTTGTACAACGCTAATCTGAACAAACATCTAGGTTTTGTTTATAATAATTTTCAATATTTTTTTAAACTATTACTTTCATAGCATTCACATTAACATTTTACTAGTCAAGCCCTGTCGTTTGATACCCATCTTGAGGAAGTTGTGAAAAAATAAATGTGTGTTCGCTATTTTGTGGTAGCGGTCATCTTGGATTTGAAATTTGTAATAGTGAATTTGTATAGTATTTGACTCGTCAAGCCCTTTTATTTGAAACCCATATTGAGGTAGGTTGTGCAGAAATATTTTGTCCGCCATTTTGTGGAGGCGGCCATCTTGATTATAACCAATTGATATTAACCAAACATAGCTAGGAACATCTACAGGGCAATTAACCTTCAAAAAAGAAACCGCATCGAAATCGGCCCATCTGTTTTAGCTCTACGGTGCTCCCGTAACACCATTTTTTGGTCGGGGGTTAAAAATAATATGATACATTTCAAGTTTATGTTTATAAACATACTCATAAAAGCACCTGTGATGCGCCCAAGAAGCACTAGCCGACCCTGAAAACATTGTTCTACTATATATGAATAATAATACATTTTCAACTGAAATAAATGTCAAAACAAATGCGACAATTCAAGTGTCTTGTCACTTGTAGCAGTGATCTACGATTTCACCCGCATACTTTCCAAAGTGAGTTATCAAATTCTGAGTTAAAACTTTTCTCTTTTATCGATAGTCCCCATGACTGCCATTTTTTTATCACATAAGCTACAGAAATGTCTTTAAATACAATTCTTTAAACCTAAACCAAACAAGTCATCCATATTTAAAGAAGCACCTATAAGCGTATGCTTATAAATAGAACAAGTTTTTCTTATCAGTTAATTTAATTTACAACACAACATGGTGTTATACCACTCTCGGCCATTATCACGTTCCGTAGGCCGTAAGTTGCCGTAAGTCGTAGGATGTCATGTCATCATTAGCGGTGTGCACGCAGCACTATACAACGAAACATCAGGTAAAACTACTAGCACGAAGCGCCACTATCGATATTTACATAAAGCTCGAGAGTTTTAACCTAACAATAGAAGAGTAGTTCACTTCATTCATCGAGGGAACTGAGTTAATGTTGAGTATACTCCATAGATTGATCCCACGCTAGTGTTCAAACGAGGATTCTGCCCATATACGCAGTGGCATGTTTGGCAGTAAGTTAGGCCTACCGGGCTATGGAACTATTATGTGAATGCCATTAAATCATCAGCTGCTATAATATTTTGATTTGTTCCGGTATAACGAAGGTTTCTTTACTTAACATAGAAATAAACTTTTAAATTGTTGTGATATTTGATTTTCAGCTCTATAGTTTTTGGTAGATAATGCATTCGTGAATCCTTTGTGATTAAATACGTATTGTGATATGGTTTTCAAAAGTACTCAAAAATGGCCAGTGATTTAAAGAAATAATCCTTTGAAAAATGAATACTAATAACCTACAACTTTCCCAAATATTTTTTTATCGGTTAAATGATTAGCTTAATAAATACATTCTGTGGACTAAATTTCAGGAATTTCTCAATAAAACAAAAAATATAAATTATTCATCTAAATTTATTTTATCGCCTTCAAAGTAGGCCCCATCGCTTGCAATACAACATCCCCAACGCTTCACCCAGTCTTCCATACATTTTTCATAGGCTATTTGCGGTATGGCCTTTAGCTCATTCAGCGAATTTTCTTTTATGGCTTCTATCGACTCAAAACGATTTCCTCGAAGTGGTAATTTTATCTAAAAAGGCAGACGGAGCCATATCAGGTGAATACGGTGCTTGGTCGAGAACTTTTGTTGAATTATTCGCAAAAAAATATTTCACTATAATGGCTGTGTGTGATGGTGCATTATCATGGTGCAGCATCCATGAGTTGTGTTGCAACAAATCTGGACGTTTTCGGCGGATACACTCACGCAAACGCTTCATGACGCCTAAATAATATTCTTTATTCACTGTTTCTCCCTCTGGAAGGAATTCGGAGTGAACCACACCACGGTAGTGAATAAAAACTGATCATCTTGATTTTGGAGCGACTTTGCCGCGGTTTTTTGGGTTTCGGCTCGTGTTCGAGACGCCATTCTGAAGACTGTTGGCTTGTTTGCATGTCGTACTCATAAACCTATGTTTCCTCGCCAGTTATTATACGTTTCATAAAGGTCGGATCCGTAGAAGCTCGGGAAACCATGTCTTCAGCGACATGCTTTCGCTGCGCTTTTTGAACAAAATTGAGCTCTTTTGGAACTAGTCGAGCGGCGACGCGTTTCATGCCTAAAATGTCAATGAGAATGTTGTGGATGGACTTATATGCTGCCAGAACGAGGCAAGTCTACTACTACTTTTCGGCCTTCTTTAAAAGCCTTATACCATTTATAAGCCCTTGTTTTCGATATACACGATTCGCCGTAGGTATTTCGCAACATTTTTAGTGATTCACCACATGAAATATCATTCGAAACACAAAATTTAAGGCACACTCTTTGTTCAACACGTTGTTTGTTTATTTTCCATGGTAAAAATCGCCGAGAACTCAAAACTAATACCAACAAAAAGTGTAGTTTAAAACAAATTAAATGACAGATCCCGCTCAAACTTTGCGCGCTAAATCAGAACAGTGCTACCAACATGCAGTAAAAAAATTAGAACGACCTCTTTTACACGGGTCTTTTTATTGACATATTTCTGATACTTTTTACACAGAGTAGTATGTCTGTGGTATATAACTTACTCTGAAGTCGTTGAAAACTGTATTCGAATTCATGGAGAGTAAACCATTGACCTCTTTATTACACTTAAATTACAAAGAAAAATAACAATAGAACAGAAAGAACCTAGACTGTAGCAATTGGCAATCTTATCGCTAAGAGTGATTTTCTCCAGGCAACCGCAGGATTGTAAAAAAAGAAATTAATAACATTTGCAATACATATATGTCACCTGTATGTTTATAAAATAGTAAAAACCGACAGATTATAATCTAACGGCATCTGATTTTAAACTAACCTAACCTACCGTGGTATCATCATCTCATGCGTTAGATTATAATGTGACGGTGTTAACAATTTTACAGTGACATAAACATACGTAATATAATATATTGTTGTTTTAGGAGTCTTGGTAGAGTCCACCTGGGGAAGTACCACACATTTGCCAGTTATTCTACCGCCAAGCACTACTGTGTTTCGGTTTGAAGGGCAATGTTTCCAGAGAAATTACAAGGCTTAGAGATATAGCATCTTAGATCTCTGGGTGACGAGCGCAGTGCAGTCCTAGGTAATGATTTGGACTCTTCATGTTCCAATAGCTGCGTGTCACTGTGCTGTTATGAGGCAGGCATGTTGCTTACCATCAAGCACATGACATGTACTGCTAGTCTTGTCACAATATATTGAAAAAAAAATGACATTAATTCTTAATCATTGAATACAATTACATTAACTCTCAATCATACAAGAATACAATAACCAAACAGATTGAATTGGATAAATTAAATGAGAGCATTAATATGTCATAGAATGGTAGCTTGTTACAAAATGATATTTATATTTGCCATTTTAAGAATACCTACGAGAATATTATGAACTCTATTATTTTAACTTTTATAGGTTTACACTTGACCGCCTGATGTTACACGATGATGCGGTCTACGATGGAGCGTGCTACCTAGAAGAAACCAATTCACTCTCGATTTGAAGACACAAAGATTGTAACTATCGGGAAAACCCCACTCAGGCAACGTATTCCACAGCCTTGACGTTCTTATCACAAAAGTAGAGTCAAATCTCTTCGTTCGTCTTTGACTTTGGAACATCAACCATTAAATAAAACAGCTGTGAAACCTTCTTCAATGGGTCATTAACGCTTGCGGAAGAATTTTTGCACTTTCCGATGTTCGTTCGGCGGTAAAAGCCATCTAAAGCTAAAACTTGGTAAACAAAATCGCATATCAATCAATGAAGGGATCACCGTCGTCGCCTGTCGAGTCACGTTACGCCACCACATCACGAGGGTGTGGGTTCGAAGACCTGGATTCCCACTACGTTAACTGATTTATATAATCTCATCCCTATCTCTTTGTAATAACAGCGAAAATACTATAATAAAACCAAAGTTTATTAAAATCCGACAACGTTGCTTAAAATTGAACTTTCTTGCTCAGACTCACAGCTTAGAACGCAGCTGCGATAATAAAGTTTCGGATATATATACGGCATGACAGGGTGTAGGCGATCTTTGACAAGTCGATCAATAAGACAAGCCTATAATTGGTAGAGTATCATATTCAATTTGCCATTGTTCTGTGACAAATCTTATCTGACGGCAAGAAAAGAAACACGCGACCTGTGATGGAGTACATGGATACCTAGTTGCTTATTTTGGAGCCGTTTGTAGTCATATAAGTTCGTAAGGGAGGCATAAAGTACAGACACTAAAACATTCTAAAACGCGCTTCTATAAAAAAATACTTTGAAAGTACTTTGTAGTGACACACAAATAATGACTGGATGGAGACTTCAGTAATTTCGAGTAGAAATAAAGAATGAGAGCATAGATTGGCGATACTTAACCACTTTAATTTAGGCAGTGCATCTATGGAAATTCATTCAAATACTGCGTTTCTTTTCAAGAAACTGTTGATGATATAATACGTTTTCATTTTGTCCGTGATTAAATTTATCCGTTTCAATCCGTTTAAATAGCCCTCAACGAAAGAAATACCCAGGACGAATCTACAAAATAAGCATCTGGATATTTTCAAGAAAAACAATCCTTGAACATGAAATAACAGCTGCCCTGGCAGATTCAGGTTGTCAACATCAGATCATGTCATATGGCTAAATACTCAAAGTAGGCAAACGAAAATACGATGCATTAATCTCTAAAATGACGGATTTACTAAAAAGACCCGAATAAAGCGCAAATACGATTTCTCTGAGCAAACAATTTGAGAGAAAACTGCGAAGGTGCGGATTAGACAGCAGGCACGCCAACCAAACAGAGGACTCACGATGTCTCGTTAGATTTCGGCAATTATAACTAGCTGAAACCAGTCTTGATCTTACTAGCTATTACTAGTATTAGTATTTGATCTGATTACAATAGTTATCACTTACAATGATAAACGCAGGTTGCAACGTAATGAGGCTATAGTTAACAATTCTCAAGTTTACGTTGATGCCGAAGCAGTAAATGACTGTTATAATTTGGATTAAAAACGATCCTATATTTTAAATGCGAAAGCTTGGATGTTTGTTGCTCAATGACGTTGGATCACCTGAACGGACCGTGAAAATAAGGTTCTACCAATAATAATTAGGCATTTAAATGCTTAATAGTATGACCGTTAACAGAAGAAGCTTTGCAAGCTAAACATTGTAGATGATTTTCGTAATAAATTATGCGCCGCAATTTCCAAAACCAATTAAAAAAAGATTATCCCGAACTGGGCGAAATTTGTATAATAATAATAATTATTATTAATCATATTATAATTATTATAATAATTAATATAATAATAATTAGTAAAACTTTTACTTTTTTTTTCAAAAATCAACCTAGTCATATTCACATGGTACTGTTAGAACGTTGCTACTGCAGACGTGGAGAATGTGTTCTTCCTCTTAAAGTCTTTGCACAAGACTCCATGACGCTTCAAAAACTTGTACACTCCGCGAGGCATAAGCTGAGCTTTGCATTTGTGTGAGTGTACATGGATAGTGTAGGTGTGACAACCGGCCTTAGGCGCGGCGCCATTCTGTCTCGCCGCGCTCCTGCCTGATTGGTGATCACTCACACTAATGCAAAGCTCAGCCTATACCTCGCGGACAAAATTTCAAGCTCCTGCCTGATTGGTGATCACTCACACTAATGCAAAGCTCAGCTTATACCTCGCGGAGTGTAGTAGTCAATGATTTACGCAGTAATATATAAGTCAATGGTAGTAGTAGTAGTAAAACTCTTTGAGTCTGCAAATTCCTGCAGAAGTCCCACATCTTTGTCAGTTATTCTACCGCCAAGCAGTGTACAAACATCTCTGTACTCCGGTTTGAAGAGAAATGTTTCGAGAGAATTTACAGGAGATAGAGATAAATCACCTTAGATATAACGTAGTGCAGTGTGCTAGGTAATTATTTGTGCTCTTCATATTTCAATATCTGCGTGACGTTGTGCTGTCGTGTTACTTACCATCAGGTACATGCCCAGCTCGTCATGTCAATATATTCACGCTATAATATAAAAAAAAAATCTTAAAATATATCTCTAAAGCTTACATGCTGACGACACTCCTAGTATTGGAGTGGAGATATTATACCCCCTTATTAATTAAAAATTTTTGAAAAATAAATCCTAGACTCCCGGTGAATATGAATAATGACATACAAACAAACAAAATCCGAAGCCTAAAGGTACTATGAAGTATTGTGTAACATATGAAGGTCTAGTATGGTAAAATTAAATTGTAAAAAATTGTAGAAAATTTGAGTTAGTAGTAATTTGAATTGTCGAAGATTTGAAGGTTGAATTGAAGAAAGAATTGAATTGGCCAAGTGATCGTCTAACAGAATAGGACTCTACGTTGTGTTTGAAAGTAACCCAGACAAGTTTCTGTCAATCCTCAGTAAATCTAAATCCTAACTCTCAACGTCATTTTCCTAACAGAAGTAATTCCATATTAGCTAGATCTTAAATTCTACACTGCTAAGTCTCCTAAAAGCTTTACAATAAACATCAGGCATTATTCTGAATGTCCTTAAAGTCACTTGTTGTTTTAAAACCTTTCACCAGTTTATTTAGAGGAATATTAAGTTATTGTTAGTCTATTTACCAAATCAACCCCATCTATTGATAAGTTTCCTAACGAAAATAAAGCATATAAGTTATGGATTTAAACATTAGTAAAATCAAGTTAGTTCAGAAGTAATAATATAGGTGACGCTAAATTAAAATTTAATCAACTTTGTTCAAAATCTAATATTGCCAGTGTAGGGAAATTATCACCTAACTTTGAGAAAAGTAATTTCCTATATAAATTAATTTTGAAGTTTTTTTAAATATACTTGAGAAAGTAACTTGCATGAATTTTAGTTATAATTTATAAGTTCTTCAGTTCTATTAGGATCAGAATAATAGTTATATCTAACAGCTTATAAAACTCGTATGAGCTTAGTTCTGAATGTAATTGGCTGTTAAATAGAACTTTTGCCTATCTGTGTTTTTATGATAGTGAAGAAAAGAATATATGTGATTTAAAGTCATTTATTTTTTTGACTATGTTAGTTTAAAGAAGGACCTCGAGAGAGTGCTCACTTCTGATTTCAATGACTCTACACCCATTCACAAGCCCTAGACAGTCAGAAAGAACGGGCAAGAAAACTGACCGCCATCTTATACATAAATATACATAACTATACACAATTATACAAATCAAGAATACAACTCAACTCCAAATTCTTTAAACACTCAGAAGTATAATTTTAGTGATAATCTTTAGGGTTTAAGATATAAATCAATAATGTTAAAATTTGTAATTGTACTGTAAGTTTCAGAAGAATACCTTTATGTCAGCATCATCCTCCATTTCAGCTAAGGACTTACTAACGGACACGGCTCTGCTTGGTCCGGCCTCCCCAAATCTTACAGAACAGAAATCTCTCTATCTTGGAGATAAAAGTCTGATTGTTATTATAAACCCAAAAGAGTTACCCAATGGAAAAATCTCAATTCTGTCTTTTTTGTTAGTAAGAATTGGTATTAAGCTGATTAGTTATGACATAACAATCTCCTTCAGCTTATAGTATACAATAGATACAAAAGATCTCGTGACCATAGTTAAACAACATTTGTATTAACTTACTATCCTTCAGATAGTTATTGGAATCATAAAATACATATTGATCAACATATTCATCAATAGGAATCTAGAGTAAAATTACATGAGTATCAGGTAACACGCAATCAGGCAATATAGTAGGTATTATCATCGACGTTTAACATTATAATGTATCATGTAATATCTACACGATATAATTTCAAACAGTTCCTATCGTAATCTAACTTCTCATCAGATATACAATTCAAAAGTATATTATATTATACTTTAGAGAATAAAATGTCAAGTTAAAAGCTGTAATGAAATCATGAAACACAGTGGACAATTTACACACATTTAAAATACACAGAGCTATATGAAAATAAAACATACTGTACACATTGGTAAAAGATTCATACATGAGTTAGCGTTACGCTAGATAAATAATTCCACTTCTCATCTTCCCATCAGTGAAGAATAACATATTAGACAGTACACTTTGAAGTTATTTGCGTACTCTCATTAAACGATAAAACTCTAACAATAGTTGGCGTTATGCAGCTATATCAGGTATGTTATATTAAGTTAAATCTCTATCAGTAGTTGGCGTTACGCTGTTATATTAGGTATATGCGGTTATGTTATATTAAGCTAAATCTCTATCAGTAGTTGGCGTTACACTGTTATATCAGGTATATGCTGTTATGTTATATTAGGCTAAAACTCTATCAGTGGTTGGCGTTACGCTGTTATATCAGGCATATGCTGTTATGTTATATTAGGCGCTCAACATCAGGTAAATGTGGAAATATAAGATACAAATTCAACAAAAGTTCTAACACCAGTTAGCGTTACGCTGTTATATTAGGTATGGCAGTTATGTTATATTAGGTAAGTATAGAAATTTTACATCAGGCATATGTTGAAACATAAGATACCAAACTCAACACCAATTTGCGCTACAAAGTAAAATTTAAGTTTCACCGTTTTACATCAGTCAAATGTGGAGGTATTAATCACAAATTTATCAAGATATTCCTAGCTAAACAAAGTAGACACAAAGTATTAATTATGCAACTCACCGAAGACTGCATCTCCAAATAGTTATAACATTACTTGGATTTTACATTTAGTCACTTAAATTTACTAAAATAGGCAATATATTTACAGAAGTTATGTTTAATTTAATAAACTGCCCGTACTAAGTCACAAAATCAAAAAACCAACCAGTCCGTTCTAGGTGAAAACGTCGAAAAGCCCACCTACCCTTACTGAGTCCGAAAATCAGAAAAGCCATTTTTACCGCGCGTGATCCCTTATATACTCCCAGGAAACGTATTCAGCGATCACCGCGTCCTCGCCGACCCCAAGGAGTCCAGGGTGTTCAAAGAATATCTCGATTTCGGCGATTCCAGCGATCTTAGCGTATTCAGCGAATGTTCTGAACTGGTCATTCTCTTTCTCCCTCGCACTCATGCTCTCAGTATATCTCCGTCCCTTTCCAGCTAGCAAGCCGCCGTGACTCGTGACGTCATCTCATCATTTCTAACTGTTTCTCATACTGGAAGGATCTTTTACAAAATCATATTGTACTAGAGTAAAGCTTATAATTCATTCATTAAGGTAATTAATTTTACTCCAAATTTCGCTAATTAACTCATTATATTCAAGATTGTGTAGTATCATTCTATTCATTCTATTTAATTTTATTTCTTCTCCTTTTTTTTTTTCAAGCTTGGCAATTTCATTCTGCCGTTATCTATCATTCAAATTCGTGCTATTTTCATGTAAACAAATCAAAGTTGTTTCGTTTTCTTTCCCAGATATCAAATCGAATATGAGAAATCTCCAATTTGTGAAAATGAATTATTTCCTGCATTTCAGACATTCATATAGTGTGGTGATCAGTGTTTAACAACTCGCAAGGAAGATCTCATGTGACCAATATTCCTGATGTTTGTGAAATGTAAATACGCCGCCTAAGTTTCATAATCCAAGAAATATCGACGTCCCCAGCATACAAAGTAACCTCCAGCCTGAACCACCCTGGGGGAAGCCACACTCTGGACCTCTCAAGAGTCTCCGGATACTTAGCCAGCCACTGGCCCCAGACAAGTCTTCGTGCTAATGTAACATTTAATATTACTATCTCCTGAGGAAAAACATTATCATTAATTTCACATTATAATAAAATATTTATTTATTCTTAAATTAAAGTAGTTATTTATTATCAGTATTCCTTAAAGGACAGTCCCTGTCTGATGTTATCCCGCTATTCCACTACTCCTGCTAACGAGGTCATGCCTGGCCCGTTACAGTCAACCCCCAAAAAATTACGTAGATTTTAAAATTTACACGGAGTAATTTTTTCCCAAGAAAAATAATCTAACAAAGGACAATTATTGCACAAAAACATAATCTAATAAAGCGAATAGATTTGTCAAAATTCAAGTAACAGCAACAGAATTATGTGTAAATAGTGAAAGTGTATCCCTACAACAATATGATTGTGTTTTTAAACCACCCAAGAACTATTGTCATGTCATCCCAAACTCGTGGTTTGATGGTAAGCAGCTATAAAAACATTTTTAACCTCGTCGTTACTTGACTTCTCCACTCTACAAAAAAGGGTTGTTAGGCCTCTTTATCCTAGTGATATAAATCAGCAGCTTCCACGTAAAACTCTTGTTTACATTAGAATCCACCAATCCATTGTCGCGGATAACCAAAGTAACTCTTGCGAACAGCTAAAAGATTCTTAATAACTGCTCTCCTACCAAGACTTTAAGACTCCAATCCAATAGTCCAAAGTTGGAACATGTAAAGTGTGCGTAATAGTATCAGCTGCATGTAAGTTTCAAATTGAGGAAACTGCAGACTGCAGTGACTGCCATCTGGCCTAACCTAGCACCAAACTCCATCCTCGAACTCTCTTTGAAAAGTGTAGTTACCGCCCTTAAATCTTGACAAATTGTCTCATAAACCAAATGTGTAAACAATCTGATCCCTTGCTTACAAGTCATAAAATAGTCCAATTTGAGTCAGTAATCAAGTAAAAATTAGTAATCGCCAAAACTTTCTATCTCAGGCATTCCACCCCAACCCCATCTTCCATATTTTCACGCTGAACCAAAATGTCTACACTATCTCAAGAATATGAGACTGTGTTGAAATTTCGCGTCCCCCACTAAATTTCTGTATTCTAATATACTGAACATCCCATTACCTCCAATTTAATAAATGTGGCAAATGAATACCTTTTATTGCAATTTTATAAATGATTGTTTCCTGTTGAAACCCTTTGTTTACTGTTACGGGTACCAGTAATCAAAATAAAAATGTCACTTTAAATTCTTTTTAAAATTTTACAAGTAATCAGTCAAATAAAATGTATCTCTCTTATTTTTAACACATATCCTTATCCTTTAAGAAACACCAACAACCAATATTTAAAAAAAAAACTTCAAGATAAATGTGATTGTTCTAAATTATTAAGTTAATATAAAATATGAAATGTAAAACCACCATCATCTATAAAATAAAAGTGATTATTCCGAATATCTAAAATGTAAAAGTTCAAATGCAAAACCAAAGTTAGTAAAGTTATGTAAATATAGAATTAATTATTTCCTGTTTTGGACACAAATGTTTTTCTGCTTGATTTAGATAACTCCAACCATATCTAGTTTCTCGTATCCAATCCTTCTCACCATGGGTTTTATTCCTTTAGCCATACCTATATTTCAAATATCTGAAACCTTAAGATTTGATATTAAACACTTTTAAAATAATAATATATCTTAAGCTGAAAAGAAGAATTAAAAAAATTAAATTATTATAAGTCATATTACAACGGACTATCATAACACACTACATCTATTATTATGATCCATAGAACTCAAAGAATACCATTTTCAATTATGAAATATTTAAACACGTCTATTTATTTTTCTTCGATTAGGGTGATTTATTTTTCCCAACTTGGCAACCCCCAAACTCATATGACCGGATCCATTTTGAACAAACTTTCCCGATACTAGTTCCTACTACCTGTAAGATGTCGCTTTCATCAACCTAATGTCATACATTTAATAACATTCAAATAGATTTTTTTTTCGTAATATTATGGTGATAATAAAACTAACCAATCATTATTTTTCCCGGAAATAATAACTAACACTGTAAGTTTTTAGTAAATGGTAGTCTGAATTTAATAAGTTTGTTTATTAGTTTTTTATTCGCGTTCCAATTTGCTTATGGACATTAACTAACTTGGATACAATGTCAATTAATCTACATTATTTGTGTATTTATTATATCGATTTTTAGATTTCAAAATTCAAATATACTAATGAGCTAAAACTAATCAACCCCCAATCTTTTATAAGATTTTGAGCCTTTAAATAATGAATTTCATGCAATTTATCATAATTACGTTAAATCGTTTTGTTGAAAATAGTTTTCAAATAACGTTAATAATATTATTTGAGTAATTAAAAAAAATATATTTAGCGAGAATCGTGTTGTCTCAACTCGCTTTTGGTCGAACTGTCAAAGTCAATTGTGCCGCGCAAAGAAACCAAGTCCAAATACCGATTACTTAATCTAATTTGAAATTAAAATTTGAATTGCTCAAAATAAAAGTTCAAGAATAACCTAAGTGCTACGAATTTACGAACCTAAAATATAGCATATGTGATTGTAAATTAACTAAAAGGTAATACTCCCTTATCAAACGTCATTGAACATTGATAAATGCAATTGTGTTTAACGTATTACAGTAACGTGTTTACATAAAGTGCTGTGAATTGTTACTACATGTAAACCTAATTGATATTTCAGGACATCATGAAACAACAAGGAAGGAAATTGATAACTATGCTATTATTATAAACCGAAAGATTTGTTTGAACGCGCTAACTTTTCGTTCAAACCACTGTACTGTCTGAACTGAACAACTGATTTCAAAATTCTTCCACCGCTAGATATGAACGTAATCCCTAAGTACTAGGAGCAAAGTCGAGGGAAACCGTTAATGGATTATTAATGCTATCGTATTGGATATTCTCATAGCAAACGAATTTCCAAGTAAGTAAGTACTAATTGTTTATCTAAAGTTATAAAGTAAAGTCAAATGTAAATCAGAGAGTTTAAACTAAATATACCTATATAAATATATACCTGTATACTAAATGTATGTGTACTAAATGTAAGGTAAACATGCATGTATTGTAGTGTGTATTTATGTTTATATAAATATGTCAGTGGCTAGTTCAGTTTGAAGTAATCCAGAGTGTGAGTTAACTTTTGTCTGCTCTATCCTATTAGATACCTTCCCATGTATGACAAGTGTATGTTCACTATTACATATATAAAATACATATCAACCCTCATAATTGTAATAACAGTTTATTTACATATCATATGTAGGTATAACTAGTTGTCCATTGTGACTCCTCTTTGATCTTGGCATAATATATAATGATTACTAACAGAAATATAAGCAATCCTATAATAATATATCCAAATTAAAATCTATTAAGTTGTCTACCACAGACAAACAATGTGACAAGTAACTTATATGTATTAAGTTTTATTTGGTTCCTACAATAAGTTACATCAATCAAAACTATAAAATTCTGTATTTAAATATATACTACATTTTGTATACTGAATGTTGATGCCACTATATTTTTGAAAAATTGTATTGAGTAATATGTCATAATTCAAGATTTTCAAAATGCATACACTTTTTTTAGAAAATCTAAGCAAGACCTATAATTTAGAAAATAAGAAAAGTATATAAAGTTTATCACTATTAAGAAACATTTATCCAGTTAACAAAGATAATGTACCAAACTATTGATTTTAAAAACATTGATTCTTATTGGTTTAGTAAAATTTCCTAATAAACAAAATATTTTATGGAGTTCTTACAAGTTCATATCTCTTTAGGTCTCCTCACATTACTTTCCCTCATTATCATAGATAGTAGGAACATTTCCCCAATTTTAGATCATTGTACTTATATAATTTTCAGTTCTACAATCTGACCAAGCAAAAGACAAAAACACAACTACTCGGTGCATTTCCATGAACTAGAAGAGTCAAAGCAACAAAAAAACCGTAATTAGAAATAAGCAAACCTAATTTTGTAGATTATAAGCAGATATTTTCCTGTACAACCTATAATATTTAGTTACTTAATGACCAAAATCAAACTCAAGGATTATTATATTAACTGAATGTTGTTGTGAAGCAAATTTCAAGTAAATCTAACTATTTTAAACTTAGTTTATTTTGTATTAGAAAGCTTCCAGCAACTTGTTATTTTTTAGTCTTTGGAGTTTTGCAGCTAGTATTTTATTTTTAGTATGTATTATTTACCCAACTGTTAAAATTGCGCAGATCAATTATTATAATTAAAATCCATGTTATGTAACAAATAAAGCCTTTAGTTAGTAATGTAAAATTTGCAGTATGACATCTGAAGAGTGTAAGCAATGGTCTATCTAAAGTGTAATGTCACCAGATAAATTATAAGCAAAAATATGATCTACCCTGACAGATGTCTAGCTCAGTAGTATGGGATGTTATGAATTCGTCTTCTGTATTTACCTTCTACCAAGTGTTCTGAATTCCTGTCTCTACTTTCTACTATAACATCTAGAATAAAATGTTAGTTGTGTTATGCTCAATATGTATTATGTAAATTCAACTATCTGTTAAAGGAATCATTTACTAATTACATATAATTATAATTATGTTTATATGTAATATTATATTTATAATAGAAAGTTATCAAATATGTTTGTGTGTTTTTTTTTCTGAATGTGGAATTTATCAAGTATTAAGGAAAATTAAGTGACTGTCGAACTAGTTTACTAAATTAGATGTTAAGGTTTTATAACAAAGTGTCCTAAATAAAGAGTTTGTACAATTTTTAAAACTACCTTTTGTTTATAAATTTACCGAATTTCAGAATAGAAGTCAAGTAGCTCAATTAGCTATTGGTTTATGTTTGCTAATTTTAATATAAATTTACGTGTCTTAATAGATACCAATCTATACAACCCCCAGTGTTTTAAGATTTTACATTTTTTTAGATACCAAATGTAATAAAATACTACTACTATAACTTTACAATAAATGTATTTGTGATGGGGCTGTTATTATTTACATTTAATTTTCAACCCCCAATGTTTTCAAGTTATACAATTTATAGATAAGTACAGTAAATAAAACCCTACTACAAAATAATATAATGCTAGACCTAATTAAATCAAATTGACAGAAACTTTCCTCATCCATTTTCACGAACAACAATTTGTCTTGAATTCTGAATTCAAGACTACCTAAGTATTTAAAAATGACGAATGTTAACTCTAAAATAAAAGTTCTTGTAATCCTGGTCACTCGCACACTATTTTGTAGTGGACTACAGAGTGACTCAAGATTTATATAAATATTTTCCATCCTGGTCACGGCACCAATTTTGTAACCGCCCCCCCCTTATTAAATTTTTTTTGAAAAAATATATCCTAGACATCCGGTGAATATGAATAATGACATACAAACAAACAAAATCCGAAGCCTAAAGGTACTATGAAGTATTGTGTAACATATGAAGGTCTAGTATGGTAAAATTAAATTGTAAAAAATTGTAGAAAATTTGAGTTAGTAGTAATTTGAATTGTCGAAGATTTGAAGGTTGAATTGAAGAAAGAATTGAATTGGCCAAGTGATCGTCTAACAGAATAGGACTCTACGTTGTGTTTGAAAGTAACCCAGACAAGTTTCTGTCAATCCTCAGTAAATCTAAATCCTAACTCTCAACGTCATTTTCCTAACAGAAGTAATTCCATATTAGCTAGATCTTAAATTCTACACTGCTAAGTCTCCTAAAAGCTTTACAATAAACATCAGGCATTATTCTGAATGTCCTTAAAGTCACTTGTTGTTTTAAAACCTTTCACCAGTTTATTTAGAGGAATATTAAGTTATTGTTAGTCTATTTACCAAATCAACCCCATCTATTGATAAGTTTCCTAACGAAAATAAAGCATATAAGTTATGGATTTAAACATTAGTAAAATCAAGTTAGTTCAGAAGTAATAATATAGGTGACGCTAAATTAAAATTTAATCAACTTTGTTCAAAATCTAATATTGCCAGTGTAGGGAAATTATCACCTAACTTTGAGAAAAGTAATTTCCTATATAAATTAATTTTGAAGTTTTTTAAATATACTTGAGAAAGTAACTTGCATGAATTTTAGTTATAATTTATAAGTTCTTCAGTTCTATTAGGATCAGAATAATAGTTATATCTAACAGCTTATAAAACTCGTATGAGCTTAGTTCTGAATGTAATTGGCTGTTAAATAGAACTTTTGCCTATCTGTGTTTTTATGATAGTGAAGAAAAGAATATATGTGATTTAAAGTCATTTATTTTTTTTGACTATGTTAGTTTAAAGAAGGACCTCGAGAGAGTGCTCACTTCTGATTTCAATGACTCTACACCCATTCACAAGCCCTAGACAGTCAGAAAGAACGGGCAAGAAAACTGACCGCCATCTTATACATAAATATACATAACTATACACAATTATACAAATCAAGAATACAACTCAACTCCAAATTCTTTAAACACTCAGAAGTATAATTTTAGTGATAATCTTTAGGGTTTAAGATATAAATCAATAATGTTAAAATTTGTAATTGTACTGTAAGTTTCAGAAGAATACCTTTATGTCAGCATCATCCTCCATTTCAGCTAAGGACTTACTAACGGACACGGCTCTGCTTGGTCCGGCCTCCCAAATCTTACAGAACAGAAATCTCTATCTTGGAGATAAAAGTCTGATTGTTATTATAAACCCAAAAGAGTTACCCAATGGGAAAATCTCAATTCTGTCTTTTGTTAGTAAGAATTGGTATTAAGCTGATTAGTTATGACATAACAATCTCCTTCAGCTTATAGTATACAATAGATACAAAAGATCTCGTGACCATAGTTAAACAACATTTGTATTAACTTACTATCCTTCAGATAGTTATTGGAATCATAAAATACATATTGATCAACATATTCATCAATAGGAATCTAGAGTAAAATTACATGAGTATCAGGTAACACGCAATCAGGCAATATAGTAGGTATTATCATCGACGTTTAACATTATAATGTATCATGTAATATCTACACGATATAATTTCAAACAGTTCCTATCGTAATCTAACTTCTCATCAGATATACAATTCAAAAGTATATTATATTATACTTTAGAGAATAAAATGTCAAGTTAAAAGCTGTAATGAAATCATGAAACACAGTGGACAATTTACACACATTTAAAATACACAGAGCTATATGAAAATAAAACATACTGTACACATTGGTAAAAGATTCATACATGAGTTAGCGTTACGCTAGATAAATAATTCCACTTCTCATCTTCCCATCAGTGAAGAATAACATATTAGACAGTACACTTTGAAGTTATTTGCGTACTCTCATTAAACGATAAAACTCTAACAATAGTTGGCGTTATGCAGCTATATCAGGTATATCTGGTATGTTATATTAAGTTAAATCTCTATCAGTAGTTGGCGTTACGCTGTTATATTAGGTATATGCGGTTATGTTATATTAAGCTAAATCTCTATCAGTAGTTGGCGTTACACTGTTATATCAGGTATATGCTGTTATGTTATATTAGGCTAAAACTCTATCAGTGGTTGGCGTTACGCTGTTATATCAGGCATATGCTGTTATGTTATATTAGGCGCTCAACATCAGGTAAATGTGGAAATATAAGATACAAATTCAACAAAAGTTCTAACACCAGTTAGCGTTACGCTGTTATATTAGGTATGGCAGTTATGTTATATTAGGTAAGTATAGAAATTTTACATCAGGCATATGTTGAAACATAAGATACCAAACTCAACACCAATTTGCGCTACAAAGTAAAATTTAAGTTTCACCGTTTTACATCAGTCAAATGTGGAGGTATTAATCACAAATTTATCAAGATATTCCTAGCTAAACAAAGTAGACACAAAGTATTAATTATGCAACTCACCGAAGACTGCATCTCCAAATAGTTATAACATTACTTGGATTTTACATTTAGTCACTTAAATTTACTAAAATAGGCAATATATTTACAGAAGTTATGTTTAATTTAATAAACTGCCCGTACTAAGTCACAAAATCAAAAAACCAACCAGTCCGTTCTAGGTGAAAACGTCGAAAAGCCCACCTACCCTTACTGAGTCCGAAAATCAGAAAAGCCATTTTACCGCGCGTGATCCCTTATATACCCCAGGAAACGTATTCAGCGATCACCGCGTCCTCGCCGACCCCAAGGAGTCCAGGGTGTTCAAAGAATATCTCGATTTCGGCGATTCCAGCGATCTTAGCGTATTCAGCGAATGTTCTGAACTGGTCATTCTCTTTCTCCCTCGCACTCATGCTCTCAGTATATCTCCGTCCCTTTCCAGCTAGCAAGCCGCCGTGACTCGTGACGTCATCTCATCATTTCTAACTGTTTCTCATACTGGAAGGATCTTTTACAAAAATCATATTGTACTAGAGTAAAGCTTATAATTCATTCATTAAGGTAATTAATTTTACTCCAAATTTCGCTAATTAACTCATTATATTCAAGATTTGTAGTATCATTCTATTCATTATATTTAATTTTATTTCTTCTACTTTTTTTTTTTCAAGCTTGGCAATTTCATTCTGCCGTTATCTATCATTCAAATTCGTGCTATTTTAATGTAAAAAAATCAAAGTTGTTTCGTTTTCTTTCCCAGATATCAAATCGAATATGAGAAATCTCCAATTTGTGAAAATGAATTATTTCCTGCATTTCAGACATTCATATAGTGTGGTGATCAGTGTTTAACAACTCGCAAGGAAGATCTCATGTGACCAATATTCCTGATGTTTGTGAAATGTAAATACGCCGCCTAAGTTTCATAATCCAAGAAATATCGACGTCCCCAGCATACAAAGTAACCTCCAGCCCGAACCACCCTGGGCGAAGCCACACTCTGGACCTCTCAAGAGTCTCCGGATACTTAGCCAGCCACTGGCCCCAGACAAGTCTTCGTGCTAATGTAACATTTAATATTACTATCTCCTGAGGAAAACATTATCATTAATTTCACATTATAATAAAATATTTATTTATTCTTAAATTAAAGTAGTTATTTATTATCAGTATTCCTTAAAGGACAGTCCCTGTCTGATGTTATCCCGCTATTCCACTACTCCTGCTAACGAGGTCATGCCTGGCCCGTTACAATATCCATAGCCGGCGGATTCCCTTTACCATCTGACAGGTCTTCTCGTTTGCAACTGATTGTTTAATAAATAGTGTTTTACACCACGTAATCCGCAACAACAGTAAGTAAATGTTTCGTTCGTCCTACGACAGAAGTAATTGGGGCCAGTTGCCAGGTGCAAGTGAGTGTGGGACTCGGCAGGCTCGACAGCCAACGTGGGCGACAGCACACCAGGCTTGCTCCGAGATTGACATAAAGTGATATGACAGAGAAACATTATCCAAGCAGTGAAAACATGGATCGTAAAACTGTATCATAAAATCGAGCGCGCGTGTCAGAATAGTAAAAAAATGTATTTTCTAAAATCATTTCTTGAGAAAAATGCAGATAATTCGATT
Source organism: Ectropis grisescens (assembly GCA_017562165.1). NCBI lineage: Eukaryota > Metazoa > Arthropoda > Insecta > Lepidoptera > Geometridae > Ectropis > Ectropis grisescens. The sequence continues at coordinate 18,668,308 of CM029773.1, forward strand.
ACTTATAATGAGTTAGCTTCAAAATGAGATTACCAAGTGTTATTACGTTGAAATATGTGATGTTTTATGGTATGATGTAGACGTTTCTGGCTGTCGGCTTTGTTACACGTCTCTATTTATGTTAGTGGCCAACACCCAACAGTGACGACAAACGCATAGGATCTACTAAATCCAATACGTATACCTATCCCGCAGATGAAATTATTCTTAGCTTCAATTTGTCAGCTGGTTTAATAGTTTGCGTTTAATTTTATCCTTTTTCATGCTGTACCAATATAAATATGCAAACATCACTGAGTTTGATCTCACGGACAATCTTTCTAGATAAATTATAAGGCATATAATAAAACACCTTTACCTTACCTTTACCTTTATTTTTTTCAATTAAGAGTGACGAGACGAATCGGACATGTGCCTGATGGTAAGCAACATGCCTGCCTATAACATCACAGTGACCGTACATTTGTACAACGCGAGACCAGCGCCGTGCAGCGGTAGGTAATGATTTTGATTTTTTATACTCCAATACAGTGTCACCTGACTGTGCCGTTATGTGCAGGCATGGTAATATTATAATACAGTACTCCAACTTCATACAAATGGACGAAACGCGAGCTATACCGACGCGCCTCGATCTCGGGGTGCGCTCGGGGTGCGTTGCCAATGTAATCTCTATCTTAACGTGCATGACATAAGGTAGCCGAGAGGTGTTAGTCGCATAAGCCTTATCCCTTTAAAGAAACGGCTCAGTTAAATTGTGGTTAAATTACTGTATAGATAATATTACCGTGTTGCTTCCACCATCATGCAAACGTCCTGCTCATCCTGTCATTCTACACAATAAAAAAAACATAGATGTGCGCTTCTAATACTATCGCAATACGCAGTGTAGGTCAGTAGACACGAGTAATGTCTGTTTATTACCACGTAAGACAGCATAGAACGCCGAAGTCGATAAACAACACAAATGCGCAGTTGTTTCGGCGTCAACGGAAAATAAGGAAAATACTCAATGGAAACACTAACACTATCTGGTTGAGCATTTTGTGATCTTTTGTGGTGGTAGGACTCCTAGCAGATTCCGCCTGGGGAAGTACAACACCTTTGCCAGTTATTCTACCGCCAAGAAGTACTGTGCAAGCATTACTGTGTCCGGTTTGAAGAGCAATGTTTCCAGTGCAATTACATAGCATAGAGATACAAGAGATAAAAGATTTTATATCTATGCGGTACGAGCGCGGTGCAGTGTCTGGGTAGGTAATAATTTGGTCGTGTTCCAATAGCTGCGTGCGTATTCTTATTAACAGGCATGTTGCTTACCATCAGGCACATGTCATGCTCGTCTCGCCACTCTTTATAAAAAAAGTACAAATAAAAGTAATGAAACAATAATGAAAAAAAAGATATTTAAAAAAAAAAGATATTTTTTTGAAAAAAAAAAAAAGATTTTTTTTTTCATTGCTGTGTTTGATAGATACTATCAAATGTTGCGCATGTTGCGGTTGGTGACGGAACGCACAGCGCTTTCGTAAAATAATTATTTTCTCCGAAAACAAAAACTGACTTCAATTTAAAATTAAATTCAGACACTCGACAAAATTTCATGAGAATCTATGATTATATCGTTTGAATATATGAAGGCATATTTTAGTTTTTTGTTCATATTTCAAAAACTAATTCCATCCAATTCAACTTATTGTATGAAGACATATCTATAATTGTTTCTAAGAACGTTCGCGATTTGAACACGTAATCAAATAACATGTAAAGTCCTCGAGACAGGTTCTTACAAATTTTAAGTATAAGAAGATGCACTATTTAGATATCAAGAAAAACGTACAATATTTACAATTTTATTAAATGAAATACATTTTTCATTTAAATTGTAAAATATTGAATTGTGTTCTTAACATGAACATTTTCTAAACGAGAAAGTTTTGTATTTACCATTATAATAATTTGATTTTAATAAGCTGACGACAATAACGCGGGGCAAATCTATTTATTTGGGAAACGACGAGTAAGAAGTGCACCAGATGGTAAGTAATATCCTTGCCCATAAGCACACGGCACAGCACGGCAAATTGATCACGTACCTACGATTCAAACATTTATTTAAGCTGTCACCGTTTTTCACAAATATTTCGTTGATGAATGAAGTATTAATCCTGTAATTTATTTCTAACTTTTTCTGGTAATATTATCGTGAAACCGGGACTTGGCGGTATAATATGATGGAAATGGTGCGACAACGTCCCTAAGCGGGCTTTCTAAAGTGTCCTATCACTACATCTGTTTCCTTTGCTCACAAGCAAAGTAGACCAATGCACTTTATGTCTCAAAATATTATGTAGAGCAATGCACTTGAGAGAAATTGCAAATGTGTGTTATAAAATCAAACGAAAACACATCATCTCGTGAAACAGTTTATAAATATCTGTTAGACTGTATTTACGAGTTGTGGCGACTCCGCGCACTATTCTCTAAATAAATCAGTATTTTTAGGAAATTTCTGTTCTGCTCGTAGTGAATAATATAGATGGAAACGTGGACAGATAGACCATTGTAAATATAGAAGCGCCTGCTCTATTTTGATATAGGTACCTAGGTTACATTCTTCTCAAAAATGTACTTTCTAAGCACAGTAGATTTGACAATATACAAGAACAATTGACTAAGGTTCTATTACTCGCCGAAATTCTGACATTTTCCAAAGGCTTTACCTCTATTTAAAAACTTTTGAGCAAAGACAAGTCCGTATCGAAATATTCAACGTTTCTGATGTCAACGATTTCAAATTAATTTAACTCAGCTATAGATGGCTAAGATGTTTTCAATAAATCGCGGTAGTAACGTACCTACCTAGTAACACGGGGTATGTTCCTTGTCTGTCTATCCATGCGATTTATTTTGGGTAGTATCTTCCAAACCGATACAGAGATATAAACTTATAAACACTTGCAAAGATTCACTAAGGGTCCCATCGATTTGTTCAAATTTGCACTACTAGTTACTATTTTTGGTATATATATCAATGACAAGACGATGACTTTGGGTATTTAATGGAAATTCACACGCCTGGTCGTGTTAGCAGTGTATTTTGTCTAAAAAGAGAAAACCTTGTACTAGATTATTTCAGAGAATATATATGACATTAGGAAACTTAAATTGATAATAATATGATGTAACTAAATTATTGAACATGTTTTACCTACATTATTAATATCCTATTGTATGGGGTCCCATATATGGCAGTTGATCTAAAGTAGTCACTATAGTATGGTTGACGTACTAAGAACTCATACAAAAGGGTTTAACTCCAATTTTTAACCGACTTTTAACGTTATTTTTAGTTTGGTAGATCAAAAGTGAAATTACATTGTTGTATTTACAATTACATAAGTATCATATCAGTTGTCTGGCTCCAATAGTAGGTACCTACAAGCTTTCCTGAGTGTGGCTGGATGATGTTGCATGAGAAATTTTCACCAATATATATTTATTGGTAATTGGATAGGGAACTGAACACATTTGTAGCACTGGGCCACGCCTAAAAATATTGATGCACCTCGCGACGTGAATAATATATCGCGACTATATTTAAAAACGCGACTATATTTATCGCGACTATATTGAAATAATCTTATGATTAAAATTTAAAAAAATAATGAACTCTCTTTGCACAATCTATACCTCATTACCTCACTACAGCTTTAATTAAGAAAAAAACCCAATTTTGCCAATATAATAACTTTACAGATAATGTTTTGAACCATTGCACCAAACTTTACACGTATTAATACGTGAAACAAACATTTTGTTATTTATAAACTACCCCTTTTTACGAAAATTCCGCGGACGGAGGAGAATGGTATTTCCCACCCATCAAGTTTTTATAAATATTAAAATAAACCTCTAGAGGAGAAGAGAAGAGAGGAGTGCAGAATGCTTTTAAATCAATCATAAACATTACACACATTATAAATTCTATTTTGATGATTGTTAGTCTGTTGTCAAATTAAGAAGAATAGATTTAAATTGCTTTATGGTCGAATTTTTAGCACATGGGGACCACTAGTATCATAGAATTAATAAAACTTATACTACTTAAAAGCTACAAAATAAATGCAGTTATGTATTATTACACATATTTTTTGCAATTCGGGCGAAATAAGGACCAGCTGTACATTATTTTTATACTTTTACATACCTACGAGTATTATGAAATTGGTGTTTTGTCGTACTGGCCACTTTGATCTCAAATATCTCCTCTTTGGTTAGAAGTTCTATTTTCAAATTTATACAATTATTTACTCATGCTTTTGTGTTTTTTTTCTCTATTGTTTTTTTTCCTTTCGATCACTCAGTTAACAAAATGGAAAACTTGAAATATCGCGCTATTTACGAGTACGAGTTACATCGTGGCTTCAGTGCTGCAGAAACGGCTCGAAGGATTAATGGTGTAGAGACTAAAAAAAAGTTTCATTGCACACATTAGGAATAAACATTGCCAACTGCCCTCTAAATCTCACCTTTAATACCAATATCTATGAGTTTTTTTTTGAGAATTCAAGATTTTACTGGCTTCTTAAACGTGAGTAGTAGGCTCGCGAATCAAAGGTAAACTAGTTTGTAGAGATTCTACTAAAGCCGTTTAAGGTGTACGCAGAACTGGAAAACCGAAAGGAAGGTAGAAGAAGGTAAGATACACTATTTATTTATTTATTTAGAACATTCAGTTGCATCTTAATGAGTAGGTAAGTATAATACTTAACGATACACATAAGACCCTGTGCATAGGGTGTTGCGAATAGTATAATGTAGTAGGTATCTATATATATTATACAGTATCTTAAAAACTACTATTTATAATTCAGATATTTTACAATTAATCAGATTCACAGTCACTAGTATTTACATATTTATCGTTGAAAGTCGTGAAATCTATTCTAAGCTAAAATGAAACAGTTGCCTTTCACGATGTGTATCACGATGTAGAGTTGGCTACGTACATAGTGAAAGCGTACCTACGTGTTTTTTATAGTACAATAGAAGTAGAAAAAATAAGCAGACGGTCCGTCTGATGGTAAATGGTAACTGCCGTCTGTGGGTATAACTACGGTACCTTTGACTACAAACACCGTCAGCAAATAACTAAATATTGGTGGTAGACAATATTGGTGGACAATCCACACTCAACACCACCTGACCCCAAACTAAGCAAAGCTTGTAATATGGCGGCCAGATAGCTGATATAATACTTATATAGTTGTAAATACATACTTATTATACATAGAAACACCCAGACACTGTGAAAATATTTGAATTCATCACACAAATATTTGCACTGGGTGGGAATCGAACCCACGACCCTCGGCTTCGCAGGCAGAGTTACTACCCACTAAGCCACGAGGGCAGTCCCCTAATAGGGAAAGGGTAAGGAGTAGTAATTAAGGTGTAGGCGTCACAGTGGCATCACATTATATTGTAGCTATTTGAAAAAGGAGTCCTATAGTCCTTAACTGGAAAACCGCCGGCGCGGAAGGAAGAGTATTCCATGATCTAAAGTTATAGGGTATACGAGTAGATATGAGCAGCTAAATGTAACAGTGTGGAAAAGAGTCCGAATTTGACTGCCTAGTCAATGGATATATAATGCTAAGATTTGAGAGATAGAAACTGCTGTTTTCTAGCAAACGTGTCGTATGAAGTAGCATTGAATTGACTCTAGTGATTGGAGGATTGATACGAGTATATTTTCATAATTTCAAAATAGATCGTAAAGTAGCGTGTTGTTCAGACATTGCGCGTTCTTTCCGACATAACCCTTCTTGCGTAAAACGGGAAAACACGAATTGTTATTTAATAATTCAGCTAGAAAATATAGATACATAGAAAGAAAACAGCTTTATTGTGACACAGTCAAACTTTAATACTACATTAAAATACTTATGAACTAACGCCAAGAGTTTATGATACAACATACAAAAATACATACAATCCTCAATTTTCACCCTTCTACGATCAACCCTTATTTTTTAATAGCCATTTTAGTAATTTAATCATTTTTCCTCTCCGGCCGAAAACTGATCAAACGTCATTTAATTAGTTATCCCCGTCAGTTGTCTACAGGTGTCACTTCTGACCCAGTAAACAGCACGATAATATGGGGATCAAAAGTAGCCTATAGTAAATATAGTTTGAACACGCTAATCTCGGGAACTACTGGACCTATTTAAAAAAAAACGTTCACCGTTCTTTCATATGTACGTAATCCTTGAATGCTGTAGGTTATATATATGTACCACGGGCGAAGCCGGGGCGGGCCGCTAGTAGAATATAAAATACTAATACTGCCTATAATTAAAAGATTTGTAATTTCGAGCATCAAATCAAATAGATTAATTAATTAATACTAGGAATAATATACGATTACCTTGATTAATTCAATTGATTAATTGTGGAAATTGTGTGTGCAGAGTGATCAAATGACAGCATGAATAATAACGATCAACATAATGCAACCAATTGAATAAGTTTTAAAATGTGGACAATATCTGACATTTTTTTATTAGATAAATTAATGAAGATTTTATTTGTTGTTTAACCTGCACTTTATCTCAGTATCAAAATTACTTTCAATAGGAGGAGTTATGTTTGGTTGTAATATTTTTACGACGGTGATTCCAGGCAATACGGACCTAAAGCACATTTGTACCAATTTTGTATTACACAAAACAGGTAAGCATGTTATTCTTTGATAGTAATTTTTTTAATGATTTTAACGTTACCAGTTACCATCAAGTACTTTTGAATAAACCTAGAGATATATACAGAATTTAAATACTTAATTGTCATGAGCTTGTGATATTCTGATAGAGGCATAGGACAAGTTTCTTATTCTGTGTCTACACGGAGTACAAGAATCTGTGAAGGCACGGGAGTAAAGTTAGTCGTGTAGAAACCATCGCAGTGCGTCCCAGTCTGTAATTAATTTATATTATTGCTGTTCTGTGTATGACGTCGGGTTTCTTCCGTAAATAACCAAACTGTGACTCAAATGCGGGTCATTGATGTGATCATCCGTATTGGCGCGATATTTCGGTAGTCGGTTGTGCCGTATAAGGCAAGTGGCCGGTGGTCAGGTAACGCGCATCCCTTGATGCGGTCGCGCACTCAGCGCAACGGAAGCGCTGAAATTAGCGCGCATCTCGGCCGCGCCGCCGCCGCGCTCCCGAAACTAAATACCCAAAACCGTCGGATCGCGCGAGCTGCCAAATACGGCACGAATCTCGGGTTTCGCGAGCTCGCGCGCCGCTGGCACACCACCAGTGAAACTGCAAAAACGCCCTCTGTTCCCGACTAAAAACACGTAAAAAACGTTTTTATTTCTGTTGCGAGCGGCCTCTAAATTTAGGCCGTATGGAAACCGAAAGTGATACGAGCGATTTTGGTTGGGGCCGCGTTGTCTGTATTTAGATTAGAGCGGCGCGGGCGCAGCGCGACTCGCGACTCGCGACCTCCGCGCTTCTGATAACGGCTGCAGAGCGCAGCCGCGGGCCCGCGTTAGTGCACTCTTCCGTCGAGCGCGAGTGAATTACTGCATTACCAATGAAAAGTTTTGTGTAAACAGTGCTCCATATAGAGGATTTGGATGTCACAGATGCTGCCTGAAGGTGGAGGTGATAATATTTTTTTATTTCTTCAATTTCCTCCGAGCTCTTCTCAGATCAAACTGAAGCTAACAGTTAAATTTACTGTGATTTAATGCAATCAAAACAATTTTTTTCACCCACGTCTTGCTGTTTGAGAAACCTCGAAGGAAATTTCAATGAAAATATTTGATGAATGAGAACATTATTCAATTTTTCGCGTTTTCTTCTATAATAAGTTATAATATAATACTTTTTATAGCAAGTTGGTAGAGATAATTTATCAGTATTTGGTTTGGTAATATTACTGGGTTTATCTAACTGGGTAACGGCATACCGCACCAAACCGAGTCGACGCGTTATCAGGTCTACAATTGCATACTAACTGTTAATTAATCTCTTACTAAGTATTAGCTTTTATCGTTTAATGTGTTATTTGATTTAACATCTACTTTGCTTTTAAATTTTAGTCAATACCATTAAAAGAATTATAGAAAACAGTTTTACTTGATTAAATAGTAAATAATATATGAGTAACTATAAAGAAAACATTAGTGCACTGTTAATCTAAAACATAAAAAATAGAGGCAATCGCTGTCTCTACCAAGTTTAATATTGTTAGTAAATTCTGACTCAAAAAAGATGGAAATATTTTTTAGTACCTAATGGAATGAGTACTGTTTGTGGTGCTCCCACATTGTCATAATAACATTTTTTAAAACGTAAAACGTCAAAATAAAAATACCTATATCAACAAAATCTGCGAGTGCGTGTCGATTTAACAATTGCCACTTTCCAGCAGTCGCCGCCTGTGTTAATTTTTTATATTTAAGTGTTGATAATATTACACCCATCTATTAGCAAAATAACATAAATCTAGACAGACGGAGATGGCGAGAAACCAGTTAAATTACAGGGCGTAGAGAAAAATATATCTGGATTATGTAGGTAATGATTTGAGCTCTACATGTTCCAATACATATAGCGGATATTTTCACATAACTCAAACTGACCGCAAACTAAGCATAATATTTTTCAACAGAACAGAATGGATATCCCATTTGAAAAATAAATAACATTTTCCTGTACGTACTTTACAATAGTTTACTGATGCTTTTAAGGTTTACAACTATTATAAGGAAAAGTATTTTAACTCATTTATTTAAAGCCCAAACTAATCAAATTCGTCGGTTTAAACCTTCTGTTGAGCTCACTGTCATCAATTACAATCGCACAAATTATAACGAATCAGGCTGAAATTCAAAACACTGAACGGATTATACTTAGTCGAAAATAATACATATTGTCCACAAACATAATATGGTCCTTTTTATTCAGACAAGGCCACGAACGGCGAAGATACAAGATAGGTATATAGAGTTACAGGAATATTCCTCTTTAAAACTATACACAGACGAGGCCACGAACGGCGGAGATACAATAAGAGACTAGTAAAGCGGAGTAGTAGCGGAGAGACTAATAAAAAATTAAACAATTTTAAAGGACATGTAAGTATTGTCAAAAATGGTGTGAATAACTTTTTCACCGTATTTCATTACTTGAATATTTGCCTTTGCCTAATACCAAGTAGTCACCAGTTCTATGCAATTCAAACAATCGAAGTGTGTCATGTTTATTCTTCTCATCAATATGTTTACTGGCACAAGAAAGCTTGCCCGATTGCCCTTACATGGAGAGTGTCAAATTGACGGACCAATCAGATTGGTAAAATCTTGTGTTTTTATTCGCCCGAAAGCGAAGTAGAAACTGGCGCGTAATCGTGCAGAAAAAACTGCGAATGACTTTTGTTGGTTGGGCTTTTCATAAAGTGTATTCTTAATTAGTAGGTTAGTTTCAAACGAGAAAAACAAGGCAATGCTTTTATAGTGTGTATAGAAAATATACCTGGGTACTATTAGATTAATACTGGTATAAATAAATCACAACATTATCGCTAATGGTCTAATGGAAAACACAGTAGCTGATTTGGACAAGTTAAAAGAACTCAAATAATTATCAATCAAAATCGTCCCATTTTTACTTCAATTTAACCAACAAATACTTTAAAAGTAATAAACACTGTGTGATCTACACACCTTTAGTGATGATTGGTTAAAGCTATATAAAAATTTAACGCTTCTGAATGTTGACTAGTTAGGTATACATTCTTATCGTACATAAATTATTATTAACCATTATTAAAAGCAGCTGTCTACTGACTATATCCGTAGAGCCATGCAGCCACGATCTTTCACGCGCGCAATCCCTTAGGTTGAAACTGTGCTACTTGGTACTTGTGTTGTGATTACTCACAAACCGTTGTTTGAGCAAACATCGATCGAGGCGCTTTCTGTTATCACCAGCTTTTATGGACAGATCGAGGTGACGCTATTCTGGTTCTCATTTACGTCTCTTCCAAGTAAGGACATGCAAACATGCCTCAATTGACAGTATTCTCCACTAAATTGCTCATTTCAAAACAATACAGTCTTTCTTATCTATGTTAGCTAGTCTCTATTTATTTAAGTGGTCGCCAGCTATGGTTAAATCTATTTAATTGGTCGTTACGAATGTGATTGTCTCAATAAACATCACTAACAAGCATAATTTCACTTAATAAGCCCTCTAGTAACTTTATCCAATCACATCTTAACAACGTCTGGTTAGTCGACGCGGTGGGCTCTATTTAACAATCATTATCCATTAGCACACTCATAAAACTAATAGAAATTCAACTTGACCATAAAAATATCCACGTACCATAACAGTTATGTAAATCCTATAAAGTTTTGTTTGGAATCTTCTCTATTTCGGAACAAGAAGCGCAATAAATACTTATAATATGGCGTTAAATCTCCTACGCTATTGGCATGATTCATTCTGGCACATTGTGCTCACTGTAAGACCAAATAAGGAAGCTATTAACATACCCTTTCTGTTCATCGTTTATCAAGAATTAATAGGTGACCCTACCCGGAGCCTACACGCCGACTTTTGGGAAGCTATCGTTATAATATTCTCCTTTTACAAATTATAGGTCGTTAAAAACCCTAATTTGTTGTCGATATACGTCATTTTCGATTCTTATTAAGTAACTGTCTTATTTGGTCCACCGCCAATAAGGAATTAAGGTGATTAACAGATATGGAATTTATTTATTGCATTAAGTTTAATTGGTTCTCGCAAATCCCTTGTTTATGAAATTTATGTTATGTCGCTTCCTACATTTTACCAACTTTTCAAGAAATTTAAATATTGGTTTATATTACCACTTTATGGAGGAACACTATTCGGAATAAAAATAAATATGGTTAAAACACGCGCAGTAGCAAGAAATAAATTGAAATAATAAATTGAAATGGTAAATCTAACATTATTTTAGTTTAGAACAGAATAAATTGCGAAAGAGCAGATTGGAAAAATTAGAATAAAACTCGTACTCCCATCGACTCTACAAATATTTTTTTAATGTATTCTCGAATAGAGTACGCAGATTATATATTTAAAAAATAAACGACACTACCTACTACAAACCTTCCTGCTCTTTCAGATCTATCTTTCAGTAGAGCAGTAACATTTGTATTCACACGGAAAGTCTCTCAATATAGTAAAATCTGAAAATAAGCATTCACTAACTCGTAAACAGGAAAGCTTTCAAGGCAAGATGCGACGTTTGCGTCCACCAATTTGTCTATGTCGCACTAACTATGCAGACAAATTGGATTTTTTTGTTAAAAATAATAAATTAGAAGAAAATATTGTTGGAGCGTCCTTAAGCTTCGTTTCCTTAATTCTCTGTCAAATATTAGTTAAATAATTGTTAAAAACCACATCATGTATTTTACCTAAAAGAAAGATAATATTACTCTTATATACCTTCAGTAGACAGTACCTACCTAGTGGGCAACAACTGCCATAAATACCTTAAAAAAGATTTAGGAAGAGGCAACTTTTAGATGTTTATGAATTTTATAAACTCAATGAAAAAATTCAAATCAAAAATACTCTTTAGATTAAGGAATAAATTATGATTTTGCACAACTACACAAATCTATAACAGTTTCTAAAACCGTCAAAAAAATCACGTTAATCCTTTAATCAAGACCACAAAGTAACGATATGACTCATCCAACCAAAGACCAAAATTGTTTTCTCCCAAATCCAAAGCCCCCTGCCGCTAATCACCTATTAGCCCAGATGCGCACGCGCCGGAGCACATGCTCGATGACGTCACGGGAGAGTGCAACTATTGCCGAAGCTGTGACAAGAGAGAGTTGGCCTGAAGCCAAGCGCCGCTGCTACGTAACAAGACAGGCGGCGTACTTGTAATTGTTATGGTGCTGTAATGTTTATCGAGCTACTTTTAATCTAATAGTTCCGTAATTTTTGCGGCAAAATAACACTTTAAAGTCGTATTCATTGTTATCGTAAATCTGCCTGTAACCTACAACGGCGTGGTTTAAGTACTCTCCAATTTTCTTTTGATTAACAAACAAATAGCTGTATAAATGAGAAGAAATCACATTAGTGTAAGTAGCTAGTTATTTTGCTATCGGGCTGAACTCAAAGGTAAGTAAGTTTGTTATACATATATTATAAGTTAAGAAAAGTCCCTCTCTATTCCTTTGGCTCCCGCCATAAAATAAATGATATTCCAGCGTAGCTCTACGCCTATGATAGTACATCATAAAAGTCTTGATGCGCCAATTTGATGCTGAGTGAGCCTTACTAACCTATGAGAAACATTTTAGTCAAATTGCTGGATGTTGATAAACCTCTCCCATAAAATGTTATTTCTTATAAATATTACTACGACTACCTACATCTACACGGTAGCTACCTACGTCCTAAGTACTCAAAAGTCATATTCATATCCGATTAGCTACCTTTAAGTACATACTTTCTTTGTACATCCAATGTTTTGGATGGATACAACCGACTTTGCGAAGGTCAGTGATGGTAATCTGTGAAGCAAAAGTAAAAACAAAAGTTAATTGACTATATGCTACTCTGATGTATGGTAGCACATAACGCTATCCTTAGTAAACGAAACAGCTATAATTGACTAACTTTTAAAATGAAAACTAAACGTACTCACTGGGACTAAAATTCTATACAAAATTTGTTGAGAAGATGCAGATATTGGTTGTTTGTGTAGGTAAATGTCAGTTTGTATTTGAAGTAGGTACGTATAACTTTTACATATAAAATGGAACTCCAAACTCCACATCAACGAATAATATTCGATGTTAAATCTATAACTTAGATAGGTACCTAGCTTGTACTCTGAATGTGGCATCTTACGCACTTGACCAGTAAATAAGATATTGAAGGTAGTGAATTCAAGTAATACATAGTGGTAAGTACGACTTCCTGCTGTTAAGTAGGTAAGTACATAAACAAATCATACTATATTTATAGACGCGACTCATCTATGTTACCTTTTATGGCAATAAGATGATCTTAGTTCATTTACTGTGTTGGTGTACAATAGATAGAATTAACAACGGTAAGTGCGGAGACTCATGACAACGTACCTAACCTAAAACGTTCTTCAGAAATAGAATGAATATCGAAGGCAGTTTTAACATAACCTAACCTCGAAATAAGAAAAGTTTGTAGTATAGAAGCTAGACATGATACTTACCCATATTTATAATAGACATTGTTTGTCCAGAGGGTCTACCGCCTAACGATAACTGTCTTGGCTTTGTGATACCTCTCTCTTTTCTTTCCGCTTGAAATGATAGAGACCGCAATAGCAAAGCGAAAGCCGATAGGCGGTAGAAGGCCAGGGGGACAGTTAATCTTTATACTTGATATGGGAGTTATCCTCATTTTGCGTGAGATAGCATGAAGTGCCTAACCTAGCGCAGAAACCGTAGGGCCCTTTATTGATGATATCTGTATCGGAATAAATCCAGTAAAAAAACAAGCCCTCACATTTGGCTAACTTAAAAGTAGCCGTGATTATATTGAGTTTTTATGTCTATCAGTAATTCTTTATGTAAAGATTCTTTCTTTCTATGATTACGTAGGAATAGACCATTTTCCACCGCTCACATCGTATCAATCCCGAAGACCACCCATCAATGCATTGAACAGTTCGGACGTGATTTCGACAATATTTTCATTGGGACGTCGCCAGCAGGTACACTCCGATAAATGGGTGCTTCGGAGTCAATCAGATGATGTGATTCATCTTCGCTATCTGATCCGCCCGTAGATTCCGTCATAGTTACTACTGAGGTGCTGATGGATAGGTGTCATTGATCTTCCGAGAGTTCTCAATATCTGCGAAGGTAGCTTGTTTTTTGGCTAAGAAGAAAATCGTAGGTTAAATCAATTACACTGTATAAAGATTAAACATAATACATATGTGAAATCTAAATTGCGTATTCACTGAATACGCCAATCTCTGGAACTATGAGTCGGATATTAGGCAATGACTTTGTCTGTATACTCAGTATCTGAGTTCAACCCAAGAGAAGGATTTTTAGGCTTATTTAGTAACATCGCGGAGTGATAATGATACTATCAGCTAATATGGAAATTAATTGTCTTGTAGTAAGTTTGTGACATTTTATAAATGTTACGGTAATATACTCGTAAAGTCGAATAAATCGAAAAACAGACAAATTTTATTTTATGTTTGTTAAACAATCATTAAATGCGGGTGAGATTAGGTAGAGGACGTAGAGGTCATCTTCATCTTCATAAGTAATAAATAATTGCGCTTTCGTGGTATTTTTATCGCTCGCTTAATTACCTATATTGTGCATTTAGCAATAAGCGAAATCCCGAGTGCGTCATATAATATTGGTAGTTAAGTATAAGTATTTACCTACTTATCAAAATCCAGGACCCAACAACGTTGAAACTATACGATCCATATGGTAGATCTACAAAACTGTTGTTAAGTATGAGTAATAAAAACCTAGTAAAATTTGAATTGAAATATTAATCGACACATTTCACATAATAGCATTTAGCCCGCAAACTAAACGAAGTTACATCTATAACTGTATACCACGCCGATATTATAAAGGTTGAAGGTTATAAAAATTGAAGAGGTTATTTGTTTGAACGCGCTAATCAGGCAGGCAGGAACTACTGGACCGATTTTAAATACTCTTTCACCATTGGATATCCACGTGATCCCTGAGTGCTATAGGCTATATATTATTATATCCCACGGGCGAAGCCGGGGTGAACCCTCTAGGGATTTGATATGGAAGCCAGGTCAAAAATGTATTTAATATATGTAGGTAAGAAAAACGTTAATAACATACTGCTACAAATCGTCATTCTAATTCTAATATGTCATAAATAGAAATTAACAACTGCCCAATAAGCAAGCAAAAACAGTTTTCTTCAACTTCCTAGCAACCTGTAGGTAGAGGTTGAGAGTTGAGATAGATTATTACCCACTTACCTAGGTACTTGTTTAAAACAAATCATAAGCTTAATTTAGCTTAAGTACCTTCGTACCTATTATAATTTAAATCCAGATGAAAGTGGGTTTTAAAGTAGTATCTACCTTAGTGTCCGACCGAAAGTTCGGTTTCGGTTTCGGTTTCGGCCGAGTTTCGGCCAAAAATCAAGTTTCGGCCACAGTTTCGGTTTCGGCCAAAATCGGCCGAAACTTTTGCCGAAACCGAAACTTAACAAGTTCAAGCAAGTTCACGATCGCCTAACTTTTTTTCCGCGGCAACGCTTTGACGGACGCTGTCGGCCCTTTTCGTGTGCCATTCGGATAGTTCTGTAGCAACCAACTGACAAGACTTCTTACTGATTTCTTATCTATCCTATTATGATATATATTGTGTTTCCATTTCATGTCCTAATTAAGGCAAAATAATAGGTAAAATGCACCAAATTTCAGTATTTTAATAAATTATATACTTGACCACGTGAGTTTCGGTTTCGGTTTCGGTTTCGGCCGAAACTGAAGCCACGGCCGAACATTCGGTTTCGGTTTCGGTTTCGGCCGGAAAATCAGTTTCGGTCGGACACTAATCTACCTATCTACTTACTGAATTATGATTCTAATGCTTTTCATTGTTCACTGTAAAAGTTTAGGTATAAGCTGGTGAGACTTTTGTCTAATCCCACATGTTATGAATTCTGAATAAACTTAGGCAGGTGAAATTCATGTTTCAAAGGAGACTTTCAAAATGCCTAGCACTATTTTAGGATGTCTGTCCGTTATCCTCTAGACATCCAAAAATGTATTGTATTCAAAGTAAAAGGTATTGGCGTATTCTTGGTTTTTTTTTCTAACTTTCCTATAGTTGCAGGTGGTGAGTCTATTACCTAACGAACGTTTGGGCTACCGCGGAAGCGCAGGTCCCACTTAAACCTAATATAATTACGCTGATTAGCATACAATTGATACCTGAAAAAGAATTCCAGCTAAGCCCTACCTAAGATCGAACTATCTGACTCATCTCTGATTGTCGTGGTAGAATTCTTTTCAGGCGCCGCGCAGTCCGAAGGGTAGGAGACCTCCCGGTGGATACACACTTTCTCATGTCGTCACTGATATATACCTAAACCAAAAAATGAAATTGAAATGTAGCTCGAAGCTCAATCTAAAAATTTATTTGAAAATGAGTCTAAATATTGTCTAAAATTACCAAAGTGCAAACGAAAATGTAACCTAGTTATCTAAATCTAAATACACTCCCAAAACTAGTGAAAATGTAGATTACAGTTTGGTACTTAGGTACATACGGATAGGCACTGCAATGTAATGAAATTCCTGCATGTACGTTAACGGATATAAATTTATCTAAAATAGCGGTAGGTACCAACTATACGAGTATTTTAGATAACAATACATGATGTAAAATAATAGCATCCCATTTATAACATTTCAAACTCTGAATTCAAATGCCAATGTAGGTATGTCAGATTTAGTAGCTTCTGGAAGCCTGGATCAGCACTCGAGATGCGTATACCTACCCAAGAAACGGAGTCAGGTGTTGCGAAATGGAGCGTTGGACGCTCGCACGCGCCTTTCGCGGACCGCGGGTATTTCGGGCCGCGTCGGGTTTCACACTCGCCCGATATCATTGTCCATTGGGTTTTGTCATAAACGAAACTCTGATATGGACCTGTGACGTTAACCGTATTGATAACTTTATTAAGGTGACTACTAGAAATAGATTTTAAGCGTTGTAACGTTCCTAGTTGCCTAAGTATAGAGAGATATAAATAAGACAACTAGTAAGTTAACAAAAGATATATTTAAGCAAAACAGATAATTGACTAATATTAAAATTTAGAAGAAAAGGGGATCTTTCAGTAGATTAGAACCTAGGTGGGTCGGGGTAAGGCACATTCATAAACCGAAAGGCGTCGTTTATCCGCAAGACAAGATACACTGGCCTTGAATTTGCAGTCCGTCGTGAGCAGTGGCGTCGTATCCGATGGTGGTAAGACTTCCCCAAAGTAGGGAGTTGTAGGGCAGCTGGCAACTTCGATCGTTGGTTCTATACACCAAGTGGCTACTCTGAAGAGTCCCGTAGAACGCAGTGAAGAGAACGGGACACGAGATAGGTGAAAGTAGGGCACGGGGCTAGTGGCGTTGTCTGAAGAGTCCCCCCTTCGGTAAGGAAGAAGGGAGCGACGTTCGTACTGCCGTGTAGTTGGACCCTGGAAGTTCATCATTTTGGCCATCTATGAATATGCCCAGATTCCATGTTTGACTGCCACATTTATCCAAACCTCGCGAAGCAAAAACGAGTACCAATGGTATCTAATGCAGTGAATAGTGTCTAAGATGATGGCAGTCAAACTTGTACAATGAAAACATGAAATAAGACTATCTAGGTGCATTCAATTATAATGTTCAACGAATTAAAACTACAAGTGGGTACCTACGTTGCGAATAAAAAGTGATTTTTTTAGTTTATTGTTTGAACTCAAGCTGTTAAGGATAATATGATAATTTCAAAGAATAAGGAAATGACTATAGGAAAAATATAAAAATACTATTGACAGTAACTAAGAAATCTGAACATAATATTTGAATGTAAAAAAAAATTAATTAAAATTACACCTAGTTTAGTGTAATCAACAACCAAGTAAATTAATATTAGTAAGATAAGTAATCGCGTGAGGTCGCTTCCCTTCGTCGAATGTCGCGCTCGGTCATGCGCGGCCCAGCGACCGGTAGTCATTTGGCGCGAACCGTTCTGATTGGTCAACCCGCGCGACATTTGAAAGTTTATTTACGAAGATTGCTTGTGATTATAAATTAGTAGCTAATAATAAAAATTAATGTTAAGGAAGTAACAACCGTTACAGCGTGTCTAAAGAGGTCGCTTTAAATTTACAATACATGGAATTTCTGTCAAAAATAGATCAATGAATTTTCACTTTATGATGATTTTGATACTGCTTGAACCTGTTTAAGCGTTCTAAAGATTCACTAGTTCATTACAAAACGCGTTACGCGCACTGATTTTAGAACCCTTCTAACGAGAAGGGTTCTAATTTCTAATTTTAAAATCTGGGCTTTGCTAAGCCTCTGGTCAGCATTTTATACCTATTAGGTATTATTCTGCTAGCGTGAATGAATAAATTTTGGTACTCAGAGCGCAGTCAAACTCGTCTTATCCAATAATGTCAACATCCATATTTTCTTAAATTCAAATCCATATATACCAACCTAAGTATTAAGAACGCACCGATAGAATAATCAAAATAATCAGTTTTAATTGTTTAAGTAAGTAGGTTTAACTTTTTTATTCCTACGTATCTTAGCAGTTTTAGTTTTAGTTTAACTGGCAATCATAAAGAGACTGAAAAAACTACGTGACGAGTGGAAACTAAAATTAGGATAACTACCTACTTACTATCTGTAACAATGAGAATTTAGCTAAATAAAAAAAAACTAAATCCACGAATACGGTTCTTTTTTCAATACTGACCCGATTCAGATTTTTATAGATGCCATTTGCCCGGACACCTATTTCTTACGCTCTGAGTTGTAGCGATTTCCACTCGAAGCAGCATGAGTCAAGGAGTACGTTTGGACGCACGCATACTATGCTCGAGATTATATCCGTCTCTGTCTCTCTTATTACACATGTCTATTTGGATGACCGAAATAGCGAGTGCGCGAGAATTCTGCAGTTGTTCTGAAAGTGACGTGCTGTAAACAAACCATCTCTTATGATTTACTAGGTATATGGTTTGAAGTTCGTTTACCTGTACCTACGAGTAGGTACGTATTATATAAATGTATAATTTAATCAGAAAGATGACTGAGAACTCGAGTATGGCTCTCAAACCGACCACTGAAGCCATGTCTAATTATGCTTTTAGGGATGCTATAAGTACGTAGGTATGTACGTAGGCAAATTTAATGTTAGTATTTTTACATAGGTAGGTTAGTAGGAGTTACTTTTTTATTTGACTTTGTATTGGATCAGGATGGCACATCAAACGTCGGGTCATCTTGGTAATCAGTAGCAACCCAAATCAGTAATCTTGTAGTAATAAATTTCTTCAGTAAATAAACAAAACGCGTTGTCAGGGGTCAAGGTATGGTTAATGAAAGTGCTGACAAAACGACTCTACCGAGCGTTAGGACTACTCTCATACTAAACGAATTTACTCGATTTTGCCTACTTTTTATGTTTGTCATAAGCATTACCTAGAATAAATAGTCTTCTCGTAACGGCGGTTTTTAACGCTGCCTAAGCGTAGAAGTAATGAAATAATAATTTGCATCGTGATTTAGTCCTGTAGTAGTTTAGTGTTTAAGTGATCAAATCGCGAAAGTTTAAAAACAATAGAGCTTCGTTTGTTTTTTTCACTCTCCGATAGAGTGTTGTAATGTATCTTTGAATTCTGTCTCACTCACTGCATCCTCTTCGAATTTTCAATTAGGTACATCTAGATCATTTATCTAACGATTCTGATCTTTTACTACTATAAAATATTTAGTAGGAACAAAGTCCAGATTAGGTAAATTATTTTTATAACATACCACGTGAACATATTTACTGATTTAGGTAGAGCTACATATAGACATACCTACTGAAGATAACAGTGGAATTTTTCATGCGTTTTCGTTTACATTCTGTGACGTTTAGAAGCACGAGACTGGTTTGTGCAAACGATATTGTTTTGCCCTTTTGTGGAATAATAACAGTGGTATCATATCAAAGTAGGTGCTTACTTATGTATATGTATAGAAGATATCAGTGTTCTGTTAGCATTTCACTCACCTCGTATCTGTCTTTACTTACACGACACATGTTTAATCTTTCAAGGAAGCCGACATCACTTTATTCAAAGACAGGAATGATGGTGTATGGTAGAGTTTTTTTGCAAGACGTTACTGTAGTCAATCATTATATTACTTAAAAGTTTGTTTTCTCCGAAAAACCAAAAACTAAACCTGACTTCAATTTAAGATTAAATGCAGACACCCGACTAAATTTCAAAAGAATCTATCGCTAGATCCATATTATAGCTACATGAAAGAAAATTGTAGATTTTTGTTCATATTTCAAAAACCGCCATACCGATTTCGATGAAATTTATTTGAAACCACTTCTGAACTATGATCTATGAACCATCAAAATCAATTCACAATTGACGGCGGTATCGTGTAACATACATATACAGAAAAAATATACAACCAAATGGAAAACCTCTCCCTTTTTTGAAGTGGATTAAAAAGTACAAAAAGTACGTCTTTTCAAACCACCCGTCATTTAGTCAGAATGGCGAATTTTATTTACTTAATAGGGTTTTAAATAGTAACGAGAGGCGAGACGAGCACGAAATGTGGCTGATCGTAAGCATCGTGCCTGCCACATAACAGCACTGTGACACGCAGTTATGGGACATGAAAGAGTCCAAATCATTATAATAAATAAAAAAAATGTTTATTTCAGATAAAGTAAAATAACATTACAACCCATATATCAAGTTATTATCTAGCACTGCATTGCGTTTGTCAATCACAGATATAAGATGTATCTCTATGCCCTGTAATTTCACTAGAACCATTGCCCTTCAAACCGGATCACGGTATCCACACACCGGATCACAGTAATGTTGACACATTATTGCTTGGCGGTAGAATAACTGTAAAAGGTGTCCTTCTCCAGACGGACTCTGCAGTCCTACCACTACTAAACTACTAGGTAGGTAGGTATAGTGGCCGGCAAACAAGTTGACCCAAAAGTGACGTAGACGGGGAAAGTTTGCGCATGTGCACTTCCACCACAGATACCTTAAAACGTTTCTGCGCTGCCAACTTTATTGGGTCAACTTGTTTGCCGTCAACTATACTACTATGTCTAACTCTAACGTAGGGTTGCAGCACTTGCCACAAGAAACGTTTTAATTCAGAAAAATAAACATGAAATGAATCCCCTCGCCGCAGGTGGCGGGGCGAGGCAGTCCCCAGTTGTCTAGAAAGATAGATAGATACTCTTTATAGTTCACACCAAAAGAAAAACAGATTTACAGACAAAGAAAAACAATAACAGCTAGTGCTACAACAGGCGGCCTTATCGATGAAAGCAATTTCTTCCAGGCAACCTTTGGGTGGAAATGAGAGAGGTTGTGATTGGTGACTCTGTTGGTGATAAACGTTGTCTGTTGTTTCAGAAGTGATGCGGCGCGCGGCGTGCGGCGACGTCTGCCCCGCCCCGCCACCCGCACCCCCGCTGCTCGCCCCGCATGCCAGCACCAACGCTACCACTACCAGGTTACTACCATATTATACAACTACACCAAATCATCTTATTACAACTAATATCACTTCTTGGAATTTGTTTTCTATTGTACTTTTTACTGAATCAAAAAGCGATTGTTTAGAGCTTTTTTAGATTTTGCCCCGGCTAAAAAATATTGTAGATCCGAGGTTGAACGACTGTATCCTATTTGGCCCGGTGACTTGGCCCAACGTCGAGCCACATGGGAAAAATGTTTTAACTGGCCCAGATGACACAAATCAAGTGCCATCGTCGCCGGTAAGGGGAGAAAAGAGGATACGCCTCGTAATTTGTGAAATTTCTAAGTTAACAAATCGGACCGGTTAGGTTACTTAGGACCCAGATCCGATTCGGAACACCCCGACTCTACCTAGTCTTGTCGCTACTAACCCTAGAGTGTAAATGGGACGATGGCACTTGATATGTGTCGTCTGGCCCAGTAAATATATCACCAAGCCAGTTAAAACTTTTTTTCACATGTGGCCCAGCGCCAGGACCGAGCCACTATGGGATACCGTCTTCTTACCAACTATAGAGTAATAAAGTACACACTTATTTAGCCTGTTTACTAATTAGAACCCCAAAACGTAAATTAATGCCGTCAATTTATTTTCAGATCTGAAAACAAAGAGCTCCTTCGCCAGCAACTGCTGTCCGCAAGCAAGGAACGCCTCAACGCTGACAAGTCCGAGCCGCCCAAACAGAAGCATCAAAGGACCAGACAAAAGAACCGATGGAAACTCAAGTTCCACCACCAAGCGTTGCCACAGGAATACCTCGACCACTACGAGAAGAGTCTGCAAAAAGCCAACGCAAAACAACCTCAAAAACCACAAAAACAAGAAAAACCGAAGACAGAGAACTTTGACGTCAATAACATCACAAACGAATCCTTCAAAATCTGGGCACAAAGACTCGCCGGCATACAGCATGAAACAGGCACAGTGACTGTACCTCATGTAAATATGGCGGCCAAACCGCCCACCAAACCGGAGGATAAAAAAAAGAAAAGTCCCGCAATAGCGCCAAGTAAGATCGTCACGTACGACGACCTCCCATACATGGGAGAAATGACGCTAAATAACTCCAAGCCGAGGCGAGGACGTAAGCCGAAGAAGGCCGATATCTGTCATCTCATTTACGAGAACTACGGCACTGTAGTGCCAGGACAGCCGCCGCCCACTCAAGACAGACTGAATCCGTTGTCGATGTGTCCGCCTTTTAGAGAACTGCCTGCCAGCACCCCGAAAACTGACTTGCAGAATAAAATTATCTCAAGTTTACTAGAAAGGAAGTTGTCACAGGAAAACAAGAGAAGATTGGAGAATCTCTCTCCGCCACAGTTCAACAGCCCGGACGAACCGATGCCGGAAGCTCCTCCGACAATAGCCGGGCCGCTTCACAGTGATGACGAACCTTTGAATTTGTGCATCAGAGACCTTCACGACTTAAAGATACAAATCCAAAAGAAATTTGGTAATATTTACACTTCGTTACCCGAAGTTAAGACTGAGGAACCGGAGAGTCCCGATGCTGCCAAATCGGAGCAACCAAATGCAATATCGGTGATTCAGCGGAATACGAATTTCTTGCCTGTCACGGCAAGCAGTTCTCCAGATCTTTCACGGCAACAGAGGGGAATATCGCCTACGTTGTCGGAGCCTGCTCAATCTACGTCTAGCCCTGACGGTGACGGCAAGTTTCCTGGTTACGTGTACTGGCCCAACGCCGGAGTCTACATGCACCCCCTAGCTTTACAGACCCAGTTGCTATATTACCAACGGTTAGCGGCGGCTGGTCAGTTACCCTTCCCCACGGATGACCAAAACCGAGGCCCTTCGACGCCAAACAGCGTAACTGAAAGCCTCTCTACTGAAAACTCCTCAGTGGACGAGAGTAAGAACAAATTAGTGCTCAAACAGATTTCGGAACTGCTCGATCCTAAAGTGATCAAGCAAGTCGAGGAAGCAAAGAAAAGCCCGGAGCAGAAAATGAAGAGGACTTCACCCAACCCTGTCCAAGGGCCCGTAAAGAGGAAAAGATCAGCTATCTTCATCCCTCCGATGCCCACTAAGACCAACTCCACAACACCAACTACCGAAGTCAGTATTTGCAAATTTAAGTTCACAGGCGGCTCTAAACCTTCACTACAAGAGAAGAAAATGCTATCCGTTGACTCTGGAGGAAATTTCAGATACTACAGTGGGACGGGAAATAAGGGAAACAAAGGTTACGAGTATCTTCAAAGAGATGCCAATCAGAGGCAGTTAGAAGCAGCAGCGTCTTCAACGTCACAACAGAATGACGGACAATCTCTCAGCAAAGAAGACTTGAGTAAGAAGAAAAGGAAATCTCGGAAAAGTCTACAAAGGGAGAAACTGGAACAGACATTTAAAGAGAAGGGGTTTTTGATCCAAACGCAGCAACTGCAATCAGCCGAGGGTGCGACTTACTGTAAGTTCAGGCAGCTGAGGAAGTTTACGAGATACTTGTTCAGGAGTTGGAAGGATTACCTTCCAGGCGAGTTGGGGGAAAGGGCCAACGCAGAGGCCACGCAGACTCCTCAAGCACCACCGGCTCTTCCAGAAGGGGCGCCCGCTGGCGAATGGGGGTGACAAAACTACCCTTCTTAAATATAACACCAAAGAATACTCTAAAATTATGACTGTTGCACCATTAACATGATTGATATTTCTTGGCTCAAAAATGGTACAACAAAATCGGCAGTCTTCTAAAATTACCGTACAGTATGTGACTTTAGCTCAAAGATAGCGAGAACTATGATGTAACTTTTCTTCTATGAAGAATTTAGTGTTTTTACTTGATTTAAGGATATTTAACTTATTTTTAGGTACGATAAAGATTTTTTGGTGTAATAATATAATTAACTACGCTGCTACAGCTACCTTTCACGTAATTACTACGATTATTCGAAGCTACCCGTTTTTATGTGGAAGTATTTAGTGGCCAAATAATGCATTTACTGTGTAAAATGAGAGTTTGAGTGGTGTGCGCCCTCCGTCCGAAAATTATAATTTTAACTGTTTGTAACCATATCTATGCTTTGTTGGTGTAAATTGCCCAATAGATTAGTGAGAAAACTTCCCAAATTCACGTGAACTTACGAAAAATATATTCTTAGTATGTAGATTTGTGTATATTCTATTCCATCAAATAACAGACTGTGAAAATTTCACAATAACTATTTTTAAAACTTATTTGGAATAATTTGGATATGCAAACTAAACTTTACAAGTGTTTCTTCGTAATCTATTTGGCAATGAATATTGTTTTATACTTTTAAACAACTGTTGTACATTTTAAGTCTCTTGTCTATACTATAATGTGAGATTCCTTGATAAAGTACATTTAATTTACTAACAAAGCTAGTCATTTGACACCTCTAACTTATAGAATAAAAATCGATTAAAAACTGTACATTATTACAAAGAAATGAGACATTCTAGTCATTAGTATATTATTATACTGTTAATTGTACAGAAACTGTTTTAATTAATTAATGTTTTGTAATGTTATTGAAACAACTTTTTTATACTGAATAGTTTTTATTACACAACACACTGGTTGACAAATAAGTAAAAAAAATGCAATCAACAGGAATGTAAGGTACCAATAAAATATTTAACCAAATCTTAATGTGTATGATTTCACAAATTATACCGGAAGCCCGAAAAATTTAGCTTATAATATAACATTATACATCCTAGGTCTGATTGACCAATATAAACGTAATTTTTCAATGATTTGTTTCAACAATTAGACACGGTTTTAATATCGCAATAGCGGCATAATATAAAATATTTCTTACATTCTAACCCTTCAATATCCATCCAAAACCACTTTCAGCCTTAAAAAACGACCAAGGCACTGCATTACAACAGTTCAACAAGATATCTAAAAACATAGAAAAGATCTACAATAATAATAACTGTCATAACAACCTTTACACTACATATTTATATGCTTTAGTACGGCATTATTACTAGGAACAAGAAAAAAAAATGTACCGGAAACCATAGTAGGAATGTCTGGACCAAAATTAGGAATGTTCTAATCTAAATTTTATAAATTCTCGTCTATGGTTTCAGTCTATTTTGTGCAAGAATTTTCGTTCAGAAAACGTTTGATCTCAGTATCTATAGGAATAGTATCTACTCAAGTTTACTGAAACAGCTAAATTTTACCACAAAATTTGGGGTGTGTAAATCTTCTAATGTGATGTGCATATTAGGCCACATTGCAATGGTTTAGTTAAAATTCATATTTAAAATTTTATTGTGATAAACCAACTAATAATAATATTGATATTTTATGTTATTTTATATAAATATTGTAAAAACTTTAACTTAAGGAAATAAATAAATACGGATATTGATATAACACCCAAATTACACGTTTTTTTGCTGCCAGTAACGTCTTTTATCTTTCGTTTTGACATGTCACTTTCTATAGCTGTTACTGTCAAGTTATTATCAATAAGAGTATTTTTAATCAGTGGATACCCAAAGTGGATACTATTCCTTGCGGCCGAGTTGTGGCGTAATTAAGCCTTGAGCAGAGCCTTGGCCGCTTCGAGGATGTGTGGCGCGGAGATGCCGTATTTGTCGAGAAGCGCCGCGGGGGGCCCGGAGCGAGGGACTTCACGCACGTGGATGTGTTTCACGATCACGTCGCGTTCCAGAGCCAGGGCTGAGAGCACCGCCTCGCCCAAACCACCTGCGTAAAATAAAATACACGAATTTAGACGCCAGATTTCAAACGTCTTGTTAGTTTGCATTGCAAACAACATACACTCTGCAGCTAAATTAAAACGGTAAAGGATATACATCGTGAGGAAACTGACATGTACCTAAAATCTTTCAAGGTCATGTGTCATCCACCAACTCGCAATGGGCAAGCGTGGTGTATTATGAATAGCCTTGATTCTCTCCTTGCGAAAGAAGGACCCGAGAACCAGCAGTGGGCTCATTAGCGGGCTGTTTAGGTATAATCCTCTGGGTGACCATCACAGGTGCCCAAATAGACAGTTTTATCTTTATTGAAAAAATTTTTTGTGAGACATAATCATGGAATCATTCATGCGACTATAAGCAGACGAGGTGACTGTTTCGTGGCGTTAAGGGTCCCAATCCTTGTGGAGTTTGCCCTTTTACTCTATTGTTGTATCAACAATCATACATGTCCTGTCGCTTTTTGAATCGACGTGTGGTCTCGATAGCCGCAAGCTCATTGGGGTTCTTTTGCAGTCGGATACTATAGTTAGCACTATAGTGTTCATCTCTTGTTTTACCATAGGCACATTTGATGTATCATGGACCCCTGTTGTTTTGAGAACCCAAGGCGCGTTCGTCAAAAATTAAAAAAGAGCATTAATTTATTGATACATAAGCGTCTAACGCGAACGTATCGCTTCACTGCTGACGCTACACCGCTTCATTAACTCATGGTAATGTAGCACCGTAGACGTTAGACGCCCTTTGGATGGGAGATATCTTGTCACACACATGCGTAATACCATTACATCTATAGCTAGATTTTACTCTACCAAAAGGTGCTAAACCATGGCTAAAGAACTTTCCAGTTCAACACGTACCGGCCTGGTAATGGTCCTCGACGACGACCACGCGGCCGTGCGCGGCGGCCGCGTGCTGCTTGATGGCCGCCTCGTCCAGGGGCTTGATGGTGAACGGGTCCAACACGCGGGCGTCCACACCTACAGACAAATAATCATTCTCAGAATGAACCCCGGCAGTTTTTTTTAAAGTGATAACTTCTTTTGGCGCTCTATACACAGATTTTTCAGTGGACTGTGAATTGAGCTCATCGTCACGTTAATTGAAATAAATAATAAATAAATAAATAAATATTGGTGGACAATTCACACACAACACCATCTGACCCCAAACTAAGCAAAGCTTGTGTGATGGCAGCCAGATTGCTGATACAATACTTATATAGTTTTAAATACATACTTATTATACATAGAAACACCCAGACACAGTGCAAACATTTGAATTCACCACACAAATATTTGCACTGGGTGGGGATCGAACCCACGACCCTCGGCTTCGCAGGCAGAGCTACTACCAACTAAGCCACTAGGGCAGTCACTAAGCCACTAGGGCAGTCATGTTAGGAGGTCAACTCGGTACCGCAGAGTGTGCCAGAGTAACAAAGATATCAGATGCTGCTGCTTTCGACAGACATACATGTTGTCACTTTTTTTTAAATCAGAATCTTTGTTGTTTAGTTTTGGCCATGGTATAATAATATAACTCCGCCTGGTACTCTCTTCCGAGACTCGGGAACCACGTGACTGACACAAGCCTACGTCATCATGCTGTTTACACGTTCTCAAACTTTAAAATGTGGGAGAATTTTAAACAACGGTGCAAATTATTTTAACGGCGTGTGTGTATATTCATGTAGAAACATAGTACAATAAAACAAATCTAATGTATTAACTTAAACTTTATTTATCTATTCAAGAAAAACTTTTGAAAAACGAATCCACAGTTAATCAATAAACGATGTTATATCAATAAACACTTTAAGCAATTTTCGTTTTAATTTCTTCTGGAGTTGATTATTAACGATTTTTTTATTTAATTCTTTTAGTCTTATGTATGTCCTCGTTCTGACCAAGCAAAGTATCACATCGTAATCTATTTGAGGGTATTGGGTGTTGACGTCCTTGTGTACTATATCTGCTAGGCTTTTAAAGATAAATTTATATGAATTAGAATTTATATGAATTAAATCTAGATGGAATATATAAATTAGTTACTTAGGGGGGCTGCTTGCGTCATCAAGCAAACATGGAACATAAAACTAGTAATTATTGTCGAAAAGTACGTATACATACCATTTTTAAATGTTGTTTTCAGTCCACAATAGCGAAGCCATTCATTGGCTACGGATTCTTTTTTCGAAAACGAATAAAATCTGATTATACTGCCCTTTTCACTCCTACTCTTGCACTTCCGAATAGAACAGCCAACCATTTTCGTAACAAAACATTAATTACCAAGCTTACGATGTGAAAAGATTGAAAAACACTGCGATTGCTGACACTGAGCGAGAAGGAAATGACAATTAACACGCGTTCGACAAGGATGACGGTCAGGGACAAATGGCGGATTGTCAAATATGACAGCGCTATCCTGTGCTGCCAATAGTGTAAACGGAATTACCCGAAAGTCTGAAATTTCTTTCGTGAATCGAAAGATATTTTTTAACGAATAATTAAAAATTACGTGTTGTTGTAAAATTTAGAATAAAAAACATATAAATGAAAATTATAAAATTTTAAAGAAATATTTTGACTAATTAATCATAGATATAATGTACCCATGTACCATGTTATGTTGAAATAAAGTGGCAATGTTATTGTGACGTAGGCTTGTGTCACTCTGGGAAGAGAAGACCATGTTTTATTAGACTATGGTTTTGGCCATGGATACTAGTCCTTCAGCCGCATCTGTCACTGTAGTGTCAAGTGCGCTTATTACATACCCGGCTTCGCACAGGTGCAATGCTGATACTAAATAAGTACCTACTAATAAAATTCCGGTCCGGCGGCAAGACGTTTCGTTTTAGAAAGTCACAGTTTTTTGTGATGGATACTTTATTGGCGCGACGGACGCACGCAACGTGTGGAATATTCAATTTATATGTAATTAATCGTTTTCATTTTAAATTATTAATGTTATTCAATAGTTCTTTCTTATTTTCACTTCTGCGGTGCGATCTATAATTCGCCTAAGATTGAACTATCCCATAGTTTCTATCAAATGTAAGAGAAAAAAAAAGATATGATATCATGTTACACCAGGTAGGAAGCCTCTTCGGATAGCATAGTGGCAACACAATTAAAAAAAATGTTTAATTATTATTATTTATGGTACGATCATCAGCACTGGTCACGGGCACTTTATACGCGTCACATCCGTTGTAAATTTGTGACGGTTTTTATTTAGTTTCGACTTTTTTCAGCGATTTCGCAGCAAAAAAAAATCTTTACTCCTCCAACCCTGGCGAAACTTCGTAACAAAGATAAAACATACTACATACCTTCTTCCTTGAGTTTGTCAGCGGCGGTGACGGCCTCGTGCAGAGTAACGCCGGATCCGATCAACAGGATCTTGTCCTTCGGGGACTGACGGATCACTTTGGCCTGGCCAACCTGCCAAAACAAAGACAAGAATTTTACCACATAAACTTCCAACCATTTTTTTTACATTTAGACGACTTTGAATTTTTTTTGTCCCGCAATTTTTGATGTTTTCCTTTATTTATAATCATCTTCCATCCCACGGTTGCCTGGAAGACTACGCTTGTAGCGATAAAGCCGCCAATCGTTAAAAATTTTCTTTTATGGGTTGTTTTTTTAAAGATTTTTTTTGTTTTATTTAGTGCAATAGTATACCTATATATGTTTACGACAATGTTTTTTACATTTACACTTTTTCGATGTTTTGAAAATGCTTTTATGTCAAATGAAATGTTCGCTTTAAAGGGTTACTCAATTGCGTGAATAATAATGGTTTTCTAATTACTTACTTCAAAATTTATTGATTATTTAAAAATATCGGCTAAATGGATCTAACTGTTTTCTAGCCCTCATTTTAATGTGTAAATGTTTGAATGCTACTGCCCACATCGACCGACCTCGGCCGCGTGAGTACGACAAACAGTTCCATTTCGCACTAGATTCTGTGTAACATATTATATTAACACATTACAATAAAAAAATCTAATGCAGCTGTTATTATAACTAAGTATATTATTATTAGCTTTACATGCTAATTAATGTATGTTAAAATACTAATATTGTAAGTATGAAAAATTGGCAGTCACAGGGTCTGCCTATAGAGGTGGAAACATAATTTTAGTATTAGTCTTAATAAAATATAAAATTAATATATGTATTTATAATCACTAGAATCACCTAAATCAAACATACTGCTGGTATGTCCCTTTTGACACGAGTGAAGCATTAAGCAGCCCACTAAAAGTTGCCACAGATGGGACTCGGGGTCTTCTGTCACAAGGAGAGCAATGGCATAAGCAACCACACTGGTCGAGTGCGAGTATATGAAACATGACCTCGAAAGGTTCTAGGTACAAGTCGGTTTCCTCACAATGTTTTCCTTCACCGTTTTACACGACACACGTGGTAAGTGCAGTGAAACCTGGTATTTACCTTGAACACCTCGTCGTTGGGGTAGAGTATGGCGGTGTTGGGGCGCGAGGTGCGGATGTAGCAGATGCCCTTGGTGTTAGCAGCCAGCTCCACCGCGCGCTCCGTCGACACAGCGTCACTGCGGACACGACACATTTAACGACTTCCTCAAATATTGAAGTGAAACTTCTTATGTGACTTCCAACAAAAGGGAAGAGAAACAAAAGCAAGTATGAGTCATGCACAATGGCCCAATAAAGAAGGCTAGGTGCGGAAAAGGTCCCGCCAAACTCAGTGACTTCCAACAAGATTGCGTTAAAGTAATTACGTAAGCATTCTAGGGAGGCGGGGGTTTATACTTTGCTTATTTTAGGTGACATGGGGATTGGGGTGGTCTATAGATAGTTAATATGTCATTCATAGTTATTGATGTTTTACACAGGCAAACCACACATAGTCTTTACTTGAAAACGAAATGGATTTTCGGGGGAATAGCTCCCAATTTTTACGTATGCATGCGAGAAGGGGATAAGAGCTTAGCTTTCTTTTGATGAAAGGGGTCGATAATTGTTAAACATTTGCTTACGTAATACTGAACAGGCACTTAAAACGTTTAACAGTACCATGGAGGGGGTATGAGAGCACTGTTGCGGGGGAAGGGGGAAATAGGAAGAGACAGAACGAGAGTGCAAAGATTCGTTTTCCGCGCGGAGAGACTAACGCACTAATTTTTAATATTAACCATCACTCGCGCGCACTCTCCTTGAAAAAGGCCGCCGGACGCGACCGAAACTAGAATACGATTGTACCAACAATATCACAAGTGAGTTACCAGTTTAATTGAGCGTTAATAAACCGTTTTTAGCAACCTTATCCATAAAATCAAATTTGAAGCATATACCATAAAAATAATAAAATAATGTCAATATACTATTTTACCACTAAAATATTGGCAATAAACTTACGATGGGTAGAAGACGGTGGCAGTGGGCACGGCTCGGAACAGCGCCAAGTCCTCGAGTCCCATCTGGCTGGGCCCGTCCTCTCCGATGGACACGCCGCAGTGGGAACCAGCCAGGTTGATGTTGGACTGGCTGATAGCGCCCATGCGGATCTGTACGACAATATATTATACTATAATATATATATACATTACATTTTGTAGAGGTCGAACTCTTTGAATAATACGTCGATATAAAAAAATAATTCAAAACTACGAAGACACAAACATACAAATATTGGGAAAAGAGTACATTTCCATCTATCACCATTTGGGCGTTAATTACAGGGTTGTCACGACACAACACTAACCATTTCGACAGGTTTCTCCACAGTCAAATCGCGATGCATACATTTATTTATGAAGGATTCCACAACGAAGATTGATAGAATACCATCCTAGTTGAAATTACTATGTTACTTGTTCCAAGGATTCTTTGGTTTTTCAATAAATACACGGGTAACTCACGTTTGATATAGTCATTCCTGTCCGACTCAAGTTTCGATCGCTTCCGGCGACCTTTTTCAAGGAGAGTGCGCGCGCGTGTACGCAGCTCTTTTTAGCACTAAACGCGTGTGTAATAACCTCGTTTTCATGCTAAAATTCTTTGGTTTCCTACTAAACGTCATTACTACCAATATTGCAATTTCTTCACTCTTCTCGTGACCATGTACTACTACTACTAGCCAAGTAGTACCGCAAGTAGTGGCACTGCTGTAAGTCTGTCGAAGCGTCGATTTAAGCCACCGACCTGGTCGAAGGTCCTGGTGAAGAAGGCGGCGAAGGTGGAAGCGAACACGACGGCGCGGTCGCGGCACGCGGCGCCCGTCGCCACGCCCACGAGGTTCTGCTCCGCGATGAAGCATTCGATGTATCTAACAAAATAAACAACAGAATCAGTTTTTTTATACGTCACCATAAAATTACAATTACCGTTAAGGTAGCGGTTCGCCCGGAGACCGCGACCGGAGACCGCGACAGGCACTTGACTCTATAGAATTGTATGGGCGCCAGTTCGCGCCGAGACCGCGACAGGAGACCGAGACACGTGTCGCGAGACATGTATCGCGGTCTCGGCGCGAACTGGCGCCCATACAATTCTATACAATCAAGTGCCTGTCGCGGTCTCAGCGCGAACTTGTACCTTTAGATTAAAATATAACGCGTGAGATTATAATCTCACGGTAGGTTTGGTTAGTTTATAAAATAACGTCGTCATATTGTAATCTAACAGTTTTTTAAAATTTCAGTGACATAATATACTTTACAAAAATCTTTATTGCTGTTTGCAGGTATAAGATATTACAAAACAATTTAGACGTTGACCCATACAAACTGGGGTCTTTGAGAGGCATGCAATATGTCTGGCAAAGCAATTTGTACTGGTCTGAATTTATACAATGATAAAAATAATAGTTAGCTGATAGAAGTCTTCTTCTTCTTTTCACTTCTAGCTTTTAATTGGTTGTGTTGTATTATTTATTTAGTAAGATGATATTTATTTACTAAATTTACAATTGTGCGCTAGCGGCATCAACAAACGTCATGTAGACACGTCCTAAGTTCATAATTTTGTTAATCTTAACCATTCGCAAATCCACCTGAACACAGCAAAAATTTTATAAAAGATTTCACACTCCAATGTTAGCGCAATTTTCATAAAAAAAAGGATACAATTTTTTTACAATATATAGATTAAAGTTAAAGATTGTTCGAGTGTTACTGCCCACATCAGCCAACAGTGGCAGCGTGAGTACGACAAACATTGCTCTCGCACTCAGTACCCGTAGACACACATGAATCATGTGCCTACTCTATTATTACATCGTGCAGTTTACATCTGTGGTATGTCACAAAAACATATTTACGCGTTTTTTATCTATAAAAAGTTGACCACTATTTAGCGTGATGTTATTTCTATTTCACAAGTGTTTATGGTTGGACCCAAATTACAAATTCGATAGATAACTTATTCAAATGTTAGATTGGAATTATCTATACTAATACTATAAAACTAAAGAAGTTTTTTGTTTGAACATGCTAATATCAGAAAGTTGAGCAACAATTTCAAAATAATCTCACTGTTGGATATGTTCGTGATCCCTGATTGCTATAAGCTATATATTATGTACTATGGGCGTAGGCGGGACGAATCGC
Source organism: Ectropis grisescens (assembly GCA_017562165.1). Classification (NCBI taxonomy): domain Eukaryota; kingdom Metazoa; phylum Arthropoda; class Insecta; order Lepidoptera; family Geometridae; genus Ectropis; species Ectropis grisescens. The sequence continues at coordinate 18,702,070 of CM029773.1, forward strand.
TAGTGTAACATAATTATTTACCTGTCGGGGTAGGCATTGCGCAGCTTGTCACTGAAGGTAGAGTTCTTGGTGTCACCATCCAGAGCGATCACACTGCAACCGAGATAAAAATAGATTAACAAACAGAGAAAACATACACCAGTCCCATTAATCATCATGATGTGCCAGGAAGAGAGGATGAGATGATGTCAGATGACTTCATTTCTTATCATTTTATTAACATTACTCAGGACTTCATAGCGAGGCCTTCACGTGACCACGACGGTAGTAGCGCTGCCGAAACGTCGAGGTAGTCTTACTATCTTACTTTTATAAGTGTGAAAGTTTGGATGTTTGTTGCTCAATCACGTCGGAATGTCTAAATGGATCATTTTTAAATGTTCCATCATAGACATCATAGTTTGAAATAACAACATAAAAGCTTTTTTTATCCCGGGAAAATAACGGAAACAAGAATAAGGCGGGTGAAATAGCAGGACGCTTCTAGTTGAATAAAAATCGCTGTCTTGTGTAATGTTTTCGATATTAGATAAAGTCTCGAAATTTTAAAAACTTAGTAAATATACATTATCTCTAATCATCGCTACTTTATTTGGGTGGCTTTATAACATAAGACAACGCTTCCGACTAGTAGTGGGTTTGAACATCTTAATTATCTGCAGACCGTCATTGGTCTATGGATAATTCAGAGGTGCTTAGTGTAAGTAGTTAGGTATGTATTTTAGTTTGTTAATACATGCTCTGACCAGTAAAAGAACCTGTAGGTAGGTATGTATGAGTGTTACTGCCCACGTCGACCAACGTTGGTAGCGTGAGTACGACAAACATTTACTCTTGCACGTTACTGTAGTGTAAACACTATTTTAGTGCATCACTTGAAAGAGTACCGTGCTATATGGCAAACCAATTTTTATAGGTTTCTTCAGCAGTTTTAAGCAGGATCGACCGAAGGTTCCGGTACACCCACTTTCGCTCTCAGTTCTGGACGGCTACTCTTTTACTACGCAAAACGTCTGAGCCTGAGCGGAGCGCTACTATGACTATGACTACGCAAAACGTAATTTCGAAATAAACTCACAGCCTTGAGAAGCTTATGGTGGTCGGTAAGGTTGATGGGATCTACGTGGTCTTAGTATCTGGTAAAGACACTGGATTACCAATAGCCGAAGCTCTTAGGACCACCGAGGCCAGAAAGACATGGAAGAGCGTGGTGCAACGGGTGATCAATACCTCAGACTAGAAGCGACCTTCATCAATGAAGATAACGACTGAGAAGAGATAATAATTTGAGTTAAGAGTTCAAGGACTCACCGTAGGTTGGTATCGGCGATCTTCTTAAGCGCAGTCCCGTAGGCGAGCCTGGTGGCGACGGTCTCGCCCGCTTTGTACGCGGGCGGCGACGACAGGGTGATGTCCGCGATGTGCACGCGCGGCGCCTCCGCTAGAGGGGGCGAAGCCTTCAGCGACACCGTTGGGTTGCTGATCTGGGACTCTAAGTGCTGGAAGCAACATTTTTGACATTATACTACTGTGCATACTAATGTTGTAAATGCGAAAGTAACTCTGTCTGTCTTTACCGCATAAACCACTAGACCGATTTTGATGAAATTTGGTACATATGTAGATAGAATACACATTTGCCATTTATTCTACGCAGAAATGTATGTCTCATCTACAGTAAAAAGCAAAAGCAAGTGCAAACATTACTATGCTCCGGTTTGAAGGGGAATGTTTCCAGAGAAATTACTGGGCTTAGAGATGTCTTAGATCTCTGGGTGATGAACGCAGTGCAGTGGTAGGCAATGATTTGGACCCTTCATGTTCCAATAGCTGGGTGTCTCTGTACTGTTATGTGGCTGGCAAGTTGCTTACCATCAGGCACATGTCCTGGTCCTTTCGATTCGACAGATTCCAATATAAACAACCAATTTCAATTAAAAACATTTCCGATTTTTTTAAAGCTATTTTTCTTTTTCGTAACTATTTATAGAGCAATCTTACCTTGATGATCTTATCACCCTCAGCTCCCAGGGCCTTCCCGTGCCAGTTCTCCAAGTCTTCGATACCAGGGAATCCCTTTCCCTTGAAGGTCTTGGCGACGATCGCGGTGGGCTTGCCGGAAGTGGACGCAGCCTCGTCGAAAGCCTTCACCAGCTCAGTGACGTCATGTCCGTCGACGACCAGCGAATGGAAACCGAAGGACTTCAGACGCGCGTCGTATACTTCCAACTGGAAAGAAAAATAACATTACGAGCGGTTGTTAAGGACATCATTCTGGTTTAGGTCTTGTGTAAAACCACACGCACCACTGTCTTTTCGAAGTAAAGCCACTTAATGCTAACTTAAAATCGCGAAGGCTATTATCGTGAGGAAACCGACATGTAGCTAGAATCTTTCGAAGTCATGTGTCATCCACCAACTGGGTCAGCGTGGTGGATTATGGCCTTGACTATCTCCTTGCAAGAGAAGGCCCCGAGTCCCAGCAGTGGGAACATTTAGTGGGCTCTTTATGCTTTATATGAAGTCTTGTGTTGTTGATAAAACAAGACAACATAAATGGTAAACTTTTGTTATTGGAACTCATAATGAAAACATTCTCACAGGACAAAGCTGATCCCAAAATCCCTGCTTCGGTTGAGCTACTATTAGTGGTCTCTAAAGTTTTATTTCTCACTGAATTAATGTAAAATAACCATAACAGTATTGCAGAAGCTTAGACCTGATAATGTGTCTGCAGCAAAGAGTTTACATATACTACGTATAGAGTTAGAACAAACGCTTTACACCGAAAGAACGGGTCTGATCGCTCTCGCCTTGTCGCTCTTGTGGAAGTGTCATACTTCTGTCGCGGCACATCACTGTTGCCATAGCTAATATACCCGTTATCTGCTTACGATTGGTACAAAGGAACCGTGCGGAAAAACTTGATCTATTTACATATTCTCTATCTAAGGTCTGTAGCCTCAAGTACAGGCAATGTCAAACAGAAGCTTATTCTTGAATTACAATAGTGTGTATACTCATTATTGATTCCGTGATTTTCACGCGTAAACAATGTAATATCGGTTGCTAACTACAGATAACAGGATTTGGTAATTCTCATGCAACCCACATGAACTTAGACTGATAAGTGATAAGAATGTTAAGAGATTGACGATTATGCAACAAATGAGGAAATCATTATTTATCTCTGAAAAAAGAATAGTATTTTTAAATTGCAGTCTTCATAATTAGTCTATACTCGTCTATTGCCACACTTAGCAAATTTTAATAGAATTTGTGAAATCAAGTGACTTAATGTGGGGTAGACCAACTAATTGCACAGTTCCAATTGGCATAGAAGATAACACACATTATCAATATTTTTAGTTTATGAAAAACTGTTAGAACACAATTTTAAATTTATACAACCATTTACTCACTGTTTTTGTATTTTGAAGCTGTAAATCATTTGTTTTTTCCTCTTTTGTTTTTTTTTCTGGTACCTAAGTTTTTAGTCTCAAGTCAAAACTGACTTAAAGAAAATTCTTTGAGTCAATTTTCGCTTGGGGCAGGATTTGGCTGGTTTGTCAGGGGTCAGCCATTACGGATGATTGTTTTAGGTAATGATTCGATTTAAAATTCCTTCATCATTGTGCCAGTTGAGTAAAGTAAAAAAACAAAAAAAAGTAAAGTCGACGCGCGTTCATCTCAATTCATGAGGTGAGCTGTATGTATAAATTTGTAATTAGAATTCTTATCCAAAGAGGAGATATTTGAGATCGAACTGGCCACTATGACAAAACACCAATTTCATATATTAGGACATAATACACAATTGGACTGGAGCTTAAATTGTGGCCTTAGAAAAAAGATATTTCCAAATCAGTTTAGGCATGTTCGAATTCCTAAACTGTAAACAAGTTTGCGACAAATTGAGAACCTACTACAATACTAGCATCTGTTCGCGACTGTGTTCGAGTTGAATTTAAAAAATGGCTATTCCCATGAGAAAATCAACATTTTTTCCAGTACAATCTATTTGAGTTCTAAATTTCCACTTGATTCCTTCAGTTCAGTACGTGATTGAGCATCAGTCATAATATTAGTAGGATTCTGATTGTTCCTGTACATTTTTACTGTTATTCGTCTGCGGTAAATTTGAAGTGTTTTTGGACACTATTAAATTGTTTGCATATAAAGTTTGCGTTTGGCTACTAAATCTTCGGACTATAAATTATATTGGTAGTAGATTGTTTGAATGTTACTGCCCACATCAGCCAACAGTGGCAGCGTGAGTACGACAAACATTGCTCTCGCACTCAGTACCCGTAGACACAAATGAATCATGTGCCTACTCTATTACATTGTGCAGTTTACATTTGTGGTATGTTGCAAAAATATGGATTTGCACCTTGTTTATTGAGAATAGGTTTGCACATTACCACTATTTTGCGCGACAAAGTGGCCAATGAAGGAGGTTTACCTAGAAACCAATTCACTCTTGCATCATGTAGATAATATTGCACAAGTTGTTTACGATTCTACAGAATGACTATCTGTGATGTCGCTTTTATATTGTGCTTATTAAAATCAGTTTCGATGATTCAAAGATTACGTTCAATATTGATAGAGGTAATGACTACGCATTTTTTTTTATATCAATATGACTGGGCCAAGACAATGACATCACTGTGAAACCAGCAAATCTCAAGAAGCATTTATTTTTAACCGTCACAGTTAGTCACTAAAGTGACGTTTTTAGATACTCACTACAATGATATAAGATAGTGACTATGATAGTCTAAAAATGATCGTTACCATCACTGTCATAGTCCAGTCATGTTGAATTAACTTTTTAAACTTATATGTCATAATCAAATACAGTCATACTAGAATATCCTTACTTATCAAGTTCACTTAAATTTTACAATACACTTGATGTTGCAAGAAATGCAAAAGCCCTATTCAAACCTGAGCGGTATTCGCTGTCGCCTGCGGTAGTGAAATCCGAGTGGGTAAGCGGTAATATTACTGTTCACACCTAAGTGGATTTCGCCACCTGCGATAGCGGAATGTTTCGCCAAACAAACAAAAAATACCGCCCCTGCCCAGGCGGTACGTACCGCTTTCGTTCCAGCCGCGGAACTTCAGGTTTGAAATGTCAAAACGCACAATGGCCCAATTGAGAGGCTAAGTGCAGAAAAGGCCCTGTCTAACTAAATTTGAAATGTTCCCAACTCCCCCCTATTTTCCTCTTTTTCTCCTAATCCACGAACTATGTTAATATAAAATAACCCAAATGACAAAGGTCATGAATCCCGGAGTCTGTGGAATGGCTAAGTTAAATAAAAACAAGTTAAGTTTTCACTTCTTATTGGGAGTTCTTACGATTGTTATTTTTTCCCCTCTCTCTATCCAAGTTCTGGACACTTTAATTGCATAACAATGGTTGTGGTCAAGAGAAGACTAATTAGAAAAACATTTTGTTTTAACTCATCTTTACCTGGTGCTGCAGAGAAGTGGGTTCGGACTGGCCGAGTCGGTTGACGTCCAGGATGACCACCAAGTTGTCTAGTTTGTAGTGGGACGCAAAGTGCAGGGACTCCCAGATGCTGCCCTCGGCCGCTTCGCCGTCGCCAACCAAGCAGTACACTCTGCAGGGAAAATGAAATTGATAAAAAAAAATCAAGTGTACTTTTGGTACATTTTTAAGGTCTTCTTAATTAGTTTAAGATTTTGTAATCATACTTCCTACTGATCCTATAAATATCAATGTGTGGAGGTTTATTGCTTGATCGCGTCGAACGTCTGAAAGGATGGAGTTGAAATTTGGAACACAGTTTTAGTCTGGAATAGCTACATAGGCTACTTTTTGCCCTGGGAATCCAACGGAGACGGGACCTGTGTGGGTAAAAACCACTAGTTGTAGGTTCTTCAGGGTTTCGATACAGTTAGTTTGGTTTCCTTGGGTATAGTAACACAAGGTCGCCTGAAGGTGAAGTTTAGCCGACTAATTACTTCGAATAACTTCAGATGCAGGTGACCATGGCACAATATGGACAAATTTTAAATAAAGACTTTGTCAAAGTAAATAGTACTTCTACAACATTATCTATTGAATTAGCTAGTAAAATATAGATGACCGAAAAAATTATTAAAACTTGGTCGCTTGAAATTGAAATAGTATAGTAACACAAGATCGCCTGAAGGTGAAGTTTAGCCAACTAATTACTTCGAATAACTTCAGATGCAGGTGACCATGGCACAATCTGGACAAATTTTAAATAAAGACTTTGTCAAAGTAAATAGTACCTCTAAACCATTGCCTATTGAATTAGCTAGTAAAATATAGATGACCGAAAAAACTATTAAAACTTGGCCGCTTGAAATAGAACGTGACAGATCGATAAACAAGCCAAAACGTAGTTACCTGTACGGTGCCTGGTCGAAGTACTTCCCGACGTAGGCCATGCCAGCGGCGACTGCGAGCCCCTGTCCCAGAGAACCGGTGCCCACGTCTACAAAGTTTAGGCGAGGAGTGGGGTGCCCTTCCAGGTCAGAGTCCAGCTTGCGCAGGTTCTTCAGGTCATCTACGGGGAAGAGGCCAGCCTCCGCCCACGCAGCGTACAGGATGGGGGCAGCGTGACCCTATGAACAAAAGTGGATATTTAGATACTCTTTATTGAACACACCAAAATAACAATAATTTACAAATTGAAACAGGTTAAACATTTAAAGTTAGTGCGACAGACGGCCTTATCGCTAATAGCGATTTCTTCCAACCTTAGGCAACCTTAGGGTGGAAAAAGAAAGATGGGATCTTAAAAATTTATGTAGTTGTAGTTGTATTTCGCTTTTTTATTAGCAATATATCTGTCACTATAAAATTGCATATCACCGTCAGTTTACAATACAACGCGTCAGATTATAATCTCTACATTTTCTCCGTCTATTATTATAAGTGCAATGAGCTTTTTTTAACATTTATAGGTTTACACTTGACTGCTATTTTGCCTGATGTTAAGGGTTGATGCGGTCTAGACTGGAGTGTCCTTGCAATCATTACCATCAACATATTGAATGAAGTTTTTTTGCGAGCCTACCTTTGAGAGGATGAATCTGTCTGCGGAGGCATCCCTGGGAGCGGAGATCTTGTACCTCATGGTGTGGAAGAACAGAACCGACATGATTTCGGCCATCGATGCACATGATGTCGGATGTCTGTAGAATAAAACAAAATTGCATTCAGTTTATACTTCTGGACAACTTTCACACCTGTTCTGGTTTGCAGGGCAATGTTTCCAGAGAGATTGCAAGGCTTAGAGACAAATCATCTTAAAACTTACAGTGACGAGCGCAATGCAGTGCTAGGTACTTAATAAGTAGGACACTTCATCTTCCAATAGCGCATGAAACTATACTGTTATGTTATGTGTGAATGCTACTGCCCACAGTTGACAAAGAATCAGTGTGAGTACGACAAACACTTGGTTTAATGTATGCACAATTTAATCACACAAATGCATGATGTATGCAATGGTGTGTTGCTAAGCTGTTGTGCAAGGTTGTACTAACCATTAAACGTGAACTACACCAAATAGCCTACAAAGAATTTCCCTAATAATCAAAGGCAGGATTATGGAGGTATAACATATTGGAAGCCACAAGAAAAAAAAAATTGAAAGCTGTTTGAAAAGACAGAGACAATTATTTCTTTTGTTCTTATGTTGTTATTGGGGTAAGCAATGTGGAGTCCACAACTAATCCAGCATAAATTCTTACATTTGGGCAGTTAGGTAAATACGTAACACAAGTCTTACCTCATTGCTAGCTAACATTATATTTAATTATACACGGTCACTGGTTTCACTGAAAGTGAAAGTTTTCAGTAAGAGAATGTCATTAGCAGATGTTAAGTAATCTCTTGATTTCGTTGGGTAATTCTTAATTTTAAAAAATTGGCAGGTATAGAGGAACTGATGATAGAAGTGAAAACTCAGAATTTAATAGCTTAATTTGGAAATACGCAGATGAAATCGGAGGGTGTGGCCATGCCCAATTGGGACAGCATTTCTAGATGGCCAATTGCCAAGGTCCCAAGTTTACCCCAAGATTTCTATCTTTCCCGAGGGTGATGTTAGAATTCTAATCACTGCCCTCGAAAAATCTGTCTTTGGGGTCGCTAAAAGAAGTTTTCACTGCAAAAATTATGTAGTGAAAATACCATGGGAAAATGCGGGGCAGACTGCTAGTGTTTAGATAAAACTTTTTACATAATGATACTGTAATTAGGTATAACTCAGTAGTATTTCATTCTTGTATCCCTTAACTTACCCTCTTATATTTATAAATAAATCATATCTACCCACTAACTATATTTCTAACTTATTACCTACATTATACACAACAATTATTAACAGTGTCTGTAGCACAATATGCAAATTATGTGTGTATGACTAGCGAGAGGTTTTTTCAGAAATGTGAACTCAAAGGTACTCATTATTTTAGAGGATGGCAACCCTACATATTACATAACTATATGTAAATAATCACATTATAATTTAAAAAAATATTTCTTTAAACATAAGTTAATCCACTATCTGTTTGACCTACACAAGTTATCTTTGATGCCGAGTACACCTACTAAGTTGTCAGATAGTGCTAGCATTTCATTACACAATCTATAATGAGGTCACAGAGTGCTGAATAGGGTAGACACTAAAAAGAGTGTGATTTTATATTTGATGTCTTTATATTTGAGAGATTTGTAATGAAATTTGTATGATATTTGATTAAGACTAATTTCAATAAAATTACGCTAAGACACTCTGGGAAGAATACCCTTTGAGACATAAAATAATTTTTTAGATTAGTTCAGGTGTCATTTGAGTAATCGAAATGTTCCCACTGCCTACTCTCACATGGAAAGAGGCAAGGCACTTCGATCCACCGCACTGGGGCATTGAGGGTTCGCAGATGATGGATGACCTCAAAAGATTCGAGGGACATGCCAGTTTTCCTCACAATATTATCCTTCATCATCATTTGTGATGACATAGTTGACCATCTGCACTTGAAAAAATATGCAGAGGAACAGGTGGGATTCAAGCCCAGACACAACCACAAATGATTACGAACCACACTTCATGTGAATAACTCATTTTGGTTTCTTCTGGGATGATTGAATAATAAAGCCTAAACTATCTAGAATTCTGTATTATTTTTAATTAGAAAGTCATTTTTAACTGACTTCCAAAAAGGAGGAGGTTATCAATTAGAATACCATTCTATATTTTTTGGTGCGGTACACTTACTTTTTTCTAATATTTGTATAGATTTAGTTAGCACTTCAGAAATAGAACTTCAATATTAAAAATTTTGGTTAGAGTAATAGTATTACAAGAGATCAAATGTTTTTTTTAAATAATTTAGAGTGACGAGACGAGCTGGACAAAAGTAAGGCCTGATGGTAAGCAAAATGCCAGCCACATAACAGCAGTGACACCCAGCTATGGAACATGAAGATTCCAAATAATTACCTAGCACTGCACTGCACTCGTCACCCAGACATCTAAGATCTCTAAGCCCTGTAATAATTTCTCTGGTAACAGTGCCCTTCAAACCGGAACACAGTAATGTTTGCACATTACTGCTTGGCGGTAGAATAACTGGCAAAGGCGTGGTACTTCCCCAAGCGGACTCTGCTATGATTCCTACCACTACAATGGTGAGCTTATAACAAATTCCAATTAGTTTAAACTCTTATTTACAAATCTAGCATGACTGATCAAGGTTTTTTTTTAATATTCTATGATTTGTAGCTAACTAGTGGCAGCTAGTCTAAGCATTGGTTTCCATGACATAACGAACAACTAAGTCTAGGTACCTACATGCTTCAAAACCAACTGACCGAAAACAACTTGTAATGATAAGTTTCCAATATGAAACATGAATCAGCATTACAGCATACCTGATAGTAAGAATTTGAGACAACCGATTAGCACCTTTATAACCTTGTAATAAGGTGAGATTTCAATAACTGCACTGAGTAGTGATTATATTGTTCAGATGCGATAATGCTGACATAATGTAGAGCATGTAGCCTTGAAGCACGACATCACGTGGGGTCAAGGGAATTTAAAAAAAAATCCACTAAAATTCAAGTATGAAAGTCCAGAGTACATATTGAAAACGCGTTCGAGTGTGGCGTGACCTCTGGTGACGGTGGAAATTTCAGGTACCAGTCGCAGGTCGAAAAAAAAACTGAAGCACCAATTGAAAGTACATCACCAGCACTAAAAATTATCAGTTAAAAATACATTTGAGGATTATTTCGAAGGATCGTAGTATTATTTATTAACTTATAGTGACTATTACACCAATAAAAATGTAGATTTGCCCTTCATTAGACCTTCAGTGAAGCGGCGAAATGCGGTATTGAGGTTATACCACTCACCCCGATTTTGAAGCGTTAGTCGCTACGATGCTATCGATTCTAAGTTTGTTAGCGATGTCCTTCAGGGCTTGGACGTCCACTTTCTTGTCACCCTTCATTTTTGGAATGTATTTACACTAATATTTTGTTAATAATCAATCAGACACGAGCACCCGCTCGCCGCGCGATTCAATGAATGAATATTATATTTGTTTTTTCAACAGAATGAATGACCAATGAACGTAAAAGAATGATTGAATGCTATTGCTATTAACATTTTGACAGTATCAGCTAGTTCTTTTATTTTTTTTAAATTTGACACCGTATTAAAAAAACAAAACGACAAAAAAACCAAAAAACGAACACTTTTTTTTAAATCTTTGTACAAACACAAAACCACTGGACGTCTACTCTCCTTCTAACTACGAAAAACGTGATTTCGAAATAAACTCGCGACTTTTCTACTCCGTTTCTACTTCGTTTCGTCCTATTGAACATTGTTTGAGCTTAAACATTTAAACGGACGAAACGACGGATCCAAAATACAACCGGAGTAGGTAAGAAAGTTGCGAGTTTATTTCGAAATTACGTTTTTCGTAGAAAGAGAGTACTTAAATGTCTTGCTATGTTGGTGCTGTTTTAGTTTATTTTCGTTGCCTAAATAGGAATGTTAACTGAGGTTTTCCTTGAAGAGGACTTAATAGCTATAAATGAGGCGAAGTGATGTATTTGATACGCCTGAATATTTTCAGCCATAATGATTTCGAGATACTAGACTCCTGTTTCAACAAACGAACCTCTAGATCAACCTTTGTATGTGTTTTTTAGATCGCACTCATCTCTCTTGCTCACTGACCCATTTATAACACAACTTGCGGCGGGAAACTCTTTCTCATCGCTGAATTCTCCGAACTATCATTATAGTACTCTTACACAAGTTACTACGCATTCACGTCGACGGCTGAGCACACTCACGTCCTCCCTCGCATCACTTCTGAAACCTGCACACATAAAATAAACAGCACACACTTTACACATTATTCGCTCTTTGCAAACACTTCCACTTATAACTACATACATTCACACGTTCACAGAGTTCACACTGTCATGCCTACATCCTTATATCATGCATAAACTTGGAACTTTAAATAACTTGCCTCCAACCCATATTTTCTCAAGGTTTTATGTACATGCCTACTCTAGTTAATTATCTCCAGAGAAGTTATATCGAGTACCATCTGATACAACTTGTGACCCGATGTGTCACTAACTCCTCATATCTGCAGTAGGTACTGTAATTCTCTGTATTCTGATCAGCAGTATTAATGTGCTTGATTGTTTAGTTTTAGCATTAAAAATGCTGTTAAGTAATTAAAATTTTATTTTAGCATTTATTATTTTCATGTAGTTTATCCATTAAATCATAGCATAAGTAAATATTGTCAACAGCAATTGTAACAATGGAATTGTTTTCTTTCTGGAAACTTAGGAGGGAGCCCAAGATACAGGCTTTGCCTAGTTTGGGGCCCTCGGTTATATGTAGACATATGTTAATTAACAATGAATTTACTGTAATGTAAAAAGTGCTGTGAATATTTTAATTTTTGGAAATAAACTATTTATTTATTTATTTGACGATCTCAACAGGAAATACAATTCAACTTTGAAGATGTCTAAAACAAACTATTATAATAGAATTATATACGGAAGTACGAATCCGTCTAAAGCTATGTGGGGCATCGTGAACACAGAGAGGGGGAAAAATAATACACCTAGGTTGAATTTCACCGATATCGTAAAGGATTGCAACGGCAAAAAGTTTAGTTCACCAAAAGACACAGTAAATGCCATGAACGCTCGTTTCTTAAATGCAGCTGCTACCTGTGGGGCTCCTAAAGCTGATGCTGCTACCGTTGGCAAAATGTTAGTGTCAGCGCGTCAGCCAACTAACCGCTCTCTCAGACTGACCAGTTTCTCGGCGGATGAAGTATTCCGCATAGTCTCGTCTAGAATACCCCAAAAAAAGTCTAAAGACATATATGGTGTGTCGATGGAGCTACTAAAATTATCAATTTTGCCCCTAGCTCCAGTTCTCGCAACACTGTTTAATAAGTGTCTTAGGGAAGGCTCGTACCCGTCACCGCTGAAAATATCAAAAGTGTCCCCGATATTTAAAGGCAAAGGCAAAAGGGATGACATTGATGGATACAGACCGGTATCGATTATACCAGCAATAGCCAAAGTGTTCGAAAATGGCTTGAGTTCGCGATTAGTGGCCTACCTATCGGAAACCGACGCGCTGTGTGAACAACAATACGCATACCGCGAAGGGAGGTCTACAACTTCTCTAACGCGTGAAGTGGTTCGTAATGTGTTGGCTGCTCGTGAACGCAAACAGCAAGTGGCTGTCTTGTGCTGTGACTTATCGAAGGCCTTTGATGTCGCAGACCATGAGACCTTGGCTTTAAAGCTGAAACACTATGGCATAGCTGGGAAATCATACGCTGTGTTGACTGACATGTTACGAGGCCGCTCTCAACTGGTGGATGCTGGCGATGGCGATAATAAATCAGACCCATTGTCTTCATCTATGGGAGTGCCGCAGGGTTCGTCAGTTTCAAACATCATGTTTTCACCCTATTGAACGATCTACCTGACGCCGTAATGGGTGCAGACATATTCATGTATGCAGATGATGTGGCTGCCATAGTAACCGCCCTTTCGATAGAGGAATTAGAAGATAAATTAAATACTGTAATTAACGGTTTAAACACATGGTTTCGTGCTAACGGTTTTATGGTAAACTCCAAAAAGACTCATTTTATTCACTTTTGTCTATCGGGTCACTGTACAAAATCGCTAAAAGTCTTACTTGACGTGGTCCGGATTGAGCAGGTACAAAGCACAACATTTCTGGGGTTCGAGATTGACCGCTGCATGACATGGGAACACCACATCGACAAGATGTGTGCTAAAGTAAGCAGTGCGTGCTTTGCACTAAGACGGGTGTCCCGAGTGGTGTCTGCAGATGTATCTCGTTCGTGTTACTTCGCCACGGTGCATTCCCGGTTACAGTACGGAGCCGAACTATACGCACGCGCTGCCGACTGGGAGCGTGCTTTCCGCGCCCAAAAACGTGCCATACGCGCCATCGTGGGCGTGTCGCAATGCACATCCGTCAGACCATATTTCAAAGAGCTTGGCATACTTACGTTGCCTGCATCTGATCTACCAAGTAGCTGTGTATGTCAGAAACAACTTAGAATCATACGACACGCGAGGAGAGAGACATTCGCGCTATATACGTAACGCTGACAAGCTGGATAGTATACCTCACTCTCTCGCGAGATCGAAAAAACTGACTCACATTATGGGACCGGAAGTTTATAACACTCTTCCTAAAATAGTTAAATCAGCACCGAGTTCGGGTAGCTTCAAAAACCGATTAAAAAGCTGGCTTATCGATCAAACTTTTTATAGTTACAGCGAGTTTTTATATAGTGATGGCAAACTCACAATGAAGTTGTAAAAAATTTACATTGTTCATTACAATTGTAATAAGTAAATATATTTTAATTTTTGACACTTATTTGTACGATACCTATTATCGTACAATATAAAGTTCAATTTAAACTTCAAAAATGTATACTCTTTGTATGCTCTTATTTTGTTTTTTTTATAAAATTGACGTGTAAATTGTACATTTATCAATAAAGAACTTTGACTTTGACTTTGCCTTTGACTTTAACACTAATCACAAATAATTTTTGTAGTGGTAGGACTCTTGGCAGAGTCCGCCTGGGGAAGTACCACACCTTTGCCAGTTATTCTACCGCCAAGCAGTAATGTGCAAACATTACTGTGTTCCGGATTGAAGGGCAATGTTTCCAGAGAAATGACAGGGCTTAGAGATATAAGATCTTAGATCTCTGGGTGACGAGCGCAGTGCAGTGCTAGGTAATGATTTGGACTCTCCATGTTCCAATAGCTGCATGTCACTGTGCTGTTATGTGTCAGGCATGTTGCTTACCATCAGGCACATGTCCTGATCGTCTCGTCACTCTTTATTTAAAAAAAAAAAAAAAAAAAAAAAAATGAATGGTGAGTGTTAAGTTTATGATACTTTGTACAGTTTGTTCTAATAGAATATAGAAAATCATAATTTCGTAATTTATGTAGGTACATCGACGTAGAGAATATCGTTGTTTAGGTATACAGTACCTGGGTGACCGAGCTTTGCTCGGTTACTTAGATACATACTGATTTTCTAAAAAAAAATGAACTTGAAAAAAGAATTGGTTGGATTCGAACCCGGACCTACCATATTTCAACCACCCATCTTCCCGACTGAGCTAATATACTGTCACACGCCGTCGCGAAATTTACCATCGCATTCTAATCTTTATGTAACAGTTTTTCGTTGTCTAAAAACGCGCAAAAAACGGCGTTTTTTTTAAATAAAACCTAGCTAGATCGATTTATCGTCCCCGAAACCCACTGTATACATAATTTCATGAAAATCGTTCGAGCCGTTTCCGATATTCAGATTCTATATATATATACAAGAATTGCTCGTTTTAAGGTATAAGATTACTTAATATTTTTAAATGTATGCTATATTTATAATTTTATTAACAACTAGTTGTGGCCCATGATATCACTTGCTTTAACTCGGGGCAAAAATAGAAAATGTTATTACTTACTTACCACCATGCCAATTTTTTAACCGACTTCCAAAAAGGAGGAGGTTATCAATTCGACCACAATGTTTTTTTAATTTCTTGACCGCCACCTCACTTGATGTTAAGTGACAATGCGGTCTACAATGGAGCGTGCTTACTCCGAAGCAACCGATTCGCTCTCGATTTGATGTAACCAAGATTATAACCATCGGGAAAAACCCGCCCGGCACCGCATTCCACTGCCTTCTACCATTGAAATGATGACGTGTTTCGAGCTTCAAGCAGTACGATATAAATAAAAGCAGCCAAGTGCGAGTTGGACTCGCCCATGAAGGGTTCCGTAGTAGCAAAACATAGGTTAGTTAGTAGATAGCGTGGCATGGCCTTTTTCGCACCTAGCCTCTCTAATGGGTCATTATGCGTGACTCATACTTTCCTTTCCTACTCCAACCAGCCCAGGCTGAGAAGGAAAAGATCCTGTTAAGATTACGATAGGGATCCGGAATAGGAGACGGAGATTAGAGGAATTCTGCCCGTTGATCCGCCAAGCTGTTGCACTCCATAAGAAGGTAGGTACATGCTGTGGCCTGTGGCGTTTCTTTTTCCTACATGCATCCCCTGCATGGAGGACTGTCTGTTACACCTATGGTAAATATGTACTTATTTAAGGGACAGTGACTTATTATAGCTACCTTATAACTTTACGAATTTTGTCCGTTTAGTCTGATGATGTTGCGGGCAAGTTTTAGATATAAATGCTTCCGGAATAGCATTTTTTTTTGTTTGTTTGCATCCTTAACTAAAAACATAGGTAGTAACATAGGTAATACACAAGTTCTTGTAGTTCGTTGTAACTTTGATGGGCTTTTTGGAATGGCATGTACATCATAATATATTTTGCAAACATACATTGCACACCTACAATTTTTATTGCAGAACAACGTTTGCTGAGTTGAACAACTTTTTTTATTCGTTAAAATAGACACTAACATAAAAATCAAGTCGAAGCCTAGAATGGCGTAGAGACTAGAGAAACAAGAACGAGCTAGGAAGTTGCCAGCTCGTCAGAATATAACTAAAACAGCTAAAATCAAATCAGCGAACTTTATATGGCAAAAACCGATGGGCTACTTGTGACGCTGACGAGATGCGACGTCCAGCAACTCCGGTTAGTGATTAATTTGACGCTAATGGTTGCTAGTTGGCGCTGCTGTGTATTTTATTTGTGTACTTCATACGGGTTGAACAAAAAGGCGTTTTCAGAAGAGGATAAAAATAGTTCAAAACAACTTAGGTACTAATGGTATTGGGCCTTTTAAAAACTATATCGCTATAATCACTATTTGCCGTTAATTCTTTTGGGAAAATTAGAAGACAATTTAATGTAAACATCATAATTATTGTTCCATGCCTTTAGTGCGTTTAAGTAGGCATTTAGAATTAATATAGAATCAAAAGCATAGCTAGTTCACTATATAATTATATACATATCTTTCTATATAATATATTTCTACTGTACGTGTGTATGTCACTGCACTTCTCATAAATGGCTGGACCAAATTTAACAAATATTTTTGTATGCGTTTTGGGGGAATCATGGATGGTTTACACTTTAGACAACGAGACCTTTCGGATTAGATTAACAAATCTTGTTAACGACCGCGTTCCATTCCATATTCCATAAAACACTAAATATCCCTGATTTTTTTTGACTGATTCTAAATTTGACTGATGAATAAGTTTATTTGGCGGCAATAAAATTATCCGAAACTGTTAATAATACGCTAAGCATTTAGCACTTTCCTCGCTGAGGTGGGATGAAAAGTTAAGTGTTGCACTAGACTGTAGAAATGATTCACCTCGTGCTCTTTTGATTTCCTTGATAACGCTCAGGATGCAAATTTTTTTAGAATACAATTTTAAAATCCTTCCCTTGCTCGGTCATCAAAATTGAGCATCTTATGTACTTAATAACTTTTTTTTAGCAAATCGTGTTGCTTTTGTACCATCCGAAGATTCCGAAGGAACTTCGTTCCTGCTTGGTGGCGCCATGGCACCACATCTCAATTTTTTTGTAATGTATCTATAGCAGGTAGTCGTGCTTTGACGTATTGCCTATCGAATTTCAGACCCAATTTTTCCAGTCACATTGTATTGTAAGACAATGTCGACATTTATTTCGAGTAATATTGTGGAACGACGGAATCAAACGCGTATGTTATTGAATTGATTCGTACAAAGATACAACCTCATCCGTACCGTCTGTTTGATCCTTATGTAGAGATAAATAAGTAAGACAATCGTGTATGTTTTGTATGGCGTAAGTTGGTGTAGATATAGATACGATAAAAGAGGGTGGCTATTCTAAATCGCGCTGACGTATCATAGTCGATCCTACGCTTCACCTGACTTTGTTGGATTAAGAGGGATAAGACGTATCGGAAAATGGGAAACTCGACCTAGAATCGCTTTTATTAAGGGTATTTTACTGACAACTAAATATTGAAAACAATTTTTGATCGCTTTGCAATGTTACTAAATTTGACGTTTCTCGAAACTGCAAGTTTAACTTAGTATGGCCCTGGACATTTACTCTCTTTCTACGAAAAACGTAAATTCGAAATAAACTCGCCACTTTCCTCCTCCACTACTACTTCGTCTCGCCCGATCGAACTTTATTTGACGTTTTGTAATTAGACTCTAATTAGAGAAGGCATTCAAACGGGCGAAACGACTGATCGAAGTAGAACCGGAGTAGGAAAGTCGCGAGTTTATTTCAAAAGATCGTTTTTGGGTAGAAAGAGAGTCGATGTCCTGTGTTTTAATACGGTTGCTCAAAATTCTGCACCAGGGCCATCTAGTTACCTGAGGTTTACCTCCATAGGTCCGTAGCTAAACGCGCTGCATTGTCGACCGCGCCGCTGCTTAACATTAGACGAAATACAATCAATAATAAGTTTATCAAAGATTTAAAAAAATTATACACTTTTTTAAATTCTGTCAGGAGTACCTACGTTTTTAGGAGCTTTTGTTATGTTTTTGGTAGCATCGAATAATTAAATGATTTTGTGAAGTTCAGAGGGCGTTAAACTTATCTTAGCTATCTAGTGTCTATCGACAAAAAAAAATGGCAGTCATAGGAACTGCTGATAGAAGTGAAAACTTATAAACTCAGCTTACTTTAGAAACTACGGAAATTGGAACGTGACCCGGAGGGGTGGCCTGAACATGGCCATGGTCCCGAGTATACCCGAAGATTTCTTATAATTTCCAAGCGTGACGATAGAATTCAATTCACAGCCCAAGAAAAATCTGTCTGTGGCACGGCAAAAGATGTTCTCAAAATTTAAAAATTAGATTTAATTTGTAGTTACAATATCTATATTAAGGTGGAAAGTTTGATCTAAAGGTAGGTTCAGAGTTCGTCGAAAAAATGTTTCGAACTAAATTTTTACCAAAAATGCCCTACGTTTTACCACGATCTCAGTTGATTTAAAACGACGACGAAGCGCGCTTGACATCGACAAGAAAAAACGATTCACAATCAAGAAACCCCGTTTATTGCCCGTGTGGTAGTGATTACTACCAGTAGTTAGGTACACGGGAAATTAACTTTGCCCGTGTTACTACCAAGAGGACCAGTAGTACCACGGGTAAATTATTTTTGCTCGCCGTACTACAGCCATTTTAAGATAGGTACCTCTTTTGCTTACAATACAAAATGACATCATTACTTGTACCTCGCTACATCGAACACTGATCTTTTTGGTAACCATGGGAAACTTTTGGCTGTTGGCATCTAATCACAAAATAAAATGACTTAATTGAATGTCTTATCTTGTAAATCCTGTCACAATGTCCGTCCTTTGCTACGTCATAAAGGAGCGCGCCAAAAGCGATACGGCAGAAATATGGCAGAATAACGCAAAAACACCGGCCGGATAAATAAATATAAAAACAATAAAACTGTTGTCTATGGCCGGGAGAATGGGCGCGCTGGGCGCAGGGCAGTTGGGGTGACCGCACGTTTTGGTCATTCACAGAATTACTAGGTACATCTCTACTAGTTGATGATAGTTAATCTCAATTTGGGACAAAAACATTCCTTATTTACGAAAATCAATTTTGCTTTGCAAGATTTTGCGATAGTCATTCAGTAGTTTGCTGAGACTTTTCAGTGGATAGATAGATAGATAGATAAACTCTTTATTGCACTTAACCAATAAAACAAAACACAGACACAACTTAACATAAAGTAACGATGGGGCAGTAATGTCCGGAATTAAAACCTGGCAACTCTACAAATGGAGCAATGGACATGAAACCTACACTCAACAGTGGAATACTGGAATAGAGAAGACTGTAGATGATGATGATGAGCTCTATTTAATAAGATCATTGAACTCTACGTAAAGACGATCATATTTACATAGAGTTCATCATCACCATCTACAGTCTTATCTATTCCTCTGTTGAGTATAGGTACACATACAATTATTTTTTTGTAGTAAAAACTTCTTTTGACGCCCAGATTTTTGGGCTGTGAATTGTTTTTAGCGTCACGCTCGGGTATAATAAGAAATCTTCGGATAATCTCGGGACCATTGCCCATCTAGAAATGCTGACGCTTTTGAACTGCCGAAAGAAGTGAAAACTTATAACTCAGAATTTAATAGTTTAGCTTACTTTGGAAACTACGTGGGTAAAACTGGAGGCCGTGACCATGAGCAAGGCTATATAGAAATTCTGTCGCATTTCTAAATGGCCAATGACCATGGTCTCAAGTTTACCCGAAAATGTCTGATCATTACCGAGTGTGACGCTAGAATTCAATTCACAGCCCACGAAAAGTTTGTCTAAGGCGCGCAAAAAAGAAGTTTTCACTTCAAAAATCTTGTTGATTTTCCCAACTTTTAAAGATTTTTTTATCATAGTAACGCGTGGTGAGCGTCGGGCGATGGGGGGGTTGAGGGTGGGGTCGATGTTTTCAAATTCAATTGGCCGCTGTGTCCCGGGGCGATCTTCCTGCCGGCCCGAATTGAATATCAATCGGGGATCAAACGGCAGGTACACTGTGGACATACCTGTAGGCTAGAATAAATATGTATCTGTAGGCTGTACAACAATAAGTCTAAGTAGGTAACAGCTGTGTAGGTACATCAACCATTATGTTTATGTCACCGTAAAAATAGGGATGTTAACAATTATTCGGAATTGCTTTTGTTTTGAAGATTGACGCTTGTTAACCGTTTTTTTTTAATTATTGAAACTTTTGATGAGTAAATATTAGTAGAGTATTTTTTGAATTTTCCCGCTAAAACACCAACGAGAAGTATAATAGTTTTACTAAGCAATAATCTCTATATATAAAAATGTTATGTTTGTTTGAGTACGCTTCAAAAACTCAAAAAGTTCTGCACCGATCGAGCTGAAATTTTAGAATGATGTACTATAATCCGCATCAAAGATTGTTTTTATCTAATCACAATGTGCCACAGCGAAGCGTGGCAGGGTACAGCTAGTTCATTATAAAAATGTGATTTTCGAGATACAAAAAACTTAACGCCAAACATTAATTTGTGATTGAGGCCGTGCCATCGAAGCGCCCTCGCGCTTGCCGTCGTAACGGGTCACTGCTCGCTATGCGAGTACGCTCCGATAGCACTTGACAGAGTGCCTGCACTCGGTATGTATGTATGTATGAGTCAGATAGTTTGATCTTAGCTAGGGCTTAAGTCAAATTCTTTTTCAAGTAGATATCAATTGTATGTTATTTATCGTAAGTATTAAGTAGTGTTTAAGTTAAGATTAGACAATATCTCAGACTAGACGCGACCGTCAGCAATGAAGATAACGACTGAGAAGAAGGTTTTTGGATCCTACGCCTTCCGCGGTTACCCAAAAACCCGGCAGTAGAGGCACCCACCACCAGTTATTATAAGTCTGTTCCGTAAAAAAAAAATTGGCAGTAATAGGGACTGCCGATAAAAGTTAAAACTAAATAACTCAGAATTTGATTGCACACTTTGGAAACTACGCGGGTGAAACCGGAGGGCGCTGCTAGTCTGGAATAAATCTTCAAAGCATTGTCGTCCAAGTAAGTCTTTTAAAGGTAGCATTCGGATCAAGACGACCGCGACGCGACACCGCGACTCGAGACCGCGACCGGCGACCGCGCCCCACTGCTTTATATGAATTAATAGGAAGTGCTGACGGATGCAAGCGACTGAGTCGCGCGACGTGTGGGCGTGGCCTGCCGGCTTCTTGCGTCGCGCGACTCGGTCGCTCACAAGACAGTGCCGTGGCGCGACAGATGCAAAATGGCCGTGTTTTCTTCGCACGAAGACGAAATTTTAACAGAATTAGTTAGTAAAAAACGCACCTTTATTCGATACGAGGCTTCAAGCTTATAAAGATAATACTGTGTATCGATTTTCATCCTTTTTTTCGGAATTAGAGCACATAATAAAAGAAGGATATCATCGTCTTCTTCTTCTTCGTTTTCTAATAACTGTCGAAGAAATCTTTTTCTGTTCATAGTTAAAACGCGCCGTGATAGAATACAACCGTTTAGTTTAGTAACTGCAAGCATACTGAGTTTCGTATGGGTCGCACGACTCGTGTCACGTAGATTCGTAGGTAGCTGTCGCCCTGCGACCTGCGACCGGTTGCCGGTCGCGGTCTAGGGTCGTGGTCTCTCGTCGCGGTCGTCTTGATCCGAATGCTATCTTAAGCGTGGCCATCTAGAAATGCTAAAGTGTAATGGTGAACTATAACCATGATAATACGCTAACGCATTTCTAGATAGCCATGGTCTCGAGTTCACCCGAAGATTTCTTTCATTCACGAGCGTGAAGCTTGAGCTCGATTCAGAGTGCTCGAAAAAATCTATGTGTGTGTCAATCAGTATCAGTCAGTCAATCAGTAATGTGATCCGTGAATCTTACTAGGTGAATAAAATGAACATCTTTGAGGTCAACAATATTTTGACTCGTAACTCAATTAACCCTCAATTGCACATGCAACATTTACGTTAACCCTAACGACACGCGGCTCTCACACGCGAATCACACTCCACCACGCCACGCGATGCCACGCTTCAACACGCCACGCCACGTGGCATGCACGTGACTAGATCTCATCTATGATGTAATTGCGTTAACTAGGATTACTTTGACCGATGGTGTTGGCAAATTAACGAATAGTTTATTGGAAAGATTGTCTGTATTGTTGTTTCTGGTTGATTGTGCATTTGTGTTATCTTTCTAGCTCATTCATCATTTTAATCCAAGTTTATTACAAGAGCAGAAGACTGAGTTAATTACATTTGTTATGTATAGTTTTTTACAGTAGATTGATTTGTTTAGTATCCAATGTTTATTGCTTTTCCATAGGCTAAAAAGTATACGATAAGAATACTTTTTTGTCTTTTAGTAAAATCATCTGGTTAATATTACCGTAGCGGCTTAGTGCGAAGCCGTGGTGGTCTAGTGGTGAGAAAGACCGAGTTTAGAATCGTAAGTTTGAATCCCGTCTACACCTTTGGGAATTTTAACCAACTTCCAAAAAGGAGGAGGTTATCAATTCGACTACCATATGGTTTTAAGTGCACCTGTACAAGTTTGTTATCACTACTCGATTTAACTGTGATGGAAAATAACTGTAAAACCAGCATGTTCCGTCACATTCGAAGAAATGCGTCGTCCAACCCGCACTTAGCTAGCAGTGTCGATTATGGTCTAGACTTTATCCTTGTGACAGATCCCTACGATTCCTAGTCAGTCCCAGCAGTGCATAATATGCTATGTACGCTTTATAACTTGAAAACAAACGAATTAAAAACATTGATTCTAAAATAGAAGTGATTTATCCTAGTAATTTTAAAATTAATTATTGTACGATCTTTTTTTGATGTTCTAGCTTTCTGGCTTGCTGGTTTATATTTATTTATCTCATCGTGTTTTCATATCTTTACAGGCGGTCCGCCCTGGCTTCGCCTGTGGTACACAAATATAGCTTACCTATACCACACAGGGATGACGTACATATTGAACGGTGAAAGAATGTTTGAAATCAGTCCAGTACTTCGTGAAATTAGCGAGTTCAAACAAGCAAAGCTGAAGCTTTGTAGTATTGGTATAGATTTCCCCCAAAAAATATTAAATATTGTGTATTATTTTCAGCTGAACAATGTACAAATACATGCCAACTAACATCCACTTCCATTAAAGACGGCAAAAAACTTATTCACAACTTAAACGCAACTTAGCAACTTGTAACGGACAACTTAACTACCGGAATTAAGTGATCTAAGTGAGCAGTTAATTTATTGCAAACACTCATTATTTATGTATTATGTAAGTGGTATTAGAAATAGGAAAGTGGAACTTTAAGTTATGATTAATTACTAAGTAAGTTAAGTATGTTATTCGCTTAATTGTTATTTAATTTTGTTATAAGCATAACCAATTGTTTAGGTTGAGTGTATGGAGTAACAGACATCAAACAATTGATTTTAAAGTTTGTTTCATTTTATGGCGCTATATAAAAAAAAACAAATAGCTATTTCAATTTTTGACTTAAATTTTACAAAAACAAAAATCATACAATTTAGACCCCCACAAAAATCACCCCTTGACATTAACTTTTGCTACAATAATAATAGATTAGAATGTGTAAATACGGCTACACTACTAGGTTTAGAGCTTGATACGCATTTGAATTGGAAAAAACACATAAGCAAAATAAAATCAAAATTGTCTAGCTTTTCATATGCATTAAAAGAACTAAGGCGGGCGTCTGACCTAAATACAGCAATAACGGCTTACAATGCGTTTGCTTCGTCGTGGCTCAGATACGGTATTACTCTTTGGGGAAATAGTGTGGATGCAGACAGCCTCTTTGCCTCCAAAAAAAATGTATCCGTATCCTGGCTAATATAAAAACTCCCGACACAGACATACATAACTTTCACAAACCATATTTTATAAAATTTAAAATACTCTCTTACTTCATTATATATTTTAGAATGTTGTAAATTTGTTAGAAAATATAATGAATTCTTCGATAAATTTGCGGACCAACCTCGGAAGACTGCACGAAACATTAGATCTCAATATAGGCACAAACTTGTTGAACCTAAATCCCGGTTAGAAATGCATAGCGCTGGCCCACACTCAATGGCTGCAAAAATATACAATAAGCTACCAAATGACATAAAAGACTTGGAAAAAAATATCCATTTTATGGAATGTCTAAAGAATATATTAGAGAATAAATGCTATTACAAACTACAAGACTTTTTTCAAGACAATTTTGATGACCTAGAAATGAGACGTTCCGATGCCACTTTTGCCATGCCCTTATAGGGCCATATGTAACGAATACAATAACTATAATCACAACACATAATTGTACTGTACCTACATATGACGCAATAAAGATTTGAGTATTGAGTATTTCAACCGACGCTTTAAAACTCCCAAAATAATAGAGTCTGTTAAGCAAAACGGCCGACGGAAAGTGTCTGGGAGTATCGTGCCTTATTTTTAAAGACAGTATGTCTATAACATACGTGAAAACCAGTTATCAAAAAAATACGTGAAGTGACTAATGTATCTTCTGGACCCCAAATCTCAAAATAGGCCGTCTAAGCAAGTTAGCGGGTAAGCATGTGTTCTTAGTACGTACTAACTCTACTCAATCGTCCACAATTCATCCATCAGAAAATACTTGACGTCTGGCGGCTTTGGGATCTTGGACTATCATATAGGTAGTTAGGTAACGTACAAAAAAGAAATTCCGAAAAAATATTTTTTACGATATTTTTAAACTTGTAAAAAATAAATTACCTATCCATAGAGAATATTACTAACTTAAAAAAAGGTCTAAAAGTGGGAAATTTGGTGGTTCTACTAGTTTCGTTGGAAACATAAGGGTTTTCACTTTTGAAATCCTCAGCAGTTTTATCTGGTGTTATCTAACTTTATTTAAAAATATCCTCCAAATTTGTAGTTAAGCTTAGTAGCATAATAAATTATTCATAATAATAGGCGAAGCACAAATACTA
The DNA here is from genome assembly GCA_017562165.1 of Ectropis grisescens. Lineage (NCBI taxonomy): Eukaryota > Metazoa > Arthropoda > Insecta > Lepidoptera > Geometridae > Ectropis > Ectropis grisescens. The sequence continues at coordinate 18,727,238 of CM029773.1, forward strand.
TCGGCTTCGCTATCACACTGATAAAATTTCCTACTAATATTAAAAATATCAATGTTTGGATGTTTGTTGCTCAGTCACGTATGATCGGATCGGATTAAAATCTGGACCACAGTTAGATTATAATCTGGATACTGACTACTTTTATCCCGGTATAATAACGGGAACAAGAACTACGTGGGTAAAACCGCGGGGCACTGCTAGTATTATTAAAAAAAACTGCTAATGGATCAGGAATTCGGAGTTCGAAAATAACCTGGGTCCCTGTTTCAAAATTTTTTTCAGCACTTTTTTTTTTATAATCTTTATTTATGCGCTTTTTCCCGTTGCGAAAATGTCGCGCTAATTAATACATAATTAATATTATAACTAGACTTAAGAAATTAAGTAATACACTCACACATTTCACTCACTTTTACGTTCCATAAAGCACAAACAAAAACACCAACAATATCAAAGAAGGTAAAATTATTCAGCACTTGCACCTAATGGTGAGCAACGCACCCATGACAGCATAGGGTCACGGCGCAGCTATCGGACCACAAAGTGTTTAATTAATTACCTAGCACTGCAGTGCGCTCGTCACTCAGACAAATAATATGCCTTGTCTCTATCTCTATATATAAAAATGTTATGTTGGTTTGTGTACTTCAAAACTCAAAACCACCGATCGAGCTGAAATTTTAGAATGATATATAATCCGCATCAAGGATTGTTTTTTATCTAATTTTTGCATTACAATATGCCACATTGAAGCGTGGCAGGGTACAGCTAGTGCTCTATAATTTATCTGGAAACATTGCCCTTCAAACCAAAACATTGATGTTTGCACACTGTTTGGCAGTAGAATACCTGACTGACAAAGATGTGGTACCTACCTAGTCGAACTCTCCAAAGAGTCCCACCACTGCAAACAAACTATAGTCTTTGCGCAAACGAAAAAATTGTAGGTATGTACTTAAACGTTGAATGGTCAGATATGTTTCTAAGATAAAGAATATTCAGCTAAATCAATAATCTTTTTCCGTACATAAACCGGAGCACGCAAACAGCACACATGAATACTGTTTTAGAGTTCCCGCGGCAGGTGCGCGGGCTGTAAACTTTATTGTGCGGAACCCGCGATTATGACATAAAACCTAGCGTACTGCTTTCAAATCAAACATTTCGAGTTTAGCTTGCGGTATTGGAAACGTAGGATGAGTGGTAACTTCATGATACGGGTAATTGAATAAAACAATTATTTTTTTACCCGACTTCTAAAAAGGAGGGGGTTCTCAATTCGGGTGCAGGTATGTCTTTATTGTGTGTGTGTTACACGATAGCTTCGTCAAATGTGAATTGATTTTGGGTAGTAAATCATAGATCAAAGGTCCGGCGGTTTTTGAAATAAAAAAAGAACAAGCAACAAAACACAAGCCAGAACAAAAAGCTAGAATTGTCAATATCTTGACTGGCGTCGTGGCTTAGTGGGTAGTAACTGTGCTTGCGAAGCCGAGGGTCGTGGGTTCGATTCCCACCCAGTGCAAATATTTGTCCTGTGTCTGGGTGTTTCTATATATAATAAGTATGTATTTAGAACTTCTTCTTCTTAGTCGTTATCTTCATTGCTGAAGGTCGTGTCTAGTCTGAGGTATTGATCACCCGTTGCACCATGCTTTTCCATGTCTTTCTGTCCTCGGCGGTCCTAAGAGCTTCGGTTATTGGAAATCCAGTGAGCGTCCTTACCAGATCTGACCAACGGGTAGGTGATCGACCGCGTAGCCTTTTCCCATTAACCTTACCGACCACCATAAGCTTCTCAAGGCTGTCAGGGTCCCATAGCCTTTTAGCAATGCGTAGCTCCTTAATAATGGACGCGTTGGTTCGGCGTGCAGTCCATGGAATTCGCAACATCCTTCTCCAGCACCACATTTCAAAAGCATCGATCTTTGCCCTTTTTCTCTTTCTTATCGTCCAGGATTCGGCACCATAAGAGAAAATCGAGAATACCAGCGTACGTACCAGCCTCACTTTGGTTTTACGGGATATGTTGCGATCTTTCCATATCCTAGTGAGTTTCATTGCTGCTTTGGATATTTGGATTCTTCTTGCAATTTCTCCTTCACCCCCCCCCCCCCCCTGCTACTAAGAAGAGATCCCAGGTACACAAACTGATCAACGAATTCCAGGTCCCCGAGTTCATTGGAGCGAAGAAGTGAATCAGATCTATCCATCACTAACACTTTGGTCTTCGACTTGTTAATTGTAAGGCCAACTGATTCACTTTCTTTCTCTACTCTAGACAGGAGCTGAGCCATTTCGTGCTCACACGATGCAAATAAAGTTGTGTCATCTGCGTATCTTAGGTTGCTGACTTTCCTTCCGCCAATGGATATTCCTCCTTCCCAGCCGTCTAAGGCTCGTCTCATTATGTATTCTCCAAAAAATATTGAAGAGAATTGGAGACATACATCCTTGTCCAACGCCTTTTTGTGGCTTAAAGGGCTTTGATAGGAAATTGTTACCCTTACGACTGTGTTTCCATCCTGGTAGAGGTTTGCGATAAGAACGACTCAAGGTGCTCAGGTACTCCCATTTCCGTTAGAATGTTCCATAAGCATTCCCACTTAACACAATCAAATGGTTTTGAGTAATCAACGAAGCACATCAGCATTGGAATGTTGAACTCACGACACTTTTCAATGATCTGTCTGACATTCACAATCTGTTCTCTTGTACCTCGCCCTTTAACAAATCCCGCTTGTTCTCTACTGGAATTTGCCATTGCAAGAATGCTCTAAGGCGTTCATTAATCAAGTACAATAGAACCTTGCTAGCGTGGGATATGAGCGCCACAGTCCTGTAGTTGCCACAAGACTTAGTTGATCCCTTCTTGTGTAGTGGTATCAGAATGGATTCCTGCCAGTCACTGATCCACTCGCCATTTCTCCATATCTGATTACAAAGCTTTTGCAGAATGCATGTACCATCATCTCCCATGAGCTTTACACTTTCAGCAAAAATACAGTCACTTCCGGGCGAGTTATTACGTTTAAGTTTCTTCAGAGCAAATTCAATTTCAGATTTTAAGATGTTTGGTTCTTGAGGGGTATCGGACATGCTAAGGCGTAGGTTTACTGAATTTATTACTATATAAGTATTATATCACTTACTCACTTTTGTAGTAAATGTATAAATTAATTTGTTTTGTATAATTAATTATTAGTAATAGTATTAAGGAAAAATGTCACATTGCCTCGCCTAACCTTGTTTTAGGCGATTTTCCTTTAAATTGGTTGCCTGAAAGAGATTGTTCTCAGCAATAAGGCCGCCATTTGTGGCGCTAGTTCATAATTGTGTGTTACTGTATTTTTTCTGTTTTGTGTCACAATAAAGAGTTATCCCATCTATCTAAATCAGCTATCTGGCTGCCACCTTACAAGCTTTGCTTAGTTTGGGGTCAGATGGCGTTGCGTGTGAATTGTCCGCCAATATTTATCTCGATGATCAAAATTTCATACATCTAGATAATGGTTTCTTACGAAATTTGGTCGAGTATCGGAAGTAAATTTTAAATTGAAGTCGGTTTTGTTTTTTGCAGATAAAATAAATTATTAAATGGTCAACTATATGCTGTCACTGCATCTGTTTAAGCTAGGTAATTGATCTGGCAACGATTACGTTAGTCAATAATCAATGTGCTATTCTAGATTACCTCTAATATGATAATAATCTTAGGATGAAAACTAACGTGGTTATTACAAATAAATAGGTACACGGGGAACTCACGTTTAATACAGTCCGACTCAAGTTTCGATCGCGTCCGGCGATCTTTTTCAAGGAGAGTGCGCGCGCTAGTTCGCAGCTCGTTTAGCACTGATAATAATCTGTGTTCCAAATTTTTATCCGCTCAAACGTTTCAATATCAATGAACAATAAACCTACAAACCTTGACTTTTTGTATAATATTAGCAAGAAAAAGATCGCCGGACGCGATCGAAACTTGAGTCAGACTGGACTGAATATACCAAACGTGAGTTCCACGTATATTTATTTAAAATATTAGCAAGAAATTTTTAAACCAAATATAATTTAACTGTAGGACACTATGTCCCAGCGAAGGTAAGGTATCAAATCTAATAAGAGTTCTTTCTAAGTATTTGAAAATATCTTTTCTTTATAGGTACTCAATAACCCCGAAACCATTTGTGATTCGGTAATTGTTGAAGGGCCCAAGGCCCCCAATACGCGTATATTGGCGGTATATTGCACAACATATTAAGGCGCGGAGTATAAAAGCGGCTAAGTACAGGTGGTGGATTAACCTCGGCCGCCGTTACGGGTTACAGCCTTACAGCGCCCGTAACGCTGTTATAGCTTGTATTATAACTTGGCCGGGGATGTAGTGGCTACTGGAAGGGACAAATAAAATAAATAAATTAAAAACGTTTATTTAGACAAATACTGAGTTTACAAAGGTTGACTTCCAAATTATATAATTTTAGTATCGTAGGATCTAGAATTTAGCACTTATATTATAAGTACCAATTTCCAGATACCCATCTTGAGTAGATTCCAGCCATTGCAAATAATCTCTTGGGGTTTATCCATTGTGTGAAATCGCGGCTCAAACGTTGGCTTGTCCAACAGATTTTCCATAGGTATAATGAACTAGCGGTCCGCCCCGGGTTTGCCCGTGGTACATATATAGTGTATTGCTATACGCTATATATGTGTTTGAGTGCTCTCAATGATCACGTGCATGTTCATGAAGTAAATAAGTTTTACAGTACTTCCTGAGATTGACGCTTTCAAACAAATAAACTCTTCAGCTTTATAATATTAGTATACGAGTAGATTCATCCATTTGAAGTTAGAATAAAGTTTTTATTTTCGCTTTTTTGTGAAACTTGAAAATTTGAATGTTTTTTTTTTATAATTATTTATTAAAATTAAAATTGGTTTATTATAATTCTCGATAATTTTAATTCATAGTAACTTTTTGTAGGTACAACAGTAAGTACATAATATATAATTGTACATAATTAATTGAATTAATATGTTGGTGCACATTTCACACACAACACCATCTGACCTCAAACTAAGGAAAGTCTGTACCACGGTAATACATTACCGTGCTTGTACTATGAGAGTCCTACATATATCTTTTCAGATATAAAATTTTAATTATATCATAATAAATATTTAAGGGGGCTCCCATGCCATAAAAGAGTTTTTCGTAATTAAGGTGGCTCGCATACAATAAAAGAGGTGTACACCGTTTATTTGCTAATGGTACCTACCCTTCGTGCAGGAGGTCATTCGAATATGGCCGGTTTTCATTTTTAACCCCCGACCAAAAAAAGGGGTGTTATAAGTTTGACGTCGATGTCTGTCTGTCTGTCTGTCTGTCTGTCTGTCTGTCTCTGTGTGTGTCTGTCTGTGGCACCGTAGAGCTCAAACGGTTGGGCCGATTTCGATGCGGTTTTTTTATTTGAAAGTTAATATCCGTGCGGGTGTTCTTAGCTATATTTGGTTAATATCGATTCAAAATGGCCGCCTCCACAAAATGGCGGACAAAATATTTCTTCACAACCTACCTCAATATGGGTATCAAACGAAAGGGCTTGACTAGCAGAGTACTATACGCTATAACAAATTTCAAATTCAAGATGGCCGCCACCACAAAATGGCGAATTATATAATTTTTTCACTACTACCGCAATATGGGTATCAAACGAAAGGGCTTGACTAGTAGAATACTTTGCACTATGACAAATTTCAAATCCAAGATGGCCACTACCACAAAATGGCGAATTACATTTCTTTTTTCACAACTTCCTTAATATGGGTATCAAATGAAAGGGCTTGTCTAGTAGAATGTTGTACAGATAACAAATCTAAGGTAGTCGGGGGTTAATCAAAATTTTTAATTTTGTTCTTGTTAACTAGCTGACCCGGCAAACTAAAAGCGCCTTGTAAATGTTCCACTTACTATAAAAACCTAGTCTCAACAATAACGAATACATGAATCATCCAATTTGGTGCATCGTTCAAAAGTTATCAGCGTACAGTATATACATTTCGAAGATTCATTTTTATTTTTAAGATTATTGAAATAATTGAAAAGTTTCTTATTTTAATTTTCAGTTAAATTGCCGTGCGGTCTTGAGCACACACAATTTTTTTTCACCTTGCCACTTCCATCTCGAGCTAGATCCGTGCGTGGAAGGTTATAAGTTACAGAGGTCGGATATTTATTCGTTCGGTTCGATCGTAGTTTTACTGGCGGCCGTAAATGCCAGTTATTGGTACACATTTGAATAATACCTACAGCCTGCATGTGATATACATAACATCATTTGTGTGCAAAATATTCTTTTAGCAGAATCGAACTAGGTTTGAAAAAACGCTATTTTATTAAGAGTTAAGAGGAACGAGTGCTAAGTTGAAAAATGTAATCAAGAAGTTAGTCAACAAATCAAATGAAAAATAATTAGTATTGCATTATCTGTGAAATCTCAAATGAAATAATTTATCACCGCCTTACTGTTTTACCATGCGAAAATTTGGATGTTTTTTACTCAATCACGTTGGAACTGCGAAACGGAATGGATTGAAATTCGAAACACAATTAGATTATATTCTGGAATATCACACAGAATACTGCTTAATGCGGAAAAAAAGAGAAGAAGTTATTTATCAATTCAAAAATCTTATTTAAATCTGAGTGATGCTTGGAGTTCATCAATACGTACTTGTATAGGTAGAGTATATACTCTTAGAGTATCTACCTACTTAGTCTGTGGAATTCATTTGATGCCATGTATTCCGTAGATATATATGTAGTTAAAAATGGTAGTCAAAGGGACTGCCCATAGAAGTGACATACAAACACATCAAAAACAACATCCTGATGAAACACAAGACGTTGGCGAAATTGTGTTCACCAAGCATTTATCTCACACATGTATATATCACAACCAAACAGAAGCCAGAAATGAATCGAAGATGAAGAATCAGGTGACATAAATAAAAACCAGATGAGGAAGAAGAAGACTTTAATCAGCTGACTATTATAGAACTTTTTTTTCATTGTGTAAATTAGGACTACAACAAATTGTCTTGCCAGACATATTGCATGCCTCTCGCAGAGGCCAGTTTGTATGGGGCAACTTTTAAAATGTTTTGTTAATCATATTATCTTACCTACAAACAGCAATAAAGTTTTTTGTATTTGTATTTGTGAAAACTAATAACTCAGAATTTTATAGCTCACTTTGGAAACTACGCGTGCGAAATCGAAGGGCTCCAGCCATCTAGATCAGCCGAGTTTACCCGAAGATTTCTTTCATTTAAGAACATGACGCTTGAACTCAATTCACAGCCTATGGATAATCTATGTGTGGTGCGCCAAAAGGTTTTAACATCAAACATCTCTTACCTCTACGCTACGCAAACTCTACGAGTAACGTAAACTGCTACGATCACAAGCAGTTCGCTACACAACAATTTGAGTAGGTACAGGCACAATATACACGCTTTTTTAAAAGGGATCTTTTGGAATTTGTCCTTAAATATCATCTTCTGTTTATTGAACTACTAACAGTTCACCCCGGCTTCGCCTGAAGTACATTATAAAACACTGAGGGATGATATACCTAAAAAATATCCAACGGTGTTTTTTTTTTTGAAATAGGTCTAGCAATTTTTGAGAATACCGCATTCAAACAAATACTTTCTACATATAAACTCTTCAGCTCTATAATATTAGTATAGATGGGCTACCGCGTTGTAGAAGTTGCAGGGGCGTGCTATCCTGAACTTAGCAAGTAACTAACACACGTAGTAGAGATGAAGTTAAAACTTGAAAATTTGGTGAGTACCTTGTAATTCCACAATTTTGTGAACAGGGTGCTCATTTTGATCAAAATCATCTTGCCATTTTCCTTGAGGTGGAGATAATATATGATTTTCTCTTACACTTCTATCATCCGCCACCTTATCACTTACTCCTTTTGCACGCATTAATATTGTCTCTCGCAGAATCCATCCACACTTTTTCTGGAAAACCCCTTGCCATTGCGACCGGCCATCTTCAATTTACTCATTTTGATGTCTATGTCTAGCAGTGGAAGAATCCAAGCTGATGATGATGATTTAAGTTTCGGCCGTGTTACTTTTGTAAAAAGTAATTTTCATCATCATCATCATCATCTGCAGCCTGCAGACGTCCACTGCTGGACATAGGCCTCCCCCAATGATTTCCACAATGACCGATCTTGTGCCGCCTCCATCCACCGACTTCCCGCGACCGAGACAATATCATCGGTCCATCGTGTGGGGGGGCCGTCCTACACTGCGTCTGCCGGTTCGTGGTCGCCATTCGAGAACCTTTACTCCCCAGCGGTTATCGGTTCTGCGAGCTATATGGCCTGCCCATTGCCACTTCAACTTGCTAATTTTAAGAGCTATGTCGGTGACCTTCGTTCTTCTGCGGATTTCCTCGTTTCGGATTTTGTCACGCAGTGAAATTCCGAGCATAGCTCTCTCCATTGCCCGTTGCGCAACTTTGAGCTTGCATATCATGCCAATAGTTAGCGACCACGTCTCAGTACCATATGTCATCACTGGCAACACACACTGATTATAGACTTTCGTCTTGAGGGTTTGTGGTATTTCTGACGAGAAGATGTGACGCAATTTCCCAAACGCTGCCCATCCGAGTTGGATTCGTCGGCTGACCTCCTTGTCAAAGTTTGACCTGCCTAATTGGATCATCTGACCCAAGTACACATAATGGTCTACAACTTCGATACTGTCGTTTCCAACATGGACCGGTACGGGTGCAACATGGGCATTTGACATGATTTTTGTCTTACTCATGTTCATTTTTAGCCCTACCTGTTGGGAGACAGCATTGAGGTCTCTGAGCATTGAGCCAAGGTCATCTAGCGATTCAGCCATAATGACTATATCGTCGGCAAATCTAAGGTGAGTGATGTATTTGCCATTAATGTTGATACCATATCCGTTCCAGTTTAAAAGCTTAAAGATATCCTCCAATGCAGAGGTGAACAGTTTCGGAGAGAACGTCTCCCTGTCTCACCCCTTTTTGCATTTGGATCGGATTTGTGCTTTGGTCCTGAAGACGGATAGACATGGTGGCTTTGTTGTATAAACACTTCAACACTTCGATATACCTATAGTCGAAAAATATAATAAAAAGTAATTTTATGCTCCCAATATTCCCCAGTAAAATAATCTTCGATTTCCATAACAGCAAGGTATAAAATAAATAAAATTACATTATCCGGGGTCGCCAGGTGATTTCAAATACCGAAGCCATTTCTGTATTATTTCTATTCGTCTTTATATTGTTTTGTTTCTTTTATAGCGGCTACGAGTGCTGCCATATTTAAATTTTATTCGCCTTAATGTTGCCACACACACGACTGCTTGCAATCTCATACCTATAATAATACCCCCTTAAAGTTACGATCCAAATATGTTTTTAGAACTCTTAAAGTGTAGGTGGTAAGGTTGGAAGTACATTTTCCGAGCGGGCTGTGTAACTTTGTGAAGGATACAGATGCCTGGAAAATAGAAGCGATTTGGTAGCAATGTTTTTATTTAGAACGAGGCCGTTTCAATGTACCGTTACTGTGACCACACTGAACAGTACATTTTTCTAAACATTTATCTAAAAATAATATATTTATTGGTCTGTGAAATTAGGTGAAATTTCGCTAATTTCTATTACGACTGCAGGCCCGTAAACAATATTTATGGGTCGTATGAACCACCAGGAGACCTATGTAGGATGATAGAAGGATATAAAATAATAAGATTCGGCACCATGACGTCACTTGAAAGCTGTTCAACTGAGTAGGTACAGGAGAAGATGGGGGTTGCAACTCTCGATCATTTCTCCTTGTCGCATGATTTTTGTACGGTGTTATGGAATAATGGATAAGAAGAAGTATTGAAACTAAAAAAAAATATTTTTGTATTGTTGCTTTTGTCGGAAAAATTCTAATCCTCCTGCGATTTTCAGGGCAAATTTGGTCATTGGATTATTTACGGCATTGGTTCCATACTGTTTCAATACCTCTTCTAATCCATTACAATTATCAAAGTACAAAAATCATCTGACAAGGAGAAATGATCGAGAATTGCAAACCCCTATCTTGACCTGCACTCAGTTGGACAGCTTTCAAGTGACGGCATAGCAAAAAACTGTAAAAAAATAACAATATGGGTTTCTGCTCAATGAAATGATGCGGAAATGAGCCTTGACTTCTAGTTTTACAAAGGACGGCATATCATTTCACAAGTAAATAATTACATTAATTAGTAGTAAAAATATCAAGGTGTCTGATCTGTGCATTCGTCGGACGCGAAAAAGCTCTACTACTCTACTGCCGCTCCGACCTCTATGCTGCTATACTATGTCGGTGACGTGAATCCATAAGATTTTCCTCTGCCAAAAAGTGCAACTTTTTGGCAGACGGTTGAGACATTTCAAAGGAGTACGAACACAAAAATCGTCACTCAAGATTTAAATAAATATTTAGGTGCAATAATTACTTTTATACAATTATTATTATTATATACTAATGTTATAAAGCTGAAGAGTTTATCTGTTTGAACGCGCTAATCTCAGGAGCTACTGGACCCCTTTTAGTAATTCTTACACCATTAGATATGTTTGTAATCCCTTTGTACTACGATGTATTATTATGTACGAAGAGCGAAGCAGAGGTGGAGCACTAGATCAACCATAAAACAATAAAAAACAATATTAATTTCTTTTCAATTATATGTTTGTTTCTTAATTTATAAAAGACATATTACGTCAGTTAATAATACAATAACAAGAACAACATTAAAAAATTTCACTAACCCCCGACTACCTCGGATTTGTAATTTGAACAACATTCTACGAGTCAAGCCCTTTCATTTGATCAAGACTTTCATGAGTCAAGCCATTTTTTGGTGGCGGCCATCTTGGGTTTGAAATTTTTATAGTGTTATAGTATTCTACTATTTAAGTCCTTTAATTTGATACCCATATTGAGGAAGGTTGTGAAGAAATGTTTTGTTCGCCATTTTGTGGGAGCGGCCATCTTGAATCGATATTTACCAAACATAGCTAAGAACACGCGCACGGATATTGAATTTCAAATAAAAAACCGCATTAAAATCGGCCCATACGTTTGAGCTCTACGGTGCCACAGACAGACACACACACAAACAGACAGACAGACCCTTTTTTGGTTGGGGGTTAAAAATAAAGTGAACAATAGATCAATAATTTACACAATCACGTTCTCAAATTGACCATATACTTTAACAATGATAACAAAAGAGTAAATATTGGTGGACAATTCACACACAACACCATCTGACCCCAAACTAAGCAAAGCTTGTACTATGGCGGCCAGATAGCTGATATAATACATATATAGTTTTAAATACATACTTATTATAAATAGAAACACCCAGACACAGTGCTAACATTTGAATTCATCACACAAATATTTGCACTGGGTGGGAATCGAACCCACAACCCTCGGCTTCGCAGGCAGAGTTATTACCCACTAAGCCACGAGGGCATTCATATAGGTATTTATTCATGAATGTGTGTGCATTTTTTGAAATTAGCATATGCACACCATATAACAATAAATATATGCAAAATATCATACTCCTCTGTCCATGCAATTTTTATAAATAGAGGTACAACATCCGGGGGTACAACGTGTTTGTGTCGTAATCCTAAGTAGCATGGCCATCCTAACAAACAGGGTTGTTTGATATTTGTACCTGTGTTTTGATTCCTACAACACAAAAGCACCCACCCTGCAGATACGTTTCCCAAACTTATTAACGTATTGGACGAGGGAGCCACTTACAAATGTCATAAAAAACTGTGGCAATAAAATCTGAGGCAGTCCGTTTAATTTTTCGGTCTCACAATTGCACAGAACAGTAGGTAGTCTTGTAAAAGGATCTTGAGACTCGGAACAGAATAGCTCTAAGCTATTTTCTTTTAGTTCAAAGGAAATTCTGATATTTTCATTACAATTCCTCATATTGTATCAAATGTTTTATAAGAGTTTATTTATTTAATATTGAAATAATAATAGCAAAGGAATGATTTGATATCTGAAAACAATATATTTTTCATACATTATAGAGTGACAGCACGAGCAGAACATGTGTCGGATGGGAAGCAATAATACCAATAATAACAATACAATGCCACGAAGCTATTGAAACATGGAGTCCAAATCATTACCTCTAGCACTGCACTGCGCTCGCCATCTAGAGATATGCCTAAGGTTTTACCTTCAAGCCCTGTAATTTCTCTAGAAACTTCACAATGGACGCAGTGATGTTTGCACATTATTGCTTAGCGGTAGTATACTGGTAAAGGTGTGGTACTTCCGCTAGCAGACTTTGCAAAAAAGTTTACCATAACAAGTATACGCTGGAATAATAATTGTTAATAATAGTATAAAAGTACCGTGATAATAGATAGGAGTGTAGTTAAATTCGACCCCATCTCTCTTTTCTCCAAGAATACGTACAAAAGGTTTTCACTAAAACTAACTTAACGGTGTAAGAAAACATCAAGTGAAAGCAGTTATTTTACATACATATCGCGTGGTAAGAGTCAGATGAACGTATCTACAAAAAAATCAAAAAACGTTTTTTTTTAGAAATCGGGTCATAAAGTGGTCCTCTATGAACTGCTAAAACGACGTAACGATATGTTCAATATTTCACTAATTCCAAAAAAACGAAATAGCACAAGAATTATTTTCCATTGGAGCAGAAGAACGTATCACGTCTTACGTTATATTAGTTTTAATGATCATGCTAACAGTTACTGCTACTGCAACGTATCTGCAATAACAATATTTTGGATCACACAATATTGTGTGTTTCAGAATATTGCATGAACCATATCGACGTAAAAGCTTATGCGTTGTTTTGGTTGTTACAAATAGTGCGTTGGTACAAAGTTTAAAGAGCCAAAACAACGTTTATCTAGTTACGTCAAATTTGCAGAAACATTTTGTAAATAAACAATCCATATTAATAACCATAGCGATGTAATTATCACATACGTTATTTTGGCGGTAGTATTATCTTTGAGAGTTATTATAGTCCATAGAATTTTTATAAACATACGTTAGTATGACTATTATAACATATTATTAAAATGAAGAAAACGGTAGAAATTTGATATTCTGAAAAAAAATAACGGATCTCAACGACATTCTTGAACAGGTAAGTTATTTTTCATTGTGTTTGTTTTTAATACCTACAAGTTGAACGTGCTGTCCTGGGTTCGATTACCAGGAAGGACTAACCGTAACTTAGTTTGAGCTCTGGTACAATAGGCCGGCAAAACACACAAGATATTATAATTAATGCTTACTCAATTTTTAATGTTAAAGATGCTGAAGTAACTCTGTTTTTTTGTCTGTCTTCAAAACCCGAGAAAGGACATTTTAAGCTACTTATTACCACATGTTGTGACAGATATACAGCCACAATTAGTATGTTGAAGTAGTTTATTATTATCACTTGTATAGTCCTATGCCCGGAACGTGTTAAACTGCATCCGCAACAGCGATAACTGACATCCACTCGGACCAAGTCGCGGGCGGATGCTAGTATTATATTAATCGTTAGTATAATAAATTATTATGAGTGTATTGTTCATATTTTAACGTTACAATACTTACATCAAGCTAGCCCCTAAAATATTTCTAGATTGGTAAAAAATGATAAAATCTTATTTAACTGGATTTAGTTTGTTTTTTACTCATTACGGTAAATTACGGCAGCTGTGATAGTAGGTATATTATTTTGACTAAGGTATACTGTTTTGTTTTAGGAACGATCTCATTCAATCGACACCCCCTACTGAAATTGAAGAATTCAATAATAGCTTAAATCCTTATCTTTAACCAGCCCCTACTGATTTAACAACAACTTCTGAAAATGACTCCGTTTTTGATGAACCTGGACCGCCACCAACTAAATTATTGACTACATTGGAAAATGTATCATTGATTCAACCAACCCCTGCTGATTTAACAACTTTAGATAATGACCCTGTTTTTGATGAACTTGGACCGTCACTGAGAAACTCTTGATAAAACTATAGAAAATAATACTACTGATACTGAATCTGTTATTTCTGGTTATCAAAATCGCAAACGCAGAGGTTAAGCTGAACCCAGCGAATGGAAAAATAATTTGAGAATAACTAAGAGGCAAAAAGGTGAACCTTACCTCTTAAGTAAAGGTGTTCTAAAACCAGGAAAAACATTGGGAGAGTCAAAGTGTATGGGGTTATGTGGAGAAAAATGTACGAACAAATTTAATGAAGAAGAGCGATTGAAAATCTTTTCATCGTTTTGGAATATTAATGATATTAATAATAAAAAAATTGTTTACTATTTCTCTCACACAGAAGTTTTTCATTGTAAATACCTTAACCAAGTATACATAACAGTAGTAGATTATCTATGTGAGAAACTGTACTAGGAAAACCTGTATGACAGATCACCAGCCTCTCCAACAACGGTGGTGATAAGGGGTAGGTACTCATTGATTTTAAATGTAGATGTCAATCGTTAGATGTTAGGTGTGTTTAAAAAAAAGATTTTAACAAAATTAAGGTTATCAGAAGAGGCAAAAGGCTGCCTATTGACCAAATTCAGTTGAAAAGTGCTTATGACAAACCCTTACCTATTTCTGCTGAAAAGTACGAGGACTTGAAAGATGTATGCAGACAAGGCATCATCCCAACGCAATACCACGGTTTCTATGAAGGATTTGCAGTTGGAGGAACCGACACAAAGAATGACGAAGATATATAAAATTGTGTAAACGGATGCCTGATGTTGATTTTGTTTTTTTTAATTATATTTTTCAGAAGTTAATACAGACTTTGTTATGTTTAATTGATTGGCTTTTTTTATTTGCTCGTAAACATACTAAAACTTAACTTCTAAAATGACATATGTAAATAAGATAACGACTAAAAGTATAATAAATTAAGGGCCAGACTAACGTATGTCAACCAATACTCAAAAAAATATATATTGTGTATTTATAAGCTTAAATAAATAAACAATTAATACCTTTTTGAAATCCCTAATAGTAGGCCATTACATTACATTATTTTTTTTCATTGTCAAATGTATTTAATATCTAATAAAAAGCTGACAAAGTTTGAAGAGACGAATTTTCGCAGTTTTTTTGCTCTCCTGTAAAATTTTTAAAATGGTAGATACGTTCATCTGACTCTTACCACGCGATATAAAGACATTATTGGATAATATCGGACATCCATCCTTGGCCAACGTGGTGAAGTTCGTCTTTGATTTTCTTCCATGTAGATAAAGAGCAAAACTGTAAGTAGGTACCTACGTAGTGAAGCATTTAAGCATTTTGTGGAGCCACACGCTCTGCATTGGTCTATATAACATATAACCACCAATAGGGAGAAGAATTCTTTAAAAATACACAGATACTTTTTTTAATAGCCTATCATAGCCTGTAAATACAAAGAAAGAAAAACATCCCTGCGTACAAAGATTAGAAAAGCGTACAAATTAAGACCTGTAGCGTGAATCAGAAAATCAGAAATACAGAAAAGATACTCATAATATCAACTTATAACAAACAAATTACAATAAATTTATTTATTATCCAACACATTCCAGCTTCATTTTCACACGATTCCGATAAAAGCAAATTTTCATCCAATACACACTGAATTATGATAAAAACTGTGCCAGAATCACACCGAGTATTTTTAATAAGTGCTAGTATGACTAATTGCCGTCAACTATGTCTAGAGTCGCGAAGGTGCTCAGATTTTTTCCCGCCTAATTAAGGAGTAGCAAGTGTGCTTGGCATCGCGTAAATCATCCACACTTATTAAAAGAACTCCACGAATCGAACCTCTTTAAGATCGCAACCTCCTTGAACGTTGAGCATTGTATTTTTATCCTTGTGGCATTAGCCATAGAGTTAGTTTTTGTACGTATCGGTTGTGAATTTTGCAGTATGTGTGTTACCGTGAAGTATTTGAATTTTGTTAAATATTCGAATAGTCCAGAAACAAACGTAAGTATATAAATTTTAAGTCGTTTAAAAATAAATTGATATATTTTATAAAAAAATATTTAAAAACGGACGAGTTTGACAATGAAAGAATGAAATAATTTTGTAAGATTATAAAAAAAAATTGCAATGTGTGTTCTTGACTTCCCGGGACTCAACCACTGTTTAGAGATATTCTTTTAATATTATTTTCGATGGCGCTAATATATTTTGTACATGTGTACAAACGACACTCGAAGTTGTTGACGAAAACGTCTACCTGGGCCAAAAGATCCAATTAGGTAGATCCAACTTCGACAAAGAGGTCCAGCGAAGGATCCAACTCGGATGGGCAGCGTTCGGGAAACTTCGGCACATATTTGAGTCCAAAATACCCCAATGCCTAAAGACGAAAGTCTTTAACCAGTGCGTGTTGCCAGTGATGTCTTATGGAACTGAGACGTGGTCCTTCACTGTGGGCCTCATAACGAAGCTCAAAGTCACACAGCGAGCTATGGAGAGAGCTATGCTCGGAGTCTCGTTGCGCGACAGAATCCGTAATGAGGATATTCGCAAAAGAACAAAAGTGGCCGACATAGCTCAAAGAGTAAGCAAGCTGAAATGGCAATGGACAGGCCACATTGCTCGCAGAACTGACAACCGATGGGGAAGAACGGTTCTCGAGTGGCGACCACGAACCGGGAGACGCAGTGTTGGACGGCCTCCCACTAGATGAACAGATGACCTCACAAAGGTCGCTGGAAACCGCTGGTTGCAGGTTGCGCAGGACCGTTCGTTGTGGAAATCTAGGGGGAGGCCTATGTTCAGCAGTGGACGTCTTGAGGCTGATGATGATGATGATGATGTGTACAAATCTAGGGTTCTATCAACGTTAGTTGGATTAATATATAAAAGTCATTTTCGTTATTGCGTGGGTACAGATTACATCATAACACATTAACACGGTAAAACCTTCAAGCAACCTATAGGTCCCGTAAAATTTATGATTGGGTACAAAAAAATAATGAAGTTATGGAGGTAATTTAATAAGTACTAAAACCCACCATCGAAATCTAGTACGCAGTATGGAACTATTTTTTTAATATTCTAAAACTGTGTCGTTGAGAGCGAACACTACGCCATGCCTTTATTTCAACGGCAAACTCAATTAGTCATGATAAAATTAAATAAAATTAAATTAAAATTATACATTGGTAAGAGCGAGATGGTACCACGCGTAGTGTCCCTATTGATTAGAGTTTTATTATATACTAATTTCGTAGAAGAAGGCTTTTATTGAAGATTATAATATGTATAATTACGATTGTCGTAAATAAATAAAACATATTTATATAGTAGCATTAAAACGTATTCGAAATTAAATGTTTCCACGCCAAATCACTGCGACCACAACAATATAATAATAATACGACCGCAACAATAGTACGGAAATTTAAATTTAATAATCGTTGCGAGAATTCTTCAAACGTACACGTTTCGCACTTGAGCAGTAACATATAAGAATGCCATTGGAAAAATAATGCTTTTTAATATAAAACGCTGGCAATGTGAATGATTTTCTGTGTATTAAATATTGGGAAATGAAATTTACGATTGTTTCTGTAAGGATATTAATTTTTATATTTCTGAAACAGGAGTCGAGGTGAAGTCGGGTTTCCTCAAATTTTCGTGTAAGTATTTGTGAATTATGGTTTTTACAGGATTATTTTATTTAAGATCTCATTTCAAAATTTTATTTGTTAAGTAAAAAAAGTATTGTTTGGACTTGAGGAGCCAATTTATAAATCCACTAGCGGTCCGCCCCGGCTTCGACCTTGTTACATGATTAAATATTGTCTTTGTATATAACCTATAGCACTCAAGATCACGTACATATCCAACTGTGAAAGAGTGATATAATTTTTGAAATCGGTCTAGTAGCTCCTGAGATTTGTGCGTTCAATAAACTCTTCAGCTTTGTAATATTAATATAGATAAATAATTCCAGTAGGCTACAGCCACGACATAGTTACGGCTGGTCTAGTCTGGAGAACGGTAACTGCTAATGCAGAGCCCTGGTTCCTTTTGGTTTCCTGGAGCCATACCACACGCATCACTGTCTTTTCGCAGTCATATGCGCAATGCATGTTTCTGTGCTGTGCCATCAGATACATTGCCTGATTGTCTCGTCACATTACTATAAAAAAAAACTTTAAAAAAAATTCTCGGTAAACGTAATTAAAAACCTTTTTCTTTCGAAATCGCCTATAAATGATGGCTTCGATATTTAACTCGACGCATTAGCCGATTACAAAAACAAGGTTAATACAATCAGTCAGTGAGTGCCGGGAGAGGGCGGGAGGGCGCGTTATTAGCCGGGTGGAGATTACACCCCGTGATCGGAAACGATCGTTCATACATACAGGAGGCATTTTAAATTGTCGATATTTTTGATTTTAACAATCCTATTATCCTTTTTTTTTTTTTTTAAATAAAGAGTCACGAGACGATCAGGACATGTGCCTGATGGTAAGCAATATGCCTGACACATAACAGCACAGTGACACGCAGCTATTGGAACATGAAGAGTCCTCATTACCTAGCACTGCACTGCGTTCGTCACCCAGAGATCTAAGATCTTATATCTCTAAGCCCTGTAATTTCTCTGGAAACATTGCCCTTCAAACCGGAACACAGTAATGTTTGCACATTACTGCTTGGCGGTAGAAGAACTGGCAAAGGTGTGGTACTTCCCCAGGCGGACTCTGCCAAGAGTCCTACCACTACAAAAATATACTATTGATATTATAAACTAGCTGTACCCTGCCACGCTTCGCTGTGGCACATTGTGGTTCAAAAATTAGATAGATATAGAGACTAGATGTCCGCTCCGGCTTCGCCCGTGGTACATTATATAGCACTCATCGGGATCCCGTACATATCCAATGGTGAAAGAATGACTGAAGTCGGTTCAGTCATTCCTGATAATATCGCTTTCAAACAAAACACCTCTTCAGCTACCTGCTACGCCACCTGTCGAAAATTGGTCATACCAACTCAGATTTAGAAATAAATTTGATTAACAAAGGTTTATATTAGATTAGATTAGACACAAACATGCTGTCATATCAAAGCACGCTACGAAAACTCTCAAAAAGGAATATATTTCCTGTTTTTGTTACGTTCTTGATTCATGCTCCGCTTCTATTGACAGTAGCGTTATTTTCTTTAGCGTATAGCCTTCCTCGATAAATGGACTATCCAATAGAAAAATAATCTTTTAATTCGGACCAGTACTTCCCGAGAAGGATCTCGGGTAGTATTGGTATACGGTTGATGGTTTGAACGCTTAACCAAACAAACAAACAAATTCTTCAGCTTTATAATATTTTGATATATAGAGATAGTAAGATATGATTAGATGATTGTTGAACACAGTCACACCAGTTTGTAACATAGTTAGATTTATAGTTAGATATAGTCTGGAATAACACATATATAATTTTGTGCTACTTATTAGTTTTATTACTATCCCAGGCAATTAACGATAACTACACGAGTAAAAGGGCGGGGCACTGATATATAAAACTTGCAGTGTCTCGTAGGTCTCGTACTGTTTTAATTTAATTTTCTATTCTTAACTTAATTTAATTTAAGCTATTCCAGACTAAAATATGCGTCCTAAACTTCGACCCAAACCGTTCTGGCGTTCCGACGTGATTGAGCAACAAACATCCAAATATCGAATCATTGACATTTATAATATTAGTTGGAATAGGAATAACATTTTTGAGATTTTAGAATGCAAATAAAGTCCTTGATTTCACTAAAACAGACGCCTATTTTTCATTTTGATACTTTATGTGACAAAATGAAAAGCGTTACCTTGGACCATTTGAGATTTATTTTCGACAGGCATATTTATTTGCATCCTGAAAACGTCAAACTATTGAAAGATAATTCACGATTTCGCCAAAGGCAGGTTCAACAACAATTTTCCGAATGTGAAAAAAATAAGACGTGCAAAAAGATATGCCCCGGGTGAGGATCGAACTCACGACCTTAAGATTATGAGACTTACGCGCTGCCTACTGCGCCACCGAGGCTGGTGACGAGTGTGTCAAAAATACAGAACTGTCATTAAAACTGACATATCAAATAATAATACATATCCTACATAATCTATATTTTAGCGGTCGTCAACATTTTTTATCAGGCGTAGTAGGTAAAACACGAGTATACAATGTAAAATTGATAAGGATGTTATATCCGAAAATACCTACAAATTAGTGCCAGAACATTATCAATATCTTCTACATATATTTTTGAGTGATTGGTTATTTTACTTACCTATTTGTTTTTTTTAAGTGAAAACTTTTTTTTGGCACACCTCACAGATTTTTCATGGACTTTGAATTGAACCCAAGCGTCACATTCGTAAATGAAAGAAATCTTCGAGTTAACTCGGATGATCTATACTTCATGGCCACGCCCTTCGGTTTCACCCGCTTAGTTTCCAAAGTAAGCTATCAAAATATATATTTTTTAAGTAAAGAGTGACGAAACGAGCAGGACATGTGCCTGATGGTAAGCAACATGCCTGCCACATAACAACACAGTGACATGCAGCTATTGGAACATGAAGAGTCCAAATCATTACCTAACACTACACTGCGCTCATCATCCAGAGGTGTGTTAAGGTGTTATATCTTTAAGCCCTGTAGTTTTCGGAAACATTGCCCTTCAAACCGGAACACAGTAATGTTTTCAGATTACTGCTAGGCGGTAAAATAACTGGCAAATTGTGTGATACTTCCCCAGGCGGACTCTGCTAGGAGTCCTACCACTACAAAAACTCTGAGTTATCAGTTTTCACTTCTATTGGCACTTCTATCACTTCGTTTTCACTTCTTCTATTATATTTCCCTATGACTTCCAACTTTTTTTTTTTAATTGGTCAGGGCCTTTATCAACAATACTAAAATACAATGATAACTACGCTACATACCTATTTACACATTAAACACATCTGAATCATCGATAGATCAATGGTCTACAGGTAACAAAGATGTTCAATACCACTACCAGTCGTTAGCGTGCCCATCATGCTGGCGACATTACCATGCTGAATGGCAATACTTAATGCGTTGACGATAATGCGGCTGATATAATGAGGTAATTGCATTTTTAAATATAAAAAAAATACAAAATCCTGCTTTATTTTGGAACTCGCTGCGCTATGCGGTGTAGCCTGCAGTCTACATAATCTATTGAATAAAATAAATAAATATCGGTGGACAATTCGCACACAACACGATCTGATCCCAAACTAAGCAAAGCTTGTAATATGGTGGCCAGATAGCTGATATAATACTTATATAATTCTAAATACATACTTATTATTCATAGAAACACCCAGACACAGTGCAAACATTTGAATGCATCACACAAATACTTGCACTGGGTGGGAATCGAACCCACGACCCTCAGCTTCGCAGGCAGAGTTACTATCCACTGAGCCACGAGGTCAGTCAATGTCACGTTTATTTACATATATAATTTTCTTGTAATTCTTTTGAATCTAAAATATAAGTAAAATATGTTATTTCAATATTTCAAGATGTTCAGGGCACATGTATTGGTTTATATCGATTCATATAGGTATCTACATGTCACCGAATCAAAGAGGTTACATATACTTTGTATAAGATCATGATGGACATCGCGACATCGGCTGCTGTCGAAAGCCTCTTGTAGTCAACTCGAAGATGTTTATAGCATGAAAAAGTTTTCGATTTATATGAAATAAAACATTCGACTCTAAGTATAAGTATAATTGCAATGCCCGGTTCGTTTTGTTACGATTTAGATTGTGCCAAATATATTTTATATTTGTAGCATATGTAGGTAGGCATGAAGATAAAGTAACAATCCTTCTTGTAAGGGCAGGACTAGTTTATAAATTTATTTCGAAAAAGTAACTCTCGAATCTAGCATGAGAATAATAATAACAACAATATCGTCAAATGTTCGGTAAACATTGATTTTTTACGGCCGCTAGAGGCGTTAGTCTAGTTTTTAGTGTCTTTAATTAATTGCAAGGCTGTCATTGCTATTTCGCCTTCAGTCTAAAGTGTGACTGAACGAAGAAATGTGCTTGATGGCAAGCAATACGTCTGCCTATAATAGAAAAGAACCACACAAGGCGTTTGAACATGAAGAGTTAAATTATGAAGTCTTTGTAAACATCCTGTGAAACAATCTTAGCGCCCCTTTTTGATTCGAGCATATTTTCATAAATGCAAACATTCACAAAGAATTTTCTTCGAAAGCTCATAAATATTTCCCACTTTTACTACTTCTTTCTCAAATATGTATACACGATCTTGATCCTTATTACTTTTCACAATTAAGTTTGAAATCAATTTAGTTTCAAAACTCATAAGCGCGTTTTTAAAACGGATCGCTGCGAGATTAATCGGAATATCCAATAAATATCGGAACGGTTTCAATTCGAAATTGGAATCGAAGAATTGGGACTTATTCGAGTTCCATTTGTAGATGAGCTGTTTTTCAGGTTGGTTTTATTTTCAATTTGTCCAACGGGAAGGACAGTGCACTATTTTTGCTTTTTGATACGAATTGAATAAATTATTGTTCGTAGGGGTGGTATGTTGATGTAGTGGCAGGAATCTACAGAATCAGCCCCGAGAAGCACCATGCCTTTGGCATTTATTCTATCACCCAGCAGAAACGTATAAACATGATTGTGTTCCGGTTTGAAAACTGAAACGCTTAGTGAAATTATAAATTAAGTATGGCAAAGAGATAAGTCGTTTTACATCTCTGGGTGGCGAGCACAGTACACCACTGGGTCTGTAGTAATTAGGGTTTTCTTATTCATGTAACTACTGAGTACTATGCTGTAATGAGAAGGCGTGTTGTTTAGCATCACGCGCATGTCTTGCCCGACTGTTTTTCTTGCATTTTGTTTAAATCTTGTCTTAAAACTAACCTTGAAACCTATTATAGGTAGTACTTAAGTGTTGTTTGATAACTCACGGATACTAATGAAAAGGTTTTAGTTTTGCTTGATTTCCATTTACCCTTATAATATGTACTTACGTCTATTATGGTAAACGATAGAAACAGTATCTGTGGGAAATATAAAAATCGATAATGGACCAGAGTGAAAACTGGCGAATGACATTTTTTTGTAGCAACTTTGGTACTTATGGGAAAAAGTTGAGGAATAAATCAATTCTACCACTTAACATTACAAATGCGAATTAAGACGCTTAAATGTTTGGTTTGTTGCTCAATGACGTCATAAGAACTGAAAGAGTCAAGCTGAAATTTAAACCTCAAAAATTTTTAAAAAATTGGCTACTTTTATTCGAATTTTACGGGACAAGGTTATTATTTCGTGAATTCTTTATGGATTTTCCATTTTGTAAACTCTAAAACTTTGTAAAATACGACATTATAAAGGTACTTATCGGTATACAAATTAATTATTAACATTGAGTTATAGATAGTGAGGTTGAAAGATACACAAGACAATGTAGTGTGCTTAAAATCCAGGTAAGTACGTACAGATAACGTTGATCAAAAGTGCCACAATTCACGAATTGAGTTTCTTTTTTATGATTTAAGATTGTTGATAAAGTGTAAGTTTAATAAGAATAATATTGCATATAATTTTAGCAAATTTGGCATTATTATTGTGTTCGTAACTACCTATTGTAAAATTACTTGAAAATATAGTATAACTAGTGGCCCGCCCCGGCTTCGCCCGTGGTACATATATAACCTACAGCATTCAAGGATTACGTACATATGAAAGAACGGTGAATTTTTTAATCGGTTCAGTAGTTCCCGAGATTAGTGTTCAAACTATATATATGCTATAGGCTACTTTTGATCCCCAAATTATCGTGCTGGTTACTGGGTCAGAAGTGACACCTGTAGACAACTGGCGGGGATAACTAATTAAATGACGATTGATAAGTTATCGACCGGGGATGAAAAATGATTAAATTACTAAAATGGCTATTAAAAAATAAGGGTTGATCGTAGAAGAGTGAAAATTGAGGATTGTATGTATTTTGTATGTTGTATCATAAAAAAATAGAAATTAAATTTTTGTCTAAAAATAAAAATAAAATTTAGGGGTGGACTACCCTAACATTTAGGGGAAGAAAAATAGATGTTGGCCGATTCTCATAGATACCGGATAAGCACAAAAAATTTCATTAAAATCGGTCAAGCCGTTTCGGAGGAGTATGGCAACGAAAACTGTGACACGAGAATTTTATATATTAGACTAGCGGCCCGCCCCGGCTTCGCCCGTGGTACATGTATATAACCTACAGCGGTCAAGGATTACGAACATATGAAATAACGGTAAACGATTTTTTTAAATCGGTCCAGTAGTTCCCGAGATTAGCGTGTTCAAACTATATATATGCTATAGGCTACCTTTGATCTCCAAATTATCGTGCTGTTTACTGGGTCAGAAGTGACACCTGTCACAATGACTATTGATCAGTTTTCGACCGGAGAGGAAAAATGATTAAATTACTAAAACGGCTATTAAAAAATAAGGGTTGATCGTAGAAGGGTGAAAATTGAGGATTGTATGTATTTTTGTATGTTGTATCACAAAAAAAAAAAGAAATTAAAAATTTTGTCTAAAAAATAAAAAAATAAATTTAGGTGTGGACTACTCCTAACATTTAGGGAGATGAAAAATAGATGTTGGCCGATTCTCATAGATACCGGATAAGCACAAAAAAAATCATCAAAATCGGTCAAGCCGTTTCGGAGGAGTATGGCAACGAAAACTGTGACACGAGAATTTTATATATTAGATTTGCACAGATGTCAAAGGCAATAATAAACGTTGATCTGGAACAAAAAAAAGAATACATCTTTTAAAAAACTGTCAATTTTTTTGTACAAATTCTGCTAACTTGGTTTCCCGCCAATTCTCATATTTTTTTTCCTCGTCGACGAACAATCGACGATCTCGCGATTTAGAGCCACTTACTGTTGGCCAGTAATAAGTGCTCATTTTTTAAATCCAACTAACGAAAGTACGTTCTCTTTTCAATTTTCCAAATGAAAATTTTTAGGACATTTATTTTTACTAATTTTGATAAGTTTGGAAGGGTTGCATGAATGATAGCAGTTTTTTAATTTTTAAATGTTATCGTTTTTGAGATAAATGTAAATTTGAGTTAAAAGTGAATTTCATTAATTAATTAAATGCATTTTTAGTCAAGATTAAATCTAAGAGAATTTCTGTTGTATTTTGTCTTTGATTGTCTTTTTAAGACAGATGATTTTATCCTTAAACCTTAACCCATTAAATGTGTTTTAGGTAAATTGCAAATACCTACGTTTAATTGATTTTCCTTGAGTAAGTTCATTGATATCCGACGCTGAGTTCAAACTGCCGGATAATCGCTTTCGAATTTGTATGTCGTTTTTTATCTCTAAAAAATAACAACAATACTTATCTAATGTAATAAAACATTCTAGGGATTCATTTTGCACCGCCAATCACCAGTCATGTCTGGCAGCTATGTAGAAGTATGTGACCAGTTTTCAGCTAGCCTGAAATACCTACCTACCCAAAAATTCATAAGCATAATTTTTATTGGTCTGTGAAATTAGGTCAAATGTACAAAGTAGGTACAAATCTACATAAGTAACGAACTTATTTCTACCCCAAAAGGTATAGGTACAGACAGTTCAGTTTTCTTGCTATGTCTGTTTATTAGATACGATAGTTAACATATAAGACTAGATGTTTTAAATGTAACTATCTTATCTAATGTAAAAAGTGATAGTTTTTATAAAAGCTAATATAAATGGCGATATAAATTAACTGACCACAGACGTAGTACGAGGGCTTCGCGCCGGCAAGACGCCATGGAAACGCGGACTTAAATCACAATTTGTCGCGTCACGACCACTTTGACGGTGTAGTATGCTCTTAGAAACAATAGACGTGTGTTTTTTTCCTAAAATATGTATTTATGTATTATTTTGGAAATTATTTCTAAAATAGCATCGCCCCGTAGTTTTACCCACGCACTCGCCGTTCCTGTAATTTTCCTACGACAGAAAGTAGCCAGTGTATTATTTCAGACTATATTTTGACTGTGTTTTAAACTTCAGTCCTATCCATTCCGATATTTCGACAAACAAACAACCAAGCATCCAGACATTTACATTCATTAGTAGGATTTATTGCAAATCGTAAGAGCTCCTGAAAGCAACATTTCGTGGTTGATATTCCAAAGACTCGAACTCAATTTTACTCCACTATCGTAATAAGCTAATAAGAGTGTCTGAACTTAGGAATACGTTGCTTGAGTGTGTATTATTTTATGAATAGGTATATTCTGTATGTCTTCAAGTGTAATACAAATCGGTTTCTTGTAAATAAGCAAAGTGCTTGTCTGCATTTTCGTGCCGTCTACAACTGAACGCGCTTACCTATAAAAGTGAATCACCATCGCCTTGAAGAAACCATAACGTGAAATAGAAACATCGTTTTACTGTTTCAAGATCAGAACTCGACTGACGAAGAAAAACAATTGAAGAGCTTGGTTTGTTTGTGTTTCTGAGAGAGACAGAGAGAGAGAGGGAAAGAGTGAATGTTGGCTTGTCACTGTGCTGTTATGGGCTTAGGCATGTTGCTAACCAGCAGGCACAAACATGTCCCGCTCGTCTCGTCACTCTATGGTGTAAAAAAAAAGTGGACGAAAAAAAAAATGTTTTGCTAGTTTTAGTGACTATTATTGTTTTGTTCTTGTTTATTTCGCACCCTATCCTCATTTTGTTTTTGGGCCTACTAACGTTTCCTATTTTATGGTTGCTAGGAAGATATCATTATCAGCATTAAGGTCGCTATTTACAACTCTAGGTATAATTCCTTGCCTATATAGTTTCTGTAACTTTTCTGGTGTGCATAATACAGAGTTTTTGTCTGATTGTCGGTTTATCAGGAAGTTCTGTGCAGTTTGTAGCTCTACTCGATTGGCTTTTAACTCTGCACACATTCATGTCCCACCTCGTTACAGTTCTTCTAATTTACCCCATTTACCCTCGAGATTGGGGCCTGTACAAGGTATTGACAGTACATTGCCTTCCAAGATAGCACTGATATTTTAAAGGCAAAAGTTTGCATGTTTGCAAATGCATTCTACATCTTGAACGACGAGGATTGAGAACTAGGTACCTTAGATAAAGAATTTTTGTTTACATTTTTATTGGCACATAAAAACTTAGATTAATTACAATCACCGACTTAATTTACATAAAATATGTAGGTGGGTAAGAGAAAAAAAACAAACATAAATTTACAAATTTAAGCCGGTGAACACTGGATCCTACACTAGGGTGACCTGTGGCTTGGGTAAGAATAAGTAAATAGATGAGGGTTTTCGGACGGTTCATTTGTACTACAAAGTACAAAGTTTGTACCAATCGTAAGCAGATGAGGTGAATGTTAGCTATGGCAACAATGTGATGTGCCGCGACAAAAGTATGACATTTCCACAAGAGCGACGATCAGACCCGTGCTTTCGGTGTAAAGCGTTTGTTCTAACTCTATACGTAGTATATGTAAACTCTTTGGGCACTAACTACGGTACTGTTTCGTATTGTCCCTAAGTGTAGATTCCAGAAGTATAACAATGTAGGGACATAAGTGTATTTTTGGCACGGATCGTATCAATATTGTATGAGGAAGTAATGCGCTGAACTAACAGATTTATGTGCGGTTCTCCGGTGAAAAACAGTGCTGGAAGGCTAATGAAGATTCTAAGTGGGATTTACTAGGTTATATCTAAAAAGCTACTTAGGGTTTTGGGATAAATAAATTGAAGTTTCTTACATGGTATCTATACTTTTTTTTATTTTAGGTTTACAGTTGACCACCATCTCGCCTGATCGTAAGCAACGATGCGGTCTACGATAGAACGTGATTGCCCAGAAAATACTGATTCACTCTCGATTAAAGACACCAAGATTGTAAACATCGGGAACAGCTCACTCAGGCAACGTATTCCACAGCCTTGACGTTCTTAACACAATAGTAGAGTCAAACATGTCAAACCAGGAAACGATGTCACTTTTTCGAGTAGCCCGGAATTCCTGTGGAATACTCATTATTCCTCCACTGTGTTTATACAAAGTAATTTTGATTAACAAATAGTCGTTATCGCAACAATAATGAATAACAGAAAGGGGCCAGCAATTAAAACAATCCTCGGGTTTGTGAACGACTAGTTTTGTCCTTCGTCGTAAATTGCTGACCGCGGCACTACACATAATGCGCGCATTTCGGAACCCGACGGACAGAGAAACGACAGGGCAGGAGCTAGGAGCAGTGGCTTTAAGGACTGACAGACGTACTCAAAAACCATGCTCATAAGCTTGCTTAAAATTAGGATGCTAATATTGTGTATTAATATTAGTTAGTGGCTAATATTAATAAGTATTTAATATTTATTAGCCACTAACTAAACTACATGAAGCCTACCAATCAACAGCCCACATTAATATAATGCAGAAACTGTACCAAGCAATTTTGAAAACAGAGGCCCGTCAACAAAACACAAGACGCTGGCGAAGTTCTGGCCATGCTATATCCCTACAGAAGCCACAGATAAAAGTTGAAACTGACTTTTAATAACCAATAAAAAAAATCACAATTAAGTACATCAATATTTATACGATACTAACGTCATTCAATTGTTTTGCCTTCTCAGATCCCCTCCACTAACACTTGAACTTAATCTAATGGTTTTAAAATTCATATTGTCGTTTAAGTATTATTACGAATCGTTTGTAGAATTATAAATATAGAAAAGTGTTGTTTGATAGACTTTTACAAGCAAGTTACTTCTCGTACTCGTATAAATAAAAAAAAATGCAAACCCGATTCTTTTATATTTTTTTATTATATTTCAGTTGCTTTTATATTTTTTAATTTATATATTTTTATAATATAGTTGTTTTATATGTATCTATGTTCTTTAAGTCTATGTGTCTTAGCTTAATACAATTAATGTAACTTAAACTAAGAATTATTAGAGATTATTTTAATCACGTGCCATCTGAAAGTGCTTTAGGAGAAATAAATATTCTCAGCATCCCTAATGATAGCAATTGTCTATGTAACTAATTGGTATATTTAAAAAACTTTCAAGAGCCAGCTGCTAAAGCATAATCATAGGTTAACATGAAAGTCAGCCAACTATGTTTAAAAACACAAATGTATCTAATCTTAGCACACTTAATTAAATTTTAGGGTTATGTTTCACTTATAAAATTAATATTTCTCAAACTTAGGTAGGTACTCTCTAGATTTGAAAAGGCTGATTCAGATCAAATTCTGTAATATTGTCAACTTTATGACTCTAGTCAAACGACAAGTCATTTACCTCTTCCATTTAAATATTTAAAACTAAAAATACTTACCTTGCTTTTGTTTTATATTGCCCTTAAAGCATCCTTAGGCCCAGTAGGCCACTCTACATGGCGTCGTGACGGGCGCAGACATGGCACGGGCGGTTTCCTAATCCATTCAAATTTCAAACGAAGTACATGGAAATAAATCATAATTTAGAACACACTGATGGTGTGGATCAGGCTTGGTTATGACACGCCATTTTATCCGTCAGTGTCTTGCATCATTCATTTGTTTTAGTTCAGTGTGTCCTAAATTGCGCTTTATTTCAATGCATTTTGTATGAAACTTGAATGGGATAAGAAGCTGCCCGTGTCTGTCTGTGTCATTTAAATGTGGCTTGTGCCTTAGTACGTCCATAGACCGTCTTCCCATTAGCCAGCGGTCAATTAGCGATCTGCAGTCCGCCGCCAGTTGGTGCGTTGTTTCGTCAAACTTGCTAACGAGCTTACAGTGGAAATGTATTGTAATTCGCCTTCTATTGTAATCGTATTTTATCCTAAGTTAGAGGAACTGGCCATGAAAGATAGCTAGCTATGGGACTTATCACTTTACTTCTATTTTGGACCAACTTAGTAGCGCAAATACGTCGTGGGTTTGATTCCCGCTTAGGAGAAACATTTTATATTATGATGGGTATTATGAAGAATGAATTTGAATGTTTTTTGTATACTTAGAAAAGACTGTGAGCATGATCTTATGACTTGCAATGACGGCGTGGCGGTTTTAACGCTGCTAAAACATCAAGATGACTAAATAACATTTTATTTTGGATTTGATTCTAGTTAGGTTCATAATATGAATAAAGATTTTGGAAAAATAACAGTGGTTATGACTAAGGTTGCCATCCGTCCGGCTTTCTACGGATTTGTCCTAGTTTGGACAGCGTCCGGGCAGCGTCTGGGCCGGATTTCATCTTCATGTCAATGTATGAAGAGATAATAACATTTTTTACACATCATAACTATGTGTAAAAAAATGTTTACATGTCCGGGTTTTGGGCTCTTTAATTTGGAAAATCCGGGGCTTTCACGAATCTTGTCCTGGTTCCCAAACTTTACAGATGGCAACCCTAGTTATGATATACCTACGAAAAAATAATTTAAATTCTTGACTTATTTGCTAAACAGAATTAAAGAATTTATTAAATATTTACAGTAATTTACAAAAGAAAATTCGATAGCAATAACTGAAGAAAATAAAAGGTAAGATTTAATAATGATTTGTAATAAATATTCGAATAAACAATAACAATTTTCGTGAACTTTTTTAATGTAAATCCGTGAGTCGAAGCAAGGGAGCGACAATTTATGGTTTTTAATTCAGGTGTATCGCGAGCCAATCGCGAGGTATTCAATAAATGTTTGTTGCATTCTATAGAAATGAGACAACATCGATAGTTTTCATACCTTATCCTTAATTTTACTATTATCATACTCTGAAATAATAATGTGAGTGTTTATTTGTGTGCGTGTGTGTATGAGCAGGGGAAAGGTGTACAAGATGATCCCCTTATGCAAGAATCGAGGTGCGGCATGCATATTTTTATGTGGAATAAACAGGATTGCGTTTTGTCAAATGTAATTATTTAACTTTTCTCATACTCATCATACTCAACTCATGCTCATAATTCATAATATACGTATATATTTTTTAAAACACTACAAGGTAGGTAATCATCTTACACACCCTAGTCGTTAAAATGATTCTTATGGTTGGGGTAAGATGATTAATAATTAATAAATAATAATAAGATGATCCATTTTTTTTGCTCTTATTTTTTTAAGAAAAAGGAAAATAAAAATGTTCTGAAAAATTGAATTAAGCATGAACTCTGGCGGTTGAAGCGGATTCGGCATGCCTTTTTCTCTATGCTTCTCAACGTCATAGGTACCTCTAAATATTATAACAAATACAAATATCGAGACAAGAGATTTTTGTATTTTAATTTTGTATAAATATAGAGACTATGGTTTTGTTGCAAATGTTGAAGTTTTACCTAAAAATTCGAATTAATTTGTTGATAATCTTCCGTAGGTATAATTTTTATTTTATCAAACATTTTATGAGTTTAAACGTAGAGACCATGACTTTTTTGTCAATGTTATATTTTTTTTTATCGACAGATTCGAATTATATTTATCGATACTCTTCCATCCCAAGTCCCCAATAGCTAAGTTTTCCAATACTAGCTCGCGCACCTGTGCGGACTTGTTTATTGCGTTACAACTCGCCGCCGGTTCTAATTAGCCGAATCAAACGACCAACTACAAAATATTAATGAAAGTATACGATACAAATCCTGGTTTAAATGTAAGGTTTTAAGAAATGTACTGAAGTATTTTACAAAAACTTATGTCTTGCGATCAATTTATAATTACTACTATTTATTGATCATTCATATATTTTGTGGTCGTAGGATTTACTTTCTGAAGCCGCATAGAAAGGCTTCAAAATTGTGTTCATTACACTAATGAACATGAAAATAAAAAACATATATACGATTGAATTGAGAAACCTCCTTTTTTGAAGTCGGTTAAAAATCCTTAAAACCATAATACAAGCTTAGCTTAGTTTGAGGTTTTGATGTGTGTGAACTGTCAACGAATATTTATTTATTGTTACTGATTATAATAACCAATGTATGGATGTTTGTTGCTCAATCATGTCGTAACATCAGAACGAATCGGATTGAAATTTGGAATACAGGTAGATTATAAGGCTCTAGATCATAAAGACTACTGTTTATACCGGGAAATAACGGGAACGGGAACTACGCGGGTAAAGCATCGGGCGCTGCTAGTAAATATTTAAAAACGGTATAATATAATTTAGATTAGGACAGTTAGGTATGTAAGTTGAGTTATTCTAAGAAGATTCTAGAATTTGTGTACTAGAAGCACAGCAGAGCCAACAGTTATTACATGATGTTTTGAAATAGAGCTTGATTTTGTTGTCGTTATACGACAGCCAAGTCAATCAAGCAGTCATTTGATTATGAACAGATTTTGATTTATTTTTTTGGTTTTGGTAGATCATAAATACTCCGCCACAAATGTTCGGCAAATATAAATCAGCCATTGAAAAGTGGTTTTGCTTAAAAATCATCAAAAATATCTAAAATTGGCTCGCTCTTATCGGAACAGCGTGGTTGGTTGATTTCGCATAAATTATGAAATTTTATCGAGTGTTTAATCTTTATCTGAAGGTCAATTAAGGTCAAGGTCAAACCACTAGGTAATGCTAGTTTATTGCTGTTAAATAAATATTGTTCCAATTTTTCTGTCGATTACTATTTAGACATTTGACAGGTTTTTACCTCACCAAAGTCTTCAGTAACTTGTAAGAGATTGAAAACGACATAGAAGAACTAAATCAAACGTTAATTAATAGAAGATGATACGCTAGATTGCTAAATTCCATTATTCCGTTATATGAAAGTGAGCTCCAATAATTAAGTTATACTTTTCATTAAAGTAGTGTTTGCAAAACTACGAGCAAATCGAGTGTGGCGATGGGCAATGGAGCTTAATGGCATTGGGTAGGGATGCGTGGCATGACGTTTTAGGATTGGTATCCATACGGAAGCGATATTCTAAATTTAATGTCAGTTAAAATTTATAACAAACCAGAAGCACTTTGCGGTTTTACTAGTGCAGCGTCATTCTCGGTCCTGTTATTTTCGCAGGTTAAAAAGTAGCCTTCTATGTGTTATTCTAGACTATAATATAAATATCGACCCGATTCATCAGCCCTCCATGTGATTGAATAACAAACATCCAAATTTCAGTAGAGAGAGACGATTTTCTTAGCATTCCATGGATTCACCGTGCGGGTGCCGGGTCCATTGTGTTGCAGAGAGAGAAAACCCGAGTAGACCCCGAGACTTGTGACTCGGGCGTAGGTTTAAGGGCCCCTTTCTGACGTACATCAACACTCACCTTCACTACTCGTTTTTCTCTCCCTGCCCAGCCAAATCTGATATGAGCCCACTAGTGCAGCTTTAGATACTCGCTCTAGTATAGAACTTACTGCACTTCTGGATAAGCCAAGGTCTATTTATAATATGAGCACGAATAACGTACTTTTCTCGCCAATAATAATTTATCTTACTTACTATTATCTTACTTACTATCATTGTTTATTAATATGTATTTTGTTGAGTAGGCACTACTCAACAATTGTGCCTTTTGAATTTATAAGTGGACTTGTAAAATGAGACGCATGATACATAAATCAAAAGCAAATGACATCAAATTCAAATTCATTAAAATAACTATGTGCATATATACATATTAGTTGATGTTTTGGTTAACTAATGTAATTGGTCTGTACGCCCGTTTTAGTTAATAAATAAATTAGGTATATATGTGAAAATTGTGACTTTTTGCTGAATTACGACATTAAAATTGAACAAGCCAGGCTAAAATTTGGACAATAATAAATGCCACGTTGTTGGTGATGTTTGGATATTTGGAGGTTTAGAAGTTTGTTGCTGAATCACATCGTAACCTGTGAACGGATCAGGTTGAAACCTTTTATCCCGGGGAAATAATGGGAACAGGAACTACGTGCGTAAAATGGGGCACTGCTAGTCATAGCCTAGAAAACAAAAAAAAATCGCTAACTTTCAAAGAGTTTACATATTTTATTGTGAAAACATGCAGAGTATCATGAAATTTACTTTTTTCGAATTTTCATTACAAAATAAAAAAAGTGACTAAGAAGACATGTGCCTGATAATAATCCATGTTTATGACAGCATAATGACACGCGCAGTTATTTGAATGATGAGGAGTCCAAATCATTGATGTTTTATCTCATTAACCTGTAGTTTCGCTGGGAACAGTCATTCCAACCGGAAAAACAACTCTGTAAAGAGTCCACTACATTATATCTCAAACCAGCAAATGATAGTTAGATGTTAGTTGCTTGTTTCTCCATCACGTTGAAACGGTTGAATGGATCGGATTCGAACACAGAAAGCTTAGGAATAGCATTTAAGTAACATGCCACATTTTATGCGGATCATTGCTAATATTTTATATCTTGTACTGAGCACAATCCTTCCAACATGCAAGGGGTCCAAAACTAAACAAATCGAATTAGAAGCAGCACCGAGGGCGATCGAGGGTCCCGTTTGATTTAATTCCGTTTGTTTAGAGCCCCGCGTATGATTTACCGACCTATTTGTGATTAAAAACTATTTGAACCCTTCTGTGAAACCATTTAATATCACTTTATAGACATTTGTATTGTCGTTTGGATTTAAAGTGATTGATCGGAAAAACCAAACCGAATGGTTATTGTTTTATTTGAACGACTAGTTTTGAAGTGAAAACTTTTTAGCGCCTTTGAGCTCATTTTTCCATAAGAGAAAATCTTATGAGATCGTGTCACTGACATGCTAATGTTAGGCGGTGGCGGTGGCGTAGCGTTGAAGAGGCGTTGGAGCAGCGGCGGACCGCGAGACAGGAGCGTTCGACGCTTAATGGATAAGTGAAATTTTGTGATTTCGCGTCAGCGATATGCGAATGATAACTACAAGTTACGTACCTATTGTGCAACATTAGCGTATTAATAAATTTCTTAGTTATAGTCAATTATAATTACACTCAGTTCTGTCTGCAGCCCGTATGGTTCCCAATTTCTTTCAAGGTACACAGTTAAATAATGTTACGGTGCATTATCTGGAGTCGGCTTGCTTTTAGCGATAAGATCGCCTTTTTGCTTTAAATGTGTTTTATGGTGCCAATAAACAATTTTGTGATGTATTGCATAAATCCGTGTTTACCACCTACTCGCCTGATGGTAAGTGACGGAGCGGCCGAAGACAATGCACGCCTACCCACATTCACTCAGAAGATACACAATTACTCTGACCTTCAAAAAAACTGATTACCTCACAGGAAATAGTGAAGCCGGTAGTTTATTCTGTTAATATTAAACTTTTTTCAACAAGAGAGAGAGATAGAGAGAGAGTTTTATTTATGTATTATAGTTTTTCAAACATTTTACTAAGAATTTCGTGAGCCATTAAAGTAATTTTTGAGTAAGGCCCCACAACACACACCTCAACTTAGACAATTTTCGACATTTGTGATATCGAACGAAATGTAAACAAAATTAATATGGTGGTCTAATTGATAACCACCTCCTTTTTGGCAATCTGTTAAAAAAGGTTAAATATACCTAAAGCTACGAGTAGGCTTTACTTCCATAAAAGCAAAAATTACCTTTTACGGAATTCAGTGTTTTTTTTAAAGAGAAACCATACATCTATATATATAAAAGAAAGTCGTGTTTGTTACAACACTTATAACTCGAGAACGGCTGGACCAATTGCCATGGTTTTTGATTTGTTGGATTTGTTTCCGTCCCGAATAACAGAATACATCTTAAAAACAATGAAAACTCGATATGTGTAATGAATACTTAATCATTTCAATAGATGCTGATTTATTTATTACATGTCAAACATTTGTTGTCCAATCCTGTCAAATAGTGTAACAACTTTTTTTTTTTTTTGAGCTTATGGCCTGGTTGCTGAGACCTTTAAGCCACAACTTTATTTTTTTTTCTGAAGACATCATGTGTGCGTTCAGAAATTTATTTTTGTAAAAGGTCTACAAAGTTCAGGTACTGTTATATTTGTTTGTTTTAGACATTAATTTTCGAAAATTATGTATTAATTATTTCATTTTAATTCCCGAAAATAATACCTAAGATTTATTCTACAGTAAAAACATAAAATCATCGGAAAGGAACGGAATTTAGGGAATAAAATCAGTAGGTAAAGGTTATAAGATTAAGGAAAAATCTACAGGTTAACAAAAAGTAAATGTCTTTTAAAGGTTGTCTATGATTTTCTTGATAAACTATTCATACGTAGTGGTTATATACTCTTTGAGCTATTGTCTATGTCTCGAAAGTTCAGGCACTATTATTATATTTGGTGGTTTTATGCGAGTGCACATTTTAATAACAATGCCGCGTCCTAGAAGATCTAATCTTCCCCAGCGAAGCCGTAATGCAATTAGGCAACGGAATATCGCGAGTCAATTATCTGATGGAGAACGAGAAATTGCACGAGAACAGCGCCGCGTTAGTATGGAGCAAAGAAGGGCCTTAATTCGTGCTTCTCAAACACAAGAGCAAAGAGAGGCAGCCCGAGGAAACGGCTAGGTTAGAAACGAGAAAACCTCGAGCTTATCGTACAGATGAATAATCTTCGAAGTGCAAGAAGAAATGGTTCAAGTATTGATTTGAATCGAGCAGCGTTTCTGTATGATTGCACCATCGACTACAGCTTGCATCGTTTAGTTTGCATTGGTCCAATGGACGTTGTTTGCCAGCATTGTAGAGCATTGAAGTTTGCTGGTGAAACGCCTGGTTTGTGCTGCCTTAGTGGCAAACCATCCGCTTTATTTGTTCTTGCGCCTGACCAAAAAACAAAGAATGTCGTTTACCACAAAGTGCTTGAATGAAAATCCTATTAATGAATTAATCCGAGTTTTTTTATTCCCAATCTGCACAACATACGTTTTCAATCATTTTTTTCTGACATGAGTTTGAAGTACTTAATTTTTTAAATTTTTTTTTATTCTCATTCTTTCTACTGTATTTATGTTTTCATCATCATTCATAATAATAAAATACTTTTTTGTTTCTATCTATATAAATAAACTCTATATAACGACACTGAAGGGACTGCCCATTTTATGGCGTTATAGAGAACTGTCGTTAAATGGAGTAAGAAAAATCAGAATTAGGAAAAGAAAAGTTTATTGGAAAATTGTGTTAAAATAGGTAGTTACGTATATAAAAATAATCTTATTTGAACGCTATTGCGTATAGTCTGTTGTTTTTATCGGACGTATTTTGCTGTACCATTAGTTATTTTGTACTTTTTTACTTATTTTATTAATATCTTGCAATATTCAGCCATCTTGGCGATAAAGGAAATAATTTTCCAATAATTTAGCTGCTTTCATTTATCTTCTCTCCCGTCTCTATTGCGCGTATCAGTAAAACTTTTTCGTTACACAGTGATATTTTTTTAGTAGTCATGTTTGCAGTTTAAAAGTTTGTAAGCTACTAAGAATATGATAACGTAAAGATAACTCCTACTTATTAGTCATGGTCAATAACAATCTACACGTGCAAGCAATCCCAATTTGTAAACAAAAGAACGAATTTCTTAGAAAGTTGTTACATGATGACGACAGTCGAATTTATTGCAGGCTAGGATAATAAAACGACAAAAAAACGTACACAGATGCGCAGTTTTTACTAATTTTAGCAACTTAAAAGGTACTTTTTATTACTCAGTTGTGGTCGTTATGACGAGTGGATGTAAAGCTATGTAGAGTGTATTATTGTATGGAAGACAAGCTAAACCCACGAAAGCCAATTGATTTCGACGCTTTAAGGAGATTGTCGTTAAATAGATGGACGTTACGTGGAGTTTATACTGTATATTATTTTGTATCATTGTTTTACGTTCATCAAAGCCTAAATTAGTTCAGCTAAAAAGTAACACGTCATTTATTGACTGTTAGGCGGTACGTAGTTCGCCGGGTCAGCTAGTTATTAATATAATTTAATCTAAATTTTACTTGTGACTTATTTTACCATTTTTATTGTGATTGTTTTACCAACAATCACAATTGACTATACCACTTATCATGTTCCTGTTCATTAATATACATAAATCTGTCGATTAACTAATTAGTTATCTTTTTGAGTTTTTTCAAAGATACTAAAGTTATTTAAATATGTAGGTACCTACATATTTAAATATCTTTTCTACTTATTCAAGTATTTAAAGATTTTGATAAACCCGTGAAAATTCAAGATCGCTCATTCTGCTAATTCGTATAATTCTTTAATAGCGCAGCAAACTTCTGAAAGTAAGGTTACATTCCATTTAGTGTTAAAATGTTTAAGTTGATGGTTCTTGTTCAAAAGTTTTACGAATGAATTTCAATAACCTGAAAACGTAACATGTAAAAGTTTCACGCCACCCCTGGCACGTCCAAACCCGGCCACGGCTGAAATTCCTCTGATCGCAACAAAAACATGTGCTCAACTCTACTGAAGAAGGCGGAGCGTCCATTCAAACCGACCAATTAGAAAACTCGAAAACTCACCGTCACCTTCATTCATATAGCGTTGTCTCTATCTGATTCGTAGATTACAGTAGTCGATTCTTCATATCTGTAGGTTGATTTTTTATGGCTATTTCAAAGTTAGAGCAATGGAACCCCGGGGAATATGGAGATAGTTAAAATGTTGCCAAAATTTTATTCAGGAGAATGCTTGTTTGATATTTTTTCTAGTTCTTACTCGTACTTTGAAATTTCTCGGTAATGGAGAAAATAACTTAGCGATGTAAAAGTAAGAGTGAGGAGAAAAGATTCTGTTCAGTGTTTTTATGACCTAAGTAGTTTGTTTATTCGCGTATATGTATCAAATACTTAAACCATATCATTGGAAATTCTAAAAATATACGAAAGTTATAATCCCTTAAACAAATTGATTTACAATATATTTAGCACCCACATAAAACGGGAGTCCAACAGTGGGAATTTAGCCCATATCACAAATCTGTAACGGTTTATAACCCCAATTTATATTTCATATTTATAATCCATAAATACCTTCATAAAATAAAAGTTTAACGTTAATTTTTTTACACTTTATTGCTTGGGTATAAGGTTGTGGTTTCAGTGTCAGCGACGTAAAGGCAAACGTCAATAAGTTAATGTACAATAAAGGTATGGTGAAGCCCGACAAAGCAAAGGTGTCGGCTAATTTGACGGCGGGATGAATGGCCGGCTGAGGGGGAAGCGAAATGAGGTGTGGTGCGACTGTCGGCGAGGACAGGAGCGTAGAGCTGATGCTCTACGGTTAACAGATAACCTATCTAAAAGTGGCTCGAAATGAGATGAGGTTTCATTTTATATGATGCGTGTTTAATTTTTTTGAAGTGAATATTTCTTTTGGCGTTCTAACTGATTTTCCGTGGGCTGTGAATTAAACTCAAGCATCATGTACGTCAATGAAAGAAATCTTCGAGCAAACCCGGATGATCTAGTTGGCCATGAACATGGCCACGCCTTATGGTTTCATACGCATAGTTTCCAAAGTGTGCTATCAAATTCTGAGTTACCTATTAGTTTTCCCTTCTATCGGCCGTCCTTATGACTGCCATTTATTTTTTTATTGTAATTCACCTGGGATATTTTCATTGGATATTGATTTTGTTTATGTATTTATTGATAAATTTAATATAACAAATACATAAATTTGTCTGTCTTTCTTGTAACACGTTAGAAAAGAGTACATTTAATCATTGTTTTACGATTAGAATTTCAAAATTTTAACAGTGTTGGAAGGTTGTACGTGTGTGTATACTAACTACATATACGTTTTTTTGCCAATATTTATGCTTATGTTATAGTATTTTCTAGAATTACTTGTATTGGGGATATGGCTAAGTGTGCACTGGCCCACCTACTATAACAACGTCTGCTTAGGAACAAATTCGTTACCTCACAATATTTTATCTTACCGTTACAGGCAGTAGTAATGAGGATATCTGCACTTGATAAAATTGTCAGAAGTGCAGGGAGAGGTCTGAATTTACAACGAAGTATAAGATTGTTAAATTAGTTTTTTTTACAACTATAAACTAGTGGAGCTGCATGGTTTTAAACTTATAGTTACCGTTCCCGTTATTTCTCCGTGATAAAAATTATAACCGCGTAGCCGTAGTCTATTATGTATGTTGTAGTATGTGCTATTCTAGACTTTAATCTTTGTTACAGATTTTAACCTGATTTGTTCAGATGTTTTTTACAAGCATGTTTTTTGTCGCTTGCAGTATGCCCCCGCCCACATCCGGTGTTCGCAAACAAGCGCTGGCTTGACTCGTACGCATTGTGTATTATTACACATTTGACGGTACTTTGGTTATTTAGACTGTTGTTATAGTGCACATTGCACTCTCAACTCACCTATTTAGCTATTATTAGGTGTAAATGTTGCCTAATGCTTTAACGATTTTAGAAAAAAGGGGAAGATTCTTAGTTTAACTGTTAGTACGTTCACTCACGACAATAATCGATAATAACATTGATAATAATCAATAATTTTAAAATTCATGGTAATTGTTAAAGTGCTGAGTACCTACGCAAACCACTATTTAATGGTACTAAACTGTTTTTTTAATCATTAGTTTAAAACTTTCAACTTTCTGGGCTACGACCTCTGGTTCGGGGACCATCTGGGTTTTGAAACTGGAGACCTGTGTGGGGCATTTTGTTAGCTCTACCATCTTATAGATTAAAAAACTATAAATTCGGAGTTTTAGTTTTAAGTTACACCTTTAATTATGTGATAAATGAGTGAGTTGTTTTATTAAGCTAGTAATGTGAATATTTCCATCAAATAAAAGTATAACAGAAATATAAATATAAAAGATATAGGTATAGTAGGTAGACCTACATTTAATAGGAAAAATGATAAAAAAATATATTTATCTTGTTGTTTTCCAGAGAAAAAAGTAGTATATTTACGTTATATCTGTCTATGTACCTACCAAATTTCACCTAAATCCTTTCAGTAGTTTTTGATTGATATATTATTATTATATTTTGTAATAACACACCACAAATTTCGCATTTATAATAAAAACAAAAGTAGGATAATTATCTGTTAGCTTCGAATTTAATATTTTGTTGTAATCTTCAAAATTAGAATCTAAACATAAAATAATAAAATAAGAGCAGTAAATGCATGATTATATTAAAACTAAATCGGAAATCTATTGTTGTCACAATAATAAAACGGAAACTTTTAATAATAACATTAAATTATAATCGTTTATGATACTGCAATTTCGAGGGGAAGAAGATTAATTTTAAATTATTGCTTTTATATTTGGGATTAAAAAGGTGTATTTATTATTGTAGTATACAACTTTGTGGTGGTTTGTTATTTCGAGTTTTGGGTCGCTAATGACCCTGGGCGGATGTGACGGATCAGGCATTGTGTGGAAATAGTCTTGGAGTTTTAAACTTTAATAAGGTTTTATGTGAGAATTGAACATACCTTTCATGGCAATACTTTCAATGCTGAAATAGAGAAAACACTGTACTTCATAATTTACTAGATACTTAGGCTTCAGTTCGCACATTAACCGTCCCATTACCGTCCCATTCAAAACGTTTGGCCCTAGTGGCTTAATTGGTAGTAGCTCTGCCTGCGAAGCCAAGGGTCGTGGGTTCGATCCCCAGCCAGTGCAAATATTTGTGTGATGAATTCAAATGTTTGCACTGTGTCTGGGTGTTTCTATGTATAATAAGTATGTATTTAAAAACTATGTAAGTATTATATCAGCTATCTGGCTGCCATCACACAAGCTTTGCTTAGTTTGGGGTCAGATGGTGTTGTGTGTGAATTGTCCACCAATATTTATTTATTTATTTGTTCAATGCTAATGAGGGCCATAAAACTGTAATATTTTGAGTTTTTATTAAACTTTGTACATAATTATTTTTTTTAGAATAAATTTAGGTGATATCTTGCATTGACCTTTTGTGTGTACTGCACTAATGAGCTAATAGAGAAATAATGGCAATTGGGTGATGCGGCCTGCTCCTGAACTGATTATGACGATCAGAAGAAACATAGGTATTTGCTGTTCTCCAAACTGATATAGAGAACGTATAGAGAACGGATACACGCTTGTTCATTTTATCTTCATTATAAATGGATGAGCCACGCTAACGATTAAAGATGTGAGTAAAAGGAAGTAAGTTTGACGACAAAAAATGTCACGAAATAAAATTTAAAAAGAAAATATGTGATTTCAACATAATGTGTGTTCTTTGCTTTGCGTTACAAAAATCTCTAATGTCACTTCGGTTCCAAAAGATTGACCGTGGAAATTACGATACATTATTTAGATTCCAAAGTTCGATATTTACAATTGAACCTACCCATCCCAATTATCTTTTATAGAAATCCTAAAACTGTTTAACAGGTAATGTCTACTTTCTTCACATGTAACAAAACCTTCAAATCATTATTTTTTTGTGTCAAATCTGTAACGGTCTCACACCATTTGGTACAGTTTTCGATCGTATCTCTTTACTCTGTAAATGTACCTCAAATGAACTCAAGCGTGATATTATTTCGCAAATGCCTACAATTAATCAAGTTTAATAGCGACAAATAGGACGAGAGCAATAAAATAATACAGTGCGACACAGCTCACATCGCCGCACTGTCAACGATCTCTACATTTATAGAGGGCGCTGGCGCTATGTCATTTTTGTAAGCCATCTGAGGTGAACTGCCGTAGATTCCTTGAAGAATTTAATTATGTTAAGTAATTGTACAAAACATATATTCACATCTTCAAAAAAATTA
Organism: Ectropis grisescens; assembly: GCA_017562165.1. NCBI lineage: Eukaryota > Metazoa > Arthropoda > Insecta > Lepidoptera > Geometridae > Ectropis > Ectropis grisescens. The sequence continues at coordinate 18,770,283 of CM029773.1, forward strand.
TTCGACGCTTGGTGGGTTGTGCCTGTGCCTGCCGAGCCGAGGGTTGTGAGTTCGATTCCCACCCAGTGCGAGTATTAGTGTGATGAATTTAAATATTCGTAGGGTGTCTGGGTGTTTCTATGTATAATAAGTATGTATTTACAACTATATAAGTAGTATATCAGCTTTCTGGCCACCATAGTACAAGCTCTGCTTAGTTTGGAGTTATATGGTGTTGTGTGTGAATTTACCACCACTTCTTACCATTTATTTATTTACATTCACACAAATTATTGTATTTTGAAGTTTCAGTATGATTGTGAAGTAAAGTGTAATTTACTAATAGGTACTTGATGGTTTACTTTTACACAATACTTATTTATACCTAGAATTTTTGTAGAGGTTTGAGTTTAGGGTAATACACACTTACCCTAAACTCAAACCTCTACTCCACAAATATCATTTTTGTAAGCCATCTGAGGTGAACTGCCGTAGATTCCTTGAAGAATTTAATTATGTTAAGTAATTGTACAAAACATATATTCACATCTTCAAAAAAATTATTCGACGCTTGGTGGGTTGTGCCTGTGCCTGCCGAGCCGAGGGTTGTGAGTTCGATTCCCACCCAGTGCGAGTATTAGTGTGATGAATTTAAATATTCGTAGGGTGTCTGGGTGTTTCTATGTATAATAAGTATGTATTTACAACTATATAAGTAGTATATCAGCTTTCTGGCCACCATAGTACAAGCTCTGCTTAGTTTGGAGTTATATGGTGTTGTGTGTGAATTTACCACCACTTCTTACCATTTATTTATTTACATTCACACAAATTATTGTATTTTGAAGTTTCAGTATGATTGTGAAGTAAAGTGTAATTTACTAACAGGTACTTGATGGTTTACTTTTACACAATACTTATTTATACCTAGAATTTTTGTAGAGGTTTGAGTTTAGGGTAAGTGTATAAAAAGCAAACGGTTTGATTTTTTTTAATACATAATTAATTATTTAATTTAAGAGTAAGGATTTGTAGTGTGGTCCAAAGTCCGAGACTCTGGCTAGGACACATTTTTCAGAACTGAACATTTCGTAAAGTGATACTGATAATTTTTGTAGGTTTTTGTGAGCATTCATTTTGAATTTGTCAGTGATACAGTTCTATTGACACCGATGTTATTGGAAAATTAGAACTTATTAATTCTCATCCAAATTAACATACCTATAAAATTACCGAGTAGACTTTTTGATTATTCTGTCGATTTAATGTCAGCCATTTTCCAAAGTCCAATCAAAGCTCTGCCGTACTCTACTCACAATTTTACGTTAGATACTGAGTAAAGTCACCCCAAGGGTAGTTTACAAAGAGCCGCCGGTGCAGCTGTATCTTAATTCTATGAGCTTAATAATTCTATGGGTGGTTTATTTTTAGTATAGCGTAAGAGTCACATTCTGTCAATTATTATAGTATTTGTCACATAAATTAGTTGTGAAACGATTAGCATCCTTCTAGTTCAATAGGGTTTGGGTCTATTATAGATGACTAGTATAATATGTTCGTAATTTCACGTATATATTAAGATAAACTGTACTATTTTTATAAGTATGTAGTAAGTAATGTGGATTCCTGATTTAACACTTTTTTTTTAAATGAGTTTATGTTTTTTATTAAATTATCAAAATAATCGTGAGCAAACAGATGCTTATTGCTGAAAAAAATGTTAGAGTTTTGTGTTTTTTCAAATTATTTCCTTACACACACCAACTTAAAATTAATTACTAAATGGGATACACGATGTGATAATGGAAGGGAATATTCATATATTTATGTTATGGGAATTTTGTTCAGAAAATACATAAGTGCGTCATGCGTCCATACTCATGTTGATATTATACTGAATCATGATTCAATAAAAATAAAAACATCAATGAAGTTTAAGAAAATTAAGCACTTGTATAAAACATAGTCCTTATTAGTGTTAATTTGACGTATCCGATAATTTCGGTTACGGATAATTTACACTTCTCCATTACACGGTATAAACGCATAATAAAATAAACCGTACCATTGGCTTATTATTCGACACACAATAGTTTTTAGCAGTGCGGTCCGGACTCAGGGGGCGAAGGGGTGAGGGGAAACCACCGCAAAAACTGCACCCGACTTAATTATAAAGAGACAAGAAGCGCCATCAAATAGCGATTCGTTAAATCTACGCTCTCTTGTTAACACCACATGTCTGCCCTCTCTATCGTTCTAATACATAACGAAGCGAGAGAGGTATACGTTTCAAGTGCGGTTCGAACAGGGGCGGCGCCGCGATATAAGGTTTAGATTGACTGGGCGTTCTCTATTCACATTTTTTTGTTTGTGCTCGGCAAAAGCGTTCGGGAGCTTTTCATTTGGTGTCGGGTCGCGACAGTAAGCACTTGTGCGATGAACGCGTGACTTTGACGGTTACGGATCATCCGTAACTGGTTATAAAATCGGTTAGAGACTGAAGTGAAGTGTAAACAGACTGAATGATAACCAACATGTCGGAGCTGCGTGGTTCGCCGCCCTTGTCGCGTGGGTCGTTGGAGAATGGCTTTGGAGCACCCTTGGCCGCTTTGAGCTCGTTGGCCGAGCAACCACCCCCGGCTCCTAATCCTCACGGGATCGACCATATACTTTCAAGGCCAGTTGTTGGATCCAACGTTGGCGCTGGGTTGTTGACTCCTCGGCTGTCATTGGCGGCTGCAGCGGCTGGCATGGCTCACTATCTTCAGCATAAGCCTCTCTACTGGCCTGGCTTCCAAGGCCTAGTTTCCAATCCTATGGCATGGCGCGACCGGCTTCAGTCTAGTGAGTAATTTCATTTTGTATCGTATTTTGAGGTTATACATTGTTACTTATCAAAAATGTATAAAAATGTTTTTTTAAGATTCTAATTAGAGTGTATGTTGAAATCCGATAAGTAATATTTATCCCCATGACATTTCTCACACAACATTATCGGTTTTTAACCGGCTTATTAATATAATACTTGTACAATACGTGTAAATATACACATATATAGCTATTTAGATCATAAATAAGCCGCAAGAAACATGTTTTCTTATATCAATAGTTTTAATTTAATAAAGTTAAAAATTGTAGGTAATATTATTTTTATAATATTATTTTACACAAACACAAGTAGGTACCTATTTAGATAAACATTTTAAATATTGCCGTTAGATATTAATTTACGAAATAATTTAGGTATTTATATGCCATTTTCAAATCACGAAAATGTCAAAGATCAAGAAACTTGTAAAGAAAAGAATTCAACGCACTTCGTATTATCTAAAACACTTTATAAGAATAAAATTGAATTGTAATTTTTGATTTGAAATATTTTGAACTTATATAAAAGTAACAAAGCTTCGCGCTTTTGCCTGTTTAGTATCACATCGGATATTAATATTTTTCCATCGATTATTTTCACGCGATAAGAAATGAAATGAAATTAGGTTTTTTTCCTAAGCATGTATGTAGATAAATTTGGTGTCATTTTTACAATTCAGTCTATTATGTTATCCTCGTGAGAGGTATGCAAAAATGTATTTCTTTATTTAGTATTAATTAGTATTTCTTTATTAAGAAGTAGCATATTTGCTATACCGGATTATAATCTAAACGCGATCTAATTTTCAACCCGATCCGTTCAGCCCTTCCTAGGTACTTGATTGAGCAACTAACGTTATATACTAATTTCTACCAGCCATATTTTATTAAACTGGAAGTTAACAATTGAATAGAATCAAAAATTATAATTGAAACCCAATTAATTGGAATAAAATGTACATTAACGTCAAAATGCCTATAGATAAAATTCAACAATTAATTAATTTACAACAATTCAACTTATATAATCAAATGATACTAGAATTAAAATAACTACAGACAATTTCATTTGTTCCACGCAGCTGTAGCATAGATTAGTTCTATACACATTAATTAATAATAATCTAAAGTATAATACGATTTAGTAAAACTGAATTTTAATAAAGAAACCAAAAAATGATCACGATTTTTTTTACCGCGTTCTAGTTTAAAATCATTTCCGTTTTAACACGTCTAAACTTATACAAAAGCATTGAAAATTTACGACATCCTTCCGTAAAAGCCTACAATAGGTTGAATAGGATTCTGGTATTGTGATTGCGATTCCGGCGGCAGCGTGCGGTCCCGTCGGCAGAGTTATAGCCTACACGGCCGTTTGCGGCGCGTTAACAAAGCGTTACGCAGCGTTTACGCAGCGTTTACGGCGCGGTTACGGTCTTACAAGCGTTACACGTAGTAAGGGTTGCGTTTCTTGCAAGTTATGCCTTGATTCTATATTGCTTAGGCGGCAATAAAATAATGCTGGGTACGTAATATAATTTCATTGGAACGCCCCAATACCCGTAAGAGTTAGATTTCGGAATTAATTCTACAAATAATTGTGGTACACTTGGTTTTGAGTGCTATGCAGGCTAAATCATAATAGATCTTAGCTGTACACAAAATGAGTGTGAATTTTAACAAAAATAAGTCAGTTTTCATTACAAAATTTGAGTCCTAGCTAAAGTGTAATCGCTTGAGTTGTTACAAAGAATACATATAGAACTATTTGAATTTCGTAATAGCATACAAGGAATTCATTCCTTGTTTAACTTGTTAGCCTGTAATACAAAATGGTAAACATTGAGAAAACTCTATCTTAACTAGCGAATTTTTGAAATGAAAAATAATACGTAGGAAATACAAGATCTTAATTAATAAATTTTTATTCCGTGAAAATTACTTGTGGTTATAGTAACTCCACGGCGCGTAGCTACTTTTATACATGGACTCAAAAAGAGCGTTATATTTGGCAGATTTTTAAGCTTCATTTGGTTTTTACTTTGTCAGTCTTGTTGTGGTTGTTGGAACATGAACTCTTAAAAGTTAATAAATGCGGTTATGTTGATTAACAAATAATTGGTTTGTCTTAATCCTAATTTTACGACAACTTTTTACGTCCATGAGTATTTTTTGTCATGTCAAAATCTAGTATATAATACATTTATTTCGTTCGTCTTGTGACAGATTATGATCGATAGGTCAGTCATAAAGATGATTATATTGGCAGGAAATCCCACAGAATAATATAATGAAAATGTCATTAAGTCTGTCCATTCAGAACGACTGCCATTTTGGTCAATTGTAATAAGATAATTTTATGAATAAATAAAATGATATGTACATTGTAAATCATAAAATAAAGTTAAAATTTTGAAAGGTAGCAATTACGTTTTGGATTTTTTATGTAGAGTCATAGTTATGTCACATATCTGATATTATTGTAATGTTTAATCAAAAACAAAATAGTTAATTGTTCATTGACATTTATAAAATAAATTTTAAAATAATGTTGAGTAAAAATTGCTTTATTTGTATAATCACTACAGTAGTGAAACAGACATACAGTATTAAACGTTTCAAAGTACATTGGGAATGATTGTACGATCTGAAGCATTATATAATATAATTTAATATAATAAAATTCAAAAGTTTAAACGAAAAAAAATTATAGGACTGGAGTTCAGAAAAAACAACACTACAATTTTAAAATCAAACTGTAATTTTGCTAAAACTATAATTTTGCTTTGGATTATATCAATTGTGCTGGAAAATATTTATACATAGCAAAATGGACCTTTGTTTGGCAACCAGAAATGAAATGACAATATGTAAAAAATCTAGACTAAAGAGTAAATGTAAACGCAGCTAATAATTAATAATTTGAGTTATATGTACAAGATTTAATAAATATAGTACATCAACACTGTTGCTGTGTATTATATCGTGGTTCACTCTTTTACCGTGGACCATTTTTTACACATTTTTTTTAACACACTTCTTTCTGTTTTGTCCTTATATACTGTAAACACGCGGTAAGCAGAACATTTTGACAGTTTTTTATAAAACCATGATTACTGTCTATAAGCTAAAAGGAAGACGGCGAGGAAATATTTTTATGAATGCACATCGGAAATACTAAAACCAATACTTCGTACTTAACTACCAGGAAATAAGTTTCAAGGTGAGCAAATGTTTGCTCTTACCTATTTTTAAAGGTTTAGAAGTTTGACTAGACTCTAACCGCTGTATTGAAATACTCACCTAACTTTAAGTTTCATTATGTTATCTCTTTCATTTTGTTTTGTGTCGTAATCGGCAAAAAAATCTTTACTGGCTTGACTTTGCTAAAAATACTGTTTCAAGGATTGTGTAAACTTTGAAAAACGTTTTAGATTTTTTTGCGCTAAATGTGTTTTTTTTTAACTTTTATAGGTTTACACTTGACCGCCATCTCGCCTGATGTTAAGCGACGATGCGGTCTACGATGGAGCGTGTTTACCTAGAAGAAACCGATTCACTCTCGATTTGAAGACACCAAGATTATAACTATCGTATATAACTATGTTCTTATCACAAACGTAGAGTCAAACCTCTTCGTCCGTGTCTTTGGAATATCCACCATGAAACGGTGCCGCTTCTTTGAGTTACGAGAAGTACGATAGAAAAATGGGCAAGGAGGTATTAGATCATGCAGATCAGTTGCACACTCTCCGAAGTGTATCCGATAAAAAACCGATCAGGTAGCAATCGTGCGGCGATGTTCAAGACATTGAAGTCTTGTTTTATATGACTATAAATGAGAAACAGTTTTAAAATGCATTTAAAAATGATAAAGGCAGGTTTGGTGTTATATGAAAAAGTGTGCACCAATATTTATTTTCCGTATATACGTAGGCCAAGTGAGTTTTTCTGAAGTTACAATTTTGGTGTCTCCATGTCGAGAGTGAATCGGTTTCTTTCTTCTAGGTAAGCGTAATCTATCGAAGAGCGTATCGTCGCTAAAACTTCAGGTTAGGTGACGGCCAAGTGCAAATTCATAATGCAGATAGAAAAAATGCGAGTACAAAGTGTATCTATCTATGATAAAACACAAACTAGCAGATAAACTATGGTGACATTTGATTTGATTCTATTGTAGCCGATACAATCCCTGATACTGTTTGTAATCTAGCATTAAACTTTTATGATCATCGTGATAGTGCAAATAAAAGTAATTAAGCTGTCCATAACTACATCAGTAATTATGTTAACTTGCTTAACTTGAAGAGGCCTTTGCCCTGCAGTGGGACAATCTAGGCTAGTAATAATAATAATGCTTAATAGACTACAGGCCAGTGAACAAAATGTATGGGTCAAATGATATACCAGGAGACATATGTAGGATGATAGGGATGATAGAAGGGTATAAAGTAACAAGATTCAGCACTATTGAGTGCAGTTAAAGAGGGAGGGGGGGGGTAGGTTCTAAACCTGGATCATTTCTCCTTGTCGCATGATTTTTGTACGGCATTGCGAAATTATGTATTAGAAGAGAAATTGAAACTGTATGGAACCAAAGGCGAACATAATCAAAGGACCAAATTTACTCTGTAAATCGTCGGAAAATCATGTTATTTTTTCACAAACCAATAGCTCAATTATTATTTTTTAGTTTTTATAGCTTCAATACCTCTTTTAATCCATTATTCCGCAACGCCGTACAAAATCATGCGACAAGGAGAAACGATCGAGGTGTAGAACCCCCCCTCTTCAACTACACTCAGTTGGACAGCTTACAAGTGACGGCATAGTGTTGAATATTATTACTTTATACCCTTCTGTCATCCTACATAGGTCTCCTGGTGTATCATATGACCCATAAATTTTGTTCACGGGCCTGCAGTCTATAACTTAGCGATAGTGTTCTTAGTTTTGTGATGGTAAGAAAAAAATCAAGTCAAACTTGAAAAACGCACTATAGTAAGTAGGTGCGTGATAACGTAGTACGTACAGAAATGTTTAGATTTATGACTAACAACGGTTCAGAATTTTACTGAGTTTTGTCAAATGTTGGTTGATGTAGTTGGTCCGCACAGATATGAAATGTTTATAATCTTTGTCTGAAATTAATTCAAGGCAAACGCATAGTGAGTAACATTGTTTAAAGCTACGAGTGTGATGTGTTCACTACATTAGTACCTACTACCTATTAACTTTTACGGGATATTGGTCCTGGTTGCAGGTGCGAGAGTACTGGAGTGAGTTTCCGATATTTTGGTTTACCCGTAAATATGTTGCACGAAAGTGTATCGAAATATAGAAGTATTTTTATTTATTTAATCTACAAATGTACCCATAACATTTTTTTGTAAATACAACTCTGCCAAACTGCACAACAGTTTATAGGTAGCAATGCTCTCAGCACATTTTTTTCATACTAATCATTTTACATCTATTTTTGCATACTAATATTTTAATTTCCGTATTTTATTATACACAGTATTATATTGTGGGACTGCGGTATGTTAAAAACTACTGTGGGCCAGAAATAAGCAATCCCCTCAGAATATTGTTTCCAACAGAGTTTTTTAAGACTATTTGGAAACATACAATACAACTTTATTTTTAAATTAATAATTATGAATTTATCCGTAAAATATTGAGTGCAATGATTATCATCGTTGTCATGGTGTCTCTGATGGCATATAACTTCCCTCTTCCGCCAATCGCCCCTGTTTTGTGCCATCATCCAGGCACTGACGCAGAATTTCTTAATGTCTTCATTCCAACGCTGTATAGATTTTCCGTGGTTGGGTTTATCACTTCACACAAATTTCAGTCAAATTGAAAAGAATCAGGAATAATTAATGCTTAAACAACATTGCTTAGTATCCAAATTATCAGTAGATACAAACAATTTAGGTTTTTAAAAGAAAAAGGCCACTTGTTTTAAATGAGATGAACTTTATGATATAACTTTGAACAAAACTGCAAAAGCAAAACAATTACATTATTTAATTATTTACAATGTGTTTTAAAATAATACTTATTTTTTATTATTTAGTATTTAAATATATTGCGAGTAGGTATTGCTCAAGTACCTATAAATAAATATTGGTAAATAATTCACACACAACAACATCTGACCCTAAACTAAGCAAAGCTTGTACTATGGCAGCCAGATAGCTGATATAATACTTTTATAGTTGTAAATACAAACTTATTATACCTAGAAAATAAGGTATGAAGTATAAGAACAGGCTTTTTATTTTATGAAGACTACCTATTTTAAGGCTTCACTGCCATTATCTACTTACTATTATTACTACTATTAACCACGCAGGTCTCTCCCGCCTTATGTATTTCGGCTCGATTATTTGTTTTATATAGGTATCTCTCTTTTTGCAGTGTCGCCAGCTACCTCTTGTCGCAATATATGTCACTCTACCGATTTTCAGAGTGTCTTCTGCATCTCATTGGTTATTAATTCTCGAGGAACCGGGATGTTGTCAAATTCAGCTTGTTAATTCGTTATGCAATATCGATGACTATAGTTCTCGAGCACTTTGTAGCAGAAACTAGAATTTTATTTATTTCTTTTAAAAAATACTGTTGTATTTTTAAGCTAGGAACTTCGCAAGCTACAACATTTATTGTGGTATATTAATGTTGTAGCTTGCGATGCTTGTTGTAGATGCTAAAACATTTATTTATTTATTCAGATATACAAAACAGAATACAGTTAAAACTTAAATATATAACACAGCACAATTTCGATCCAAACTATATTCCTTATTGTGTATACACAGCATAAATTACAGAGTGCTTACGTCTCAAAATAAGTCATAACTAAAAATGAAATTAACCTACTTAGAAAATAAAAAAAAATATAAATTTTGATTTGGGTTTACATAATCGGTGAACAGAATATTTTTGACATCATTTTTAAATTTATAATTTTTTTGACAGAAAAAATCAATCAAATTCTGGTGTTTGTTTGATATTTCATTGTATTGGCGACACATTCTATTCATTAATCACTTGCTAGTAAATTTTGGATCACTATAATAACTTTAGACTCTCGATGTAAATTAAAATACACATTACAAGACGTAAATACAAATATTCAAACACGATTTTTTTATTAGTCATAAGAACATGAATACATAGTTATTGAACCCATTAGGTCCGAAATAGTACGTAGTACTGTATCTCAGCACCTAATGACAAAAATTTATATGAACAAGTAGTAATTTTACATGGTTTTATCTTTTTGTTTGAGAATGTGAGGTTGTATTCTGTAAGGAGGATTCATTTAGATTCAGAAACTATCTTTCAAAATTCAACTTCTAATAAAACTCTGCTGAACCTCCTGATGAAGCCATCGATCAGTGGCTGACTGTCAGTGAACAAAAAATTGATTCAATCGCTACTTAGAATTATTAGCTTCAAAATAATGAATCACTGGGCAATTGCCTGATCAGGATATGTCATAAAGGATAAAATAGGATAATATAAAACCTTTTTTTAAATTAAAATATTCATTATGATTTAAAAAAAAGGAACGATTCAATGCTTGTGTAAGTAAATAAGTTTAGTTTTTGTTGAACGATTCAATGCTTGTTTAAATAAGGCGTGTCGACTCATTTTTGATTTAATGTGCCATCAAAAGCCATAATAATTACGTGAATGAAACTTTGTTATCTTTTCAAAGTAAAGTAACTATAAAGGTATGTAAATAATTGATAAAATACAACTATAAAAATAACTCCTAATCATCATCATCATCTCCTCTTAAAATATACTACTTCTTGTAAAATGTTCCAAATTGTACACTGTGTTTTCGCAATTCTATCTAGGAATCTATACACGAGAACTGAATTGGTATCTTCTGGGTAACCTTGCCAATTTGCCTATATTATTTTGTACGACGATATCAAACATAAACCCAGTCTGTAGAAAATTTTATTTTATATAATTTTAAAACCTAAACAATTTATCAGAATTTAATAGAAAATTGGAAAAAACTTGATATTGCAGCAGCATATTATTCAATTTTCGCGTGAGACTGACCGCCACACCGTTCGTGCGAACGGCGCATTGCACGCTTTATAAAGGATACCTAATTCCACAACAAACATTTTTATCTTTACAATATTATTAGATGTAATATTAAAAGCAAACAATCTATCACAATCGCTTCTATTATACCCTTTCAGCGGTCTTTATTTGCCATAATTACGGCAGATAGAGCGTGACATATCCTGGGGACTTATTACAGTCATAACATGATATTACTTAATCTCTTATCGTGTGATAACAGTATTAGCTTACAGCTATCAGTTAATAAGCATCATGATATGCTTTTATTAAAATCTGTAGCCATCCATGACGCTGTAGCTCACGGTATAACCACTTAATTAATACATTTTTCACGTGTAAAATTGTATTAATCTAATAAAGGATTTTGATTACATTATCGATGGCATCAATTCGCTAAGTTATTACATGTTTCAATGAATTGGGCTGAGTTTTATCGCCTGCTTTGTAATTTGTTAGTTTTGCGACGCTAGTGGCTCTGTTTTCATTAACTATAGTACACCTAGAAGATAATTCAATGCACTAACACCTATCCGAATACAGTAATTGTCTGAAATTTTAGAAGTATTTTACGATTGTTAAAATAATAATGAAATAAAATCCTTAAAAAATTTGATGTAGTAAAAGTTACAACAGTTGCTTTGCCTTAATCTATTTCTTTTAGATTTTTGCGTTCCACAAACTAGAGCATACGTTCCTGCCTAATTATAAGATTTACGAGATTAGAAAAAAAAATAATTAAGTAGCTAATCTTTGTCAAAACATTATTTGTCTTATTTAGATATACTCATATACTCGTTCCAACGATTATTCTAATATGAATGAACTATAAGTTGCTTCGGGTTTTCCTTCCGGCGTGCGAAAAATTTAGTTTTGGATGTACTTACTTAATTTCAAAAACGTACCTAAACCAAAATGGAAATAATTCACATAGAATGGAATTATTTCCGTTCTTTTATATGTTTTAAAGCTACTTAAAATGGTAAATATTAATTAAACCGAATTTAGTTTTTGCCGCACACCGCACCCTACCGCCACACCACAGTCAACGTTAAGTAAGATTTACATCATTTACTGTTGGTATCTTTCGTTTGGCAGACTATTTTAAACAAATAACATAATTTAAAAACGAAATAAACTTATTCACGAATTCCAACAAAATTATGAAAGACACACAGATTATTATTATTAAAATCCCAAAACCATTAGTGAGCATTTGCACGAGCTGTTCAGAAATTATTAATTAGTCCGAGCGGGATGGCGCTGCGGTCGCACTGGGCACGAATGAAGTGGGACACATTTTTTTAATTACACTCGCCCCCGTTTGCCCCTGTTTGCCCCCTCTCTGCCCCCTCTAGGGGCAGCTGCCAGCATATGTTACAGGGAATTAAAATTCCAGTTTTGGGATGCAGTTTTCAATTGGAATTTCGTTTCGTTGCCGGACGCACAGAAACTTTACGATGGTTTTTGCTCTGTTTGTCGCACAGTAGATTGGTTCGGTGTTCGGTTACTTTATGGTTATTAGAAGTGCCAAAAAGCAGATGGCGTGGTTCGATTGAATGCACATTTGAATTTGCTAGACTGGAACTGTATTTTTGTTTTATTCGCTGCATTAGTTATCGATCTCATATATTTTATTTACATTGCCAGTTTAGACAACACGTTATTCCTGACAAAAGCCAGTAAGCCTGTGCCCACTAAATTTCAAATATTCGCTCAAGACGGCTCTGAATCTTAAAAACCTGTTGTAGTTTTGAGTAACGTTAGATCGGTATAAACAATCCACGTTTGTGTTGAAAAACGTAATCAAGTATAGTTTGAGCCAGTCTTTGTAATATGATAATGAGTAGTGTGTCGTACTAAGTTTTGTTTTTTTTGTTAGTACTTTGACTGTCATCTCGAGTGATGTTTAGTAACGACCGTTTTCCGTAGTCTGTCGATTCAGATCATCATATACCGATAGGTGTGGTTTATGGACATATCTAACAAAAAACAACCGTAGAAACCTACAAATTTTGTAACATTTAAATTTACCCATTGAGATTAATTTTAAGTTTATATTAAAGTAACAGAACTCCTTTCGACTTGAATACAACCACATTATTTCCCATCTACAACTAAGCGCAGCTTTATAACACACCCTATAAAACATCTGTTGGTACTAATTTTGTAACTTTGTGATTTATTCATTTAATTTTTTTTTACTGATTATTTATGACTGATCTGTTAATGCCAACCATATGTTAAGTTGATGACATTTTCATCGTATTTTGGTAATAAGTTGCTCTAATAACTGTGTCACTATCTTGAAGCCCAATAAATCTCAGTTCACAACATCCAATGAAATACACAAAAACGTTACAATTCACCAACAATTAAGCTGCAAGCGGCGTAACCCCGCAATTATAGCTCGGTCGACATAAAACCTGAACAATCTCGCTGCCTAATGAAATTAAATTAAGAATAACATAATTTCGCCCTTCCTGCCCGAGTTACCCCCACCCCCTCCCCGCCCTAGCTCACCGCCCGTTAGGGTTCAGTGGTATTACAAGCGAGAAAACATGACGTAAAGACAAAGTCAAAGACATTTATTTGGCGAAAACAATATTTACACGTCGAACATAGATTTTATTACCACGTCAAAAACTGATTTTCAAACAAAATTTTAAAATAGGAGTAGAAATAATTTCAAAGTTGTTGCATCCCAATTAACACAAATGAAGAAGAAGTTAACCTTTTTAGTTAAGGATGGTTAGTGTTTTAATTTCCAAGGAAGGAAAAGTATCCTGCTAATATTATAAATTTGTAAGTTTGATTGGTTTATGGTATAAATGTCTTGTTTTAGATTTTTGCTCAATCACGTCAAAATAACTGAATAGGTTAGACAGAAAGGAACGTAGACAGATTACAGTCTGGCGAAGGCTCGTTTTATCACTAACAACTGCAAAATTGTTTAAAATTCGTAGATCTCAGTTTCACTACACACATAGAGAAACCATACTCAGTTTTCATGTTCCATTAATAAATAATAATACATAGGTAGTTTTTCTAAACGTTTTCGCAATCAAAAGAGTAGTAATTTTTTCATAAAACGTCGAAACGACACAAAGAATTACAGTATGTTTAAGTTTGGAACTAAACGATTTAATATTGAAACCGTATTAATAATAAGTTTAAGATATGAATAAATATAGATTCCTTTTCATATTACCTAAGTGCAATATAGAGTTACTCACGAGAGCATGAGATAAAATACAAGACAAAATGAGAATATACATCAGAAATGCGTAAAATGGAATCATTTATATAGTCCGCAGTTTTTATATAATAGCTAGCTATATCATGCCACGCTATGTATTGTCAGATTATGGTTGCGCATGTGTTAGAAATGATTAACAAAAAGACGAATACTTCTCAAAAAGTTTTTCTTGTGCTCATTAACACAAGAATCGCTAAAAAAATGATTGAAACTTTTTTATATCGTTTCTAAATTTGAACTTAATTGATGCATTAAGTTATTGAAAAGGTACATACACAAACATAAGATTATTTTTTATGAATTAATAGATTGACGGAATGAACAAAATATGCGCTTGACGTAAAGCAATACCTGTACAACATAGCATTATGCAACGCAACGCCAATTACATACTGTGCTTGTCCCCAAGATATAAGATAATATTTTTAGCTATCATGAGAGAGCTGGGTCTTAGCTAAACTTTTGATCAACACTTTTTTATATCGCCTTGTTTTCTCATTCCACATAAAATTCGTTTCTTATAGCCACTTGAATTTACGAAACCGTAGCCCAATGAAATGAAATCAAAAATAATTTTCCGTTCTCCCGTCCGCCCTTGCACCGCCCAGACTCCCCCTGAGGTTCCATCTTTGTTTTCGCAACGAGGTGATGGTTATAGTCGCTATGTGTTATGATGTTATGGTGTCGTCGTTACGGTAGTTCCTTGTTTTGATTGCGCTGTGCTCTTGAAATATGTTGTTTTTCTTTGAGTGGTTTTGGGGTCTACTTTGTTTGTATTTTTTTGTGGTAAAAGTTGATTGTTAAGTTATAATGTTCTGAACACATTTCAGAAATAGCTTGGGCCAAGTTTTGTTTCTACATTAATAGGTTTACACTTGACCGCCATCTTGGCTGATGTTAAGTGACGATCCAGCCTAAGTTAGAGCTTGCTTACTTAGCAGATACCGATTCACTCTCGATTTGAAGATACCAAGATTACAACCATCGGGAAAACTCCACTCAGGCAACGCATTCCTAACGTCTAGACGTTACAAAAGTAGAGTCAAACCTTTTCGTTCGTGTCTTTGGTCCATCAACAGGGCAGGGTTTGAAATATAGTGGGCAATGTTGCCTTAAAATAGTGATATATATTTTATTTGTCCTAAATAATATTGCACTATTCATACGAGTCGTTCAAACCTTGAACTTTGTTTTGCATGATCCAAAAAATGAAGCTATTGTTCTAAAATTAATTATAAATTGTATTTCAGAGTCCAGTGCTTTCCTTTCAACATACAAATACAAAATATTTATTTTTACACTATAAAAAAGTTAACAAAATTTCGATATGAACCCATTGTCTCCGAACTAGTCGCAACTGTATTTCGGAAGACAATGGCTCCTCCCATGGTCAATCAGTAAATATATGTATGTGTGTGTGTGGATGTGTGTGTATGTGTGTGTGTGTGTGTTTGTGTGTGGGTGTGTTAAGGTGTGTATGCATGTGTGATTATATGATATACTTAATAAAATATATAATACTTTCATTATTTTTTAATAATAAGTGTAGGTAACTGGTGGAAATTTTATTTTACATTGTGAACATAATATAATTACCAGGACATACAAAACTTCAAACAAATAATTTCCAGATAAAAAAAATATCAATGTATTAACAACAGAAAAATATCAATAAACATATATCATACATACATATAGTGTAGCTTAGCGTGCTACTATACTATAAACTCCTTCAACTTGAAAAAGCGACTTCATTATGTAACTGATACTCCTAAAACTCGAATGAAGCGATTAAACTCTATTTTGGTTATTCATACATACAAACAATGGAATATACTGCCCGAGTGGGTAATTCCCCATGTATATTAGAACTTAAGTATTTTCAAAATTGAGACTGAATCTGGTTTTTCTAGCCAAGTGTGCTCCATCTTAGACCAACATCATTGCTTTACATCAGGCAGGTAATTTAGTAGTAGTTCCTACCACTCTTGGCAGAGTCCGCCTGGGGAAGTATCACACCTTTGCCAGTTATTCTGCTGCCAATCGGTAATGTGTAGACATTACTATATTCCGGTTTGAAGGGAAATGTTTTCAGATAAATTGCAGGGCTTAGATATCTCTAATATCTTAGATATCTGGGTGACGAGCGCAGTGCAGCGCTAAGTAACGATTTGAACTCTTCATGATTCAATAGCTGCGTGTAACTGAGCTGCTATGTGGCAGGCATGTTGCTTATCATCAGGCACATGTCCTGCTCGTCTCGTCACTCTATATTGAAAAAAAGGCAAGATGGCGGTCAAATGCAAGCCTTGTTTCTCTTGTTTCAATCTTGTTAAAATGTTTGCATTGTGTCTGGGTGTTTCGATTTATAATAAGTATGTATTTAAAACCATATAAGTATTATATCAGCTATCTGGCTGCCATAGTACAAGCTTTGCTTAGTTTGGGAGTCAGATGATGTTGTGTGTGAATTGTCCACCAATATTTATTTATTTATTTAAAATAATTGTAATTTACCTCCACAATATAAAACCAACTTAAAACAGATTGAATACATAGAAAAAAATACCAATGCGACACTACTTCGCAACAACAAAAATATTTGGTTGGCTCATAGTTTTTCAAACGCTAAGTAACTTTTCTCATAAAAAGTAATAGAAAATTCTTGACCCACTGTTTTATAGCCTTTACGTCTCAAGAAATGAACTCCTTCAATAAACAATGAGGGGTAGAAAAATAATTTGAATAAATTAAGTTTGATGTCCGTGGCAGCGTTCCAAGGGAACCGACTTCTGATATTTAATACTTGGGTTCCGTATAGAATAGATGGATATTATTATTTGGGCGTAAAATAATAATAGGCAGTGATTTTTTCCACGTAGTATTGAAGAGAACAATTTTTTAAGAAATACGGCATTTTTTTCAAGACAAAATGCAGCATATGGGTGCTACTAGCACTGCACCACGGTTTTACTTGCATAGCTGCTTACTTCCTGATATTTTACCGAGATGAAAAAGCCATGCAAAATGACAGCCGACGTGACATATCTGACTATAACTTTCCGTTACGATGTGATTGAGCTACAAATAACCAAATTCTTATATTTTAATATCAGTAAGATTTTGGAAAACCGCTGAAAATGTACTAAGTTTTGCTCTATTATATTATATCTTCAGTATTGTGTAAAGAATGTTCATAAGTTTTGCTTAGTTTGGGCCTCTTTAGAATTGTGTAAAAATTATCATTACTTATTTCACGTATTTATTTGTTTCCTTTAGTCTAAGTTTTTACAATATTTACAAAAAATTACAAAAAACTTCAACTTAGATAGTCACCAGCAGCGGGGCAGGCTCCAAGCTACCAGTGGTTAGGACTGCAGACTGAGGAACCTCCTGACGATGCGCGTTGTGTCAAGGATGACTGCCTTCTGCATCTGGCCCAACCGTCTAGCGAAAGTCTTTTGAGATGTTGGTCGAGGTTTTTCGCTATCAGACCGTTTGCCGACACGACTATTGGGACTATGATCGTTGAATAAACATCCCACATGGTGGTAACCTCATGAGTCATGAGCCTCATGAGCCAAGTGCTAAGCTTGCCCTTCTCGGCTTTCACGAGGTTCGTTCTCGTCATGTGGTACGGTGATATCGACGATCATAGCCCGGCGCTGAGACCGGTCTACCAGGACGATGTCAGGCTTATTATTATTAGTTTATATCCATTATAAATTATGATAAACTCAATTAACATTATGACAATAAAACTCTGATGGTATTCGGAACGAAGTGATCCGTCAGAGAACCAAGGTAGCCGACATAGCTCAACGCACTGGCAAACTTAAGGGGCAATGGGCCGTACGTATCTGTCGCAGAACCGATAACACCGAGACACCCTAAGACTAGATGGAGTGACGATATACGGAAGACAAAAAAAGTTGATGTTCCAAAGACACGAACGATTTGACAAAGAGATTTGACTGTACAGCAGGCAGTGGATGGTGACGTATAGCCGAGGATAGAGCTGAATGGTGAGCCATTTGGACTAAGAGAGGCTGATGATGATAATAAAACTATGATAAGAACGTCTAGTCTGTGGAATACGTTACCTGAGACGGTTTTCCGTGTTGGTTACAATCTTTGTGTCTTCAAATCGTGCTATGTGGACATCAGGCGAGATGGCGGTCAAGCTCACTTTATATAAACCTATTAACTGTTCGCACCTTTGGGATTAAAAAATACAGCAGGCTGGAAGTGGATGGTGACGTATAGCTTGAGGATAGAGCTGAATGGTGAGCCATACCACCTTGCCCTTTTTATCGGAACGCTCGGAAAGAGGCCATGGTTGATGTCCAGCAGTGGACTGTGGAATACGTTGAGAGGCCGATGATGATGATAATAAAACTCCATGTATATTACATCAGGCGAATTAAACCTATCATAGATTTAATATTTACGGCAACTTAACCGCTTTTAACTATTGTGAAAGTTTCCCGTGTATAAAAATCTAATCTATAAACCCACATGCTTGTAATGTACAAACTATCATAATCAGTGTATGACCAGATTGGGCAGTGTGTTGTGTCGAGCAAAAACCGATGATATTAAAGTGATATCGGCCACTCCGGGCAAAAACCGCCGCCCGACCGGGGCCTTTAATAACAACGGGGGATTCAAATGTGGCCTAGTGAAGGCCTGTTTTAATAACGTACTGTTTTTAACCCCCGACCAAAAAACGGGGTGTTATAAGTTTGATGTCGATGTCTGTATGTCTGTGTGTTTGTCTGTCTGTGGCACCGTAGAGCTCAAACGGATGGGCCGATTTCGATGCGTTTTTTTTATTTGATGGTTGATATCCGTGCGGATGTTCTTAGCTATGTTTGGTTAATATCGATTCAAGATGGCCGCCTCAACAAAATGGCGGACAAAATATTTCTTCACAACCTACCGCTATATGGGTATCAACTATCAAATGAAAGGGAGTGAATAGTAGAATACTATGAAAATTCAAATCCAAGATGGCCGCCACCACAAAATGGTGTTTTACACTACTTTTTTCACAACTACCTCAATATGGGTATCAAACGAAAGGGCTTAATTCGTAGAATACTTTGCACTATGACAAATTTCAAATCCAAGATGGCCGCTACCACAAAATGGCGAAACATATATCTTTTTTTACAATTCCCTTAATATGGGTATCAAATGAAAGGGCTTGACTAGTAGAACGTTGTACAGATAACAAATCTGAGGTTGTCGGGGTTGTTAATCAATTTTTTTTAATTGTTCTTGTTACTTTAATTTTAGAACATTTAAGTACTGAAATTTAAACGTCGTATTATAAAACAAAAGGTTTAAGTTTCGTACCTCAAGACAATCAATCAACCATAAGGCAATCTTGTTTCTTTGAAATTGAAAATCAACAAAAGTTTATTGATTTTGTATAGGTATTACCATTATACAAGAAGTGTCACGCGGTTTTATCCATGTAGTTTCAGTTCCCGTAATATTAGCTTTGCTTAGTTTGGGGTCAGATGCTGCGCTGTGTGTCTATTGTCCACCAATATTCCCCCGTAAAAATCTAGAATATGTGTTATTTTAGACCAAAATTTGTGTTCCGAATTTCAACCCAATTGATCAGTTTAGAAGTTCTGATGTGGTTGAGCAATAAACTTGAATGTTTATTGGTCTTTCGCACTTATAATGTTAGTAGAATAGTAGGAAGTGGGATACTATATCCATTCAGCGTGGTAATGTCGCCAGCATGCTAGGCTTGCTTCCGATTGGTAGTGGGCTTGATCATCTTGATTATGTTTAAATCACTTTTGTTCTATAGATTATTTAGATATGCTTAGTGTAAATAGTTTGGTATGTAGTAAGTAGTTTGGTGTATTATTTTGTAAATTTCCTGTTTTGTGTACCATAAATAAATAAATAAATAAAATAAATAAATAAATATGTAATAAAGTGTGATTTAGTTGTGTTAATAAAGACTCGGCCTGAAATAAAAAATATACCTACATAAGTCTATCGAACAACTAATACAAGTAGCTTAAGATTTTTTAATTTTGGTTGAGTGGTTTCAAAGATTTCCTATAATGACAGCTGTATAAATCGGCGTTTTCTATTCATAAAGCTAGTACACACAAGTACACAAACATTTTCATTCAACATGAAGACCATACGTTCTAAACACAAGGAATCATTTTAATAAGTAGATACGTA
This sequence comes from Ectropis grisescens, assembly GCA_017562165.1. Taxonomy (NCBI): domain Eukaryota; kingdom Metazoa; phylum Arthropoda; class Insecta; order Lepidoptera; family Geometridae; genus Ectropis; species Ectropis grisescens. Next base: position 18,790,729 of record CM029773.1, read on the forward strand.
GCACTGTTCACACAAGGACATATTTACACCGTGTTGGTGATAACACGCAATATCAAGCTGTTTGATCCGCCGCTACATCGGGAACACATGTCGCTACGGTGCTACGGCGCTACGACGATCTGCTGCGACGTGTAGTATCGCTACGGGGGCTTGTACACTGGCGATTTTAATTTCTATTTGATTCCATTTAGGTTCTTATTTATGTTTGGATTATACCTAATAGCAACATTAAATGTTTTTTTTGACGTGACAACGTCTTATAAATTGGTTTGCCGGGTGACACTTCAAGAAACTGCGTTACGCTCCGCGCACGTTATGCGCTCACAACGAGAGCGAGTGAGAGGCACGCGTCCCTTCCACTCGGGCATGGTTAGCCCGCCTAAGAGCGAGAGAGACAGACATAAAAGTGAAAGGCACGCGTCCCTTCCGTAAAATTATTTTACCACTCAAAGTCGTTGTCACGTAAAACTTTCGCACGTATACCGACTTTACAGGCAACCAATTTTTTTATTTATTATTTTCTTTAAAACTACTATATGTTATCGATTTTAACAGCTATCTTGCCTGATGTTAAACGACAATGCAGTCTAAGATATAGCATGCGTTTCTAGATGAAACCTATTGACTTTCGATTTGAAGATTAGTTTGAGATAATTTGGGAATTTTTCAGATTAAATGTTGTTTTTCTTGGTCTATCATCTTTAACTAAGTTGGTCACACACGGGCTTATGTACAACAAGAAATCATTATGTACCTATATTGAAAAAAAATATGTGATTTTTCTAAGTTTATAGCCAGGTGTGTGACTAGATTGTAAGAAGAATTGTTCAGTAAAAGTAGAGTGACCTGTCACCTTTCAGTTACCATAAAGAGCAAGAAAAGCCTTAATAATATTAGCTGATAGCTTAATGAGGCTAGATACACATCTATCTATGGTAATATAGTGCTATGCTGCTATTGAAACGTAAAGAGTTTATATCAATACCTAACACTATACTGCGCTCGTCACATGGAGGTTTACAGTTATTTATTTCTTTACCTTTTTAATTGCTACAGAATTTTAAAAAATCTGGATAGGCTTTAAATCAACTGGAAAACATGTAGTTTCCCTAGGTAGACCCTGAAAAAAAGTATGATCACCACAGATACTTGCTTCTTTGTCCGTAACTTGTGACCGCGGTAATTGTATTACACAAGTTGCTCGTCTGCCGTATCCCTCATAGCTCCAATTATGAATCGCGCGATAATTGTCATCCACAAGTTACTCGTCTGCCGTACCCCTTATCCGTTATCTATCTTCGCCAGGTGGGTGTGACGTCGACACACGTCGCTTTGCTTCATCACAAACATGCTGTTCCTTAATTATCTCTGTTAGACGGTACAATGAATATTGTTACTAGCAAAAATAATATGTGGAATGAAATGATTTTAATTTTGTCTTACATTTGAATTATTCATTCCCAATGAAAATGAAAGTTTTTTGACTCTAGATCTATTTCTAGAGTATCTAGAAGTCTAAAATAATTTTTTTCTATGTTAGTATTCGTCATGGACCGCAACGTCACTTAAAATCAGACGCAATGTGGTAAAATGCATACTTGTTATTGATAATAGCAAAATTATTTTAACACGGTGTTGATTCTAGGTGATAAAATTACGAGTAGCTACTTTTTCCACAAAGTTGCTAAAGACAATGATTTTACAAAATGGCCTCGATGAAAAACGTTTTGCATTCAGAGGATTTTGTTGAGATTTTAATATCGAACCGTTAGAACAACATGGTTCATATCGTTCATAGGTGCAAAAAGAATAGAACCTACATCAACACGTTTGTGAACACGCGTTCTCACCATTAGGTCTCGACGATTTCACTAAACCATATTCATTATAAGTAACCATCATTAGGATAAAAGGAATTATCTAAGTCTCATGTCCCTTACGTTAAAGCAGTTTCATATATAACTAGCTGTACCCTGCCACGCTATGCTGTGGTACAATTTGATACAAAAATTAGATAAAACAATCCTTCATGCGGATCATATATAACTCAAAAATTTCAGCTCGATCGGTACATAGATAGCGTTTTGAGTTTTTGAAGCGTACACAAACCAACATAACGTTTTTATACATAGAGATTCACTAATTTATACGTCTAATAAATTAGCCCGTGTAAAATAGTTGTCCCTTGTCACTTCTGACTGACAAGCTTAATCAACTCTCGACAATAAACAGTAACAACTTTGACAGAACGACAGAAACCCTTCCTTATTCCCTTACGAGGTATAACAATTAAAATATACAGAACTTCCGAGCGTTTTCCCGTGTTCTTCAGTTGTAGAACAAATTTCATGCGGTTACATCCCCTTTTTACCCCCTGTGGGGGCTCTGTGGGGGTTTATTTGTGGATGATAGAGCCCAGATTTCAGCGTCTCAGAGACGCGCGTTTGTTACGTGTCGTGATTGTGTTCTGCACATATGATGAGAATAATAATTGTGTTCTCGTTGTGTCTCTATTGTATAATGTCTTTGTTTGCTGTAAGGTTACTGTAGCTTCATTTATTATACATAATATTATATACTAGATATAGTAATAACTCTCTATTATTGTTTTACAGTTGAAGACTTTTATCTACATAGTCTTGAAGTAGTAAATAAAAAGATGTGGTATCGTGTGGTATCTCAAGTAGGAACGAAGTTCGTTCGGAACGTATAAAATCAACACAATTTTCAAAAAAAATTGCTTAATTTTAACCGACTTTAAAAAAAGAAGAGGTTCTCTATTCGGCTGTATGTTTTTTATTATTAATGGTACGATTATCTGAAAAACAAAATTGGCTTCACTGGTCACGGGTAATTTTTACTTGTCATTTCCATTTTACATTTTTCTGGCGGTTTTAGTCTTTTTTTTTAGGTTTGGTCACGCAGACAAATCTTTATATCCTCCAAGCCTGCTATAAGGAACTTTATTCCAATTTTTTTTTTCTGAAAAACGAGTTCTCTCATTTTAACAGAATTAATTACACTAACGTGTGTAAGTAAATTATATGTGTGTGTTATTTTTTGTTTACATTACAAAAACTACTGCACAGATTTCAGATATCTGATTAGGTAATGTTCATAATGCTATTTAGATAACTAAGTAATGATTATTTAAACATCCCTGAAAATAATAGTGAATTTGAAATGTCGAGCCTAGTTTAAATTTATCTTATACTTTTATTCTTATTCTTATAAAATATATCTTATAATTTATCTTATACTTAACTTATATATTTAATATACATAAGTTAAATTTATCTCCAATTTAAAATCAGACTGAAACATTTCACAACTAAGTTGCATTTAGACAAGTGTGTAATTTAAATATTAAAAATAATCTCAAAATGAAATTTGTATCTCATGTAAAACTAACTTTTCACGAGACTGATGAGACGATTACCTATATAATTATTCATTTTCATGATATTAAAATTCAATATTCCATCAATCCTACTAAATTAAAAATGACAAAGTTTCTATATTTGAAAGTGTGTTGCTCAATCACGTCGGAACATCTTAAAGGATCGTGTTGAAATTGGAACACAGATTGTGGTCTAGAATAACACATGGTATGCTACTTTTTATTCTAGAACAACAATGGGTAAAACAGCAGGGCATTTTTAGTGTTTTAGTAAGTGTTATGCAATTTAACTGCGCTTCATAATAGAAACATTATAGAAAATGTACGCAAAACCACATCAAACCACAGCCTTCTCTTCCCTCATAAGCCGTACTTGTTGACAAAGCGCGACGGAAAACAATAACAATGAAAACTGAAGCCCTCCCAAATCCGTGCATTCCTTCACCGCACCTCCCCTGGTAGGGCCTGTGGGGGCTAGGGTGGAACAGAGCGTCTCAATTTGTAGGGCTAACGAGGAGCGAAAGGGGCCCCGTTAACGCGTGGTTGGGCCCGGCGGTACGCAATATAAGGTACATTCAGTGATGGGTTTCACGCGTATCGTGACCAGTTGAATGAGATATCTGAATCAACTATTCGAATTAGAGTTTTAAACCCAAAGTTTCCATCCAAAGCTAAGGACGATCGATAATTGACAACATCTTTCATTAAGTGAGATAGTCACAAGTGCAAACATATAGTCGATGAACAGCGGAAAATGAGGGAGTGCAACGAGTACTCACAAAAAAAAAACAAAAAAACAATAAGCTTTTTTTCAGCACTATACGTCAATATTAAACAACACGTCACCTGTATACAAATACACTGCTATTACGCGTGTTGGTGACGTGAATTCACAAGATTTCACTCATCCATAAAGCGTCTAACGGCTCCAATTCGAAGCTACGCCGCAATATGAGCAAGTCAAAAAGTTGTCACTTCAAAAACGCTCGACTTAGTCCATAGTTGGAAACACGTAAGCATGCACTACAATGCGTGAAAGATTTTTTATTGTGGGCTAGCTTTATACTGTGCGCGTTGCAAAGGCACTTGTCGAAAATTTATCGGACCCACTCAAAACCTTTTTGGCTCATGCACAACAACTTTCCTAAAGCTTATCAAATGATCAAATTTCTACAAAGGACACCCGGACAAACATTATTTTTTACATAATTTAGACATGAACGTATAAAAAAATCGGACGTCGTCTCGCTAAAACAAAAACTGTGTCATTAGATTCGGCCACTTATGCACGTGTGCGTTGTCAGGTTGTCACTGATAGGCTGCCACGCACACATAATATACACAAGTAGCGCGTGTAATGACCCACTGATGTGTGCGTGTCAGCCTGTATGTGACAGCGCATGTGCATGTTATGTGGCCGACTCGATGGACACAGTTTTTGTTTTAGCGAAACTACGTCCGACTTTTTTATACGTCCATGAATTTAGATGACTAATTTCGAGGACCAAGCATGTTTCAGCATGTTGTGACCTTTTATATTCTCAAAGTAAACTTAAAAACGCGTAAAATAACCAACTGTTTTAATGTCTCCATCGGCGTCCCTCGCTATGTGCCCAGATAAGGCGGCTATGTGAGCCCGTTGGTACTTAATTTGGGTAGATAAAAGGGTATTTTGTGATCTGTTTTCCCCGGTAATGGTTTCCCGGCTTGTTACATTGGGTACGTATTTAAGATGTGCTTGAAAACGGTGTTTGAATTTCAGATTCGGGTGTGAATTTAAGAAGTTTTGTTTTAAAATGTAATTCAGTTTTCTAATAAATTGAAAATTAGTGTAAAAGAACACTATTTATGAGTCAAAGGAAATAATGCACGCTGGCCAAGTGTGGTTTGACGGATGTTACATAATTTAATTTTTAGGATTAAAGGAGTTGATCTTTAGAATGCCTACATTTTTACTTTACTTTTTATATTTACACACATTTTTTACTATATATTTTTAATGATTATGGCGGACATATCAATCTATTATCGGAATAATTTGATTGGTATTTCTAATACATTAATTTTTACTGCAATTTTCTAAAGCAATACAATCGTTCTAGTCGGACACCTTGCAGAGTTCACCTGAAGAAGTACCACATCTACCTAGCTATTCTACTGCCAAGCAGCATAAAGGGCAACCTATATATATATATCTATATAAATAAGTTCTACCTCCAAAAGATTCATCATAGTCTCTGAGTGACGAGCGCAGTGCAGTGCTAGGTATCAATTTGAACTCTTTATGTTCAAATAGCTGCGTGGCAATGGGCTATTATATCTACAAACTATGTACCATAGATGAGTCCCAAATGTTTAAAAATTCTTTAAGATTTACTTGAAAAAAATATTATGAAATACTAGAGTTCAAAAATTTACAGTCACTTTTGAAGGCACTACAAAATGAAACAATTTTTAGGTTCTAGTTACCGACACCGGACATTTTTTTACCGTCTTTTGTGTCCAGTTAGCGCAGGAAGTGCATAAACACTGGTTCTGTACAAAGTTCCATCGGTAGCTTGTCTTATCTGACACAGGATACAAATAGCACAAATAGTGTCCACGTTTTCACCCTGCCTAAATTCCAAACAAATCTCAACAATGCATCTCTTCACGACATATCGAATGTAGTTATGAACTCTTTAAAATTCTGCTGAGTTCCCCACACGGTGGCAATACTCCACATTATAGCGATATACAACTCTCCACACCCGGTTGCGTCCAGGCGCGATATTGGCCGCCTGCATAATGCATGCTCCCACTGCAATATGACAAACCCGATATTGTGGTATAGTTTTGAAGCCATTTGCCTTGGCGTTAGCGAGGAATAGATTTATTATTGAGCAGATAAATCAATGCTTGTATTTTTTTACCAACTTTAAAATAGAGCAAGGCTTTCAATTTGGTTGTATGTTGTATGTTTTAACCGCTTTCAAGAATGGTGTAAGTTCTCAATGTAGTTGCATGTTTTTTACCATATCAATGTTTCAATATGAGTTGTTTAGTATGTTACCCAGTAGCTCCGCCAATTATAGTGAATCGATTGTAAAGGTTTTTAGAGGTAACCCTATTTAAATTTTATCGAAATTGGTGCGGTTTAAAATATCAACAATAACTAAAATTAGTTAAAATTGGGATGTTGATGGCAACAAAAATTACAAAATTTAAAATTAAGTTAGTTGCAACAATATAATAAAGAGGCGAGGACGACTTGATGGTAAATTCGATAATAAACAGTGCTATGCCAATTGACAAAATTTAGTAAAGTTTAATTTAAAATTGAAGTTGTTTTTTTTTCAGATAGCTGATATAATACTTAAATATTTTGATATAATAACGAGACGAGTGCAAACAAGGAATGTGCGTGGCAATAACACTGGGTGCTATCGAACCCCACCCTATTGAACATAGGGCAAGCATACCATATGTATATAGCATAACAATAATAATATAAACATAATATTATACTTATTTCACTTTTTAAAGGGACATTCTGGCAGTTGGCTTTTCCTTCTTACTCATTTTTTAAAGCGTGCACAAAAGTGCGCAGAAGCTTTATGACCTTACCAAGATCAAATCGCTGCCAAGGACTGCACTGTGCTCGTCATCTGGAGATAAACGATTATTTAACTATGTTATTTGTTTCTTGATGTCTTTTAAGCCTGTATTTCATTCCTTATCCGCTATCTAGATGTTTTTAATATCAATCCGCTATCTAGTTTTTTGGAACCTCTTTGTTGGATTTGTAGAATGTCAATCATGTATCTGTCTCTTTTTCAAGCTCGAATAGTGGAAATGTTTATTCTACATAGATTGCGCGTTGATTTATACCTATGTGTTATAGTAGCAATGAACTATCATAAAACAATACGTACCCACGATACAATCCGCCAACCTGACAAACAAGACATTCACATTACGTTTCATGTACTTATACATACATGAACAAGGTATCACTATTTAGACTAGTCAATGTACCTACAAGTCTGAACAAAATTCAAGCGAAAATCACTTCCACGTCTAAAACAATAAGGCTAAAAGCTCAACAACCCAAATTTAAACAGGTTTCACCAAAAAACAAACAGCTGAAAAAGACTCAGTTACTTTAGAAACAAAGTTCATTTTCGAACAACAAACGTTTCTGAATTCAGGTTTGCAGAATGCTAAAATTAGATGTAAGGGTCAGAGAATACGGTTTATTTTGGAGTGCTTGTATTGTGAGGCAGTGGTCACATAGTTAACAGAGCGACATTAGTTCGATGGCGCTGCGTGATTACTGACCGTTTACTGAATAATTGTGTACAGTTTGGGTTGAATTAGCTTTGGTAATGGGGATTAGGTATTACTGAAACTGTTGGATATACTATACCTTCATAGAATAGATGTAACAGCTCTTTTATACCCGAAACCTATTCATTCTCGAATATATTAATATGTGTTAAGGTACAAGTTCGCGCTGAGACCGCGACACGAGACCGCGACAGGAGACCGCGACAGGAGACCGCGACAGGAGACCACGACCGGAGACTGCGTCAGGCACTTGACACTATAGCATTGTATGGGCGCCAGTTCGCCAGTGCCTGTCGTGGTCTCTAGTCACGGTCTCCTGTCGCGGTCTCCGGGCGAACCGCTACCTTAAGGCATGTGTTAGCTAGGTACAATCAAGTTCAAAATTCAAACGTTTTTTTTATATTTCGAAGTGAAGTACAGATTCGAATCGAGTCTACCAAGTCCAAACAAATTAAAATGTTTGTTGTTTCTACATTAAACTAAAGTTATCAAAATGTAATTTATCATCTCAAATCATGATGATCAAATCTAGTGTCTTGATAATTGTACCCAGTGAACTCTTTACCAAGTCCACGGATATTCACAAACTTTGTATTTCTGTGTTATTTGGTCCAAGTTGAGAGATATGATAGTTTTTATTTTTTATTTCGATTAATGGTTTTTATATGACAATATATGATAGAAGTCAAAACTGGCTGCTAGTTCTTTGTATATTTACATCATATATAAATACAGAATCTTTTTATTAAGCAATAAAAGATATAAAAAAAAATGAACACAGGAAGCCAAAACAAAGACATGGTACAGACTCGAATATTACGTATAGGCGATGACGTGTATCTATAATATGACGTCTCTAAGTCCCTCGGGGTGGACGATGAAACGAGTTTTCAATTTGCTTCAACATGCTCTTTCTATGTAGACTGTACCGTCAGAAAATTAAAGATAATAATATACTCAAAAGATATACATTATAATTTTGTTTCTAATATACAAGCAACAACAATATAGGTACAACAGATATAGAGCAATACATCACAAGTTTTGACCTATAATATATAAATTAGAATTAAATTATTTCGCATGCTACTAAGTCCATTTTAATGTTTTATATATAAATTTAAAAAAAAACAAAGTATATCTTGACAGCATTTAATTTAACATACCGACATACAATTGATCAAATCTTACTCAGCAACCCTGTCAAATTTTCTTGAAAAGTTATATCGATTCAGAAATTTAAAAAGTTGCATCGATATTTAAAACGTTTAAAAAACTAATTCGACTATTTATTTCAACATTTTGACAATATTTTGTTGAAGTCAAATTTTGTTTTATAATTCAGTAAGTGGATAGAGAAAACAACATCGGGTACGAAAAAAAATGCCACAAATCAAATCATTCGACGCTAAATCGATATTGCGAGAGCATTTTAAGGCGATATTCTGTCGGTCCCTCCGTTGTTGTTTTATCATTGTTTTCATTTTTCCTGCATCCTACCTCCACACCCCCCACAAGCTCCCCTGAGACTTTTATGTCGACAACTGTACTATGGTACAATCCAGTAAAAATACTTGGTTTAAATCTAGACTGCAACAGGATTCTAAAATTCAGATTTTTTGCTTTATTTTGCGTCAAAATTTGCTTTTTAAGTACTAACCACAGAAATATTTAATAGAGAGTAAGCAGTATATAAGAGCTAGCAGTCTGTTTGTATGTTTGTTGAATGAGTCGTTTGTAGATGAAAAGATATTCCGAAAAAATATACTTGTTGTTTGTTCTGTACGTAAAACCTCGTTTCACCAACCTCTTCTACCAATAAAGCGAGGCTAAAAGATACCTATTATTCTGTCAGTCTTTTTCACGTGCTACTAAGCCCTTATTACACTTGGCTAAATTTAGCCTGCTAAATTCAGTGAAGAGTTATAGTATTTAGTGAGCTCATTCATTTATAATTTAAGAGCGACGCTCTTGTTGGTGGAGTTCCTTCCATGTACTTCTTTTGTACATTTCATGACTCCGTTTTAGGGATAGTTAGTGTAGTGGGTTCCCCATTTTCCTTCTACACCACAGCTCAGGAACCGCTTTCTGATATCTGGTCTAGAACCTTTCCGAAAATAGATTCTTCGGCCTCCAGCCAGTACTGGTGTCGCTGCTACCCGCCACCAGGGAAATGCTAATTTAGTGGCGGCATTTACTCGCAACGTCACAAGATCGTCCATGGACATTGTGGCTTTTTATAGAAGAGCCCATTCCACTGGACTCCTCACCACATCCTGATAGTCTTGCCGCTGTTTGGTCGGGGACTCCTTATTCAACATATTCGCAGCTAGCCAACATATCTGATGGCCGTTCCACTATCCGCCACCTGTGGACCCTGTTAGTAGACTACAGCTCAGCCCTAAAGTATACTAAAATAAATACGAGGATTGTTTGCTTTGAAATTCAGTCGCTTGTTGCAAACCTTGCTTCTAAGTTTGCTTCATAATTCAGTCACTAAATTTAGCCAAGTGTTATAAGGGCTGATTACAGATTAAATCGAAGCATATCTTCAAATCATTTGACGCTTGTACCTACAAACGTACAGTAAACACGTAGACACTTACAAGTGTCCATACTGTCGCCAGTTTTGGCGAGTGTCGGTCGCTTCATCAAAACACTGTGACTAGATGAAGGCACATGGACCGTTTGTCTTGGTTTACGTCACTTTTATTTCTATTTCATGTCTGTGTCCACTGACTCAGCAAGTTGACTATGCATCTATGCATTGCTAAGTCATAATAATGCTATGAAACTAAAAGTTTTCTTTGTGATTCTAGTGAAAGGGTCAATGGCCAATCATTAACCGACTTCCAAAAAGGAGGAGGTTCTTTTTTTTATGTATGTTACCTGACTCGAGCACCTCTACACCGATTTTAAAATTTCTTTTTGTGTTGGTATGAATGGTTCCATATAAATCTTATCGAAATCGGTCAAGTGGTTTTTAAAATGAACCAAAACTGAAAATTTGCGTACAATTATCTGGATGACGCAGTTGTAGATTTTCAAAAGTTATGAATCTGACCCGTCAATACGTAAATGCTTTCTGTTTTTCTGTGACGTGATGTCTGTCTGTCTGTCTGCTGTGGCACCGTAGTAGAGCTCAAACAGATGGGCCGATTTCGATGCGGTTTTTTTTATTTCAAAGTTAATACCATAGCGTACCGTTCTTAGCTATGTCTGGTTAATGTCGATTCAAGATGGCCGCCTCCACAAAATGGCGGACAAAATATTTCTTCACAACCTACCTCAATTTGGGTATCAAATGAAAGGGCTTGACTAGTAGAATACTATGTACTATAACAAATTTCAAATCCAAAATGGCCGCCACGACAAAATGGCGAATTATATTATATTTTCATTACTACCTCAATTTGGGTATCAAACGAAAGAGCTTGACTAGTAGAATACTTTGCACTACGAAAAAAAATTCAAGATGGCCGCTTCCACAAAATGCCGAAATACATTTCTTTTTCACAACTTTATATGGGTATTTTTTTTTTTTTTTAAATAAAATGACGAAATCAGGACATTGCCTGATGGTAAGCAACATTTAACAGCACAGTGACACGCAGCTATTGGAACATGAAGAGTCCAAATCATTTAGCATATCGTCACCCAGAGATCTAAGATCAAATGAAAGGGCTTGACTAGTAGAATGTTGAACAGATAACAAATCCAAGGCAGTCGGGGTTAATCAAAATTTTTATTTTGTTCTTGTACACTAAAAAGAGTATAAAAAATTTTTTTCGTAAAAAATTAAACCGACTTCAAAACCACAAATAGGCACTCAAAAGCGAAAAATAAACTCAAATCATTATTATAAGCGCTACTCACTCATCTATTTGAAGTCGGTGCCAGTCAGGTCAAAAAGTTTGATGCTATGTATGCACAGGTAAGTAGTATCTATCCTATACCTGTTAGATTTGGCTGGCACCGACTTCAAATAGATGAGTGAGTAGCGCTTATAATAATGATTTGAGTTTATTTTTCGCTTTTGAGTGCCTATTTGAGGTTTTGAAGTCGGTTTAATTTTTTGTACGAAAATTGTTTATACTAAAACATAATGCTGTCAAACGATAATGTGCATGGCAATACTATCGCGTTGCAGTTTGGGGGGCAATGTTTCTTGGTGTAGTTCTAATCTTTAAGGCGTCGTCTCTTTGAGATCATCCCGTTTTCTTTCAAAAATACCTTGGTACCTTTCGTGTTTTCCTGTTTTCTAAATTACCCGATACAAAAAATGTTTTAGACTATATAATCTACTTGTGTAATTTATCCATATTATAACTTAATCCTTTCCGATTGAACAGCAAACACACTAATTTTGGACGATAATAATAGTAGATATTAGTTTTTTTTTAAATATTATAAATAAAGAGTGATAAGACGAGCAGGACTTATGCCTAATAGGAAGCAGCATGCCTGCCACATAACAACACAGTAACACGGAGCTATTGGAACATGAAGAGTCCAAATCATTAGCACTGCACTGCTCTCGTCACCGAGAGATCTAAGATGTTATATCTCTAAGCCCTGTAATTTCTCTGGACAGCTTCCACAGTATTTGCTGTGCTTACTTTGGGGTTATGCGTAAATAAGTGTTGACCAATATTTTTGTCTAAGTATACCTTAAGTAAAATTAGTGTACCTCTAGAAATTATCGACGTCTGTGACGTCAAATAAACTCAAATACATAAAATTGAGTTTTATGATTATATAATGCGAAGGTTAGATATTTATACTTAATTTAATACACACACAGAAACATCCGAAAGCCTAGAAAGCCTCATCTCGCAAAAACACGTGTATTTTACTAAGGTCAGCAAAGTTAAACCCAAACCCTATTTCATTTTATTCTTTATTTATTCAACATTCGGCAATTTATAACGTACAAACGGACAGTACTGTAAATAATTCAGTACATGCACATAATAAGCCGAAATAACTCGCTTGGAAGCAATATGGCTATGTAGCTCATAAATAAGGCACCTAGCTGGAGTAATGTTTATGCATTACAATACTCTAATGGGGGTGCAAGGTTGGACAATACAACACAGTTACTAACTAGATACTCGTAGTAACCTAAACTTAGTAACTATACTGTTTTACCCGCCTGAAACAAGGGTTATGTTTTTCGCGCGTATCTTGTATGTTCGTAAATTTCTATGTTCTTAGGTATCTTCCAAACGGCTGAATGGATTGTGACGATTAAGATATCGTTAGATTCGTCTCAATCACCCAAATGTTCTTAGTTATTTTCTCTATACTTTTCTCTTACTGTATCACATTACAACTTTTACCTGTTGATTATTTGCAGTCAGGTTTTTAAATTAAAGTCATTTTCTAATAACGTAGACTGACTTAAAATTACTTATCTTTGCTTCGTATTTTTTTTTGGAAACATTGCCCTTCAAATCGGTATACTGTAACGCATGTAGATTACTAGTTAATAGTAAAATAACTTGTAAATATTCCTAACTCAGTATTATATTTACGCACATTTTCTTTATATCTCTACATATTGGTAATACGCACTAAGGTATACATATACCAAACTAACTATACTTACGTACAGTTAGTAAGTTTAGATTAGCTCAAAGCTCTGAGCATTCTGCATAAGCCCAAATTCCTCAGAGAAACTCCAACAATGGTTCTTTCCATAGTTCGCTGAGTGGCATTGAATTTTCGGACCACGGACAGGCAGGACACACTTTAAAATACTTTTGTTGAAAAGAGTAACAAATGTCTATCTTTTTGTTCTCAGTGAGCAACAACGCGCTGAGCGCGTGCGCAGCGCAGTCTGGCATGGACAAAGACGGCAAGAAGAAACACACGCGGCCTACGTTCAGTGGCCAGCAGATTTTGCCCTGGAGAAGACGTTCGAGCAGACCAAGTACCTGGCTGGGCCAGAGCGGGCCAAGCTCGCCTATGCGCTGGGTATGACTGAGAGTCAAGTCAAGGTACGTAAGATGGGCAAAATACTTTTATTTTAAACTCGCCTATGTGCTGCTGGTCATGTCTGAAAGTCAAATCAAGACACGCACGATTGGATTTTTATTTTATTTTTCATCTTAAACACTAACTTGATACGCTCTAACAGTCTTAATAATGGTTTCATAGTTCTGGAATAAAGTTTTAATAATTTAAACATTCTAATTCACAAAATCCTTAAATTTTATTTAAAAATCCTCATTTTTACAAATATGTAAGCTAAGACAGGGATGTCTTAGTCTTGTAAAACATAACTTGAGCATATTTTTTTTATGTTTGAGTAATTATGACGGCACTTCTGGATTTTTGGTAAATCATATATAATCGGCACGTTTTGTAAATCATACGCGATGCTTATTTTAACTCTGTGTTCCCAAAAGCTGGTAACCAAATGACGTGTTATAGCCAGAATTTATTAGCCCCAAATCTGGCTGAGATTCTACGTATTCGTAGGTCAGGGTAATTGGTCTTTGGGAATTTGGCCCCTGTATGTTAACTCTCATCGTATCTACGTCATAGTGTTTGAAGCTTTGCCGCCAGATAAGTGATTGACTTTTCAATCTGGATAATCGGATTACACCTCGCTGTCACCCGCGTTGTAATCGAGATAGCCCGGCTCTTCATTGGGGGAGCCACAATTGCACTCTCCAAACAAAACACATGGTCTATCAAAAGGAACGTGTAGGTCTACTATTCGAATGACTTTATTAAGTAAGAACGTACGAACGGTTCCTTTCCGAGTTGACTATTAATTTGTAGAAGTGCTGTCATAAACGTGTATAAATACTTAAAAAGAAATAAACGATTATGTATTCTACTAGATTTAAATAATAAATAATGTATACTTTGTACTATAAAGTAAGTTTATTTTATCTTATATTTTAGTATTTTACGTTAGGTACTTAATGCTTTTGAGACATTCTGAACTAGTAACGCTCTGCAGTTTTACTAAAGCCCTTATTTTCATATTTTTTTCGATATAAGTAATCTATCTCTTTACCAAATTTCATACAAAATCATTTGGTAATTTTTGCATGAAAGAGTTACAAATGTATCCAAACTTTCGAGTTTTTATATTAGTAGTATATGAGTAATATCAACTGAATATAACAAACATGATATAAATTATTTTGTGTATAAGTCTAGTAGATAATTATTAAACATTTTCTAACAAATACTCACATTATTATATATTTCAATAAAAGGAATGTATCTAATGACTAAACCATAAAAGTACCAATTTTGTAAAACCTAATTGATATAAAGAGATTTTGATTTAGATCTACTTTTGACTGTCAGTACCATGAACTATGGGTATATTTGATTGACCCTAACAAAATTATTCCTTGCCTACTAATACCCAAGTCCCTGTGATCTCATAAAATAATTTAATTTGTAGACAAGTCATAAGAGATATTGTGCAAAAGATCCTAAACTACCGTCCTTTCGCTTTCAATTAATACAAACACATAAAATAGGCGTAAAAAGGCGTACTTTTATATCAAACCAATTAGGGTGTGACACGGACTCCCCTGCACATAGTATAACCAACAGTTTCTATAAAAACCCCCTCATGGACTACTACAGAGTTGTTATTCTACAGTAATAGTACACAGATTAAAATTTAGTTACTACAGTGTACTGTTGCAGCAAGGCACAGAATAATTGTTAGTTGTTATGGGAGGTAACAGAATAGGTGGTAGTAAGTTGTGTGTATTTTGCAGAATATTTAGCAGTTAATACTGACCCTTGGTTAAACGGTTGGCAAGGGGATGCCCTTTGTCTGGGCACAACAGGGACGTTTACGCTAACACGTTGTGGTCACGGCTGTTTAGCGTTTTTTTTCAAACTTTATTGAAATTTGTTTCTAAATTGAAAAATAGCCTTTGTTGATTTGATGGATATTACTATGTCGCTCTTTGAATTTTCAAATAAGACTGTAACGTTATCCAACTAAGATTACAAATTAGAAGGTTTGGATGTGTTTGCTCAATCACGTTGAAAGAATTGAAAAGATAAGGCTTTGAGATTAGGATTTGAAAATCGAAACATATGAACTGAAATATGGAATACACATATGCAAATTTTTGTGACACAAAATGCAGAGTTTTTTATTAAAAAATAGTATTAAAAAAATTATTATTTTTAAATTTTAAAACCCTGAACCGTGGCATGAGCTACGTCTCAATGCAGTGCCTACTAATCAAACGGTGGTCAATCGGTGCAAGGCATATTTTGGTTGGTTATAATTACAAGCAATGTTGAACTTTCTTTTCGTTTGATTGATACCAGGTAATTATTATACTGTCATTAAAATAATAATATAATATCTGAGATGAATATAATAATATTCATCTCAGGTAACGAAGTTAAAGCCTCAAAAGCAAGCATAATATTATACGTTACTTGATACAATATTATGTTATTTGAGAAAACTCTCAAATTTCAACATTGATATTGTTAAGTTTCCGCCATGCTACAAAAATTTAATTTAAGCTCAATTTTGGTAATAATAGATAAATAAATAATTACCTACACTTTATTGAACATAACAAAAATGTAAAAAAAGATCATTGTAACAGTAACATAGCGAATAACAGTGACAGCTTTAACTTTGACTGACCTCGTGGCTTAGTGGGTAGTAACTCTGCCTGCGACGCCGAGGGTCGTGGGTGCGATTCCCACCCAGTGCAAATATTTGTGTGATGAATTCAAATGTTTGCACTGTGTCTGGGTGTTTCTATGTATAATAAGTATGTATTTAGAAGTATGTATGTAAGTAGTATCAAAAAAATGTTCATTTGATGTTGGCTCGATTTTTTTTATTTTAATATCGAAAACATGTTTCAGCGAAACTTAATTAAATAATAATAAATGCGTCACTACTCAAGAGTCATCAGCGAAGTCGCCCCTACATTAGGCGTTAGTTAAACTGCGCTAACGTCAAGGGGTGCAAATTGTGTTACACAGAGTGATACATTTAGCTTAGGGACGCGTTAGGCTGGCTACAGCCTGAGCGACTTTTGTTGACGGCGGGAAGACGGTTCAGTGTCTGTACGTTTCGTGTCAACGTTCAGAGAATTTAAGCTACCAGAATGGCAGCTAGGCAAGAATTTCCTAGATTGTAAAAGCTGTTAGAAGTGATATGTTCCACATATTTTAAAAAAGTCAAGTATCTAACATTAAAGATAATATGACTTAAAGTTGTTTTGGCAAAGACATGGTTAGGTAAAGGTAAATTAGAAATTGAAATAACTGTTTGAACTCAAACAGAACAAAGCACAGCTACAACCAAATGTATTTTTTTAAGTGGAAGTATTGCGTAAATACATGTACGCTCATACGAGTACTTCCACCTAAAAACGACGGGTGTGTTAAGTTATGTAGAGCAATTATGTTCAAATCTATTAATTCATTATCTATAAGCTATCTGGCCATCATAATACAAGCTTTGCTTAGTTTGGGGTCAGATGGTGGAAATGTGTGAATTGTCCACCAATATTTATAAATAAAAATATAATAAAGCTCAGTAAAGTATTTTAAAGTCAAAATTATTGAACAAACATGTTTAAATTGTAATAGTGGAAGATAAATGAATGAACGTTCGTTAATATTTATTAACATCACTATTTATTAGTACTGTTTTATATTTATTGTACTAATTATTTATTGCGATTCTAGTTTTAGAAGCTCTGTATAAGTTCCTGTAGGTGTTATTCGAATAGATGAACAACTTCTGTGGCTGACTCTGAAACCGCCCCTATGCATTAAACGCATACTTAAGGGAGCAAGCAATAGTGAAAGTCGTGCAGTGAATCGCAGAAATCGTGATTTATGAAAGATTCTTGTACAGTTGCTTGATTCGACGATACACGGCTATGAGGATGCGATGTGACGTGTTCACATGATGCACTTTTGTTTGATAGATACGAGTAAATCTTAAATGGAAGAAGCATCGAAAACACTTAACTGGATGTCATAACCTCTCGTCGTTATTTTTATATTATTGTACAGTCGTCGGTCATGTTGCTTGCTGTTGGTATTCCAAATATTTACGCAAAGTTCGCGATCACGATTCAAAACCTGCAAAAATGTTGACATATTATAACCTCCTCTTTTTTGGAAGTCCGTTGAAAATTGAAGGAACTTTGTTCTCTTGTGACGTAAAACAAATTCAATGAGACATAATATTTGGAGAGAAATGTTGGAAATAAAACAAAATAGAAACACTAAATCAAATTACTTACATAATTTCATTTATGTTTGTTTCTTGTTCATTTGTGTTAAAGTTAAGAGACTAAATAGAATTTTATATAGATTAAAACTTATCGGATAGATTCATTCACTTATCGTTATCATTTTTACACCCTTCTAGGTAAATCAAGAACAGAAACTAAAAAAGTCATTCGAAACTTAGCTCACGCTCTGCTTGCATTTCGCAAGTAAATTGTTCAACAACACAGTAAATCAGGTCTTTTATTAAGATTTATCGAACCTTGAAGCATTCGTATAAAGCGCAATAATCCTTTAAAGCGATAAATACGAATCACACAACGAATGGACGCTTTCATTCACAAATTGGGCTCAAAAGCCAACGCTGTGAGAGGCTCAATTACCCCACAAACTTATACCATACCGCAGTTCTGCAAAAATCAGCTCTATACGATTACCATAAGAACTGTCCTTAGTGAATGATTTGTACTGGTAGGTTCTTTCAATTCCCCTCAATTGGTGTCATAGCTCATTTGCCATTCGATAAAATTAATCCAAAAGAAGATTAACTTTAGGGTAGTTGCATGTTTACACATGTGACGCCGAGCGCGTTATGCACTACTGACTGTTACGCAATCTGTGATCTGGACGGCCTCATTCATTACGCACAATGCACTTTACTGGATGGTATAATGCACTTATGGATGGATTTATTCAATAAGCTTCAATAAGTTTTAGAAGCATTTATGGTAATGGCTTCTAAAACTATAATTGACTTCAGACAATTTTGTACTTTTAATTTAAAGAGGCTACTCTGTATCAAACTATTTACTGTGAATAAAAATGATATAATGATATAATCAAATGATATAATCAAAAATATCTCAGATAATTCAGAGCATGGTATGATTTGAAATTATGTACAATGTACATACTTTGTAAACATGTATAAGGTATATTAAAACCAAACAAATCTAATTATTCTTATCTAATGTATTTAGTAAAATTGTAATATAAGAACATAGTGACCTAAAATAACTTCTTTAAATTGTGTGAGATTTAAACCGTATTTTTTTTAATTATTATGAGCAATTGACCACACATACCTACGACTAAATAATTTCTCAACTCAACCAATCTTTGGGTAAGCGCATTCGACTTAGGTCCTTATTAAACTAAGCATAGTAACAAACTATAACCATACTCAAAGTATATCTGAAAAGGTACATGTCGTACTAACATTAATAACTCGACGAGTACTAAGTACATCCAATACGAAAACTAACGCAATCACACCTCAAACGGTATCACCCTTAGATAAAGTATTGGTAAAGACAATGTCAACTAGGTTCTAACCATTTAATTATGCAAAAAAATCGAAATTAGTTTGGGAAACTACTGAGGTAACAGATAACACATAAAAAACATCAAATTCA
The DNA here is from genome assembly GCA_017562165.1 of Ectropis grisescens. NCBI lineage: Eukaryota > Metazoa > Arthropoda > Insecta > Lepidoptera > Geometridae > Ectropis > Ectropis grisescens. The sequence goes on from CM029773.1 coordinate 18,810,139, forward strand.
GTACCACCTATTTTTTTAAGGCATTTAAAATATATTGATTTGCATAATTAACATAAAATATTCAACCGTATTTGTGAGAAGGAAATTAACACCAACACTTTAAAGCGAAATCGATCAAAGCTAATAATTAAAATTGTCATAATCCCTATTTAATTGGACAACCCGAAAACGCATATAATTATTTCTCATAATGACATATATCATAATCAATAATGATGATTGAGAAAAAATAATTTTCTAAAACGGAACTTTAATCATATTAATATGAGTATCAAATCTATAATCCCATGGTATAATCCGGTATTAGGCAATGGCGCTAAATTTAACATGGATGTTTTAAGAAACTGATTTATGGCAATCATAACCATCTGGGCGGTTACAAATATAGTTGTTTCTACTGTAGATTAAATCTTCACGAGTGGATACTTACTTCTCTACAAGAGTACAAGATAAATTACCATAACAATATGTAAATAATTAAGTATTCATTACGTTAGTAGATTAATGACGCCTATTTTTTGTGTTAATTAACATGTAATTTTCTTATAATTATAATGCATAATTGTTTATTGAATTTAATTTAATAGATAAAGTATTAAGTTAAAATTAACAATAAAACAGCATTTGACTCATTTGACATGAATCACTTCCTAATCACTTAGACTCTAAGTCAGTATTAGAGGGTTCTCTTCTAGGTAACCGTAGAGTTGACAAAGAAATACAAGAATAGGACAAATAATATTGAAAATAAAACTGGTAGTTAGTCAGTCATAATGACACAGACCACTTTTTATAACGAGGAAATTAAGATAATACGGTAACTACGCTAAAAAACTACGTGCACTAGTTATTCGTGTATAATTTTCGTTTTAAAACATAGCTATGTTTCTAAATAACTTTTTCTCACAGTAATGTGGCCATTTAGAGACAAGATCTAACACTGGTGTATTAAATATATCTTTTTAATACTTTATTCTATAGATTAGTATCAAAATATTTAAATAGGGTAACAAGACCATAAAATGATTTCATTTTTTTCATGCGAAATTTACTAGAGTCGGTCACAGGACATGCAAAAAAATCAGATAACTGTTTAAAATTATGCAAACGGCGCGTCACTTAATAATACCCGATTATATTCCATTGAGTAAAATATCACTAATGACCTACAGATAAGACAAACTACCCTCGCTTCGACAGGGGATGAAGCAGGGGAGCGAAGCATATTA